>CM059582.1:173338166-173976333 GCA_030407085.1 Trichopria drosophilae | reverse complement strand
TCCCGTAAAGGTGTTATCAATGAAAGGGCAGAATATTCATTGAAGTGTATCTTAAAATATTGAAAGTTCCGTTCGAAATTAGAAAATTAAATTTCAACGGTTAGCATAATATATTTCATTTGACAGCATTTAGAATCTGGACATCACTTCTTTAAACTTTCACAAACTTGGTCAGGAATTCGCCAGCAGACTATACTGTATAGTCGTACTGGGTAATCATTAGAAAGTGATTAATCATTTTCTTCTCAGTTTCAAGGGACCTCTTAAACTCTCATTTGCGAAGCTATTTCCACCAACTGTATTCAACCTAAGGGGCTAAGAACTCGTGTTGGTATGTATTCCATTCGCGTATACATTCGGTAAAACAAATACTTGTCTATCTTATTTTTTTCTTGCTTTTATAGTTTTCTGAAAAATTACTGCTTTTTTTGTGCAATAAATATTTTGTGGTGATGGAGAGTCCCTACTTTTGGGATTATTTAATATTCGGATCGGTGGTATCTCCGAGATATTATTAGTAACTCATTCAGTCTTTATTTAGATTATATCAAATGTCAAGTGATATATACCAATGCTAAGGTTTTGGATCGACAAATGAACAGATGCTATCTACTTTTGAATGTTCATTAGTTACATCAGTTTGTTCGATTCCTTCATACTATTTTAACATAAGAGTACATTGTATAATAATTAAAGTATTGCTAATACAACTCAACTTAGGAAAATAGATTCTGCCTTTCAGTAGTAATATAAGAAACTATATAACTGCCAATTCTCTCAGTTTCTTGATTGCAGAAATTAGGTAAATAAAGATCGAATTGGTCACTCAAAACAATGAATCTCTTTGCAATCTATGAAATTTTTTATTTGGAAATATGTTAATTTTTACATCTCCATATTGGATATTAAGACGTACACATTTCTGATACATTTAAAAATTGTAGAAACGGAAAAATGATTCAATACAAGAACCAGGAATTAACAAAATGCTTCGGAACACTTATGCTCGTGTAAGTGTTCGATAGTACACGATCAAAAAAACTCTATATCAAGTCGGAAACAGCTTCATTTGCAATTATTTGTTCAGTGTAATATCGATTATGAAACTGAATTTTAAACAATTTGAATGGTTCGTTTGGGAATATTCAATATGGTTGCTTCTGCTATATGTTAGAATAGGTACTCAAGGGTATTGACAAATATTTACGAGAAAGGGTTATGGCTACCCTAACCCATTTCTGAGTTATTGATCGGTCAGTCAATCGATTCAAAATATCTGTCTCACAAACATAATGAAACTCTTATTTTGCTTCCGTAAGAAATTTTCATTTGCAAATTACTAACATTAATGAGCTGTGGATATCATGGCTTGTCCAGAATTAAGTTGTTGTAATGATCTTTACAAACAGTTGTAGTCGACAGGTGTCTAATCAAAATTCATTAGGTGTGAAATGAATATATCGATTTTACTTGAAGTAAAATGAAAAATTAATAAAAAGACAAATTAAAAACGCCAATGTGTAACAATAAATCACTCAATATGCAAATAACATTTTGGTAATTATTACTAAATGCTATCATCAATAGCCACCCCTTAATGAGATTTAACTAGTGTATGTAGTAAACATTTTTTATTAGTGTTAGTAAATTTGTATTAATGTAGTTAAAGCAATTTTTAAAGTCGACACTTGATGGAAATAAAGTACTGATTTCTATGAAAGTTGCTTAGACTAGTACAAAAATTATTGACATTATATGATCCACTTTTTCCTCAATTGTATTATTTATATGCGTTAAGGTTCATAAAAGCACGAGTGCCATGAAAAAAAAATTGTTGAAAATCGTTTCAGGAAATTTCTGATTTATTTTCTATTGCCAAATCCACCGTGCTTTACCAATATATTATAATTTTTCAGAAATATACAGGTCTGACGAAAGACAGTGCATTATATATCTATATATTACCATTTTTAGTTGAATGTGGATGTCGAATTCAATCGCTTTCCCACATTTTTATATATTACCGTAAACGATTTCCGATATACATTCAATTTCCTATGCCCAAATTCTTCCATTAACACACCCATTTTTAAATCTTCTTTAATTCTCTAACATATTATAACATATACATAACAATTCTCTATATTTTTCGTCGATTATTTCAAAAGATTTAGTAAATGATAAAATATTTTATTGATATGTCTTCGCACAATTTAGAAATGATAATGCTGTATAAATTTTAAAAAATTGCGAAATGAAATTTAAATAATCGATTAACGTGTAACATTTAATTAAGCTACTGTTATTTGCGTTATTTATTCGAAAATCAGGAAATAATTATGCATATTTAGTTACGAATCCTTATGAAGTTGGCTGCGTTGCTATTTGCAATAACGCCTATGTTCATTCACATTCGAACAATTGTTACATTTGTAATTCTATTAAATAATAATTATAAATTTTAGCAAGGTTTGAATTAAAAAATAAATATTGAAAGGAAGTGAGTGTATGTGTAAATAGAACATTTTCAGAGTGCTTGAAGTACCGAAAGTCAATTTCAGAATGTTTGTATTTTACATCGAAATATTTGAGTTTTTAAATGAATCCACTACGAAAAGAGACCTTGGTGGTATGCGTAGAGTATTTCAATCAATCCGTCGAAATTCAATATGACATTTCACAAATTTGTATTATTTATAAATTCGGTTTAGTTTGATAGGAAAAGCACGGTTATATCAATATTTCATAATATTCCATCATGTGACTTGTATAATAGAAATGCTATACTTTGGACATTGCACTAAATCCATATACAGCCATTGGCAATGTGAAACATTTCCTTAATAGGACAAAATTTATTCCATTTTGCCAAACGAACATTCATGGCTAATGCGGCTAATGACTCATATTTACGTTCAGTTATTAATTGACTTTCGCTTATAATTAATATTAATATGTAAATCTGCTGTAAAATCGAATTAGTAAATTTTTAATGCTGAAATCCCATATCAAAGGTAAAAATAAAATTGCATTTAAAGTCCTAATAACGAAAGGTAAAGGTGTTTTTTAATGCTGATCTCCGTGCACGTAAGCACATAAATATGAAACGCGATATAATACATACTTCCATATTGTGCAGGTGTACGGGAACTGATAAAAACATAATAGTAAAATTTGACGCTTCCGTCTCAAATTACACTATAGCGTGCTTATCTTCAGCCTTAAAATGTCGCGGCTTGCAGCTGCTATCGTTGACATCGAAAATTATAACAGCAATTTAAAAAATTATTTTTATTATAAAAATTTATTTTAACATCAAAATTCAATGATGTGAAAGTAATTGCAGAAAGAATTTTTATTAAAATTAATGATTTACCGCTAAAACTAACTGTTCAGAGTAAACCCCCTGCAATAACGTACGTTATTAAGTGTTCGCTCGGAAGCCTCATCAGGAGGAAAATTTATTCCTTCCGCAGAAATTAGTGAACTTTTGAATTTATCCGGAAGTTCAATATCTGTCCGAAAGTTTTGGAATTAATTTTAATTCGAATCCATTATTAATTGCGCACATTTGCCGGTATCATTTGATGATAACTACTCGATAATGAACGTTAATTTGAAAAATTGCGATATTACGTATAGGTAAAAACAATTTATTTTGAATTGCACAAAACGAACTTATTTTTTGTATATTTCAATTAAAAAATTTTCCATCGTCAGTCGATCACAAAAATAAATTTGTGAAAATGTCGCTAATCTGTTATTCGGATACCGTTTAAAAATTTGATATTAATCAATTAAGCCATACCAATCCATAGTTTGTTTATAAATACTACAATTTTATAATATTTGTACAAGATAAAAATTACTGTAGGGATACAAGTATGACAGACAATAATAGAAAACGTGACTATTACTGAAAAGCATCTTACATTTGAAAAGAATCCAATGGACATTCATAATAAATCCAGTTTTTAAAAATGCACGTCAACTTTTAGCCAAATTAAAAGTGTAAAAACAGCACAATATAAACGTTAAAGAACGAGCATATGCAAAATACCGAGAAATAAACAAATATAAATGAACTTTTAATGTTGCTTCATTTTTCGCTAATACATTATTTTAATTGGAACAATACAATAAATATTGTAATTTCCAGATAATATTTAAAATGCAAAAATTTTTCAACCAATCGCCAGTTCATCAACGGAAATAAGTACATGCCAATTCAATGAACTCCCATTAAATTTCAGAATTTCTTATTCAGAGAGTATGAACAAAGAATTTTGAACTAGAAATAGATTTTCATTCTGTGGGATGTTTTACATTTGAATGGTTCTTTCCCGTACAATGAACTTAATTATAAGCAATTATATTAACAGTGCTTTGTATGTGGCAAACGGTATTAAATTGATGTGTCTAGGCCATTTTTATCGATTCGCGATAGATAGCGCTGTAATCGGCGAAATTCAATTTTTCTTTATTTTGGTTTCTTTTTTAAATGCATGGTTACGATTCTGCAGTAACGGACATATGTTTTTACACGCTTTTCAAAAAGATCCGAAACGCTTTTGCTCTTATTGTTAATCAACTTCAAAAAAACAGAAGGTTCTGTTATTTCTTAAATATATATTCTAACAGCGATTTGAAGAATTCGTTTTTCCGCTTTTAGTTACGTCACAATGCAAATGAAGTGTTCTGTATTCTCAAAAAATATAAAATGAAAAAAAAACGCCAAATTTTGCCGATTGCAGCGCCATCTATGGTGAAACGAGTTTTAGATAAAGCATACGCATTTTTAATCAAAGAATCCGAATATGCAATAAAGAATAGGGGTTACCATTTAAGATTTAGATATCACCCATAGCCCTACCTTCATGACGGACGGAATTTTTATTTATAACATTTTTTTCACAGAATGCCTATTTTTCGAAACATTTTAAAGTTTCAAGTTAAAAAATCACACTATATATGTGATATTTTACTTGACTTAAAATTAGACATTAATGAATATTTAAATATTAATAAATCGACAAATCTTTCGTTGAATGTCCGTTAGTTGCATTTGTGTAAAGTGAGCGACTGCTTTAAGGCAAGTGTTGAACATTGGTAGTAAAAACAGGCTGCTTAAGTGACAATGACAGATTCTCTTTAGATAAAGTAGAAACTTGGTAAAAGGGCACTTTAGGAGCTATAGTCTGCAATTTTCAACCACTAGAAACATTTTCATTTGTGAAGTTTTTGAAATTAAATTTGTTTTTCATACACGAGGAATCCCATAATAGTAATTGATGATTAATACAAGAAATTGTTGTCAAATTATGTATTACTTTTTCTTAATTGGAATATTACAGTTTATATCCGACTAAGGTAGTGGCATAGACTAACTAGGATATAAGATGATCATTAGGATACTGAATAATCCTAATTTCACAAAGAAAAAATATTGATGGACTATTTCACTTTCATCAAAAGAACATAACAAGCTTTACACCATCCTTGTTATACAAAATATTGATACGGCAAATATAACTCCTGGGTACTTCTAATATAAGACCGTGTTATGTGGATATGATAGTAGACAACAATTTGTTAGGAAGTTTAGTTTCTGTATTAAGAAATTTCAAAACTACTTTTAAAATTTTAATGTTTAAACTAGAAAGGTGTTTCTATGTCTATTAATGTAATATAATATAGTAACAGTAAGTACTCTCTCAATTCCAAACGATGAGATTGTTCACTGAATCAATGAATGATTGAAATATCATTGCTATCAACGAGTTCACTGTTTAAAAATTAAAACGTAAAATATTCATAGTTTTATCACAGCTGATGTATTAATTAACTAAATTAACGAATAAAAGAAACATCTATTATTGATGAAAAGAGAAAATTAATTTTTAAACAGAAAATAGGCGTTTCATAAAATCAAAATAAAAAACTGGCATTTCTAGACCGACATGGTGTATAGTTTGCACTACTTTTGAGTTACTGGTTCAAACATCCCAATGTGTTTTGAAGCTAGATTATGATATTCAATTATTTTAGAATACCAGGAAAAAAATTTGTTTAAATCAACATACGTGATTTTATTAACATATTACATAATTTGGCAATTAAACGATGAGTTACTTCAAAAAGATACTGTCATAATATTTTGAATGTTCAACCAACATTAACGTGGTTGACTTGAACTTGAACTATTTCTAAATAAGAATTCGGATCTAAAAAATATTCGATTCCAGGGTAAAATTTTCACGACCAGAGAAAACGATTCTTTTTATTTAAAGAAAGTATTAATTGACATTTCCATTCGTAGGGAGTTATATTTCACTCCTTTGAAGTAAAATTTACTTCAATGATACTCCAAGCTAAATTTCAACGCTTTTGTCACGCATTGTTTGATATACTGATTTATATTAATTATATTTAATGCAACAAATAGTCACCTTATTAAATTCAACGAAAGCATCAAAGTTCATGTTCTTACATTACAGTGCATACTATTTTTAACTTCTCCATTAGACATAGGCCAATTGGTATGTTGAAGTTGATACGAATCACTCCTGGAGTAATTTATCCATTATAAAGCGACAATAAAATATATAAACCTTTAAGTAGATAATATAAATAAACTTTTGGCTTTGTGTGTAGTTATGTAATTTATTCGTAAGAGTGTAGTTAAGCTTCAAATAGTTTATAAGCTGGATTATAGATTCCCTAAATAAAAATACAAATTTCGATCTGACCTTAAGTGCAGGATTCCACTTCAAAGCAGTCATAATTCGAACCTAACCTATTCATTTCTTGTTCTCGTATACGTAATGAAATTTTACTTCATCAGTTTTAGTGAAACTTTCTAAAACACAGTTTAGATAACCGATGTTCCATGGTCATTCGACTACATAAGTATCAATATTTTTGTATAAATTATCCTATAAATAACTAAGGGGGAAGATGGAGGATAAAATGAATACTGTTTCTAACGTTTTCTATTCTGAAGTCAGAAACCTATCTGAAAATTTCAAAATAATTTGAATTTGTTGAAAATATTTTGTTATTATCACAATCGAGGTAGGGAAGGACATTTTTGTTACAATATTTTTTTAATGAATCGAACTTGCACGATTAGTTGCACCTGGACTTCAACTCGGGATGGTTCGATTTCCGGTCGAATGCTCCGTGAAAAATGTTAAGCCCCTCTTAAACATTTCGAGATCGCGAAATGATCTGATTATAACCACAAAACAAGATATTATTGGCTGTACTCGGAAAAGTGTAAGGTACAAAAAAACTGATATTTTATATTCATTGCATTATATAAGTAATTATATATAAGAATCTCCAACCAGCAATTAAAAAGGTCAAAAGTTCAAGTTCAAATTCCGAAGAATCTGCGGTACTAATTAAAAAAAAATAAATAACAAAAATTGTAACAAATTTCCATTTTTATTGCCATCGTCACAATTAAAAAATATTTCCAAAAAATGCAAATTATTCTGAAATGACCAGACGAGTTTGAAAAATAAAATGTTTAAATTCAATCAAATATTGTACTGCCCATTACTTGCTAGTTCAGCATGAAGTAGATAATATGGAAATATTCTTACGCATACAACAGATATTTTATTTTCTTACTTTCTTCTATATATTATTGAAAGTTTTAATTAATATGAAAATTCACCAATTTTGGGTATACAAGAAATACGGGCTATGATTTCGGTTGGTAAAGTTGTTGGCTCTTGAAAAATCGTAATCTAATGACTTCGTAGTTGGATACTTTTGGAACGGCAGGTATCCATTACCGAGTACTAGTCGTTAGTCGCTGCGTAGTAAAATAGTTTTCCACGAAGCACGCAGAATGTACGGAGAACATTTAACAAGCAAAGGAAACACACTTAAGAGGGTTTGTTACGGCTCTTTCTAATTATCTTTCATATTAATCAAGCCTCAACCAATAAGCGACGTTGCCGGATAGTAATGGCCCAATCTGAGAAGTTCTGCGCGGTAGGTCCGCATCAGCGTTACAAAATTACATACCCCTGGAGTATTACGAACATGTAAGGATTTATCGGCACTACGTGACGATGCGCCATTGTGGAAAGTTTCGAAGGTGGGCGCGCGAGGATACGGAAGTGCTCTTCACCCAGATATCGAAGTACTTTACACTAATTCCGCGTTCCGTCCTGGACAGAAGTCGCATTGCACGTTCACCTCTATAAATATCTGTTGTCTACATTGCTCTATAAATATCACAGATACACGCGGTAAACAATTGCATTCGGTCACGTAAAGCGGACAAGTTCGGGTACTTCCGTGTGTCGTCGCGTCCGTGATAAAAGGGCACACGCATTTATAAACGCAATTGCTGCAAATTTCTTCCTTCCGCCAGCTATCGTCAGATGCTAACATCAGTCATCGATAGAAATAGGACCACTTTGTTTGATTTGCGAAAATAGCTTCCTGGTATGATCATCCAAAATTTGTCTTTAACCGTTCAGAAATCATCATCAACGCACAAATCAGGAATCATCGATGTAATGCTGAGGGTATGGTTACGGACGTCGATCCGAGTTTTTGGTATCCGAACGCAGGCATTGTCCACTTTAGGTACACCCTGATCCTAACCTAACTCGAGAGTGGTGGCGGTCGAACGCTTCAAAATTTCAAGAGGTCCAGCCGCAACCTCGAAGCGAATTACAATGCAGTGATAATGCTGTTCCGCAAACTAAGCTGGCTGGCGAAGCTACTAGTAGTACTCACACCCCTTGCCCTTTCCTTGTTCTACCACCCCCCCCCCCCTCGAAAAACTACGTAACGGAACAGACTTGTAATTTCCCGGAAATGCAAATTGCTCGTTCAGCATTGCGCGACACTCGGGTAGTAATTAAATGAGTGTTTAGTACAATTTATTGCCGCGGATACGCGCTTTGTTTTTACTCGACAACAGCATCGTACTCTGCTGGTGTATATATACGTGTATATAGACCACACGGTGCGTATATTACAGCCGATGGAAAATGTTCCGCAATGTGTATATATATGTATTACCATAATTGACTCGAATTTCAACTGCAGGTGAATAAAATGATGACGTCATTTTGGAACAATATTTGGAAATCATCATTAGGAGCTCGTCCGATGCATGGAAAGAAATTATTGGATCCCTGATTATGAATATGATGTCGCTTGTACAAAATTAAAAACGGAGACGTATTTTAAAAATTCTTTAGTATCGAGTACTTCTAAACAAGTCTGGGAACCCAGTTTCGTGAAAATAATTCAGGGCTTAAATGTTAGTTTAATGCATTATTTTTTCCGCTTGAATACTTGTTTGGTATCCACAATCTTGAATTTCACAATATGTAACCACCGATTTTGATCTTTGACTCTTCCAGGTTGCAGTATTTTACATTTTCGAGGTAAATTGCACTTTTGTTCATGAATTTTTTTTTTTGTATTTTTTTTCTTCCATAATATATGCCATAACATTGTTCGATATAACTATAACTTAATAATAATAATTATATAAATCTTATCTTTTAAATGTGAAAGAAGGGTCATTTTTACGTCAGAATTGGTTTTAGACAAATTTCTTCCTTATTTAAAATGAATGGGCAAAGTGACGAATCTCAAATATTTCCATTATGATCATACTGATTGTAAAATTTCATATGTGGTTTCTTTGTTTACACCATTTTTCACACTTTGAGGCATGATATTTCATTTTTTGTTCTCTTACCCACCTTTGGGAGCGAGAAATGTAATTTTTAAACAAAATTGTCAAGTTATTTTCCTGTACTTTGTTCTTAGATTGGTCAATATTTTCATTTTGGAAGTTTAATAATCACTATTTATATATTTATTCTAAAAGTATAATTTTTGGACTTGTTTATATAACATGAATTGTTCCTTTTTTGGGTTTATAATGAGATATCGTACCCGGAAAACTAAATGATACTTTGGGGTGAAGTTTCCCGGATGTCGATATTCTGTGATGATATTTTAATTTAGAATTTCCTTTTGATGAATGCATTGAGTAACTAAAGACGAAATTAAAATATGTGATCCTGATATAATACGTGTGTTCAAAGCTTCCGAAGATGCAATTTCTTTTGTTACTGTTGTTGGAATCTTTGATATATTTGAAGAGATTCATCCCACCAACGTGGAAATTTTATTGTTATTAAAACAGACAATAATAACTTAAAAGATTATGACTTGCACTTAATTTTATGATAGTCGTCTCAGAGACTTCTAAAGATAACGATTCGCCATTTCCCCCGATATCGCCGCTTCGCCCCGTGTTTTTTAAGTATTTTAAATTGTCCATAGCTGGCCATCTGTAAAACATGTACTATAAGTAACATGCATGTAAATATTGACTACGAAATTACCTATCAAATGATACTTCGCATCATCCTAAATACGAAGTTCAAGGAGAGATATGATACACGGAAAAAATCCTCGCCGCTTCGCCCCGCCTTCCCCTACCATATTTTGCGTGCTCCTGGCTAAATTTGTGTTTCATCTTGCATAACGCTGGTCCGCATTATTATGATTATGGACCACAACATATTTTTCGAATGCCCTCAGACTTATTGTTTTGGCCTCGTTGCAAAAAAAAAAACATACATCAAAATGGCTTCACATAGATTAGTATCTGAAATATTCATCACACACTATATAGAAAATCTTTTGGATGGTCTTTTCAACCACCCACGACAATTATAAGATGAAATTAAAGAACTTGGATCTATTCCATGTAAATATTCAATTAGAATGAGAAAAAATATACAAGAAGTCTTCTTATATGTTTGAGTTGATTCTCAGAATAAGATCAGACTGAAAGTGTTAGAGAGAAAATGTCCAAAAAAGTCAGATTGGTTCGCAACGCTAAAATCGGGAAGGCGATAGAATTCAGATTGGTTCAGAGTATTTCTGATTGGAGCCGTTGCAATTCCTATCCGAAGCATTCGCCATGAGTCACACTCGTAAAATTCGGTATTCTACATATAGATTCATTTTTGGTATCGCAACCAATGTAAAATTAAAAGCAGTTCAGGAATTATTTCTTCAAATTACATTTATTTCGAAGTATTTCGAAATGAGATTTAAAAAAATTGTTCGAAATAAGTACATAAATGCATTCTTTATATTTCGCAATCTGTTCCATCGGATAGAATCAATTAAAATGCATACCGCGATGGCTAAATACTACAGTCGTTCATCTGCAAATATTTGCTCGCAGAAAAATGAAAAACATTTCACTCGTAACGCAATGAATAATTTAATATGTAAATTTGGAAATAGTTGGAAACCTGAGACTTGTGGGCGTATTAAAATAGTTCGTAATTATTTTGATTGGCCCTTTTGTTACCTTCTCAATTTATTATCGTAGGCGTTGAAACGGGAAAAAATACAGCGAAACCACGCAGGTTTTGTCCGCAGTCGCATCCGGTCATCAAACGCTTCCGCAGGACGTGGTTTTCACTACAGATTGATCTACTTGGATGCCTTTGCTTTTCGCTCTTTTTAACGTTCGCTGCTTCCGCTTTACTCTATGCCAGTTGCATTTTCGATACTCGTAAATACCACGAAAACATAGGGAACTTCTATTTAACACTTTGCCCAAATTTTACGACGAACACTGGACCCAGAGTAATTTACCTTGATTTAACATTTATCCGGTACATGGCATCGAAAATTTCGGATCATCTTTCACCGTACGATTTTCTGTAACATTATTTAGCTTCATTTAAAAAAATAACAAACAATACAATGGTTTCAGATAATAACATTCAGTGTTCGACAGCATAATCCTGACATTTGCATGTAACAGGAATACGCTGCTGTTTAGCGTGTCATGCCAAAATTACGCTGATGAGATAGTTGTAACTTGTTGCTAATGAGCTCGTAACAGTTATAGGTAGTGATTTTACGGAAAATTGTTTCAAGTTATTGTCCGGAAATATGTAGGCAGTAATTCTATTTGACACGTAATTCGTTGTTTTGTATTTTAATTAAAATTAATTAACAGAATATATCGAATAATTCATTAGCCATTACGGTTCGGATAGTACAATAACTTTTCCAATATATCACAGTTCATTGCGATAAAAAATTTTCGTCTCCGACTGATAGTGATAAAGGACATCTATTTCTCTATTCAAGGAGATCTATTAAAACTAAAAAAATGTTGATTAAATTAAAAGAGCCAAAAGTAATACAACGTAATGCGTTATATGTAGAAATCAATCATATCCTCATAAATGAATGACAGCAAATGCAACTCACTAATGATTATTATATTTACGTTAATTACATTTTTCAAAGCCGAATCTATCAGTTACCTTTTACATGATTAATAAAATTAATCAGAATTCCTGACCAAATACTAATTAAACTATGAATAAATGGAACAAAAATATGTTAAGTAAAAAAGATTATTGAAGACAGTAACGAAAAAAATGTGTACAGAATACATAGAAAGAGTGGCTGGACCTTCTTTTATCTGTAATTGAAATTGATTCAAAATTATCTTCTTCTTTATACTATTAAAAAAATTGCTTAAAAAATAGAAAGCCACTTGTAAGTGCAAAATGAAATTTCAACAGATACCGAAAGTTCTTTAAAGAAACATTCATTTTCTTGAAAGGCTGACATTATTGAGAACGATTTTTTTTATTTTCTATCATATATTCTAGGATAATCCGTAGGAACGTGCTATTTTCGTTCCATTCTACCTCTTTATTCCTAATGATTCCCCTTTATCCCTATGTTCCAAATGAAATCCAACTCGGAAGGAGAGGAAGGAAAAATTGTTCAAAATAACTTCGTACTAATTGTACTGTTATCGGATGAGCTTCGAAATGTTCTTGTGTGAAATGAAACGGAAAAGACCATATTCTTCCGAATTCATTCCGAATAAATGGGAGAAATGAAATGGAAAGAAACTATTCTGAACGGTGGGAATACAGATTTCAAGCTCAGAAATATTTCTTAGGTCAATAATGTATTTTGTACAAAAGAATGTTAACTTAAAAGAAGGTTAAGGCGACACAGCTGAAAGTACTAAACATTATCTTTATAAATCTATGTTATTAAAATAATATAAATATTATATTAATAAATCCGCCTTTGCTGCCATTTCTGAAATATTTCAAGGATTTCTGTATATGCATTAAAATCATAACATGATAACTGTTGACGTTTGAAATAACACATTTCAACAAATAAATATTACAATCCGCAAATTCATTAATATGCTGTTGCAATGCATTTTTAAGTCAATAAGTTCATGTCGAAATAATGTGCATAAATGTAACTATTAATATGTATTCCGCAACATTAATTAAATGTATACTACTTATTCAATCGCATGATGATGATGTGGATGATGAAAGAACTTAATCGTCCGCAATCCTTATAATTAGCCCTCATCAAAGTTAAACTTTAATAATATTTCAAAAGTATTAATGGCCATTCATCATTATTGCATGTCCTTCCCAGTGATCATCGGTAATCTTTTGACTATTATTAAATTACGTAATAAGAATGGAATTCATATGTTTTTTATACGCTTTTACCAATAAACCGCATTTCAAATATAGGATTAAATCATTGGGGAAAAACACCGTCAATGACACACGCCTTCAGTAGATGGCTATGATTCAAACTTGAATGGCAAAATTTCATCTTGTAGACGTACATGGTATATAAAAGTTTGCTGTTAAGCAAAGTACACTACTTATATTGAGTACAAATGATACATGTGTCGAAAAATTGACAGAATATAATGAAACTTTAATTGAGGGCCTATGTGGAAAACGAGCCTAACTCGACTGAAGTACTACTTCCAGGAATGAGTTAAATTCTAAGAGCATGTTATGTATTCATTAGGAAGTAATGAAGAATTTTTTAAAGGCTAAAACAACTATACCGTTTATGGAAAAACCCCCTAACTCAGGTTAGTTAGGCTGTTTTTAAGAAAATCGAATCAATCGAATTATTACTAATATTATATGAAAAAAAACAAGTTGATTAGGAGAATCAACTACAAATTGGTTGGTAGAACCCAAATATTGAATTGTACTTGGTTCTGTCTACCAATTGAAGTTAGTTAGAACAAATAAAAAATAGCCCGCGTAATAAACTAAGTTGATTGGCCTAGAGAATTAATTTGTTGGCCTGATTGTAAACGAAATCACTCGACTTTAACTTATACTCGGTAATATTATAGTGTGGTTGATATATAATACACCAATATTATTGTTATTTCAGAATAACGGCCTAAATCCACATTTTTCAATGGCAATAAAACTTATATTATTATAGAGATGCGAAAAGTTTATACGTGTAATGTCTTTTATTGATATTCATACTGATTACGAGCACTGTTAGTAAACAGTTAAACTGTTTTTTCTATTTTTCTCATAATCGATTTTTTCGACTTAGGTCGTTTCACCACGCAGCCCCTCAATTTTATATTTCTCATACGAACAATGAAAAATTAAAAATAAGAGATTAATATTTATAAAGTTGTCTGTTTTGAAAAGCCTTGTTTATAAAATAGATGCAAATTTATTATTTGTTACATTCAAAATTCAGTTTACAATATCTGGAATTCTCGGTATGCGTTAATGAATACTAGCATTTACGTAACTAATTTGGGAGCTACATTTTCTGAAATCGGATATTTTTTAACGTAAAAATAAAACCCATTCCGTGCCATATTAAAACTAGGATAAAATAAAATACCATATTTTAATTTCACTTTGAATTAATGTTCGCATTTCGTAATTTAATAGATCTATACTCGATTTAATTGAAACATTTATGTACTTTTTATGATGATATTCCCAACACTACAATATTTGATCACGGTAAGAGAATAGTTTAACAAATGTTGAAATGAGTAATAAGTTATATCAATTAATAAGTGTTCACATTTAATCATAATAAATTTCTGATACTTTTGAATCAGGATTACATTTCAAACTCATTACAAATTATTTTTTTCTGATATTAAATATTTCCTCTATTATAGCATCAATCTGAAATTCAATGATTTAAAACTGAGATATTCTTGAAATATAAGCAGAACTTCAACATTTCGACAGAGTCGACCCATGACCAATGTCCTAATTGATCACCTATTCGTATGTGAATTTTCTTTATCTCATTCAAAATCGCAAAAATAGCATCTAAAATTGACCACAGAAATACTTAAACGATGTCAACATTGGTAGTAAAATTTACAAAATATTTTATAATTTTATTTTTAACATTGAACTGATAAAAATATTGTTTCTAACGTAAATAAAAAATACACCACATAGTAGTTATAAATTACCTTAATCGATGTAACTGAAGTTAGAAACTTAAATCACAGGACGTGTAACTAACGTCAACCTTCCAATTCAACGGAATATTCAATTACTCTAAACGTTTAAGATAATAAATTGTCTCGTCGTATTTCATTCACTTGACTACAGGTAACATCACCCATCAATTATTAGTTAAATTTAGTTACTACACAAAAGTACGCACTGAGATAATTCCATTTTAAACGTTTAATACTATAAACCGTTAAAATAATTAACTAATTCGTTTGGTATTTCCAACAATCATGAAATAGTTTCATATCACAAATCTAAGTAGGATTTTAGCAAGAAAATAGATGTCAAGTAAAATACATTTTCATTGATTTACTTTTGTCACGTGGCGTTTTCTTAAGGGGTTCTTATAATATTACATTAATGGCCACAAATGACATAACGGACAATCTACCCTATTTGTTTTTGGTTCAGGAACTTTCAATTTTCCAGTCCTGTGACCTTCCGACGTATTTGTAGGGGAGATTTAAAAACAGGATTTCAGCAAAAGGGAATTGATTTATTTATTATTGATCGGTTATATAATGTGTCCTAGTTCGTGAGGGAAAAACGTTTACTACATGGGTAGGGGAGAAAATCGGCCGAATCATCAATCTTAATTTACCAATTTTTGTACTTTTATATTGAAAAAGCTAATTTTATTAGTCTCATTCGGCGATTGTCTTGCGTCAGTTCCCATTATACGTTATGAGTAATTACAAAAGTGATATATACATATGATAACCCTTTTAATAATTGTTAATCAATAATTCCGACAAATGTAGGAAAATTAATTCTACTTTATAAATTCTTAGACAATATAGCGTGAGAAAAAGAAGTTATGATAGTATCGGGACGAAGTCCAACATGTCATCAATATCAAAATTATTTGTCACGTTTATTGTCGTATTTATCAAATGTTTTGTCGTATTTGTCTCTTGGATTAATACATTCATTTATCAATTTTGATTTATTACCGTATACGTCATATAGTATCACTGCGGTGTTTTATGTAAATACTCGAAGCGATTTATTCGCTAATGAAATCCAAAGAGATAGCACTAAATAATTATTTTCGCGTACCATTCTTTTACTTTAATTGATGTTTTTCAATAATTTTACAAATTGATAAGTGGACGTTTAATTTTATTTTATTACAATGTAAAACAATTTTTTAAATATTGCGTATATTACAATTCTACAAAATATCAAATTCACCGAACTGAAATAAACTTCAAATACATATATAATTTATATTAATAAAAAGTGATTTAAAGATATATATTAAACAAAACTTTGCATCACATTTAATAAAGGCAACATTTTTACGCAGACAATCGACGTTTCCATCATGAAATATATAGGTCACGTTTTAATCTAACGATAGGTATTGAAATGTGAAGTGGAGTGCTGGTATAAAAGGTTAAATCTTCTATCGCGATTAAAAACAGATATTTATTAGTAAAATAGTCATAGCTGTAAAACAAAAAAAAACGTATAATTTCGAAATTATCAATTGTTTATCACATTATTTTCCTTCAATAAACATTAATTTTATTAATTGAATTCCCTTATATTCTAGCAAAATTGTTTGAAATAGAGCCATCAATTTTCTCTATTTACGAAAAGTAAATTTCGAATATATTATTTCCGAAGTACATTTTTAATTTTAGTTAATATGTAGACATTCTACGTATGATGCAAACTTCATTCCGTTCAAAGAGAGATTTTATTAACAAATGTGTTAATATTGATCTTGTATTAAAATATTATCCTATGCTTGTTACATGAACGTTGTGTAATAAAATTTATACTTTTTCGATCCGGATAAAAAATATGCTGTTCCAATATTTTCATTACAAACTATTCGTATTGGGTTTCATGCCAATCGCATATATAAGCTAAATTTGCAGGAGTATCACAATTCCATGAATATAAATAAAATCATTTTATTTTAATCGTGGTTCTCTCGTATGAGTTTCCGTGCAACAAAACGATAAAATTAATTAAGTTACGAAATAAAAAACTATTGTTAAAAAAGTAAATATCACTATTTCAATTTATTGATATTTGTACTATACTGAAACAAAAATTGTAATTTAAAAATTAAGCCTTTGCACTGTGGCTCAAAATTCAAATATTTATAGTGAGCAATCATTTTTCATAAAGAATTCTCGAAAACTCTGTATTGTGCCAAAAATTAATGACTTTAACTGACATTTTATAATCTAGTCTAAATTTTCTAATGTACATTCATCTGTCAGATCTTAACATATAGATCTATATATATAGTTATTCCTTTGTTTTTCAATTCAATAGGATCTATCTGATCAATAATTTTGATATTTGAAATGGGAAAGTCAGAAATTAATGTTAAGTTTTATGATAACAAAAATGAATGTAAATTAACCACTAAAACAACATCCTACAAAAAGTGCTTTAAAAGTAATGGGTAAAACTATGAATTATTTAGTACTGTAACGACCAAGTGTCATTTTCACCCCTACAATTAATATTTCTTTCAACAATTCTTAAACCGATAACGTACAAACTCGTCCGTTTCTGATCTTTAAAGATCTGATACACACGCAGGATCATTAGTTTGGCGATGAATAGGAGCTTAACGGTTGGTTACACGCAAGAGGGTCGAACAAAGAAAATCTCTGCTTCCGTTCGAGACAGGAACAGATAAACAAGTAGAGTCGTTCCCTGATTCAATTGTTCTAAATTACTTTGCGTTTTTTATGTCATTTCAAACTGTAATTGCGAAAATTGTTATAATTAATTCCCAAGATGAACAATAACGATATCTACCCATGGTCAAGTTTGTAGATTTAGCCATTTCTAATTTGGATGTAATGATTAACACGAAGTATGCAAACAAAAAATGTATAGCATGTAAAGTACTAACATTGAAAAGTATAAAAAATCGACAAGTTGAAAAACACCAATGACATTGAAATTCTGACAATGAAAGTTTCTGCTTTGTTTCTGAATACAACTGAACCATTCAAACGTAACTTTTAGAATTGTGAAAAAATGCGGGTAGATGAAAATGAATGAAGAATATAGATGATAATTATTTTCAATTGCAAGCCGACGCAAAATTCAGGAACAGTAAATGCAAAAACTGTTCAACTAAATATCGTAAAATAATATCACTTTTAAAATTTCGTGCAAAAAATATGAAAACGAGTATTTTTCAATATTCTTAGTAACTGCACTAGATAATAAATATAGAAATTTCATGGTTATAACAAACAACTTCCAAAGATGTAATTACAGAAAAATAATTAAAGCACAAGCAAGGGACTTACTAGTAATAGATTTAAAATTTGAAATTCTTACCTTTTACCAGCAACGTCAACAGTCTAGATTGGGAGTTTTCAAAATGCACCAACCCCTGTTTGATTAAGAACTTTGTGAGTTATGAGGGTTATGAGCCGCGACTGAGACCTCCTGGATTAGCATTACAGAGATTTCGCCTGGATATTACACGGTCGATTTTGCTCCTCGGAATGATTACGACCGTTTGACGTTCTAGATAATGTTCGAAAAGTTTCAAATGTTAAAATATTTCGTTTCCTTTATCAGAAAATTTTATTCTCGAACGATAACATGTCTACTGTAACATAAATATTTGTCTTTTGCTTTATGCGCTTTATTATCGCTTAAATAACGTTAGCTTTACATATATTAATATTTCTGTAGAACCTCGTTGATTCTATTGTAAAGTATTGGCAACAATATATAAAATTATATAGAATATCCAATCCATAAAATAATGGTACGTTATTAATGGTGAAAGATGTCGAAGCAAGAAACGATAGGCAAGATCTTATATAGGACACGTGGCGTCCATCTGGTGTTGATTGATCATTTGTTGCAAGGATGACCAGAATCTACCGAATATAATTGCTGAAAGAAAAATTATACATGTTTGCACTTGGAATATTTATTTTGATAAGAAATTGAATGCACGGGACGATTGTACAAAGATGCATTTCTCGAGTTTTAAAAAACAATAGGCTTTACTATACCAACAAGAAAATTCAGCAGGCTTGTTATTAATTCTGCTCTTTCAATAGGAATATACTGGTATAATTTTATCGAAATAACGAAGAAAATAACAGTATATCCACATAAAAAGAGTTTGTATTAGAAACAGTACATTAACTAAATATTTATTTAGTTAACTAACTAACTACATATTAGTTGTTCCACCTGAACAACGATACTGATATTCAACATAATTTAGTCAGTTATATTATGTTATTATATTAATCACTGAAATATAGATAATATTACTGAATATTTGACTGGTAACAGGCATCCATTCCTTTAGTTAATATTGCTAGATTTTATCTCAGTGTACCATTTAGAAGTAGGTACTATTTAGGACTCATCTTTTCTGCCAAATCGCAATTCATAGAATTAACGATTTTGGGTAATTTTAATACTAATGTGACCATTAATTTCAAAAGTTTTCATGAATATTATGATAGTAAAACGGATCTATTATTTAAATTAGAAATCATAGTTTTTAAATGAATGTTTGCATTAATAAAAAGAAAATGATAGCCCATTATAATTTTTCTTTTAATGAAGTTATTTGGCGATAATATACGAATGTATTCAGTGCAAAAGATTTTCCGCCTTTGCGATTCAAATAGGAGAATCCACTGATCATTCACTCGGCCAGTTGGAACTTTGCATTCAAATTATACGGTAGAGGGCCTTTACAAAGAAAGTACAGACTCCGTACCTGATGTTCCAAGTTCGATATGAACCATTTGCCTCGGGCTATAGAATCGTTCATATAGGCTGCATTCGTACAGGCAAAATATTAGCTTTTACTGATATAGATATTTTCGTCGGTATGCGAATGCAAGCACTTGAATCTAATCAATCCTCACAAGGGGAGAAAAATCGCCGTTAACTAACTTTCCCGTCATTATTCCGGTTTCTGATGCAGAAGTTCACGATCCCACATGGAGAAAAGAGAAATGTATATTGTACAAAATAAAAATGCATATTTACTAAACGTTTGGTAATTTTCGAAACTTGCTGATTTTTAAAAAAATATTACAGTAAAGCCAGCATAACTTATATATTTCTGCATGGTAATATTTACTTTACATCAGAAAGTAAAGTGTTTGGAAATTTTACCCAGCCAGAAATGTAAATAAATCCTAACAAATTGGCAATGCTGTATAAAATTACTGTATAATTTAATCTTAAAAGGAAGCAACATCTTCGACATTCATCGAAATGTAGAAGTTACATCCTTTTCTTGAATTAGTACAATAAACTAAGTGAAATGTATATAACAAGAAGGAAAACTTGTTTTTTCTTTAGGATATTTTACTTAATCGTTTGGTAATATTTGCCAATTCATATGGGAAACGGGTCGAGCGTCAAAAAACTAAGAACACAGCAATATTTTTTTTTTACTACAATCCGCAGCACCTGAACGCAAAAAAAAGATCTTGATTAAAAATTGATTTCAAATTTTCACGGGGATTGTATCACAGGAACGACAACAGATGGCGGGTTTTGCGCAAACGACAGAAAACGGCCGCGCGTTGAATAAATAGAAGTTCCAAAATTTACGATGTTACGTTACATTCCAAAATGTACGTATGTTACTATAATGAATGTATTTTCTATATTTTATGAGAAAACCCTCTGGGCGTGAACGATTCATTTATATTTTGCATTAATATTATCTTTGAATTTAGTCGTTTAGTAAAAAGTCCCGCATTATAAGTAAATATTCAATTATGTTATTATAACTAAAGAAATAGCTCAAAAGTAAATCAGAATGTGATGTAGATAAATTTTTTAGCGTATTAGTACCTTGTTCGAAAAAATTAGGCATTAAAGTTGCGATAATTGTTGTTTATTATTTTTGTTGAAGAATTAGAATAAATTATTTTTTTTCAATTTATGCAGATTTGTATTATTATTAAGGACGATTTTGAAAGATTTCCATATTCCATTTCCATAATGCTCGCTTCGTTAATAAACATTCTTAGATGCATTGCACTGACCCAAAATTTGCCGCTCTGAAAGTAAACATTCTGATTTCAACGGTTTATTAAAATGGCGCACGATTGAGAAATAGCACTTAACCTTTTTGTAGAACAAAAATTGACTAATCAAAAATCGGCATAAGCCCCAGTCTAAATGTAATAATTTAGCTTTAGAAAGATTTTGGTGCTTCAATTTCGAAAAATGTTGTATTGACTAAATAAATTACTGAAACTTAATGAAAATGCCTCTAATTGTACGAAGTTCCATACATTAAAAACAAACCTATGCTGTTGTTTACGTCTTTGAAACGAGCCGTCAGAGCAACGTGATAAATGCCGCGCACATGGTGTGTTTTTTCTTTCAGTGTACATTTTGATATCTACTAATTTCAGTTGTTTCATGAAATTTCTTAGGACTTGGTCATGAACAATCTAAAGTCGGTACAAAATTTGATTTTGTTTTTGTGGGGTTGTGACTTCCTAAAGTAATGAAGCATTAAAATGTTGGTGATACAGAATGTGGCCTTACAACGAAAAAATACGAAACTAATTCAACAATAACGAACTTATAACAACGATTGAAGAGTGCCAATTACAAAATCGACCTTATGTTCGAAAAACCCGAAATGTCCACAAAACTGGATGTGGTAAAGGATCATTCATGAAAAGTACACATATACACAACAATCCATTTATAAAATAACGCTTAAAAAGTTCAATTTTCCATCTCCAGCGATAACAAAAAATATAAGCATCAGCCTATATTCGCCCTTCAGTCAGGTTTACGATTTCTGAAACGCAGTAAAATCATATAATTTGCAACACTTTTGGCATATAATGAACAAGCAGCAGTTTTTATAATATCGTCAGGTGAACGATTTTTTATTGTCTCTACGTGAAATTTAAAAATGAATTCTATCTGTTACTTAAGGTTGAAAATGTGATGTTATGATTTCCTTCACCACTATAACGCATTTGTTTTTTCAGTAACTGTTGTATTTTTAAACAAGAACAAGCTTTAAAAACTGTCGTGAAGATTTCCGCTCAGAATTACTTTGTACAGTTGAAGTTAAATATCAATTAATCAAGTACTTCAAATACTGGGTTGGCATACACTACCGCTCAAAAGTATGAGCTCACCCTTGCGGAATTTTGGCTAAATTAAAATGTTGATATCTCATCGCCAAGTCAACATACGGGAAAAATAGAAAAGGGGAATTAAAGAGGAGACTTTCAGCTTCTCATTCGCGGTAGTTTCATTTCTTTATATACATTTCTCTATGAACTATGCTCGATTCACTAAAGTCAATTTTTAGTATTATTTTTTTCTTTTTCAATCCGCTCCCATTTTTTTTAAAATGATTGCAAGAGATGTGTACAACGTGTAATCGAAAGGTAATCTATAGCTTTAATTTGCCTCTTCGGGATTTTGTCTAATATTTCTTTACAAATACCTGTGATTTTTTTTCTATCTGCTATATCTCGGAAAATTGACGTGATATAAAAAATATCTAAAAAACAAAAAGTTTCATTTTTTAATTATCTATTGGCTGAAATTTTCTCAAATATTTAGAAGCAATTTTTTTTAATCCTATTTTGCCAAGTTTACGCTTTTGTGCTGCGATTATTAACAGATCTAGATTTGCATTTCAACTGTGCTCAGTTTGCGATATAATAATTCATGTACACGTATCTATAAATCAACGATGAACTTTATTTTAACATTATACATAGAAAGTATCAACAATTGCATGCATGTACATATTTATTAAATTTTGCTTTCTTCAACAAAACCGCCACGCGCTTTGCGCGAAACATCCTAATAGTAAAGACAAACATAATCTTAAACTTGATCATAGTTTAAATGCAACTTTGCATCCGAAAATGATTGTTATACAACAAATGTTGAAGTCGACTAAATACGGTAAAAAAAAATTTCCTTATAAAAATTTGAAAAAATTTCAGCCAATAGATAATTAAAAAATGAAACTTTTTGTTTCTTAAACATTTTTTATATCACGTTAATTTTCCGAGATATAGCAGACTGAAAAAAATCACATTCCCTTTTTTTTATTTTTCCCGTATATTGACTTGGTGATGAGATATCAACATTTTAATTTAGCCAAAATTCCGCAAGGGTGAGCTCATACTTTTGAGCGGTACTGTATATTCAATTCTAAGAATGCGCGTTTATAAAGCAAAATATTAAATGAAATCATATGAAATATGGAAAGGTAGTGTTGTTTCAAGAAATTAAATTTGGATTAAATTTGGTAGATATACGCTCAATTCTTTCACAGCTTACAAACAATATAGTACTGAAAAAAAATTCAAGATAGAAACTCACATAATCTAGCTGTAAGTCAACTTATCTTTGGAATCGAAATTTTTTTTGAGCGATGTTAACATTACAATAAACCGAAAATAACTCGAGGCTTTAATTTTAAAGTAATATATCACATTACATTTTATTTTCAAACATTAAAAAGCAATCAATCATATACCAAGGGTTTCGTAAAGTCACACGAATAATTTACAGAGAAATTTAAAAATCTACATGGAATAAAATTTAACCGAATTTTGTTTTTAAATTTTTATTGGAGAATTGTACACTGACTCGACCACATATTTCGTTCCATTGACGCTTATTTTTTTCACGATTCGTATGGAAATTTATTATCATTATACGTAAAATAATTTTTATAACGTTTAAAAATCCGGCACGCGTTTAAATTAAAATTAAATGATCAAAATTTACCAGTATATTGTATGTTTTAAATATAATCAAAACATATGAATTCCATAACAAAATGAATTGTTATTTTCAAGTTACGGTATTATGGAAAAATTACAATCAAAATTTTTATTTTTTCGAAGTACAAGAGTCTATTTAAATAAACAGCAGCATAGATTCGAAATTCATAAAAATCTTTAGAAATGGTTACTAATAAATATTTATTTTGAAACAAAAGCTACGTATTTTAGCTGCCGACCTGAATCACTTGGCGTGGAATGCCTCGTTATATTTTCATTGCGTTTGCAGTTTCAATGTGCATTCTAATTACTTTTTCCGAAAGAAGAACAATTCCAAATTAATTAAAAGCATTTAACAAAATAACCCCGGTCTGTCCATAAATACAAGAGCATTTGAAACCGGTTAATGAAAATTATTAACAAGTCCCCATTAAAGAGTATTCTGTTATTTGGTACTGATAATTCGCCGTGGCTTTGCGTTGAACAGACCGTGAAAGTAAAGTATATATTAGTAAGATAGTAAATAGAAAATAAAATTTAAAATTATGAAATAATATTGTGACATGTAAAATAATTTGACAAATTTATTAAATAAAAAATTTACGAAATTTTTCAATTGATTCAAGTTTATTTACTAATTTTAAATCAGGTATATTAGTATGTGTAAAGAAAAAAAGTTTTCTTTCAAAAACCTATCAAAATAACAAACATTCGACGTACTTTTGAGTACAATTTATTAGATTGATCTTGAATGTGAATTCTGTACGAAGAAAGTAACGTATTAGAATGGTTTTAAAGTTGCTCTCGTTACGAAAGCTATTAAGATAGGATAATAGAGAAAACGATTAAAAGTCATTATAAAGAGAGTCATTACACTGAAGACGCCTTCAAAATTATTTTATACGTAATAGGGACACTGTAAAGTTGCTTTAAAAACAGCCGTTTTTAAAATGACATTTTTAATGCATTGGAGTTTACCACAAATTTCATGTATTTACCATGATAATGACAGTTTCGTATAATTAAAAAAAGTTATTATTAGCTGAGCTGACATGCGTTTGACTATTTTTTAAGTTGTTACATGGAATAGGTCACATATACTGATTTCTATTTATTATCAAGGAGTATACGGACCATTCCAACTACAGTAATATCGTTCAAAATAATGCTTGAAATCTTATATGCTTTATTCTACAAAAATTGAAAAATCTGATTTCAATTTATCGACCTTACTCAATATATTGAAGTTTTAAAAGATGTAGGTTAGGTTATTACACCGTAGGCAAATCTCTATATATGCATATTCTTTTATTCTAATAGAAAGAGATTTTCAGAATTATGTTTTGCCCTGCACTCGTATTCATTCGTTTTGTTGTATTCTACGCTGCCCTCTCGAGTTATATATATGGGGAACTGTGCACGAGGGCGCTTGCATTTATGTTGTTTTTTCTCATTAATATACGGTATTTTATTGTTTGTAATATCTCTTTTAATTGTAGTATATTATTATTCTGAAACATAATATTGTAACTGATAGCTTTAGAATAACACAATGTTTCCGGGTTCACCTCAAAAACCAGACACTTAAAAAACCCGGTATTAAAAACCAGACATTTCAAAAAATAAAGAGTAAAAAAAAGACATAAAAAAAAGACATTAAAGAAAACAGATACTAAAAAGCCGGACATTTAAAGAACAGATATTTCAAAATGCAGAGATATTTTGAATGTCTGTTTTATAAAATGTTTGATTTTTTAATGTACGGTTTTTTGATATCGAGTTTTTGTGGTGCACCCCTGGTTTTGAATGTTCATATTTTAAAATGTCTGGTATTTGAATGTCCATATTTTAAAAAGTTTGGTTTTTGAAATGTCTGGTTATTTTGTATCTGTTTTTTTATAAAATGTTTGATTTTTGAATGTCTGGTTTTTTAATTCCGGTTTTTTTAAATATCTAGTTTCTGAATGTCGGATATTTGAATGTCTGTTTATTAAAATGTTTGTTTTTGGGTGCACCTCAAAAACCCGACAAATCACAAAGCAGACACTTCAAAAACCCGACATTCTATAAATAGAAATTAAAAAACCAGATATTTCAAAAAACGGTGATTCAAAAACCATTCATTTAAAAAAACAAACATACAAAACCCAAACATATCAAAATACGGACATTAAAAAACCAGACATTTCAAAATGATTATATTTTCTGAAAATGCAATTAATAATTGACTTTCAAATGTCCTTAACAAATAATCCGGGGGTTAACCTAATTTTAAATTCAAGTGACTTACAAAAATAATCCCATGGTCAAAAATTTTCGACCTTGAAATGAGCTTCCAGTGAGACGTCAACTCGCGATACTTTTTGCATGTAGTGAACGAACCAATCGGAGGTGTATTTTGAAATATCGGGTTTTTGAATGCCTGCATTTTGAAATGTCTGGCTTTTTAATGTCTCTCTTTTTAAATGTAGGGGTTTTGAAGTGTCTGTTTTGTGATTTGTCGCGTTTTTGAGGTGCACCATTGGTTTTTGAATATCTGTATTTTGAAATGTCTGGTTTTTTAATGTCGGGTTTTTGAAGTGTCGGTTTTGTGATTTGTCGGGTTTTTAAATATTTGTATTTTGAAATGTCTGGTTTTTTAATGTAGGGTTTTTGAGGTGCACCATTGGTTTTTGAATGTCTGTATTTTAATGTCTGCATTTTGAAATATCTGGTTTTTGAATATCAGGTTTTTGAATATCAGGTTTTTGAAGTGTCTGTTTGAGATTTGTCGGGTTTTTGAGGTGCACCATTGGTTTTTTAATATCTGTATTTTAAAATGTCTGGTTTTTTAATGTCTGCATTTTGAAATGCCTGGTTTTCGAAGGTCGGGTGTTTGAAGTGTTTGTTTTGTGATTTGTCGGGTTTTTTGAGATGCACCCTGTTTGTCGACTCATAAATTTCAACTATTTTTACAACAATTCCAAATATTATTTTCAATTTATGTTTTTGGACTATTTGCGATTTCTGAACCAGGTTGAACTAAAAATCGCTTACACTATTATGATGTGATGGGATTCCTTGTACGCGTGTAGGGAACGCATGTTCGCCCAGGCCAGCCATTCGACTTGCCGAATGATTAACGAGCATATTAGTTTGCGGTTCGACGAAGTGCATAATACTGTTCGACTCCCGAACCTCGCGGAAGAAAATTAAAGCGGCCAATATGGGAAATCGGAGCAATATCGAACTACGACCGCTAAATCAGATTTCTCGCTTCCAGGCACCGAGAGTCGATGATTTGTATCCTTCGCCATTTTGAGAAAACAACCATAATGATATAAATTTGATATATGTGTATTAAAATGGAAAAAGACTTCATTGGCTATCAAATACGAAATTGAAATAATAGAAATGTCAGGTGCACGTTTTCGAATGAATGCTGTGAATATAAACGGTATGTCAGATTTTAATAAATAAATAACATAAAGGAAGACGGTGAAACGAAAACAATGCAAAAGTAAAAGAAACAATTTACGTTTAATTAAATATAAATAGGAATATTATCATAAAATTTAATTAGACTGCTAAAAACGACGCTTTATACGCATTTTCTACTCATACAGTTCAGCAGGTTTCAGTGATGTCGGCATATAGACATTTAATGAATGATTGATTTTTACTCATTTGACGCTGTTGTACTAAGCTTCTAGAATATTATCTCGGCCATCGAAATAAACAATATAAACTGTAAAATAGAAAATAATATAACATTTAATTTCATGAAGAAATTGTTAAAAACTTATTTAGGAATTTTCTGAAACGTATAACGGAAGCTTTTTACGGTTACCGTTTCATCATTTTTTGAAACAAATTTTAGTTTAGTTACAGTAACAGTGTACGTTAATAATGTATTGTGAAAATATGTCCAAAATAATTTGTTAAATATTCGATTTTACTTATTTTTAATCCATTATAATCATATGATTTGGTATGTGGATGTGACAACTTATTAAAAATAACTATCGAAAAGTAGTGTTTTTTAAAAGAAATGTACTTACATGTAACTTACAATTAAGATTATAGAAATTACAACAAAAAAATGAAAAGTTACAGCAAAAGGATGTTCCTCAAGACAAGTATTATGTACAATATATTACTCATAATTCAATTATTATAGATAATTACCAAATTATTACTTAATTTATCTCTATTTATACACGGAGAAAAAATTTCCTGAAAAATGACCGTGCTAGTCACCTGAAAACGGGTGCAACTTGATTTTTCGGAAATATTAACTGCGGTGAAAACAAAAGAGCACCAAAATGGCGGCCGTTTTTTTGTTCTCGTTGCAGTAATTTCTTTTGAACAAGTTTGTCCAATTTATACAGGGTGATATGAATATGTGAATCAGTTATTAATAGTCCTTTTCCTATTGCTTTAAATTTTAATAAAATATCAATATTACTTTTTCAAGTTGAAAGTAAAATAGACATTTTTTTTCGTGCATACAAATAATATACAGCAAACATTGATATATCTTGTCAGCTGAAAGTAAATGTCGATAAAGCTTTTACGATTTTAAGAACTATTGCTATTACTTGTAGGCTTGCAATTTGTTTCTTCTATACCCAATAAACGAAATCGTGTGCAAAATGTTCACGTATTTTCTGTTTGCATTCGATCTGTTTCCATTTTGGAATAACTGTGAGTCAAAAATTTTTACTATGCTGTGACCCAGGAATTTCTACTGTATTGTAGCACAGGAATTTTTGCTGTATTCTGGCACAGGAATTTTTACTGTGCTCTTGATCCGAAATTTTACATGTTACAGGCTTCCTCAATTTTCAAAAAATCGCCCTTGCTTTAAAAAAATCTACGTCCAGTACAAGTTCTCCTACAAAATGTTTGTACAGATATTTTTGCATAAAATCACACTTTCTATAACTTTCCAGTATCCACTTTTCCCAAAAAAAGTGATACTTTTTGAGTTATTTATGAAAAACCTCATTTTTCATTATTTTTGGCTCTATAACTTTACTAGTGTAGACGATAAGGGAGTGGTCTTTTCGTACCTTCATTGTGACTGTGTTGCGAAAACATGGTACGTAGTTCAGACATAATTAATAATGATATACCGTGGTAGTACATAAGATACTCCATCTCTCACATCACAATTACAGGATAGTTACAGCATAAGCGAAGTTAAATTAAGTAATAATTCGATAATTATCAATAATAATTAAACTATGAGTAATAGTATTATTAAATCAATTAAAGGATAACAGAAACTGAAACTATAGTACACATAAATGATATTCTAATACATTCGGGACATTATTTTCTTTCCAATTTATTGGTGCTCGAATATTAAATCGTGAAATTTTAACTTGAATCTGGAAAGCGAAAAACACATTTACAGGTCACTCGGCAACCCATCACACAGATTTGATGAAATACCCAAGAATTATTTGGCATAAGACGCATGAGTATATATGTGGACTTATAACCTTAGTGCGTTATTACTATGGATGAAATTGGCTCTCAGTTTTACGCTCACGCTAGATATGGCATTCGCAGAGATACTTAGGTTATTTAGTTTATATGATATGCTAAATGTTAATATTCTAATAAAATACCATACCATTCTCTGCTATGAGTCAATTTAATGTAGCCTGGTACTTAGAAATCTGTTCGTCCTTTCGCAAACTAAAAATAGAGCATACTCCTGTATTTGAGGGCCTCTTCACTTTGTAACTTTGCATAAATATCATCATAAACCACACAACAATAATCCAAATGAGGCACTAATAATGCCGTAACAAGCTGCTTATGCAGATTGAGCGGTAATGAGCCTACATTGGTTAATTAAGTACACTTTCTACACTATTTGGATAACTTCAATATTTCATAATAGAATATATTTTATTACGCATTCCCAAATTTTTTATAATATGGACTATCTGTACTGCTTCAGTTCTGTTTACGTTGATAAAAGTTTAAATTTTAGTTCATTGTGTATTTTATGAAGATGTGCAGTAATGACATCTGGATGGATATCACGTTTACGTTGCTGAAATACTGAGGAAAGAATCAAAATGCAAATGCGCAATAAAAAAGTTAAGTTTTGAATTCGCAGAGTATAACGGGGTTTGTGTCAACTGAATTATTTGTGTAAAAAATATCACTTTTCGTTAAATAAATATATCTTTGTATCTCTGTTTATGAGTATTTCAATTATTACTGATGAAATTTACTGAATTCCTTCATTTTGGAGTATAAGAAACGGAGGTCGAAGTTAGGAAATGTAGAGTGAAGTTTGGATACGCTTTTGTGATATGTTGAAAATTACGTTTTTTTCGTTAACTTCTTAGTTAATAGAAAATCAATAGTGCAGATTTGGGGTTTATGAGCTAACATTAATGTGTGATAAGCTCCCTGATTACAGCCAAAATTTGTATTCCCTGTGAGAAAAATAATTCAGGAGTTTGGTCACTTCCCCTACTATTTAGTATATAATACCAATATGTTTTCATGGTGTACAATGTAATAAACAATTGTAAACTATAATAAAATTTCAGTTATAAGTTATAGTATACTTTGCACGCAAATCGTATCCACCGAACGACTTTGTCAAAAAATCAGTACATTGTCCTGACCATATCGTACAGTTTTCGGGGCTTGGTTCCCATAACTAAATTCATACACGTGAGCAAATCAATGCCCAATCCAACCAAGAAAGGAAAGAGTAAAAAATGAGTATTTTGGTATGAATTGGTAGACACATTTATATTTATAGATAGTTTGGATGTTTCTGCAATTGTATTTTATTTCCAAAAGCCAAGATTTTTCTACTGGAATATTCCATCCATTATGAATATTTAATAATGTAGTTGCAATTCCGTTCACAAAACGATAAACGTCTATTGTTAGTAAGAGAGGATAAGGATTACGAAAAGCAATATCTGCAGCTGGAACAAAAGAAGGATGTGATGTCACGGACATGCATAAGGGTATTAGGTTAATCAGCATTGGATTCTAGGAATACAATACGATTGACAACAGTCTCAGGACGGATAACGCTAATACCATCGCGATCGTTATTTCCTCGGCGCGTGGTAAGAGGAACCCTATATATAATATATATGTATATGTGGAGGGATGTCTCAAAAATTCTCGTTTGTGTCGACTACCTATGTGCTCCAGAACTATGAATTCTCAGATACAAACGATTTTACCATATATTGGAAATAATTGGCTTTAATCTTATCAAAAATCTTGATCAGGTCAAATCTCGTTTCATAATATAATGATATTGAATTAAATGATATTGAATTATGTTTGAAATTATCTACGGTATTGATCTAGGATTATATACGATGGCCTATACCTGGGAATAAATTACGGTCTCATTGGCCCAGGTTTGATTAATTCAAATTAAAGAAATATATTGAACTAAACTAAATTGAATTGCGACTAGATCTATACAAAGATTGTAAATAAAGATTTGTTTCCTAAACGTCTGATAATATGTAAAGAAGATAAATTTAGATTTTGTATTTGGAGAAAAATAGGAGACCGAAAATGAATTAAAATCTGATCAAATCAGGTCTAAATACTATACATATGAGATCCTAATTTTGAGACAATCTAGGACCAAAGTTGGACGAGTTTACAAAAAAAAAATATCTTAAATTAAGAATTTATAATGTTTGATTGCATTAAAAAAACAATAAACCAATTTACCATTAAAAACAATCTAAATATCACCATCAATTTTTGTGCAAACAGTTACTTAACTTTTTAACCTCTCTCGTTGGCTGCTGTTCGATACATTTCTGCAATCTTATATCGCTCATTTTTTAAATCTATATTCACCTGTAAGTCGGCGTGATGGTCGTGCGGGCTAAGGCGTCAGTCTTAGTCCGCCCGAACTGAACGTCGCGAAGGGCCCGAGTTCGAATCCCCGTCCTGCAATTTTCTCTGCTTATGTCCAGTGTGGAATAACCGGGGAACTTTGCTGGGCGAAGGTACGAATTTGGGACCGCTGCCGACCCCCGTCGGCAGTTATCGGTACCGTCAGCGTCTTATCCGCGGTCGGTACGTCGTGGGTCTTATCTCGGATAAAGATGGGATAAGCCCCGCGTCGTACTCGCTAAGGCACAGACCGCCGAATCTGCTGGTGGTACCGATATTGGGGAGGGGGGACTGGCTCTGGGTGGGTGTTGTGTGTGCCTATAGTTCTGTCTTGTACTGTCTGTCTCTGTCCTGTACCTCTCCACCCGAGAGCCGACCCGCAAACAGACATATTCGTCATTAACGCGGGGGAAAATTTCCTGTCCTTTGTCCTTTTTTTTTGTCCTTATATTCACCTGTAATTTGTTAAAAGTCAGCAGATAAAAACATTTTAAAATCGAATCATAGTAGCAAAAACATGAATTTTCTTTGTAACTGACAACAGCAGAATCATAGCAAATTGTCTGGGGTTTGATCCCACCTCGTGGGGATTTTTTTTTAATGCAATATAAAAATGAGATGTTTTTTGGTTGTAAACTCGTCCAACTATGTTCTTTGTCTCAATATCATTACCTCAGTTAGATCGATTTAAATCTGACCGATTTTATCCTATTTTGATCCGATTTGGTCATGTCTTTTTCTCTCGAGGATATGTAAGGATTATCGAGGAATTTACTTGTTCTTTTTTATTGCAGCATTAACCAATCTTCGATCGAGTAATCCTATTAATCATATTCCTATGATTCTTGCAAGGTTGTTAAGTTGTATTGTATTTTTGTCGTAGAGTTAAAAACTATAATAATATGCATTTTTACGATAAAACATATCAATATTTTCTTTGGCATTGTTGGGCATTTTAGTACAAAATCGTCACAATGTACAGTGGTAAAATACAACAAAACGATCTTATTGTCACGACTTACCAATCGGTTTTCTTTAATAAAAAGTTAATGCGATTAAATGAAGTTGATTGTTGAAGAGCAATCTAAAATAAAACATTGAATAACATTTCGAGTCACATTAATGCAATACTCATTCTTATAATATCAACATACTGCATCAAAAAATTGAGTTTTCTCGTCAAATTTTTCGTTTACTTCGAGCCTTGTCAAATTCCTAAAAATATATATCTACCGTTGAGGAATGTTATTAGCAAGTATCCCGTCTTGAAATTGACTTTTAAAAGAAACTTAGGTGGAACTTTTTGCCTCAAGCTCTAATAGAATTTGTTTTAAAAGAATATACGCCTCGTGGACTATTTATACCGCCGGTATTGCGGATCAGCGAGAACATAGTACCTGAAATGACAAAATGTTTACAAAGAATGTTGTTGACGTTAGAACTCCAGGATTATCCGAAGGCTGTTGGAACTGGTGGTTGTAAAATTAAATACCTCAATTATATTTTATAAATTTTTAAGTCTGTCGGTAAAATGAGAAAATTCGTGGTAAATACGTCCAACGTCGATTGCCTTCAAAGTTAATATAGCGTCTGATTACTTTAAGGCTTAAGGTATCGATCACTGCCATTTTCAAAATCGAATGTAGCGTACCACTTTGTTTATGTCAAGATCATAAATATTTATAATCCATCGATGCTTCATCTTTAAAACATCTCTTCCTGATTTTGCCAAGTGTACCATGCTGAAGATCGATCGTAGCTTCCAATTTGCATCCTACCGCAATATTCGTACACCTTTACCGTGCAGTGATTTCCCTGATAATACTGCCAGCTCGTTGCGCAAAAGAATTTCAAAATTATGGAAATATGTCGGACAGCGGGCCACCCACCTACCCACGGTAACTAATGTAGTCTTCATAATGCGCTGAATAATGGCTTTATTGAGGTTCAAAATGGAATGCAATTTATTCCGACCAGTTTATCAATTAAGCTATTCGATTGAAAAATAATGAATTAATTTCCCAGGAAGGCCACCCGACGAAATCAACAACCTGTAGATACCCGGCGTGGTGTACGCCGATGTGGTGACTATCGTTTTCCCGTCCTCATCGTCGACATCCCACCTCCCATTCTTCGGACAAATCCCACGCTCTTGCGCTCCCTTTCGCACTTTCGATCACCCCCTATTTGCGCCGACCCATCGGAGGGTCGCGACGTGAAGGTGGATGTGGTCGTACGATCAATTAAAACATAATGTCACGTTGTGACGCGTCGTTGGCCTTCGTTGGTGGCCACTCATTACAATGAAATAAACTGACGAATCACGACGTTGATATATATTTGTGGTATTGTTTCGTTTGTGTACAAACATGTGGGTCACCATGAGCTTGTGATAAATTGATGTCGTTTTCCATGCTGTCTCTATACCAGTGCCGGTAATCTACACCAGTAATAATGCGATCGCTACTTTAATCTCCGGTAGAAATTGCAGCAGGGATTTACAAAGCCGTGGAGAGAAACCACATACCTGTACAGATCCACTCAAGTGAATGTTTTTGTTAACAGTTCGCTATTAGATTTAGAATACAATTAATAGGCTTTAGAGTTTAAAAGGTTCATGAATATGGAGTGACGTATGTTGTGTATACTTAGCTAAATATTTAAATTATCATGAAAGTCTTCATATTCAGCAAACTGGAGATCAAAGGATTCCTTGGTACGTTACACGTTTTTTAGGTCGCAAAGATCTGAAAATAAAATACTGGAAAATTATGATTTTCAAGTTTTTATATTTTTTTGTGAAATCGTTAAATGTTGGGATTAATTACATTTTGTGGAATCTATCTTCTGTGACCATACAAAACAACTCTGAGTTATTTGCCATATAAATACGTGACACAACACCGAGTGGAAATAGAAGATCCATTTTAATGACCAAACGTACCTGAAACGTCAGGAAAATGATTTAAATCTTGTAGACAAAGACAAATAATCGGTTTGAGGTTACACCAATTTGCCTTTGGATTAATATACTTGATATATTTTGCTCTATATGAGAGATACCAAACAGTGCAAGCCTGTCTCATGATGTCCTCAGGAGCTCTTGAAGATCTCCCGAGGACCAAAAGCGGACATTCGGGCGTCGCGTCGTTCAGGAGCTCCTCAGGATATCCAGGGACGAATTGTGTTGTTTGGGTTACAATTCTTATACAAATTTCAAATGAAATGTACTCTCTAAATTTTTTACAGTGAAAATTGGGTCACCTTCTACTAAAAGTGACTTTTTCACTAGTTCTAAAGTCGAAATCTCATTTGGTTAAGAGTGGGTGGAAACATTTCACTCTCCTTAATGTGAAATTTTCACATTAAAAATAGTGAAATAGTCACTTTTAGCAGAGGATGACCCAATTTTTACTGTAAAAAATTTAGAGAGTAAACAGACTAACTATAACAGGTCATATTAGTTTTTTTTTGTATTATTTGTCGTCAATATGATTATCTACCTTATATGTATAGTTCAAGTCAGTACATTAATTTTATTACAAATATAAAATGTGAAGTTTTAAGGCCCGGATTCATAGTCGTGAGCTGCACCTTAAGCCGAAATTTACGCACGTTCTCAGATCTATATGAACAAAGCTACAGTTTGTGCAAGTCCGTAAGCATTAGCTCAGGGAGGAGCTCAGGCACTGAGCGTGATTTCTCAGGCAAGTGCCCAAGTTCTTCGCAGATCGCTTGGCTTCCAGGATCATATGTACCCTTGGCGAAGTCCCCGTGTTTCGCGACGTAGTTTTTCGTTGTCCAGGTGTTCCGCTCGGAAGGTTTCATCTTCCAGGTGTTCCGCGACGTGGTTTTTCGTCGTCCAGGTGTTGCGTTTCGTAGTTTTCGTCTCTCTGGTGGTCCGCGATGTGGTTTTTCGTCGTCCAGGTGTTCGGCAACGTAGTTACTGTGCTGCAGTAATTGACTAGGAAAGACTGAGGCATTTTCTGAAAACCTAAAAGTGTTAAAATGGGCGCGGGTTGAAAAACAGACAAATAGAAAAGACAAATAATGATGCCATACATCCCGACCTACAAGTGCTGAGTGTCAAAGAGGAAATCCAGGAATATAGCAAAAATTACAAGACAGATTGTAATAAAATTGGGATGTTAAAAAAAAAAATGTCATTCAAATTGATTTCTTAGTTGTCTTGTGTGTATCATAACAATAATTATCAAGACATTCATAGATATTAGCAATTACAATAATTTATTTTGAATATTCTAAAAATTTAAAAGAAAGACTAGGTATTTTTACGACAAAATAATTTTCTGTATAACCATTATTAATGTAAAAAATAAAGTACTCTATAATCTCTACGAATTTATAATATTCGTTGTCTTTCAATTTGTATAAAACGACAAAAAATTTTTTTTCGTGAAAACACATTTTTTATTTTTCAATATTCAGCAATTTGTTGACATTTCTTGTTGAAACTGGTTTTCTGTCGTTTAATCTTCTTTTTTTCAAACAACTGAATGTCATCCTTAGAGAATGCTCACTTTATCACTCGAAAGTCAACCCCAGAAATAGAAGCATGTGTATTCGTCACTGCATAAGATTTCTTTTTTTCAAAAGCATTTAAATCAAGACAGATTGAAAAATTACTGTCTTAAAAATCATGATATTGTTCTTAATATACACAGTACATTAGCTTTTGAAATGACTAGCAGATGAAAATAGTTTACTTATTGTTCCAAAATAAAAAATATGATTTCTTCAGGACAATTTACTCAAATTGACGGCCCTACTTTTTTTTAGCAATTTTGTCAAAATTGTTTGCTGTATATGATGACGGATTGTGTATAACGTAACTTTATATTGATCCAAGGAATGTCTAACCATTTCTGATTTTTGAGAATAAACAAAAGTCAATCCCCACTACATGACAAACTTCCTATATATCTATATTCAGGCGGGTAATAGCATTGGGAAACTGCAGAATACCTATGCCAAGTACAGTGGTACCCAGGGCGATTTCCAATGCATCATTATTGACGAAACCGTCGCAGTTACTTTCGACTGCATTCAGAAGCAGACATGGACGGGCTGGCGGAGATTGCATGCGCCGGGATGACATATGCTCAACCTGCCGTATATGTTTTTCCTGGAAATTAGGAATTCTAACTTAAATGTCATTCAAATTGATTTCTTAGTTGTCTTATGTGTATCTTAATAATTATCAAGAAATATAATTTCATACCAGTCAATATATTAACCCAACGGACACTCCTTTTCCCTTGAATTTTAATTAAGTGTTACCGATCGAAATCAACCGACAGCAAAATTAAGTGTCAGATAGGCAGAATTCCAATATGGCGCAAAACTTGAAAAAAATTGCCAAAAAATATGGAAATATTTATTCTTATCAATGTTTTTCCCTGTATTATAATGTTGGAAGTTTATTGAAACTATAGATGATATATCCCACTTCAATATAATAACCTCAAAATGACGTCCTCAATGAATATTTCACTGAAAAACTTTAGCTCAAAAACTATCTTAAAAACTATCTTAATACAAATTCATAGAATGAAAAGTTTTTACAAACCATGCACAAATATACTTGAATCGAAAAGAACTTTAAAAATGGTTTAATAATACTCTAACATTATTTTAATTTAGATTGTTTAACAATTTTGTAATTTTTACGAAAAAAATCTGAAAAAATTTGGTATTCTTAAAATACTATATTCGCATTCGTAAATTTGACATTCTTTGATAAATTCTGATCATTCTTTGTTCTTCGCAATTTTTTGTAGAGTGTTTATTCATAAAGTTTATTTAATGTCCTCTTGTAGAATTTTCTATTAACCCATTAACGCCGGGAAGGACACATTTCCTACTTCAATTTCAATCAAGTATTTAATATGAAAATTAAATTTCAAAAAATATGGAATGTATGTGTCTTGGTATTTTCGAGATCGGCCATTTTAATGGAATTTTCTAATTGATTTTCTAATCTTAATTACAAAATTAAATACAACGACTTAAATGTCAAAAACCGCAAAAATTCAGGTATACTTTTTTATAAAACATTTTTTTCTGATCGAAAGAGTATTTGCCAGCACAAAATTCTTTCGCTAAAGGTGAAGAAAATAGCTGTAATATTAAGATATATTTTTTAAATATTAAAATGTGAACTTCATGATTACAAAATGGCGACCGCAGTGAGAATTTACTTTTTAAAACTGACAACCTTTTATTCGTGAAAACTGCAAACTCTGCAAAAAATGTTGTGAGAATATACGTTTCTTAGTATGGGTCAAAAAATATTTTCATTTTTTTCAGAATGTGTTGATACAATATGTTATTTTGACATAAGTCAAAATTATGAAATTATTAAAAAAATCTGAAAAAATTGAGAGTAATATTTGACTAATTTAAAAAAATTGTTGTTTCAAGAACATTTTCTCGATTATGTCTTTCGGTATTCTATGATTACAAAACACAAGTCTGACGTGACCGAAATTATTTAATTTACATGAAAAACTATGGTGGGTGTTTTCAATGAAAAGCAAAGATAATGATTTAGGGTCAATGTATAGAATAAATATGTTATTCATACAATATTTTTCATCTAATAACATTTAATTAAAACTGTCAGACAATAATGATTAATTTGTTGAAATTTTAAATATTTTTATTGAAGTAATGATAAAAAATATTTGTATAAATTAAAATACGTATCAGGTGATACAGGTGATGAATAGTACTTAAACTACCTCATTACGTCACTACGCGATCAGTCAAATAATCGCTTTTCCTGTACGTTTAAGAACATACTAGTATTCTACTACATTAACGTTTCTCTGATATTTATGTAAGGTATATTTATATTACCACTGACAATTCTTAAATTTATTCCCATACAAGGTGAAAATGGCTCACATTAAGATGTCTAATGCAGTAAAATTAAAATAAATTGCGACCCTAAACTTGCGGTATTCTTAGTGATATTCAGACACCCATTAGTCGTGTGATGAATAAAAGATCTTCGTAAGACTTTTGAAACGCTCATGGAAAAATACAAAAAATTAAACATGACGCAGTCACAGAAAACATTTAGTAGTAAGGTGCCGCTATAGTCAGACATTGCTGTACGAACTCAAAATGGGTACTAATTTTAGTTTATACATTTATGAACAATATGAAAATGTAAGTAATAAATACGGATAGTTTATTAATGTACTTTTTCTGTTGAGAGGTTTGAATTAAAAGTGGCAATTTTCAAGTGAAAACAAAATCTCCTTGTGAGGACATAAAATGAAGTAAATTCGTAAAACTCGCTATGAATTCTAAGTGAATGGGAAATAAAAAATCGCAAGATTTAAAGAAATGTACGTTCCCATAGTAACTTTTAAACCCAAGTTATAGACAGTTGAAGCCATTGTAAACTATTTTCACGATTTAGACTATAGCTTTAACGTTACAAGAAATCAGGGTAGGAAATCATTAACGATTAAATAAATATGAGTTAAGAATATTAGTTAAGCATTTAATATAGAATATTCTTATAAAATTACGACAGAACTTTTATGAAACAGAATAAAAATTTGTTGATGGGAATGTACGTCGGCAAGATGTTACAAAGATCTTGAAATTAGCATGAACTTTTTCGCTCGTCTTAAATGTTTAGGGAAATATATGATAATGCTTATTACCTCCTGACCTCCTTCTAGAAATGTAAAAGAGCATTCCAAAGCCATTGGAAGCCATTTTTGTGTAATTTAAATGATTATTCAATGGATAAAGTAACTTTCAAATGGTGAACTTACAAAACGCAATATTATTAATTTTACATAAATAAATTTTGAAATAAGTTTTTTTTAAAAGAAATAATCGTAAATAAAAGTAATATTTATTTTAAAAAAATGAGTGCAATATATTTAAACTATAATTTGAACAAAAAAAAGAAAAGAAAATTAATCGAAAAAAGTTGGATGTAGAACTTTCCTTTCGAAAAAAAAGCAGTTGACTGGAGAGTACGTTCGCTCTGATCACTGAAGCTTGGATTTCTCGAAAGCAACGCACAGAGGATAGAATTCGCGCTGTCTACCCACGTTCGCTAGATTCTGATTGATCCTCGATAAGTGCATTCGTAGCACAACGGCACGTCTGACAATTCTAACTGAAGCAGCGTCGAGAAAATAGGATTCCGACGAAAAAATTGTTACCGCAAGATTTACGAAGTTAATGGTAAAAATGCATTTTATAGTAATTCTTAGTAGAAATCAAATGTTCAAATATTTCATTGTACTTTTATCGAAATTTTAATCACGTCATTAGTGAAATTTCTGCAAGTTTAATGCCTTTCTTTGGCTTGCGAAACTCAAATGCTTTATTTATATGACTCCATTTTTTATGTGTACTGAGCTTAAAAACAAAATAGAATTAATGTAAATTTAGTTACAGGAAATTACTGTATTGCTCCTAAATGAAAATATTTTGTCTAGAATTTAAATGTAATATTTTGATATGCAATTTAAAATTTACTTAAAAAAAAAGATAGTTGAAGAGCAACTTTAAGGAAATACTTCACATATTAATCTGATAGGACATAATTTATCTGATAGGAAGTTTTTCATGTATGTTTCATTTTGGTTAGCTTTGTACGTTTTATTTATAATTTTTTTAGGACCAAAGCTTTTCAACATTAATTTTATGATGAATTAGATTTTTAAATATTTATTTATGCAATACTTCACTACTTTCATGTTACATACAGAACTTTATAATATACAAGATCATTAAATATAATTTTCTTACTATTTTTTTTAATCTTTGTCAAAATAGTCAGAACCAACATATTAACCTATTAACGCCAGGAAGGACAATTTTTGCACTTCAATTTCAATTAAGTATTTCGTACTATTTTGAAGGTTGCTATTTTCATTAGTGTTATCAAAATTAAGCTATTGTAATTATAAAATTAAATATATCGATTTAACTGTGAAAAATCAATTATACTTATAAATAAAACATTTTTTTTCAACGAAAGAGTATTTTCGATCACAAAATTCCTTCACTAATGGTAAAGAAAATAGTTGTAGTATTAAGATATATTTTCAAATTATTAACAAAATAACATCGTGATAACAAAATGGGGATTGAAGTGAGTAATTTCTTTTTAAAAGTTAACAAATCTTTTTCATGAAAACTATAAATTTTAGACAACATTTTTTAGGAATAAAAATGTGTTAGAGTATATCATAATACTGTAACTATTTTCTTCACCTTTGGAGAAAGAAATTTTTGTGCCGGCAAATACTCTTTCTCTGATAAAAAATGTTTTATAAAGAAATATACCCGATTTTTCGAGTTTTTTTAGACATTTAAATCGTTATAATTAATTTTGTAATTAAGATAGCTCAATTTTCACAATTCTATTGAAATTACCGATCTCGGAAATAACAAGATACATACATTTCAATTTTTTTGAACTTTAATTTTTATATGAAATACTTGATTGAAATTGAAATAGAAAATGTGTCCTTCCCGGCGTTAATGGATTAAGGAATTAAAACAGTTTTTTCGATTTTATTTTAAAAATAATGCGTAACGGTGGTTTTAATAAACTTTTATAAAAGTAAACCCAATTATAATACTCATATAACAATATATCATCATAAGTCAGTCAATTTTTATTTGTAATTAAAAAAAAAAGTTGTTCTATTATGATTGCATTTAATCAACTGTTAGAACTATTTTTTTTAAATGTAAAATTGCATTTTTTAGAAAGTTTTATATAACAAATGTAATGTTTGGCCCTAATTATTGTCATAAAATAAAGATCTTCGTTCCAGTATTTATCAATGTTATATAAAAAAATATGAAAATTTTAAAAATAATCTTTAAAAGTAATTTCAACAAACTGGAAGAAATGCATTTAACGTTTTTGATGTTAGGGTTGAACCGGCAAGAAATATTAAACAAAATAACAGAATAATATCTGATTTTGTTTAAGCGGAAGTCCCTGTAATACACCTCAAATCGATATTGCGAAAATTATTTTTTATCATTATAAAATCTTTCCTGTGTTGGGTAAACCCAGCTATATTTTCAAGGTTGAATTGCAAGATATGAATTATTTCTGAAAAAGAATATAAAAGTGAATACTATGCATGCGAAATAACTGTTAAGAAAACTATTATCATAATTGCACAAGATTCAAATCTGTTGATAATTATATTTATTAAACAAAGTTCAGTTTATTACAGAAATATAATCTCGATTAAACCCACAGAAATAATTAAATACCTTTTAATCTAGAATTCACGCTTTTTCTCTGTTAGGTCAACAGATCGATTTCGTATCCTTTGTAAGTAGGATGAAAGTTCCTAATGCCCGTAAAATCTCGGATTCATTTAAATCTAAGCGGATTTACTCCGTACCAAAATAAAAATCAATTTTCAAATATCACAAATCTTTTCTTTGGTGAAACATAAATTTAATTCTCATTACTTTCATACGAATTCTCTGCGATTTTCATTTTTGAATTACAATTTGTTTTAAATTGAAATTGAATCGTTATCAAACTACGTTTCAGCGTATTCATGTGGATTATCAGGTATGCTAAATTTTTGAACGATAGTAAATTTAAAATTTACTGCGACGTAATTACATCAGTGCTATTTTTGTTTCGAAATGAATTTTTAAATATTATAACAGTTACGTCTTTGGTATTTATTATTAGTTATGAATAAGAATCTATAAATATTAACTTTATATTGGAAAGAAGCAATGTCCATTTCTCACCTGCAAAAAGTAGAGTTACAAGACCGAATGGAATGCAAACCATCTGTCACCTTCGGTTGTTATGCATAAATCGAAAACACTTTCAATACATTTAAAATTTTGACACAACATTTTCTTTGAAAATATTAGATTTGGCATGAAAAAAGCATAAAAATAAAAGTTATATTTCTCGACTGTAGACGTTACAACTGTTGGGTTCAAAGGGAAACAAGAGAGCGTGAAGTCACGGCCCAGTACCTTTTACTCTCGTAACGGAAACATTTCACTTCTTTTGTGTTGTAAACCGTTGCTATTATACAAAAACAAATCGAACAGCAGATTGTTTTAAAAACCATTTTAGCACCTTCCCTTCAATGAAAGTCTCATTTTAGTAGACGGTCTGTAAAAAATATGATATAATTTCATAAAATGCACAACTCCTATTTCTTCCCTACTCTTTATGCATTCAAAAAATCTTTAATATTTCTTATATTTACGTTACCGATATTATATAGAATATTTGATTGCGTAACAGAATTCATTCTATAAAATATTATTCAGAGTAACCCTGTCAATAGATACTCAAGTATATGAAGGTATATTCTTATAAATAGACATAATACTTGGTAGGCAATTATTTTTATATACACAAATAAATAAAGAATTTCATGTCCATTTTAATTATTTTTCATTTTAACCCAGAACGTTCTAAACTTTGAAGCAAGTACAGTTTCTTTGGTAAAAGATCTTTATTTAATAAGCTAAATAAACAAAGACTGATAAATGTAGGTCAGAGTGATAAAAGTGACAGATTGGATAAACTTGTAAGAAATGGTGTAAACTGGAATAATACTAAACAATGCCATCAAAATAACGTGGAAATTATGCACGATAAAATATTAAATTTCAAAGAAAGATGCTAGTGAACTGTAAATATTATAAGTGGAAAATATAACCAAATCTATTAAAAAAAAAGTACACAGAAACTTATGTACACCCCCCAATAAAAACCCCATGTTCAATGTACGATTATTATACGTAAAAATAGGATTAGATATATAATGGAAACGTTTATTGGGTACACAATCATTAAACTGTCATTTAATGTACATTTATCATGTACGTTTATAATAACTGTTAATTATATGAAATATATTTAAAACATAAAAAAATCGTTTACGCAGTACCTTAAGTATCATAAGTTTAAAGTGTGTTTAATAAAGGTGTAATATTGTATGTAAATATATGTATATAAAATTGGTTTAAATTTGCTAAAAATTACTCAGGTTATAAAGTGCGTGCATAATTCAGTTTAATATTCGTTTATGAATTACGTTAATAAAACTTTAAACGGTTACCGCTAACTAAAATATTTTAACCGTTCATTACTGATTTACTACATGAAAAAATAATATAAACCGTTTATTATTGCTACTTTTTTTTATTTAACATAGTATGCAAAGGTTTAATATACGTTTTTACACGTAAGTTTGGTGTAAAAATAATATACAGGTATACGGTCTGAGCATTTTGTAATAACTCGGTTATTAAACGGTCATATCGTTTACTTTTATGATATACGTTTATAAGACATATATTAAACATTAAAAAATTGTTTTTGAAATTATCCAAATATTCCTAAATATATTAATTAATTCGATGAATTGATTAAAATGTAACTTTTTTTAAAATAAAGTAATTTTTTATCACTACAACCATAATTAAACCGTTATTTAACGAATATGTATATGTTGAAATAATCGTTTAAAATGCGTGTAAAAGTGGTATAATAAAACGTATTGTAGACAGACAATGACATGTTTCATCCACATCCCTCATAAACGTTAAATATAGCACATTTATCCCTTATGTTTAACCCAAATTTAAACGTTTATTAAATGAGTCTTTAGTGGGCTTTGCTACCCTTCACTATTAGTATTTTGGTTTGTACACTATTTTGCATTGAAACAAGTAAATATATAGTTGCAACCGACATATTTCGTTTTAAAAACGGTGCGTGTCAAAAAACCGACAATAAAAAAACCGAGACTTAAAAAAATCGACAGACAAAAAGCCGAAACATAAAAAAATAGACATATCTTCAAGAGGACAGTCATTTTTTGAGCTGTCGGTTATTTGATTTTCGGCTTTTCGATTGTCGGTTTTTTGACTTTCGGTTTTTCGACCTGTCGGCTTTTTGATTTGTCGGGTTTTCGACCTGCACACGTTTTAAATGAAAACGATATATGCTTAGAAAAATTAATTAATAGATATCAACAGAAAGTGCTGAAATGTCCATAAAATTATAATTACTATTTTTCTATTTTTTGTTCAGAAGTATACTTTTGTAATTACTAAATGTCCATCCATATTTGAGAGAAGTGTACAAAATGTTTTTAATGTAATATCGTTTAGTTTGCGCAACCACTTAATGCTTAAAATAGACATTGCGAAATGTGCTATGAATAAAAAATGTTAATGTACTAACGTCCTTCAACGGGAAAATTGTCAAATACGAAGATGGACAAATTATTCATGTGGCGAGTTCGCAACTCCACACTGCGGGGCTGTCTTGTGTACATTATGCACAGTTTCGCACCGATTACGTATTACGCGCTTCTCTAATAATAGTGCCATTGTCATCATGGGAATCACATTACCAACATAGCGCATAACTGTTTGCAGTAATTCGCTGTAATTAGACAAAAGTTATTGATTGTGGGCTAACCAGGAATTGTATCCTATTTAAATACTCGAATGAAGTCGATGTTGAATTGTTCAAAAAGGGAATGAACGTAATATAAATGAAATATATTCTAAACATAATTTAGCAGAGATGATAAAGAAATATAATATTATAGAACTAAGATAAAACAAATTCTTCAAATAACCGATGAAACTTTGATGTTAGTATACTCCATATGATAAATATATTCAGCGAAATTGGAACGATGGTCAATGTTTGCTTCTGCTCTTACGGATTTTCATTTCAGTATTCTACTTCTATTTTAAACATACTACGCAAGCTTTCCCAAGAAAGTAGATTTTTCAAAGACCCTATTGAAATATACAAACACAATAAAAAACGTTTCATCTTTCTTATTTCTTAAGATATCATGCAATACAAATTTCCCAGAATCTCACGAAAATATAGTAGCTTTTTGATATTTCGAAAGCAGGTGCATTTCTACAAGTGGATTGTATAGATATATTTTCATTCCAACAAAGCTTACAATATATATTTTTTATTTATGACGGGCGTATATCACGAAAAGTTTTGACTCGCGTACAGGCAAATAACTTATCGATAAGTTCATGGTGAACAACTTTATGGAAGCTTTTATGAGAATGAAAATATGTTTCTTTTGCAAGTATATATTATATACCGATAAAACAATAGTTTATGTTCTAGAGATGCAGGTTAAAGTATATTGCATGTCAACATTTTGCATTTCTCGAAAATTGATGAAGATTTTTCAATAATGATTATTTGTGCCGATCAATTTTTTAGAAACGTCATGTAACTTAATATTATCAGTTTTATCAACCATATATTGCATTGGATGTACTTAATATATTTTTTTATTTAACTTGTATTCTGGATTGTCTGTGTTTAATATTTCGCATTTAACAACTACGGGGTATGGAAATATATTAGCAAAATGCCCTTTGGACATTCGATAATCTGATATTAATATACTACATAGATATTAAATGATGATAATTAACAATAAATATGAACATATATGAACAATATCGTTAATTTATACTTTATATAATTCTACAGTTGATGCTTAAGGTTAATGGTTTTCTGCCTACACAAGAAGTCAATACTATCATTTGTGTTAAATGTCAGCTTATATTACGTAATTACTAAAAAGATAAATTTTAAATAATTTATGAAAAAGAATGCTACTTAAATATATAAATTTAAGTTTGACGTGCTAAGAGAAACTAGTAGAATAAAAGACAAAGTGAAATTGTTTTGTTTTGAAGTAACTTCTCACGTGTTTGACGTTCATGATCATAAAATATATGTTTCGGAGAACTCCATACAGTATTGATGCACCTTTCTATCACGTAGGTTGTAAAAAATTTAACAATGTTCGATACAATGGAGAGTGATTATGGTATTCTTATATATTCTGATCGCAGTGAATAATTTCATGTTCTATTGTACCGCATATGTAAAAAGGAAATAATGGCAAATCCTTAAAGTAATAGCTCTTCGTATCTATAAACTTCTATTAATTTTATTGCGAAAGGATAAACAAATTTTAACTCAATAGTAAATAAATAATAAAAGACATTATTATAAAAGTTCGTTATCATTATTGATAATAGAGTCAACTGTAGTTGCTGATTTACAGCTGTTTGTTATTTCAATTTCTATAACCATTATCATAATTTTGTATAATAAACTTTTTATGCTATTTTTCTTATATTCAGTTTACACAAGGAAATAGAATCATAAACAGAAAAACAGTTCCATTGGATGAATTGAATCCCAATACATATAAATCTAATTCTCAATAACTTTCTGAAATTTACAACGTATTACTCACAAAAATTTAGTTAAAGGTACATTTTATGTTTCTTTTCATAAAAATATTTATAAAACTTTCCAAACAGTCGCTTATATATTTATAATCAGCCTTTTTTAGTGTACTTGTATATTGCTCATTTAAAAAACTAGACTATTCAAAAATTCAAATTAAGAAATTAAAACATCAAATTTCTAACTGAAAATAAATTTTTAACTTCTTAATCTTCTTTTAAATTCTTGAGCTTATTTGACAGCATTACATTTCTTTGTTTTCGATGCTTTAATCACACGTTTAGTTGGTCAATATATTAATGATTAAGAAGTTTACCGATATAGCGCTTTAAACGAAAGTTATAGCAAGTTGAAAATTTTATATTCCGCAAAACGTCAATTAATCCACGGAACATTGTATTGATGACAAGGCAATGATGATGGATGATGACGGAAGGCCACTGATAGAGTTGACAAATGGCGGTAAAAGATAACGACAGTTAGCACTCGCACTTTATGCTGAAGCACAATGATAACATGTAAATAAAAAACCATTGGTGATTCTGATGACGGCCAATATTGCAGGATGCTAACAGGTGATGACAAAGAATTATATTAATGAATAAAAACTATTGCAAAAAAAAAATGATTTCCTATAATCATCGTATCCAAACAGGCAATTCTATACTTCATTAAATCTTAATATGTCCTAAGAATCGCATAGATAGATTACATGTTTTAACGCTGCAGAATATTTCAGAATATTCTTTGCCTTCTTTTAAGTACTGCTGGACACACTCCATAATCCGTTGTCCTTCTCTTTAGCTTATTAGGAGTATCTGCATTCTGTCTGCATTTCTACCTGCAATCTCCTATTGAAAAACTTACCAGAATTCGCAGCGTTTTGTTCCTTGCATTTAATCCGATTGGTGAATCTCGTCCAGTTTTTTGTTATCACGAAAGCTTTAGTAAGGTTGTTACACCACTGGATTCTTTCGCTAGTTACGACCTCTTTTTGTTTTTGCTTCATTATAACCATTCCTATTCCGCAGAAAAGTTCTAGTTATATAGAGTACTCTCTGGCCTTATCTGTAATCAGCGCTAAAACCTTAGGTATTATTTTATTTAAGTTTAATAGCATTCTAAAAGGGCTGGCCAATGAATCAGTATTCTATGCTAAAAAATGTGAATTAATGGTTAATGTTTATGTTTGAAGTTTGAGATGTTTTTCAAAAGTATAAAGGTAATTATAATTAACTTCTATTCTTTATTGTCGCGAATTTAAAAGAGTTATTTAAAAATTAACTACAGATTTCTGTAAATAAGTTGAAATCATTTGTTTTTAAATCCTATTTCAATTAATTAAAAACATTGATTAAGTCGTTTTTATACTTCTTTTTCAAATTTGGTAGATTATTTTTCAAATTACCATTTCTGACGGGATTAAGGTACTCTAGATGGACGAAAAAAGGTTATTAAGGATTTCGAGAAATTCACATTGCTAAAAAAGTACCTGAAGCAACGTACTCACTCTAACTGGAGTAATCATTAAGTGAGATAAAATTAAATAAATTGATAGGGTATTTGAAAAGGTTTCGTTTAAAAATTAAAATATTTAAGTACTTCTGTACCCTTCAAGTTTCAATATTTTCATTTGAAACTTTTACAGCATATTTCTCAGATATGCGGAGAGTAGTAGAAACCGAAATATCATGTGGAATATTTGGTTTAGATTCCCAAAGCTACAAATCTAACTGGACATTTTCTGTAATATTCTAAACATGTACTTACAATGTCATGTAAAATCTTTTGACATTATTCTAAGAATATGAAAATACCGGACAAAGGATTGCTCTTAGTATAAATTAAGTACATTGGTATATATCATAATAAAGTAAACTGAATACAATTTTCTTGCAAAAATCACAAGCGTGTCTGGATTGAGTGGGAGGTACTCGAAAAATTCTACACTTTAATGAGAAAATTAGAATTCCTCTAATACATTATCTTACCAATATGGGAAATTTAAATAATTAGAAAAATCAAAAGTTCAAAAGTTAGAATTTGGAAAATTATTTAAAAAAAGAACTAAATAAATCGAATGCGAAAATCATACTCCAGATATAAAAGCTAGTATTTATATACTGAGACATGCATCAGCGACCTCGAAATCTTGCATAACATCAATTTTTGTAAATTATTTACAATTGCCAACGTATGAATTGTTTTTTTACTTCAATTCGTATTCAACGATTTGAAATCCCTACGGAAACTACACAATCTTAGAATATATAGTTTACGGACTCATTTGTGTGCGGAAAATCGAATTTTAGTTCGGAAAAAATAAAATGTCGACCAGTGCGGGAATGTATTATTTTCCGCCCTAATCTGCATTTGCTAACTCATTTCACGGTTTCCCAAAGTCGCACAACTGTCCGCCGTATTCGCAAGCAGGTTAATTAATAATAATAAATGAACACTAAGATGAATAAAAAGAAAACTATGCAAGTATTCACCGCACAAATTCTGCTTCGTTGAAGTTTGACGAACCTCTGCACTTGACAGATTTGATGTGTTCCTCATAAATAAACCTTTCTTCTCTTCGGATGAAAGATTTGTTCTCAAGAAATATGGCTCCAAAAAATCAGTACTATAGATTTTGGTGGCTCAATGTGCACAATATATCAAGCAATTGTTTTATCTTTGACGTTAACTTAGTCACGCAAGTTAAATGTATGAGCAATTTTCGTTATGTTGCCCCTTTGATTTTGTAGAACTTATTTCAGCCCTGCAATATTAATTAAGTTAGCAATATATTCATTATATTATAAATCTTTCTTGTCCTCTAACTGATGGTTACCTAAATCAAAATAGAATTTCTTAGCGAAATGTCTAGAATTCGTAAATATTTAGAAAGTTGTGATGTACTAATATGCCGTTGAGGTATTTCTAAAGTTTATTACCTTCTTTTTTTCCATATTACCACTTTGGCTCTAATGTTGACTATAGCATTCAGGAATAATTAGACACCTGATAGATATCTCTAGGACATTACTACTTTGCCTATAATTCAGTCATAAACAAGCTATGAGCTGCATGATGATTAAAGATCACCAGTTTTAGTGTTGGAGATTGAATATTTTTACAAACGACAATGCTAAACTCGACTCATTTTTAATGGTCAATAGACTTCATACTATTGACTACAACATTTAGGAATCATTAGACTTCTGATAGATATATCTGGGATATCACTACTTTGGCCATAACTCAGTCATACACAAGATATCAGCTACATGATGATTCAAAATCACCAGTTTTGGTGTTGAAGATTAATTATTTTTACAGATGAACAATGATGAACTCGACTAATGTTTAATAGTCAATAGACTTCATACTATTGACTATACAAGATTCAAGATCATTAGATATCTGACAAATATCTCTGGGACATCACTACTTTGCCTATAATTCAGTCAGAAACAAGTTATGAGCTGCATGATTATTCAAGATCACCGGTTTTGATGTTGGAGATGAATTATTTTCACAAACAAACAATCGACTAATTTTTAATAGTCAACAGACTTCATACTGTATGTCTACCTGAAAATTGCTATAACATAATGTTTCCAACTATTACGATGAATTTTGAGTTTTAGAGGATGCCCTGAAAAATTATTTCTCATTTTCAAACAAAAGGCAAAAGGTTCGTACAGTCATCATTTACATCCGCCTCGGCATTCATTCCGGTAATGATACGCAATTTCAATCTCCGTCATCGACGCTGCGGAAAAAGCGATAGCTTGATACCTACTATTTACGCAGGCTATGATGCCTGCAGGCTAATTATGGCAGCCGCGAAAGCTTATAGAGCCCTCGTTGTCCTGATTATTCGCTTCTAAGCCAGTGCAATGGCACCATATATAGACTTGTAGAGCAGAAGAGATTATCCGAATGGAAATGATGCGGGCAAAGTCTTTCAATACACTGCGACTTCATTTGCGAAGTGCCTCTTCACTTTCAAATGTCGATTCGTGCATTGAAATCGTCGTGTAACTTTCTGATATACACGAACCATTGTACGTACATTGAGTGAATCCCGAGAGTACCCTCTTGTAACTTCATTATGTAAATTCGTTTCTGTGCTGAATAGATTTCATTTACATTTAATTTGTATTTCATTTTACATTTCAATTTCAATACTAGTTTAAAATGTCAACGTTGGAAACGGATTTATATGAAAATGCTTAAATGTCCACTTTCTGTTAGTGTTTTATATACATATCCAATTCTCAATGAATCACATTTAGTACGAATCCTATATGTATGGATAAAATATCGCTGAAGGGTTCTTTTAATTATTTTAATTACGGGTTCTTATCTTAACGGCTTGGCTATTATTACTTGAAATTATTGAAATTCTTTAAATAGTGGAGCTTCCCACGTTTAAATTTAAAAAATTCATGAAATATTTTATACCTAACTTGGAGAATAGAAATAATGCAGATCAATGATGGCGCCAGGTGACAATCGTTGACATGCTATGCAAGAATGATGTCGGTTGATGACAGATGAAGAGCATAGCTCATGGTTGGTGTTCCACTTTTACTGGTAAACCAAGCAGCACATGGGATGTTATATTTAAACTCTATCTTTCTTTTGTTACCGTTGTGTTAGTACCTGATGGTTCATTAAGTCATCAAGATATATCAAGATATAGGTTCATCAAGAGTCTGTAAGTTGTAGTTAGTACGAGAAAATATGTGAAGAGCGCAATCGGTAGGACAACGTCTTCAGCTCCGGATTTCGCATTGAATTTTAATATTATTTTTAAGTGGAGAAAAAAATATTTGTACACAGCTTTTTCAGGACATCTTTTCGTACATGTTAACGATGAGGAACTCTCAATTCTCAATAAAAGACAATTTTTTTTCTGCAGGGATATTACGAATTGAGTGTGTGTCATCTTTGCCCAAAAAATTAAACCTTTTATTTCCCCCTTTTTCTATGGATATTTCTGTTCGAATTGATCCGAAAATTATATATAAAAATTAGGTCTCAGAATTAAAATTAGCGGTCGGGGAAGAATGTTCCGAAAATCACCACACCGAAAGGCCAAAATTTCGATATGGCTCCAGCTTGATTTTTTCAATTTGTCTTTGAAAAATTGGCAAAAAGAAAGCAATTTAACATACCTTGGACTTATATTATCGAAATTTTAGCCTTTCGGGGTGGTGATTTTCGGAACTTTGTTCCCCGGCCAAATTAGCACTTATGGATTATGAAATAATGTTTTGAAACAGAGTTATGGTAATTTGAAAGGAAACGTTTTTTGACCGAAAAACAAATGAACGAAAGACACTGTTGAATAATTGTTTCCAAATTAATGAAAAAAAAATCATTCTCGCTGTTTAATATCGTATACCTTAGCTTTTTTTGGCTGTTGTTAAATATATTGTAATCGATTTTCAACTACGAGAAAAAGCAGCTAGCAGTTGTGGAACATTATAATATAAGCACTAAAAAATGCAAAATACATTCTTAATATGATTTGCGACGTTTGAACTGACAATGTGCTTAAAATGTATGAAAATGTGCTTCGTTAATTTTGTTAAGCATTTATACTTCACCGAACGAAATTTCCACAGTTATATATGTATTTTAATATGTTCGTTTCGACAATATTCTTTCAATTTAATACAAATGTACCTCGTGAAAAGCCTTTATTTCATTTCGCGTTAATAGGACGAAAATAATGTTGTTCAGAATACCGCGACGATGCACAACCACGAACTGTGCATGAATAATTGATTTCTTACTGAAAATATATCTGTAATTAGTTTTTCAACGTCAAAAGTAGCAAAAAGTCCTCTGTTATGTAGGGTTTCAAAAATAATTGCTAATGATACATTGATGATTTATAGAGTTTATTTCAGTTATACGTAGTTCGAAAATATAACCATTGTAAAAATTCGTCGAAATTTGGAGGTCCAAATTTATACCACTACTAATTTAAATGCATATATACAAAGTGTTATCTGAGATGTAATTTGATTTATTTGAATTTCTATGTTTATTGATCAAAATTGTTTGAAAAATGTCCAATAATTTCTGATGTTCTAGCTAATCTCTTCTTTAAGATAGATTAAAGCAATTCAAACTAGTCAGTTTTAGATCAGCCATTGAATAAATATGTAAATCAACTACTTTCCAGTTTCGTAATGTTTAACATTTCCATGTAATATAACAGTAAAATTCACTAAAGCTTATCGAAATTCGCATGATGAAATAATTACTAAAGTTTAACCTAACTTAATGGGTTACTATAATTTTGTCAATTATTCACGAGGGTTTAGAAGTCAAAACTTCACTGGTAATTGACTTGATTAATCATTTTTTGTTTATGAATAAATTCTTTGTTATTCATTCAATTTTACCGAGCAATAATTTGATATTTGTAGAGTGTTCGATAGCCGCTTCAATGATAATATTTTATAAACAATTTTATGTAAAAATATTTTTATGAAATTATGATGCAGTTATCCTCTGCAAATATTATGGTCTAATTAATTTAAATGTTTTATAAAAAACAAAATTAATTTAATTATTGATCCATTACCAAATAATTTTTTAATATTTTATGGTTTAATTTCTGTCAGCAATATACAATTTTGGAATAATATTTTCATACTATTCAAAATCGGAGAATTTTTCTCGTCGTGTTCATTGTTTGAAAACGTTCATGTAGGTCTCAGCAAATAAATAATACTGAATGAGTTGATGCTATCGCAATTTGATGCTAGAAGAAAACATTTTTGTTAAAATTAGTTTAAAAGAGATGATTGGCACTTTGAATTTCGTAAACTAATAAAAATGGAACACAAGAAAATGACTAATGTACGAGAGTACCTTGAGATCATCATACGTGAGCAACCATGAATTAAAATGACAAGTAGCGTTGAATGATAATACTGAAGTGTTAGTTGTATATAATGGCCCATATTAATGATGTAGCGTATTTCAGTCTAACACTGAAGATGAAAGACCTTCGCGTTGAATGCATACTTCAAGTTAACGAAACAATAGTTATGAAAGGAGCGAAGTCTCATTCAACAAGTAATATTGCGTATTATATAATAATAATCAAGCAATTGGCACACTGCAAAATGACGACTCATTGAAGCACCCTAATTAGTCGCTGAATTTATTAGTACAAATTCACCTGTTTAATACATTTCTATATTTTATTATATTTGAATTATATTTAATATATATCAAAAGCAATCCATTTATATTCAGAATGGACCTAATTTATATTCATATAATAAACACAATGTACGAGTAAATATTTTCATGTCACTGGGCAACCAATCAAAATGGATTGTATTGGTATTGCTGTTTATGGCTAAAGTTTTCAGTAGGAAACAGTCCAAAATGATACAAGTGAAAAAATCATTTTCTTCAAAGTCTACTTAGAATAACAAAACTGAACTATGATGTAGAAATTATATTTTTAAATATGGGTCATACGGATTTCAGATATTTCAAACCATGAATTTCAGTTAAAGATGCGTTATTTATACTCTTAAATACCATTATCTTATTTAATGTATAGTATAACTTTTCCAAATCTGTTTCGGAATCATTCTATGTTTGTATGAATTGTATAATTCTTGTTACAACATATTAATCAAATTTTGCCGGTACAATTATACAGAGTGAATTTTTGAAATTTTCAAATATTTGGAAACAATGTTAGGGTCTGGCTGAAATAGATGGAGAGTTATACTAAAGAGTAGAGAAAATTATCCCGCAATTTATCTGCAATACTACCTTTTGACATCCCTTCTGGAGAACTTTTAATTTAAATGAATGTGCTATCTGTTGTACATTATTTTTTTTCAAAGAGAATACTTTACATTTAATAGTATATGTTTGATTAAATAATTTTATTCGAATCTAATCTGGAAACTTGAAAAATAAATTGAATGTACATTTATATTTATAATAATCTATTTAATATTTACTGAGCATGTCACTAGTATTTATATATCTCTATTATATTCTATAGAAGTACTATTGTTCATATTTTTCGCTGTCTTTATTTACACTTTTATAATGAGTCCAGTGAAACGTACACCGCCAAAACGGGTCAGAACTCTGAAAACAATAACAACTGTGGAAAATGAAAAAAAAATATCGAAATTGATAATTCTGCAAACGAAGATGTAGAGGATGATAACAATATACACAATTGATAGAAACTTTAAATCAAAGTAATATAGAACATTCGAACATATCAAATAATTAAAATAAAATCATCTTTTCCGTATACTTATACATTACGTGAAATATTTTTTATGTACGTCTTTTCGGTGCGTAAAGTAAACTTGTGCGTAAAGTAAACTTTTCGATAAGCGTGCGCGTAGTTGATCCCCGTAGTTGATTAGCGCACTTGTAAATTAATGTACTATTTTCAAATTGTTTGTTGATATAACGGAATCGTACAAAATAAATAAAAAAAAATATAACTTTTCGGCCAAAGATTGTTCCTCATAAAAATTCATATTTTATTCTACAAAAAAGTATAAAACACATGTGTTTACAAAAATGTTTTTAACAAAAATATACAATATCTAAACAGAAAAACACATACAAATTATTTGATACAAAACAATAAAAAATGTATGTGTACAATTTTTTTATATAAACATTGAAATGTATGTAAGAAATAATATTCAGAATAAAAAATGGAAATATTGAAATTAAGTTTAAAAAGAATGAAATATTGTATATTATAAAATCAGATTTGAACCATATAAATAACATCATGCTCACATTTAGCAATAAATAAATTTTAAAGTAACTAAACTCAGTATAACTTAAGCGATAAAAAATTAAAAAATATTAAACTTCTTATCTGTTGAAACTTTTCTGTTAAGAAGACTGTCATTATAATAGTAGTTTTCGCATTAAGGGCGTAAAATGGAATTTGAAAAGTATGTACTAGAAAGTAAATAATTAAATAAAAATAATATATTTTATAATATATTTTGTTTCAGTTTAAATAGCATCTTATGCACTTTTGAACATGCCCCACTAAAAGAAAATAAATCATCATAACTTGAAAGGAAATAAATGATAATCAAAATTTAAAATACAAATTTGCGGCATAGCAAGGTACGCGTTGTTTATTGCGGCGAATGTAAACAACTTTACCGAGACATGAATTCTTGGTATTTTTGTTTATATGCCACTCTTCTATTGTTGATAATATATTTTGAAACTATTTTTTATTTAAAATAAGTAGGTAATTGGAAGTTCATTCTACAATGATTCTCTCATTCAAATGAACATTCTTCAGGCAGGGGAATCAAGTGATCCTAAATTCCACGAGGAAGTTTGAAAAAGATACATCATATTTTCAGTAACATTTCCTTAGCGATTGTTTCGAGACGATGAATTATATCGGGAAAAAAACGTTATGGATTCACTCATTTACAGGAGATCTTCAAGACTTATAAGTATCGAAGGGGTTCCTATTTTTGGAAAGGAATGTATCGATTCGTGAAGCGTTTTATTGTGTCCTGCGATCATTGTCAGCGAATTAAAAGTTTGAATTGTTACATGGAAGGTGAATATCGAAGGATTGATCCTAAAGAAAAAAATGAGTCGGTCGCCATTGACTACTTTGGTCTTGAGTTCAATATTTATTTTCTATTTTAGATATTTATACCAAATTCATAAAGTTGTAAATGCTAAAGAAACTGACAGCTGCGGCTGCAGTAAATAGTATCATTAGAAGTCACATTTCAAATATGGGGCCAAACCATCTTAGTTTTTACCCGATCATTGGCCACAATTTGTATCGAAAAAATGGAGGAATGCTTTGAACGATCATAGTATTAAAGTTTGCTATTTATTGGTACACCATCCTCAGAGAAACCCGATCGAACGTACCATGCACGAATTGGGTAAGCATTTTCGTATGCTTGTCGCAGAATTGCATACGAGTTGGGCTAAATATGTGAGGACTATCGAATACTTGCTAAACGTGACGAAGCATAGTAGTACGGGTTTTTCTCCTATAGAAATGCACTTTAGTATTAAGCCGCATGACAAAATTAGATCGCTCCTAAAATTACTGGATAATGATGATATTGATTACCAAAGGATCCACATATTTGCAAGGGATAAAATGAAACTCAAGTTTGAAGAGCGGAAGAAGTATCAAAAGAATGGTCCATGAATACAATTGAAAGTCAATGATTTGGTGCTGACCCGAGTAACGCATTCATCTAATGCTAGGGAAAAGGTCACCAAAAATTCTTTCACCTCTTTGAGGGTCCTTATTGTATCTCCCATGCGTTTGACAATAATAGCTTTGGGTTAAAGGAAATTAATAATGATATTGGAGCCAATGAAACGCAGTGCTCTATTTTATTGTTTGCAGTAGTTACCAACGAACCTCGAAAGGAGAGAGTATGCAACGAATCAAAGAGTCTGTATAATTTAATGTATTTAGTATATTGTGTTTGGCGGTCGATATTTCAAGGAAAGCAACTAATTCAGAAGACCCGTAGTGATCTTTTAAAATAATTTTTGGCTAATTTGTTTCGTCTCATAACCGTATTTATCTTTCCCTTCGGTAACTTTACCATTTCGGATTCCTATTTCTGTTACCCAAAAGTAAATGCAGTGACGCCAAAATGGCTTTTTCATACCGCTACGTAGCAACTGATTCCCTTGTCGATCCGTGTATCAAAGATGTTCAAAATTTGTTATTACAAAGTCTGTCGAGTATGAATATGTTGAGTTTAATTACATTCGAACTAACTTCTCACTTATACTAACCCCATGATGAAAGTGGTCGGAAATGCGTTTAGCACATTTTATTTGATATTAGTTAGTTATATGTTTGTGAATTTATTGCAGGTTTAAAATAGTATATTCACATAATTTATAGTAACGATACGAATTAAACACTTAACTCGTCCTTACCAAGGCGAAACGAACAAATTTAACGGAACATGGGCATTCTTTCCTGTGTGCAAATCGTGCGATTTAAAGGTAGACGCAATTTTCCAAAATGCCAATTTGTAATTCAACGAGACAATTTCGCGCCAAAACACGAGTCACCTTTCCGTCGCTACCTATCGTAATCGTATGTTGATTCGCATTGTGAACTTCTAAAGCGTGTTTTAACTTTCTAGTGAGAGAATATTACCGTAAAAACTGAAACGCCGAAGTTGCGCTCACCTTAACAATTTTAACGGTCCGGTAGACGTCGACTCGGTTAGTAAGTCGGCGTCGACGGGTGAAACGACCCTCGTTTTTTGCCTCCGTTTCTGTGCAAGTCGAATCGTTTGACTTTTAATTATACGTTTACATCGGCAGTGTCTCGCTACTGGCTTCGCCACATCCCTGCGCTTCATAATAAAAAAAAATGAGAGAAGAAGAGGGCTGGAGAAATAAAAGAAAAGGTCGCGAGAGGAAAGCGGTGAAAGAGGAGAACGAGCTCAATTAAAATCTCGCATGCTCATTGTTCCAGGAGTGTCGCTGCGTAATTGAAGATCCGGCAATACCACTACCTCCAGGATAAATGTACCGGTACCTGTCTGTACGTGAAGGTGCGATACGTACCGGTGCACATGCACATATATGTGCATTCGCACATGTATATCGGCGCTAGGCAGGACTGCGTGTACGCGCTGCTCTATAACCTGTTCCCACTGGCAACGGGGCTTAATTTATATTCATGACTAACTTGTGGTGCCCGCATATACCATACTGCGTAGCGAGAAAATCTTGAATTTCAGCATCTACCCTCGATGCTCCAACCTGTGGGTGCGTACGTATGCACCGGCAACATTGTTCAATCACATTTTCTGCGAAACAGGATGGTACTCAAAGAAGCGGCATCCTGCATAATAATAATGGTTGCTAGTAAAACATTGCTTTCGATGCGAATAAGATTGTGTCACAACGTAGAGATGAAATAGGTAAGATGGATAGATCTTTCAAAGTAACAATTTTTGATATGGCCCTGGTCAAAACCTATTAGGTTGTCTGAATGTACTTCAGGAATAATTCAGACCTAACCATTCTCTCTAATGTCAAACGGTAATCAGGCGACACACAAATTTTTGTCACAGAGTAATCCGGGAGATCTGAGAGATCTGGAGAATTTTATTTTCCTTATGAAGTCAAGAAAAATAAAACCCCAGAATCGGAAGTGACCATTAATGTGGCCACCCTGACCGACAAGGGTAAGGGCAATAATTAAAAAAAATTTTCATTATGGGGACACCGAAAAAATCAGGTTGGTTAGAGAAACCAATCGCTTAGTCTTTTTACAAGATAGTGGCTGCGGTAATAACGGCACAGTATTAGGGTAACCAATTTATTACATTTGTGTTTCTATAAATTGGTATGAAATTTTTTTATTTCTTGTTGTTAGTGTCCATCGAGAAAAAAATCCATAGTTAAATTGACTCCAGGCAATTCAGTTTTTCCGTGTACAATAACACAACTATTTATGTAAATTTAGCGTCATATTGCTAAAGAGTTAAGGAAAATAATGCAAGAATTAGTATTTTTAATGAAAGACTAGTATATTCAAGTCACTGAAACAGAATCGCTTTGAAATGAACGTTTTAGGTCCCGACAGACATTTCTCAATCAAAAGCATTGACTGTTATGCTATATAATACCTGTATTATGCGTAGAGATGTTCATTCTGAGAAGTTTAGCATTGGCGTAGAAGGTACCGTGATTTATTGGTTTGCATTAGGGTCAATTTCACATGCTGCATAAAATTTACCTCATGAGCCTGGATTAATACATATGATTTTTCTCTGTTTCGTCGAAATTGACCCAAGTCTTGGAATATTTACATTATTCTCGGTTCCAGCCCTATCGGCCAAAAGTTGAATTTTCAAGCTCATAATAATAATTTGTCATAATTCAAATTTTATTTTTTCCTATTTGTATTTTCAAAATGTTGAATTCTTCTATTTTTTTATTTTATCTCTTACTGAAGTTTTAAGTAATTTTTTGGACTAAGGCCAATATTTTTTCTAAGTACTACAAATTACGACCTTTAAATTGACTTTTCATAAATTTTATTAAAATTCGATACAATTTCTGTTCCATACTTTTGATTTTTGAAAATATTCAATTTTACTCCTTGAGTCAGATTTCTGTGAAAATGGTTAACTTTTAGAGATGGCATAAAATATTAACGTTTCTAAATAAAAAAATCGTTTTAAACGCGAATGGGCTCATCCATTTATTAAATACCATTTGATTTTTAATCATTTATTTAGAGATAAAATAATTTTCAGATTTTTACTGAACGGCCACAAAAGTTACTTAAATTTTTCACGAAAATGTTCTAATATTTATGGCAAACATTAATATTTATTTAGTTTTATTGAAAGGCTATTAATATAATTATATTTATTGATGGACATTACGTAACATTTTTATGTATTTAATAATTTTAAATCTAAATCTTTAAATAGGACTAATATATAATTATGGTATTTGTTTTGCATATACATTCGATGAATTATTCATATTGTTTAATATATTGAAGTTGCAATGGAGACTAAGGAATACACAATTGAGTTCCTTGTCCTTTCGTAAAGAGAAGATTTACCATTTTCTGCCATCCTTACATAAAATATCGTATGCACCTCGCGAAGGAACTGTTATCGTACTTATGCAATATTCTTCGCTCTTCTTTTCCACTTATATTTTCTCAAAAGCAATAATATACATTTAATTAAATGTTTCTTAAAATCTGTTTTTTTTATGTTTAACATAATTGGCAATGGATTAAATTTGTTTATTCATATTTATTATTTAATTTGCAATCCTTTAATTAAATACTTTTATCAATGTCAATTCTAGAGGAAGTAATATTCATTATAAGGACTGGTCTATTTCATGTTGAAAATAGCATTCATATCCATGATGCGGTGAAGTAAATAATTAACGGATTGCTTCTAAACCTAACAAATTAATAACTGGCTTAGGATTGTGTTAAATTAAACGATTCCCTTGGCCATTATGATGGTAAATTTAACACTAATCGCATTGTTAAAGTATCTATTGCAGAAAATTCGTTGATTCTAATTTGATTAATCGACATAATCGTTTCAGAGATTCGTAGATTATTGAAAACTTGAGATTATATTTCTATACAAAACTTGAGGTATATTGCATTACTAAAATCATGTAATTTATGACGCATAATAATGAAAGTTAATAATATAATAAAACTTGATCCTTGGATAATAGCTCTAATTTTCTTTTAGTTAACCAAACACCATTTTATTTGTTGATTTTTTCAGCTGCAATAAAACATAATTTATCGAATAGAATGAAATATAATAATGATACATGATCGGTTTTTTCAAAATTTATCAATTAAAAGTAATGTAAAATAACATACAGCAGCGGATTGGAATTCATAGTAAAACATTTTTAATGCGACTTAAAAATATGGAAATAATATGTTATTTGTAATACTTAACTATTTGAAATAACAATTAGAAAATGCAAAATAATTTTAAACAATAAGTCAACATTCCGCAAACATCAACATGAAGACCGGATTGAGATTACAAGCCTGTCGGCAGTTGATTTTCTGTTTGACTCTTGTTTGTGTTTCCTCTAGTAATCAAATTCTGGATTTGGTCGAAGGAGGAAACAGAAGCGCAATAATAATAGGATAATGGTTATCACTTTTTGAAGTTGAAACTCAAGTGATTGTTCCATTTGTTTTTATAATAATTACATTTCTCTTTCAAAAATATTACATTAGATTTGCAGATAAGTAATTTATAAAAAAGTTATGTTCAATTTCGAAACGTAATAATATTTATTTTCTAAAATATTTAGGTAAAAAGTGCAGAAAATTATAAAACGTTTCAACAGCGAAATATAGCAAACCACATCTTTTTAAATTCCCATTAGATCGAAACATTTTCTCAACCGTATCTGATTTGTTTAAACTAGAGAAGAAAATATTTTCTGACTACGACGAATATTTAACAGAATATTGAGTATGACAAAACGGAGAGTTAGGACTACTGCTGGAGGAGGAATTATCTTCATTGTATTAGCAAAACCCTTCGTCAAGCAACCTTCTAGATATTTTTGCTAAATCTCGAATTAATCGCTGTTTTAGGGTTATAATTATGTTAATCATCAAATAATAACCATCTAACGAGGAAAATTGGTAAGAGGCCAGCGTTGCCAAATGACGCGATACCGCGGCAATATAGTCAACCAGTATCAGGCACGATAAGATGTATTCTCTTGTATTTTGGATAGTTGGCGTGTATGGAGATAAGACTTACAATTTGTTAGTGTGAACAGCAATGTTTGTTCTAACAAATTTCAATATGGATTTCGCGGTGTCTTCTGTTGATCGAAAATAGCTTATAGAATGTTAAGAAGTTCTCCTCAACTGAAAAAAAGAAGAGAAAGATAATAAAATGTATACCTAATCTATTAAAAAAGGAGAGTTTTCGCACTCAACCAGTGACAAAAATATTAACCTGCTTCGTTGCTCTATTTACGCAGTGAACTAACTAAAAACCATTGATTGAGCAGTGAGATATTCGACAGCTGATTCAAACAGTAAACTAAACTGGCATGTTTTGAAATAAGAGAATAAGATCACAATAACTCGATTTTGGAACAATGCGTCTTGGATAAAGTTGGATTAGAAGGATAATTCTCGGAGAAAAAGAAGGACCAATAATTTCATGAATTTTGCATAATCATTTAGATGACTCATTTTTTCATTTCAGTGTATGATGAAAATAAGTATTCAACGACATGCAGTAACTTTCAGAACGGATTTAAATGATTTTATACATTCAGGAAAATGGTAATCAAGGCCTGGAGTCCCAGTAGAGCATGATTTATTCATGCAAGTGATGTCGAACATGCGATTTGTTGAACTAAGTAAAGTCCATTTTTCAGGCCAGCCAACGCGACTGTCAGTGATACGCGGTTTGCAGGAAAGTAGGCTTGCAAAGATGATACGTTATGTTCGCAAAGTTCGAAGGTCATGTGGTCAAACTCAACTCGACGGAAACGAAGTTGCTTTGCAAAAGGCTTGTGACGTCCGTTGCGGAACTGTTTAACCGGAGTCCGAACCTACTATCAGTTTCGAACGTTGCACACCGCACTTTGACCGATGCTGGCGCCCATTGTACGTCGCTGGATTTTGTTTACAATTTAGTATGTTGACGTCTACTGAGAATCCACAAAAGTTAAATGGGAAATCTGAAGCAGAGAAGATCGCGAACGCGGACGAATCCTATGACGCGTTTTCGTTTATTAGAGCAAATATTGCGTAGTTTTAGTTTCTACATCCTTTAGTAAGTTTCTTATGTCATATTCGATAGAAAAGTGGAAAATAAATGCCTGAAAAATTGTATGCGCACACGACAAATAATCAAATAAGTAGTTAGACTTACAAACTGTTCATTAGTAAACTTTTACTCGGATGGTTAGTACCTGGTTATAAACTTATTTATAATTTTTGGGCTAGCGAACTCTTTCTTTCCATATAGTAGTGCCTAAACTGTTGCTATAGAATGTACAGAATTATTAGAAGAATTTTGTTGTATTATTTTTTAAGATTTAGCTATTAGATTAATGTGTTAGAACCCGAAGATAATCTTGAACCGATCTTGGACCGGTATCCAACCGGTTACGTTGATGGTTTTCGGGATCCGACCAGTCCTGACACGCTTCCCTGACTGTAGCCCGGTCAGGTTTAAGATACTGACCGAACTATTGTAGGTGCCCGACTAATTGTAAGTAACCCTGGATGTACTCGGAATCTGAATAGGTCAGGCTGGCTAGGCTGGATTCAAAATAGAGTTCGATTTCTATTCGGGCCAAATATACACTGAAAGAAATAACGCAAGGTTCCTGGCATGAGTATGGCCAGGCATAATAAATTATGGTTAGATCGGCTTTCATATAGCTGATCTACCTATCCGTATGCCAGGAACCTTGCGTTATTTCTTTCAATCTAGTTAATTCTTCAATCGGGTTACCCAGGGTTAATCCTAGTAGGTACCATGTTTCTATTTAGGTTAACTGGGCCCAATTCTAATCTAGAATCTTTAAACGCTCATGCATTTGTTATAGCGACCAATAGTACCACAGAAGACGTTCATTTTGAAGTTAAGCTCCGAATCCTAAAATAAAAATGGCGTATTAGACTATTCCTACGTACTGGTTACTACTAAAATCCAGTATTTTGTGCAATAATAGCAGCACCATTTTGGCCATTGTGTATTTCGGAATTCTGACATTAGATTCTCAGTGAGCAACTCGAAAAACTCCTGGACACAACTTTTTCTTAAAATATAAAATTCCATCAATACGCATTAATTATTCTGCACTTTAGTATTCCGAATTCATATTCCTAATTAGTAATATTCCCAACTAGAAAACTGAAAGGTTAACGACATCAAACAACATTTACCACTCAATATGGTAATTTGTAAATTACATAGAACTATAGACTTCAGTCATCTTGATGCGCATACAACATAAATTTAATTTATTTTAATGTTGTCTACTTTCATGGACGACGATAACCACCCCATCGTATTTGCTTTCAGGAACCGTACTTACCACTCAAGTGATGACTATAGTAATTCTACGGGTTTAATTTATGCGCGGAACGTTCACGGGCATTATGTTCAATTGGAAACAGACTTATAATACATCCGCGAGTCCGACGACAGAACGGTTCCGTATAATGGAACACTTAGCGGAAATTATGACACATTTTCTAATTTCTCCTCTTATTGCGTGTCGGGAATTGGCAAGAAATGATAAATGCGGCAATTTCGCGGCTTTTATTTCGCACCGCAAACATGCCAAGAGTAGCGTTTCCTTCCGCCCAGGGCCTTGAGAACGTTTTCGCAATCTTGGGAACTTGGAAAACACGCCTGCAAAAGTTCGCACGCCGTAGAATATCAAGCACCGCGGCATATCCCAACTTTACTATTTGACGTCGTACTCTGGCACCAAGGCATACCTCGGAGTTTCCTGCCTTTACAAAATTTTTCATCGTTGCGGGAGCAAACGGTCGTATAAGAAATGCATAAACAATTTAAGACCGATTTAATATGAGCAACTTCACCCTTCTTGCAGCCAGATGTCCAGGATAAAGTAACATGGATAAAAAGCTTTTCAAGCAGAGTTCGAATAGAGAAGTATCCAATTCGTCACAATGTAAAAATAAATCTGACAAATATTGCTTTGGACGTTTTCGATGAATAGAAAGTGATTCCATGATTGGTGAGAATTACTGCCCTCCAATCACGAGATTTCTGCAGTATCCAATTTAGGAAGTTTTATACAAACAGTTTATTTTTCCATATTCGCAACATATATAAGCTATCTGTATACATGTGCAGGTTTTGAATAGAGCCGCTTTAAATTTAGCCTATTTTGTGGACCTCAAGTTTGGGATCAGACGGAATAGATAATGAAAGTTTACGATAATAGATTACTCATGGTAAATTTCTACAAAAAATGCAATTTTCTCAGTAAAATCCCCCTTTTAAATCCCCGTATCTCAAGATTGAAATACATGCTCCGTTTAAAAATTTTAGTAAACTAACATCGGAAACTTTTTTCCCCATACATTTTTACTCCAAATTTCAGGTACAAAAAAACAGGCGAATTTTTGCCACTTTTTAGGTTTGCTCTTTGCACTATAAGGACTAACTCTGTATATAAACATGTTCGATAGTCTTGATTAATCGTGAGTAATCATGATTGGCTGCCATTCGTAAATCTACTTCGATAGAGAAAGTTTGTTAGGGTCCTTAAAAAATTAGCAAGCACAACCATTGTAAACGTTGCTGAAAGCTTTAGGTTCAAATATCATGTAGCTCATACTGCTAAACATATCTGTGGATCTAAGGTGGTTCTAAGTTGAGATGAGATTTAAAAAATAACGCTATTTCTTGCGCTAATAGTTTCGAAAGTGTCTGTCTGGCAACACTAATACAATTTGAAAATCAACAAAACATTGCTCTTTTTGTTTTCCATAGCAATGCCTAAAGTATACGATGCTATTGTGAAGTTAATTTAATTAGTTGGGCAATAATGTTCAAAGTTTCTTAACCGATTATGTATTATAACATATATGTATTATAACGATTGTATTATAACAAATAAGGTTCTTAGAATGTAAATAATTACCATAAACAGACTTAAACGAGCTTGGATACGAACTACTCAAATTCAAAATGAATAAATAATAGATTGCACTATTGTCAAGTTCCTATGTGTACTAATAATCGAAGGACAATCATATTGGGGATATAAAAGTAGCACTATAACATCATATTTACCTAATTTAAAATAATGTAAACAACATTGCAGAAATACTAAAATTCTTTTTTTATCTGCTAGTCTCCTATTACATAAAACAGTATGCATTTGTTATTGATGTCCTGATGATGTTGATAGCTTTATAATGAAAATTATGAATCAACGGTGTCTTCAATAATTAACGTCAATTGAACGTAAAAATCTCGTTTTAAATAAACAATATAGCGGAAGAGTGTTAACTACAAATACGAATTGAAAGCACTAAAAGTACACAAAAAATAAACTTTGCGGAATGTTGAACGATATATTTGAAATATTACAATTGAAATTTACAGAAAATCCTATAATTAATACCAAAAATATTTTCCAAATTGGTTTCTATTGTGTTAAATGACGAAACAAATAAAATTCAATAGTTTAAACGTATCATGGATTTACTATACATTTATGCGTATAGTAAATCAAATGTAAACATTCATAAAATCTGACCATGCCGAACCTAAAACCCTACTGAACACGAAACCTCGTCTTAAAAACAAAATAACAAATGTAATAGAATAAAAGTTTTAAAAGTCCAAATAGATTGGTCATTTTGTATAAATGTAATATAAATAAACAACTATATATATTTATGTGAAAAAAATGAATGAAAACAAATTTTTTCATCGAATATGGTAACAATATCAAACTTATTTTTGTAATAAAAAACAATTGAGTGATAATTTACATATATGTAGCAAATACTAAAGACGATTTAGTGCTTGAATCGTGACTGACACAGGACTGCGTCGTGTTCGATTCGCGTCGCGGGAGGTTTTTATGCATTTTTTAAGGGGATTCTGAAGTGTTCCACCGACAATGCAGAAATTTGTCACTAAAAACCGTAAATAAAAAATTACTAAATCGATTTTTCAATATTTGGGCTCTGCAAAGGCAATTCTAATTACTACAGACGGTGTTCTAGAAAATATCAAAGACATTATTGAGAACTGACCGGGAATTTTTTAAATAAATAAAAATAAATTATTAAAAATGCTTTTACAAATTTTTGATAATTATATTCAGCCATCTTTAATTTACGTTTTTTAAAGAAAGTTCCTACCTTACTAGCGGACAACTATAGAATTCCTATAGACTATACTGCCATTACTATAGACTCTTGACTGCCGATGACAAAGATCTTCGTCATTTCGGACTTTTCCCAGATTGCCAGAAAAACGCAAATCTTCGTCATGATATAAATTAGACTAACAAATTCTAGAATTTAAGTGAATTAAAATCAAATCCATTTCTAGATAGTCTAAGGTGTACTGAATACGGTGACGTTGCCCATTTTCGTAATCAATGTGTCAAAATAAAAATATAGGTCCACAAAGATGGTAGTTTTCACGATTTTGTTCAAAAACATCATCACGTATGACATTGTATTCAATCAATTTATGCATAAAAAGTTTATAAAACCACTTGAAACTTGTTACTCAAGGGTTTTTGGGGTCATTGATTAAGAATCTAATATCAGATTTTGGAAATTCAAAATGGCTAACCCAATATGGTGGACACTTTTTTGAAAAGTCGAACAATTCTGCTTGAAACTCGTTACTCAGGGGTTGTTGGGGTCGCTTATTACGAAAATTAAGTCATATTTTGAAAAATTCAAACTGTCGGATCAAACATGCCGAACACCATTCTCGAAAATTGAACCATTTTGCTTAAAACTCATTACTCGAGCCTCTCTTCATCAGATTTTGAAGTTCACTGTTTACCTAATTATACACTTCACCACGAGAAGATTGAAGAAAGGTCTTGGAAGTGCACTTTTTTAATCATTTTTTTGTTTTTTTTTTTATTTTTTTTTAAATTGTTGTTGTTGTCATTACTTAGTTTCCTTTTTATTTTTTATATTCTTTATTTAACATATAGTGCAAAAAATATAACAGTTAAAAATAAATTATTTTATATTGGTCATGCGGAACAAATGTTCTATAATAACGTGGATTTAAAAGACTGGTATATAGTATATCAAGAAATCATAATTTATGGTAGCTGTTGAAACAAGAACTTCCACATAAAGCAACGTCACAATTTTGATAGTTTTGTTGAAAGTATTCTCGAATATCCTTCTCGTATCAGTTAACGCATCTTTTTGTTAGGTATTTACACTTTGAAGTGGAAGGAATTTTCGTAAGGACATGTTGTAAACAACGCGGAGGTGATGCTACGCTATATTGAAGCATCCATTTTGAATTTTCAAAATCTGACTCCACATTCGAAATCATCGACCCAAAAAAACTACTTATACCAAGTATTATTAACATCAAACACAACTTTTTGTTTTTATTTTGGACACTTTCTTTGAAATTACAGCCGCAGTTAAGGGGTTAAGCACTACAAATCTAGTTAATAGTTCATCCAGTGAGTATATAGATTTAAATATCCGAATACTTATATCATACGTGAATAAAAATGATTTGATGGGCTTACGTAATATTTATAAAGGACAAAGTAATATCAGCATAATATGTAGAACATTTTGGAAATGTTTTCAAAATGACCTAGAGAGAATGTCAATGCCTTAAAAATAATATTCTGTAGAGATCATGAAAATATTACACTTCGGAGTTGATATTAAAAATGTTGCAGAATTTTAGTCTGTAATATTCTACTACAAAGATGTTTCTTCTGTATGGAGTAATTTCGAGTTTTCACTTTCTGCAATGCGAATACAACCTTTTTTTAATTAAGAAAACGTAAAATTAAAAGATAACTTTGATGTACATGTTACAAAACACTTTTTACCATCAGCAGGAAATACATTTCAAGTTAATGAAGTAGATGCTTATAAATTCAAAAGACCGTCTTTGTGTTGATTATAGTATACAGTTTACCAAGAATGCAGTTTATGCAATACGTTGTGGAATTTTAGCTGCTAACGCTGAATAAACATAGCCGAAGAGTAATTGATGCTGCATAACTCGACAAAATTAAACGGTGATAAATTATATAGATGCCCTTAAATACGGCTGTATACAACTTTTAAGTACTTGAATAAGATTTTAAATAAGTAGAGAATAATTAATTTGACATTTTTATGTAAATCTATATAAAGCTTATATGATTCGTTATAAATAGATTTTATTTTATTAACTACTGATACATGACGACATTTATCATGTCGAAAAATACATCACTTTTCAAACATTTGACATGAACGGTGTATCCCAGGTAGCAATTGACCACCGGCAGAGTACTGATTCAGTACTGACTGCCGGAGTTCAGTACTGACCGTCAGTACTGAGTCAGTAATGGCCCACCCCAGGCTGGTAACGCTCTCCAGTACTGACTGCCGGAGTAGAGCAGTACTGGACGAGTACTGATTGCCGGTATAATTCTTGAGAATAAAAAAAACAATTTATTATTTATTATTGTTGTTTCTCGCATTAAGTATTTCACACTTTATACTCTATTTTCTTATAATTATAAATAACTCGCAAATATAAATGATAAAAAGCTTTTGCATCCACCGGGATTCGAACCTACGACCTTTAGATCATAAAGCACGCACGCTAACCATTACGCCACACGCTATGTTGCAAAACCCCTGGTAGACATTGAAATCAGGCAGTCCTGTTCCTGGTCAGGCCCTGATCAGGGTTTAAATGGGCTTACCTGATGATGGGAATTCCTTAACAAGCCTGCCCAGGTCCTGTGCAGGGACTGCATGTATACTGAAAAATCTTATATATCAGGAATCGTTGACCTGGAACAAAAAGGAATTAAAAACACAAAGTATTTATTTTTATATATAATTGTATCATTTATTTCATTTAAAAACTTATCTGAGGTTGCTTCGAACTTGACGGTTGCCTTGACGTGCTGGACGGCTCTGTTGACACTCTACCAACCTAACCTTAACGCGAGTGGACCGTATATATACATATATATCTATATATGTTCTCGCAAAATATATCTTGGACAGGGCTTCCTGTAAGTTCTGTGCAGGCCCTGCACAGTATGCCCTGTTTTAGTCTACCCTGACCAGGTACCTGGTCGGCCATTTCGTTACATTTCCTGACCAGAGCCTGTCCAGAGACGCAGGCATGCCTGGTCCGGCCTGGCCAGATCCTGGGCAAAATTTCTACCAGGGACATAATTTCGGAACTGATATATTAAGATACATCCAAACTTTGCAAAGTTAGATTAAATAAAAAAAATACATATATATATATTGTTTGCTTAGGTTGAAATTATTTTTAGATCCATGTCCTATATAAAACTTCAAAAGCTAAACAATTTTGTTCGAAACAAAAATAGTCGTTATTTTTCAAAAGAAACGCTGTGTACTATTATTTTTAATTTTCTATGTGAGGAGGGTACTAGCAATGGGGGTAAAAATAAAAAAAGTCTTAAAAACCCCGGTTATGCTTACGGATAAACTTTTATTTGTTGAATAGAAATTATTACACAAAAGAATCTCTAATTTGTCTCTGATCTTGTCTAATTATTTTTTAATAATAAACATTTCCCTATATATTAATTAAGTTTCGGACATTGCTTCTGACTGCCAGTATAGAGTCAGCACTGATGTGGTACGGAAGTCGATACTGACTCACCTCCGTATGTCAGTACTGACGGTCAGTACTGGTTCAGTACTTTACCGGTGGTGTAGCCAGTACTGATTCCGCTCCATAAGTCAGTATGTGTTTCATTACTGGGTCAGTACCCTGCCGGTGGTTAACTCCGGTAGACCTCCGAAATTGCTACCTGGGATAATTCCAAATTGGAAAATTGAATCTTGATGCGAACTGTTTAGGTATATTAAGAAGCGTCCCTTTTTGTAAAGAGTTTAAAAGCAAGATTCTTAAAAATGTAGAATATTAATATACAGGCAGCAAACACTAATATGAGATGTTCCAGATGTTTGATGTTTCTTCAGACAATGATCTTACTCAATATCGCAATGTAAAAAGAAAATTAATGTTGCAAAATTCTCATGAAAAGTATACATACAGAATAGTCTGCAGACTATGTCTTGACGTGCTTCTATTATGACAATTTGATATCTTGCCATTATTAAAAAAAAATTGTTTCACCTACTCAAGTACTGGGCACTAATTATAATATTCTAATTCCATGATACATTTTGATGTATTGGAAAGTGTATAAATTAAAAATCAATTGCTCAAAGGACCAACTTTTGGAATGTTAAATTAACCTCTCAACAATCTTTCAATTTTTATCTTGTGGAAAATAACTTGCTTGCAATGGAAATTTATGTAATTAAAAATAAATATTACAAAAATATAATATAATTAAAAAGTCAGGAAGTAGAAACTTCAAAAATAAACGAGAAGCGGATAGTATTTGGTGCCCGCGAGTAAAATTCATTATTTTCTGCCACTTTTAATTAATCGATCAGAAAATTTTCTGCAATTTAAGAAACAACTTTTCCATTGGGAGTTTATTCACGCAGTCCGCATATACTTTCGACATGCGAAACTGAAAGAAAGCAGAAATAAAGCATCTAAAATTATTTATTCTTTATGAAGGACAGCAAAAATAGTAAAAATATATTTACACTATCTCAACAGTAAACTGTGTTAAACAAAAATACAGTAAAATTGACAACATCGATTATTTTCGGATTGAAGATGAATTTTATATTCAAGTTTCGTTTGATATATTCAAATATGTAGGAAATGCAATCAGAGAATTTGCAATTTACTCAATTACATAAACCACTTCTTGATTCATCGAAAATGTTTGATGATTTATTCTTGACATACTACGCCAGGGTTCAAACCTATTGGGAGATATACCCCCTATCTCTCGTGTTTAATTTCCACCGTGTTTTTAGTGAAAGAGTCGGAACAAGAATTACCATGATTAGAGTAGATTGTGCAATGCACACAAAGATTTGCCCGGAAGGGAACAATTACGTAGAATGTAGATACACGCAACAAACAAACGACTATTCAAGTACGGTCTGTAATACGTTCATAATAAAATAAATTTATATGTAATTAGTTATTTCATAGTATTCTTAATATTTTTTAAAATTGCGAATAATTGGTAAGGCGTATGCATTAATTATGATGAAACTAAAAATGTTGCACTCTGAGAAACACAATCTATTTTTCTGGAGTATTTTATCTAAATACAAATAATCATTTCTAAAATAAACAGGAAATATTGGAAGAAGAAATAAGTTTGACAGAAATAATATGGTCGTAACCAAGACTAAATTGGTTACTGATAATTGTATTAAAATATCAAATCTCAGACCTCATTCTGTTGAAATCGAACGTTAACAAAGATCTGATCTTACATTACTATTGTACAGGACGTTCCAAAATAGACATTCTAACAATACAGAGAACCAATCACGTAAAATTAGTTGTTATTTCAACCTGTCAGCATTAAAAATGATTTTGATTTATTGGGGAATAGAGAGGATATGAACAATTCAATAATAAACCATTCAAACCCAATATGGATACATCAATATAACTGCAGTTTAAATGCATATCTCATAAATGACATGTAGGATTTTAGTTGCAATAAATAATGATCTTATAAACAAAACAAATTAAGAGTTACATCATCATTCTATGATGAATAATTTAATTACTATTTCTTTGTCATCCTTATTGCAAATGATACTTTAAATGAAATTTTTAGTCAGTACTTATGTGTTAAGTTACTTTCGAAGAAGAATAGTTGTGTTTTCATCTATAATTACATCTTTAATTGTAGCTTACACTCGTAACTTTAATATTAAAGGATCTATGCAGTACTAAGAGGTTGAGCTTAAATGCATGAAGGTTGTAATCCAAGTCTGATGATCAAGCGCATTGTAAATCTCAGGGGAACTGCTGCTCCGAGGAGAAAAACTATTTTCAGATACCCAAGTTATGTTTAAAAATGTACTATACACAATAGAGTCTGTGCATAATCTCAGATATAACAATTGAAAAATCTGACACGTCGCAACATTTCAAATTTATTTATCACGCTTCGACACCTCCAAAATGTGGGTATTCGTGGCATAGCGGCGTTACCACCTGCATCCAGGTGGAGAAACCGAAAACGACATTTACACGATACTCTACAGGAAGTTTTGTTAGGAAACTTTTGCGCTCGGTTCATTAATTTGTAACCCATAAAGCAAATAGTCAGTCCGAAACTGGTGCAGTGACGGAAAATGCTATTAGTCCAAAAGGAAACGATAAAGCGTCGTAAATCATTCCAGTGACGTGCTTCAGCTACGGAGTTCAGCATTATTAATCCACAAAATGCATGTACATTTACAAATTGTTCCGGCAAATCACTGAATGCGTGCGTATTGCGAAGTCGGATGAAACGCTGATCGATACATATATTGAATCCGAATAAATTCGATTACGCCGAAGCGGCAATTGCTGCTGCGGAAGTGTCAGCCGTATAAGCTTTACCGCGATGTGCATGTGTGTAATATGCACTTGTAAACACGCAGCCGGGTCTGGCGCACAAACGGATGTTAACGAGGTTGCATATTGCGTCTCGCACTATTTTCCCGATAATTTAATAAAACAAGCATTTGCATGTGTCGGTAGGCTCTGGCGCCAAACGCATAGACAGGAAAGTTTAATATTTTTGAAATGGTGGACGAGAACGGAAATCCATACGGATAGATTGAAAAACATGATTCCCTTCGAAGTATGCGGAAAACCCATTTGTAACAGCTTTACATACTGAAAAGGGGAAAATAAAAAGGCCATAAATATGTATCGGACGTAAATGAAACACTTCCTATTTTCTCCAGACGAAATTGGTATAAGATGAGTTTACGAAATTCATGCATGAAGCGGCTGAAACTCAGACCTTTGCAAAGTTCAAATTATCATTAGAAAATTAAGTTTTGAAAATAACGTATGGATGTAAGGGGGTAGGCGGATATATGTTAAGCCATTGTGCACACTTGTTCGGCGTAAACGCTACCATACTCTCCTTAGCGGAAAGCCAATATCCATTCCGACTAAAAGCACTAAGCTGTTAAACCTCCGAGGATCGAAAATCCATGATGGTGAAATATTTGAAAAAATTCTCGTTCCACGCTGAATCGGACGCAATCTACTTGGTCAAAATGACGTACAAAATTGCAGGAACTACTGGATGAACACCTTCAATAGCTATCGTGGGCAATTTAAAAGCTTCTCGGTTTATTACGAGCAGCATGTTTTAAAGATTTTATCACTTCAACTTTTCAGTTTTATGTCTTCATTTCAAAGAGCACAGAAAACGCGAGAAGACGAAAAATTAATATCTCGTACCGATTCATATACTCTGTGCTTGAAACTTTTGGATGTCAGCCAAACTACTCTGTTTAGTTAATTGTCCCAAAGACGCCGAATCTAGCAATTGAAATCCCGACGAAATTCATTTGTCACAGTCGTCAATTCTATTGAAAAGCGAAATTCAATCGCGGTGGATTGACTATTATTTGCTAACGAACGTGTTCCATTCATACCCAGATTACGTTTTGCTCTTTCGAATTAAGAAAAAGATTAAAACCTCGTCACACTTAAAATAAGTGAAGAAACTCTAACAAGATGAGAATGAAGCGAGTTTACTTCGCAGCCTTTCGTTTCACCTCTCTTTATCGATAAACTCGCGAGAGAAGTTCGTTTTATAGAAAAGTAAAGTTGAGGGACATAGTAATGGTATATCTAGGGAAACGGTGAGATAAGAGATGCGACGTTAAAGGGATAACGACAGAAATCTTTGCAATAGTTCTAACGAGACTCCCGGTGAAGGCGACTTAACTTAAATTTTACGAAGCTCATTACAACTCCTTTTTCACTAATGTACGTGCTCTGAAATCCATGATGGATTATGTAAAAACTATAGATTCCAGTTACATTTTGAACTTTTGATATCTCGCTTCACTATCTGTCTCTGCGCATATTAACGAACTAAATATATTACGAAGTAATACTTGTGACTGACGATCCTGCCAACTTCCTGTTCCCTGTTTTATTTCTGTATCTGGTCATGAATAATCCAGTTCCTTCTTTAGTAATTCCAATTGTTTATTTGTGAAAATGATGGTAATATTCTATTTCCTGAATACGAAAATATCGTCTCATCTCTGGCGGAGTAAAAAACCAGTTTCTAAAAAAGCCTCAGTACGTAACCTAGAGACCAAAGCCAACGGTCAGAAATTGGAGTCAGTAAATAATTGAGTGTTTATCAACCTATCTAATAACAATTAGTTAAAATGACTTTACTATCATCCATTACAATGTCGGTACCCAATTTAGGTCTTCGTATGCAGAAACTGAGAACGAAGTGCAAGCAATTTCAAGATAGATAGATTTTCTAAATTGAGACTTTTAGTTCCGAAATCGCTTTTTATTTAGACTGTCACGTAACGCTCTATAAAAAAAGTTAATACTGGTAGATCGCTACTAACATTAATATTTCTTCGCATGGAGACTCTTTGAACATTAATCTTGTAGTTTCTCAATCGTCTTTCCTTGATTGGCGTCTCCAAATTACTAAAACGCCATTGAAACGTGATCCTGCCCTTTACAGCATTAGGCTTCTTGGCAAATGAATCAGCCTCCTATAACTGACGATTACTCAGATACTCAGATATATGCATTTCACATCGCTGTGTTGACTTTTGACTCATTGCATGCATATATCATTCATGTCTTTATGTGTGAGAAGTTAAGTAGGGTTTTCACCGCTATAAACAGAACAAAGGAGTTTCTTATTTAAAGTAATGACTTACTAATATTCTATGAACTACTTACTTTAATATTGAAGATGTCATATTATTTTGCTAACTGCAGATTCGAATACTAGCGTCCGTCGTAACTGGCTCTGAAGATAACCCGCGATTTAAAAAAATACCTTAAGAACATAACCACGAACGTCAATATTAAGAATATGAGATTTTGTTTAATGTACATTTTAGGTAAGTTCGTGTTTATGTCTGATCTTGATGGAATAAGATTATCTCTTCGTTCAGCTGTCGCCTGAATGAATATATAATAATCATATTCTACTTTCAAAAATGTTTTTTTTAATGTCGGCTTAATACTATTGTTAGTTACTACGGCGTTTTCTAGTTCGTGGTCACAAAATATATTTTTTAAGGTATTTTTTAACATCCGGTAAGTTTAAAATTTAATTTTTAATAAATTTATTGATACTTAGCTTAAATTCCGTTGTTCTTCAACAGTGATATTTTATTGGAATCGTATCTTTAGTATAATATCGATGGAATTTGAAATTTTTTGTCGTACTTTCGCAATTACAAATTTTGTTTTAATTTACAATCTTCGTCTTATTACTAAACATCAGCAGTTCATAAACTTATCAACACATTTTTAACTGTTTGCTCGCTTTGATACAATCATTAATGCCCCACTGCAGTAACATGGTTCAATCTAGTGGAGAACCATGCGCTCGAATTTGTTTTTCGTGCATTTCGCAAGAGTAGTTCCCGATGCGGGTGGACGTGATATTTACATACTTTTCGAAAGCTTTTGATCGGCCTGTTACATGTAGCTTTGCCGAACGAAGTGTATTGTAATCTCACAATTTCTAGTTGTTTCTGCCAGATTTTGTACTTTAGCGCACACAGAGTCTGCTGAAATCTATCGAATCGCTGAGCTTGCTTATCCTACATTCCAAAATTCCAGTTTTGGTTATATCAAGATTGTTCATTGCTCTTGATTCAAAAAATTATCATTTTAAAGCTTTGTTTATAGTAATTTACCAAATATTTAGGTGCATATCGCTTTTCGAGGAGATTGGAAAGACAAATAAGTCAATGGGTATCTGCGATTGTTCTGTACAGAAACATAGAAATTTTTAGTGGAACCGAAGAAAAACTATAGAAATGTTCAATGTAGGAAAAGAAATATCATAATACTAGAATTGAGAACTTGAAGAGATAAGAATATGTTTATAATTCAGAATGTTGAAAAATACACTATATCGGATACCTATTTTGACTATGACAAGAGATTCTTTTAATTTAATCAATTTCATTACATATATTTTACTATTCTCTAATATTCAAATTTCTTATACAACTGTAAAACTGCAGCAGATTTGAGATCATGTATCTTCCTCCTATTTAAAGATCGGGAAATAGTAAACCGATTCATATGGCTTTGTTCACTACCGACATCAACGCTCGAACTATTTCTAGTAATCCCGTGTTTTAATTGTAGATGTGTCTTTGTAGTGTCTTTGTAGTGTAGAATTACAAAGATATAAAGATAATTCCATTAACTATATTTTTGCTCTCTGTATACATAGAAAATTAATTGAATATCAAAATATTGAAAAATAGAAAATAATTATTTAATTTCGGATTTCGAAACTTCTTAATAACCTTCAATAACTTTTTACATTTTCTTGTAAAACAAACAAGTTTTAAGTTTAGATATCCATCATCGTTATGCTTCGTAAATGTCAGGTCTGAAATATTAAAGAATTGAAAACAATCAATATTTTGTTTCAAAATGTAATAATCACCACTAGCACTCTACATTTTGCTTCCAGAGACAACATTACTTTTATAAATTTTGGCTGCCAGGAAATTATGATTGCAGATATCATCGATTGCTCTACTTGTAAATGTGAGGGGCACTGATAAGTAGATCATTTGAGAGCACTAAATTCATCTCTATTTTCAAAACGTCCTATCAGCCATCATTACCCTAATTGTTCTTGCAAAGAAAAGAACTTCTTTAATGTTCTCTGTAGAAATCTAAAAGTTACCTTTCATCAACTGCCTTATTCGTGAATGAACAAAATACGAAAATGCTGACAATTCAAAAGCATTTAATAATTACCTGTTTTCAAAAATTCGTAATCACTATCACTAATACAATACATTTTATTGCGTATAGAAACGAGGGTTATACTTTGAAGGATTCGAGGGAAAACTGACCTGATTCCTGATCCTTACAAATATTCTCTTCTATCAGTGTGGCTACTTTGAAAATGTTCTACCAGTAATTATTAGCACTATAAATATTCTTCTAGTGGAAGGTACATCTTCAAAGAGATTTTAACTGTGCTAATATATAAGGAAAAAGTCTTAGCAATTAGTATTTCTAACACTGTAAAAACAAAGTATCTCATTCAGAGAAAAAGTGTCTTCTTTTTAGAAACTGACACATCGAAATAAATATCATAAATACCAATTCCCAATAAACTAAGTAACAGTCTCTGCACTGTGTTGCACGTATTTAAATCTTTATCTGCAAAATGGTCTCAAGTATACTAAAACTGTGAGTAAGACTCAAGAATTATTCGGCTTTCTAAATATCATAAGTACTGGAATATTCAATATTTAAGAGTACATAATTAACATCTTGTTTTAATATGCTTTGATAAACCTACAGAGCACTCTAAATCAGATAATACTGGGTATTGGCATCAACCATTGTTATGTTTTATTAATGCCAGAAGCACTGACATTTTAAAGATTTTAAAGCACTAAATAAATCGGTTTAAAACATTCAGCAGTTGCACTCTAAATACGCTTGCAGTAAAGGTATCTCTATAAGGACAGTTTGAATGGAAAAATGTTTATTATTAGTTATTAGTAATTAGGTAACTTGGTAAATATCATAAGTTCTAAAATATTTCAAATTGGAAAAGTCTCATGGTGACAGTAAGAAAATGATGATGATAATGTTGAGATCTTTTCTGCTTTCTAAATGTTATGAATACTGAAGTATTCAATATTTAAAAGCACTCACTTAAATCTTGCTTTAAAATAAGATAATACTCATTAACAGGATTCTAATAGTTTCTTGCAAAGAAAAACTTCAAAACGGATATGTCTACCAGAAAATACTGGGCAATTGATATCTTTAACCCTTTCGCTGTGAAGACCGAAAACTCGAAAGTGGGCTCAAAATGTTAAGACGTTTCCGGACAATTTGAAATTTGTGTAGATATAAATGTTTATGTTTTCGAAGACGTTGATTGCGAATTTGGAGTCAGATTTCTAACATTCAAAATGGCGGATCCAATATGGCCGACATTTTTTTTAAATTCAAGCCGTCATAATGAATTTTCTGTTGAATATTTTAAAAATTTGTCCTGAAATTCAGATTAAGCGATTCAGCATGCCCAATAAAACCTAACTTTGGTGTATATCTGTTTATTTATTCTGTATTTATTCATACTTTTATAATTACGTGAATCCTGAAAAATGCCTAAAAATTGTCCGATTTTGAGCGGACATATTGGCTTTTACGTTTAGAATTTTCGAAATTTGACCTCAAATTTGGATCCAGCGATTCAAAATATCCAATAAAACATATCGCTGGTTTATATCTGTTTGTTTGTTCTTTGTTTATTCAGTCTTCCATAACTACTTGTATACACGGAGTCCACACTGGGAGCTCACCTAGTCTACTACAATTAGGGGCGGCGGGGGTTGTACCGCTCAGTAGGTAATTCCGCTCACTCATATTTCTCAACCTTCCGTTAAGTTAAAATGATTTTTTGTATTTTTTTATTAAAGAACTTTATGTCAACATATAATTTCAACAAAAAATTTACATTGTTTATTGCTAAAAGTTGATTTAAAAAAATTGGAAAGTTTTGTAACGTAGTTAACATAAATACGATAAGAATTGGTCTTTACAATATACGGTTTTCCATCTTTTTACTGGTACCCAATGGGAAAAAATATGAAAAAATAGGCTCGAAGTACTGTTAATTATCAAATGGTATTTGATAAACTACTAACAACAACATTGATTTATAATTATTCATTACTTTTCAACGCGGCGCGTTAGTGGGAAATACCGCTCAGAAAGTTTATGACATATTTTACGTATTGTTGATCAAATAAATGTACAGAAAATATTAAAATAATGTATATCTGAAATGGAACTTCTTGTAATTCATATACATTGAATGTACACAAGTGAGCTAACAAAAAATTGACTTATTATATCATCGAATTTCATAGGTTAGGTACGTTCATTATTTATGAATCATTAATTTGAATACATTCTTCTTTACAATTTTCATTGCCTATCTCCACATTGCTTCATTACATCTTCATTACATCTTCATTACATCTTCATTACATCTTAATTACATTGTTTCTAAGTGAAATAAGAATAAGTTTAATAACTTAAATTGAGTGAGCGGTATTACCCACATTGGCAGGAGATCCTATTGGATCGTTGATATTTATTAAATTCTATAATTCAATACGTTTAGCGTTAGTAACAATTCAGATCTTTTTGTATATTACTGTTGGGGCGTTATAGAATCGATTTTAATCGTTAAACAAATCTGAAATTATTTATGCATTTATTAAAAGCAGTACTTTCCTTAGGTGAGCGGTACACCCCCCGGCTCCCCTATACACGTAGTTCACAGCGAAAGGGTTAAACAACCTAATAGTTGTCATTGTCACTCAAAATTGTCATGTAATGAAATGTACTGTTCTAAAGAGGTTTCGACTGGAAAAAAATTGCAGGATAGGTATTAGCAATCTGTTTGCTTAATAAATTTCGCAATCAGTAACCTAAATGGTATTGAAGATGAAGAAATCACTTTAAATGAGGTTTAAGAGGGTTTAAAGAAGTGCCGAAGTAATTCACTTACTTAACGACCTGCCTTAAAATATAACAATAAATATTTGTTGAAAACATTTTATAAATGGATTTTTCTTTAAAAAATGTAGAGAATAGGTATTATCAGGTATAATATTTCCTAAACGCCATAAACGTATCGAGAAATTAACAACGCTATTCGTAACTAATCTCTCAGAGTGTAAGCAGATGGCACTCAGTCTATATTGTCATTCTTGTTTTATCTTTTAGCCTACTCTCTCGTTAATCCGTTCGTCTATTTACGACCACCTCATCAAGATTCTCGCCTGAACATTCACGGAATTGTTCGTCGAGCTGCACGCAAATTACGTCTCATCAGAGCCAAGTAACTTGCGATATTCAAATTATACTCTGCCTCGTCTCACGTAATGAGAACGTATGCAAATAATACGGCCGTTCGCGCGACATTGGAACTACGGAACTACCACATATGTCGAATCCTAAAGGAACGTTGGCACCCTCGACGACGACGTCGACGAAGACGACGATGACGAGAAGATGCACCATCGTGTACAAACCTTTGTAACGAGATGAAAAAGCAGAGCAAATGGTAGGAATCGCGAGGAAAAGCGTCGATCGACCTTCCGCAGGCAGAGACGACGTTCTTAATTCAATTTTTCCTTACGCAATAACCGTAGGAGAAATTTCCTCTTCTCTCCGGACTTTCTGAGACAATTCAGAGGTTCTTCGTTCCCAGGGTGGAAACTATCGTCACCTTGTTACGGATGAAATATCACTCCTAACAGCTCCGGTTCATTTTTTAAGGCGTCAATTTCTCCGAATTAGCTTCCGGAAACTTTTTATTGGATACTAAAACAACTTTGCTCTTCCAGACTCATGACTTCAACCGGAAACTTACTTAGCACTTCAAAACTGAGTGAGCCAGGAATTTCGCAACTTTGTGTGTGTATATTTTAATAATTTTGTCAGGTTATTTCATCAAAATTATGATTAATCAATTTGGAAATAATTATCTTTGTAACAATAAAGTAGCACTGACCATTTTGATTATGATTGTAGTTACAACTCACATTTAATAATGAAGTCCTTTAGTTGCTTTCTAACTTTATTTTTAACATTTTGAGTAAACTTTTGTCATTCATCTTAAGTTTCAAACATAATAGACACTTTTATTATGCAAATTTATGTATCTGATATGTAAACCGAAATTACTTTTATAATTGTTGTACATTTTCTTTGATATTAAAACGGTTTACGAGGCTAATTTGTAGGCAACATGTAGCATATGTTTAACATCTATACCCTTAATACCGTTCGGTTTGAAATCTTAGTAGTTTCGATTGACATAACCTCCGCACAAAAACGAAACTGATACACATAATCAAATACGTTCAAGCGAATAATTCAGAAACCAAACTGGTGTCATTGCTGCAAATTGATCTATTCATCTCGGTTGATAACAACAGTTATTAATTAATAATCGTTTCAACAAACAGAAATCTGGTAGTTGCAACCAAAACCTATTTGTAAAACATGTCTGTGACGTTTACTTTTCTGTATAAATTACATTTTTAAAACTGAAACTTAAATAATGAATTATACAATTATTTATTGTACTTTCTGTGATCAATGTATCCTGAAAATCAGTAAATATTATCAAAGGGAATTGCTAAGTGTGCAGGGAAAGAGTCGATGGATAATATTAGTTATTTAACACAGGTAATGATTCGATAATATACGATTTACCTTTTGTCTGCTAAATAATCAAAAGAACCGTGTCGTAAAGTAAATGATTAAACAAATCCCTCTATAGGAATGATTTATTTCGGGACAAGTGCAAAATTCTCAACTACGAGAAAGTGATACTTAAATTACGTATAGCATTGTCCGTTTGCATAGTGTACTAAGGTAGACCGCGTATTGTTTCAATTAGACTGTGGCGATTTAGACCATGAGTTTGTATTGCTCGTTCAACAAGGAGAACTAGGTCAGGCCAAGGCATCGAAAAGTATATCATGACACAGAGGCAAAGATTTGCTCGTCGAGGGAAAGCCCATTGTGGGGATGACTAGCTGATGTCACATTGTTGTGTCCTGACCTGCGACGAAGAAAACTAATGTATTCTCATTGTACTCGTATCCATTTGCTGTTTCTACTTGACTGCATTCTTATTCGCAGCCACGTCGTCTGTTGACTTTATAACCAAAAAGAACAACAAATTAAGTTACCATTGTATAGAGATCATCAATATGCTGTCACATCTGTGATAATCTTAAGAGTATAAGTGTTTTATTGGCTACAAATCGAATAACGAAAACTATTTATCGGCGATGAAATGAATGATGGATTAAATACATTATAAATAATTATGTTCAAACCTTCTGACATAGAAAATATATTTGTGAAAAACTTCGTATTACCAAATTTATACCTAAATACACTACTTCCAAACACAAATGCAACCAAAAACAAAATTAGATTTGAAACTACGTACTACTGTGTGATTACGTAATTTGATGCATGCTCTATGCTTCAATCGATTTTCAAGATTCTGATATTCCTAGTCATCATATAATACGTTCTGTATATATTTTTATCTATTTGTTTTAATTCATGTTTAGGTTTAAAAAGTAAACGATTTTATTCGTATTTGAAGCCTGCAACATTCTTCAACATATTCAGTGATATTATTTTTATGCAATTATGGATGAGAAGTACATTTGAAACACTCATTTAATTTTTTCTTAAAACCCATAGATGTAAATGGTGTCCAATTTGTATCTCTCATTCATTAAGCTTTTGAAATGAAAAATTCATTTAGGCACAGTTAGCTATGCATTTTTTTGCTGATTGTAACAATGTTTCGCAAAATGGTACAGTTTGTTATACTTATACCTTCTCTAATTTTTATCAAACAGTTCATATAACCATATTGTGAGCTACATATGACTCACAACAACATAAAAATAACTGATTTGATGATATCACATATCTTCAAAGCTATAGCTTTGATAAAACGCTTATTGAAAAATAGGTTCAAACTATACTCCGATGGCGGTTTTTCAGAAACAATCAAATGTGTAGATTCAAATTTTTAATTATTTCCAAGTAAATCATTTTCATGGTACATAATAAAACACCATACATTGCGATAACTATAAGCATTACACTTTTTTCATTATGAAAAATAAATGTATAAATAAGATTAAAATAGTAGATTAGAATTATTTGCCCTCACCCGATCTAGAATCAAGAAGGAAAAATTGTAGGAGAAATTCTTGGGTTTATGTAGAGCATAGATTGATGTATTTGAAATCATATCGTATAAGTATTGAAGATAATACGAAAATTTCTTGGATCTGTCTAGAAACTATGGAGACTTTTCTGTATAGTACTTCTTTTAAAATCCGGTATCGGATCGGAATGTAATTCTTGAAAAATAAGGGAAACTTTCCATTTCGGAAATCAGAAACCAACAAATTGTTTTATATTTCCTTTTTTAGATTTTTCCTTTATTTTAGATATGTTAGATAAATTTTCAAAATCGTAATATTTTAGTCGCTAGGGTCTAGGAAATTATCTCTAGAATGAGAAAAATCAGGATACTACCATTTTTAAAGAAGATACACGGTATTTAAAATGACGGAATAATGGCCCCTGGATTATGTAAATTTATCTAGTATCCAGGTGACTTCTTTTTTTATTCATTAGTTTATCGACATTTTTACAGATAATGATTTCTGGTCCCCGAATTTGACTTCCATGACATGAATGATAATGAAAAATCCCATTTTTAAAGAATGTTTACCTAATGTTTAGCTTTAACAGTTGAGGAAAACGTTAAGAAATATTTAATACTTCGATTTTATAGTCTTGTTAGTATTTTTACATGAAAGCTCGGCGAAAAAGCTATAAAATTCACATACCAAAAAAGTTGTTGATTTGTTATTTTTCGTCGGAATAAGCAATGCGTGATATAACTATTTCGAATTCCGTAATCACAAAGCAGCGCGTAGTTTCAAGTCTAATTGTATTTTGTTCTGCGTTAGGAGTTGGAAGTAGAGTATTTGGATATAACCTACAGGAAACAAGTGCAAAAACAAATTTTAAAAATATTTTTCTTACAGGGGTCTGATATTATTAATTTTTAATATGCATTTTTGAAAATAAATATACATATAACTTGATAAATTATGTTCATTTTCTCATATTTGTGGTAGTCCTGCTAGTATTCCCTGGTAATTAGAGAGAGACTTTTCTTTATTTTCCCTCAAACACTTTAATTACACAGAAAGATGTTTGCAAAATATTTCTTAAAATTGTTATGATTTAAAGTCTTATACGTACTGAAGTATTGCTATTAAGAATTGACATAAAAGTTTTGTCATGTAGAGAGATTATGAAATGGAACCCTTCAGTTCGCATACGTTAAAAAACACGTGGGAACATTCCCAAAAAGCACGAGCCCGTCCCAGGACGTTCTAAACAGCCCCTGGGAAGCTCCCGAGGACGAAAAGTAGACATTTGGACGTTTTTAGGAGCTCCCCAGGACATCCCGGGGCGGATTGTGCTGTTCGAAATATTAGGACGTAGTAATTATAATTTATTATGATTAATAATGGCGTTAACACTAAGGAATACATACACAAAGCATAGGACTTTAGGTTCATGAATACTTACGATAGGTTATTACGTTTTACTAACCTGGACAAAACTGTTCAGTGGGAAGGTTATATTGTTTATGTACAATACTTGGCAAGTTTACATGTCTTTCAACAGCTGAATTTAATTGGATAGTCTATGATTTCTTCGCCCATGCTTTTTAGAAAACTTATACTAACTACTAACTCTCTAAAAGTTTGTCTAAAAAGCTATCAATTAAAAATGGACCACTTCCATGTTAAAGCAGTCGACTTTAACTCGAATTATTAATTTCTCTTTATTTTAGTCAACAACCAACCCTCAAATTGAATACAGAGTACTCGCAGGGCCTTCTTTGTACTCGCACATAATATAGATCATTGGGTGGATTTAAAAAAAAACAGTAGAACCATCTGAAATACCAACATTTGATAATGATAAAATCACATTTTTTAAAATTCTATACAACGATAAGAGACGTATATAGAGTTTTTTTTTACAATATATTGATTTGCCATAAATTTGTGCAATTCAAACAAAAATTAACGATTAATTTTAATTAGAGTCGTCTGTTGTCTAATTAATATGTTGAAAATATGTTGTAAAATATGTAATTATTTGTTGCTAACACTTTATTTTTTCCGTAAGAAACATTTTTGCAGTATATCAGTGATAAATGATGTAATTTTTAAAGATTTTGTGGGGTACATTTTTATTTTGTTTAAAAATAATGGAGGGGATTAAATCATGTTCAAGTGATTGGACGCGCAACAATGAAACGCACTTTCTGGTAAATATGCAATAATTATTTCAATATTCAGTAATGGTGCATCGAAACGTTGATCAAAACTAAATGTTATTAGAGGCATATTTCTATTGTCGTCCATCATTTCTGTCATATTGAAAATTACACAAAGATTATCTGTTGTAGAGTCCACCAAGGTAGTAATTAGTAATTGTTTGAATTAAATAATAATATATGTAATGAAATTTCTTGTAAGTAGCAGCTCCATATTTCAATCTCAATTTGACTAAAAAGGTAAATAAATAAACGAATAGACGTCACTGGAATCGCAGTGCACGACGAGCGCGTTACTTTCTTATATGTAAAATTTTGGATTTTATGTGTATTTGGTGTGATATTAAAAGGAAAAAGGAGACCATCTCCCTCTAACGCCTAAAACTGGAACTATTGTGAAAAATTCAGCAGGACCTGATGACATCTTTGCCCTAACCGCTATGCGCACTGAGATCTCAGTGACGTCTCGCGTAAAAATAAAAAAGACTTTAGAAGATCTCAAAAAGATCTTTCTTAAAAATGTCACTATTGAAGATGTATTTGAGAACTTTTTAAGACTTCGAACTACTAATTTATCAAAATCTTTTTGAGATCTTTATGAGATCTTTAAGAAAAATTTGTACTTTTTTTGAGATCTTTTTAAGACTTTCTTTTCACAGCATGATTTTACGAAAACATAATTTTATTGATCTTATCGAGATCTTTTTGAGATTTTTTCAAGATTTTTTTTATATTTTTCGGATATTCTCTTATTTTTTGCCAAAATTAATTATCGAAGATGATTTTTAAGGCGATTACCAGTTTACTTGCTTTCTGGTCTGCTTTCTACTCTCTAATTTCCTAATAATTAAGATGGAATAAATACATTATACTTTTCTTAAGATATCGGTGGTAAACTTCATTATTTGTAATACGTTGTATTGCAGGAATTATAATGTGTATAGGGAAAAGAAAATGTATTAATTTTTGTCTAAGGCACGTAAAATTGTAGCGTTTTTTATGCTTTCTGAAAGATGACAAATTTTCATTTCTCTGTCTTCATTGTCAGCGTATAGAAAACCAACTTTGGAAATCTCTCGTCTTCGATTTGTGTTGTTAATATTGAATATTCGTAATATGAAACTTTCTGTCTTCATGACACGAATCGCTCGTATTAACGATTGTTTGTAAGTAAAAAAGGTAATTATTTTCACATTCATCTTCAATAATTAAGTTTGGTAAAAAATAAGAGAATTCAGCATTTTATTGCAAATATTTTTCTTCATATCCGAAAAAGATAAAAAAATGATCTGGAAAAGATTTTGAAAAGATCTCGATAAGATTAATAAAATTGTGTTTCTGTAAAATCATGCTGTGAAAAGAAAGTCTTAAAAAGATCTCAAAAAAATAGTGCAAATTTTTTTTAAAGATCTCATAAAGATCTCAAAAAGATTTTGATAAACTAGTAGTTTGAAAGTCTTAAAAAGCTCTCAAATTTATACATCTTGAATGGTGACATTTTTAAGAAAGATCTTTTTGAGATCTTCTAAAGTCTTTTTTATTTTTCTATTCATTTATTTATATACCTTCTTACTCAAATTAATATTTACTATTACCTGTAAATTCAAACAGATCGCCAAGGTAGTATACTGAAATAATACATTATGGTATAAGCGCGGTAAATTAGTGATAACTCAATGATTCTAAGATTCAAACCAATGAGCCGAGGTGAGTAATTTAATATCGTTCGAGTCAGTTGTCACTAATCCACAATCATATCATGCACTATACTATTTCAAGTACTTATGATAGTACGGGGTCTCGTGCAGTAATATTCATTATTATAAAGGTTGTCGATATTAAGTTCAGTTTTGAGTTAAACTATATAGATAATTTTCTGTATATATTTCCGTGCTCGCACTATTTCAACTCCTATTCCAAACCGAAACAACTAAACTGGAAAAATACATTTTTTTAAATAAATAATACGCGTAATTTGCTTACTTCTAAAATTTCCATATTTTGAATGCACCATTTAAATGGGTTGTGAGGTTTAAGCCGCAGGAAGCGTGTTCTCCAAAATTCATTCCATTTCTCGTTAATAGTGAATAGCATTGTCAAACTTCCGGTAGTATAATTTTTATAAATTAGGTCCTTAAAAGGTTAGAACGCTTTAACGACATTTTCGACGATTTTTTCATTCTTACGGTAGTACAAACAGTTCACGTACAATATATTCAATTTATTTCATTCGAGTGCACCATTTTTCCCGGCATGTGCATACGTATAAAATGCGTGCACCGGCTGGTGGCCACGGTTACGTTAGTATGATAATTGAAATTTAATTAACTGTTTCGCGTTTCACGCAGCATCTCGTCCAGCTCCCATCTAGCGGAGGTCTCCTCTTCACTTAATTACTATGCTGCCGTGGCGCTTAAAGCACCTCGGCTGCGAGTACTTACCGCCCCGTTTCGAATGTATTACGAGTGGATGCCAGAACTTTTGCGGCTACGCGTGAACCGCATTGCTAGCTAGCTACGCATACGTGTATATTCCCGTCCGGTTGCATCGGCCGTATTAGGTCTCACCTCGGCTCTCGACAAACGCGCCGCAAAGCTGCATCCGCACAGAGAATAACGGAGAACGAGTTAGTATAATCCCTCGACTAATAGGACCCAGCTAAAGTCGATAATAATCAAACCTACTAAAAAGGGCGTAGTGCATGTTTTCTGCCTCGTCGATTCCTTTAATATCTATTATACAGTGATGGCAAGAACTCAGGTAACGATCCGATATTTCGAAAACTCTGAAACACGTGAAACGATTTATCAACATTTTTTTGGGGAGTTGCGATCTCCCATCTCTAAGGGGTACGTGGAGCATGAGGGGGGTCGAAAATCTTAAATGGCAATATGGATCGTGTGGGGGCTCGTTTGGAAAGTCTTTTCGAGATAAATAGAGTAGTCCCCATCCTAAGTTGTCCCATCCAAAGTTCTGCATTTCTCCCTTCCAAAATTATAAAAGCCTGTTCCCCTTTTCTCCCTCCATGACGTTTCGTTTTGCGCATCACGGCGACAGTCACGCCAGTGGCGACAATCTACAGATGCACACATGTAAACCATCCTGATTGGGAATGCATACTTGGAAAGGTGATTATTAAAATAAAAAAAAACGAGCGTTGCGCCCGCTACGGCAAAGATAGCAGGCCGATTGCTGAGTGGGAGACATAGCTGCTTTACCATCAGAGGATAATCCCTGCTGATAAAGTAGTTCGTCGACTGTATTTGTCTGGGTTTTCCGTAGTTTTCCCAGACCCCGTGCAAATGCGATACAGAGGGGTCAAGACGCTCTACGGGCGCAGTAATGGGGGGACTGGCTCTGGGTGGGTATTGCTATGTATTGTCTCATGTATTGTCTTGTAAATGTCTTCGATTGTCTGTCCGACCTATCCACCCGAGAGCCGTCCCGCAAATAGGCAAAAAATTTCATTAAAGCGGGGGATAATTCCTGTCCTTTATCCTTTTATCCTACACGTACCACACACTCATACGCACTCGCAACGAACATAAACGAAAATGCGGCAGTGAGGGTAGGGAAGGGATATCATTTTTGAAAGTCAGCCGCCATTTTGTAAGAACGGATCTTACAACTTAAGATGGAAACTACTGTACATAACAGTATTCATCTTTTCGAGGAAAAATGAAATACCAAAATTACGAAAGAAATATTGACCCCAGCGTAATTCTATTCACTTTATGCCTCAAATTTAGACAACGTTTCGATATACCATGTCTTCGCTGTATTATAATTTACTTGTCGTCGAAATTTTGGCATTTCAAGATTTTGATTTTTGTGATTTCGACCTACATCCGCTGTCTGCTTTTTTGAAAGCTTTTTTCACCTGTTCAAGAATTTTTGGGTGTTCCGAAGTTACTGGGTTAAAAATTTTAATAGTCGAATAATTGCTCTAAAAGTGAACATGGCCCCATCTATGACGAGTATTTGTATTCGTCTGGAAGAGATCTTTCTAATGAGCCACACGTGCTTTTTTAGAGGTGGGGATCGCAAACCCCCTCAAATATTGATAGTTTTTTAAATATGCGAACGTTACTGGAATTTTTGTCATCACTGTATATATGTTTTTGTCTTAACAAATCAGTATTTTTATTCGATTGAAAAAAATCATCTCTGAATGATCTTCCCGAAATCTCACAAACATTTCATCCCTGAATTTCATTAAATTTGTGCTTACGATGTAAAGGAACAAAACATTAAAAATAAATGTATATAAACCATGAAAATTAAATTCTGTAAAAATAAGTTACTTCAAGACACTTTTGAAGTCTAAGACACGAAAAAAAGTCTCAGAGGAAGATTCGCTGATTATCTCACTGTCAACTACTTAAATCAAGACTCTCGTTTTTAAAGTTTAAAAATCTAAAAATTAATGAATTGAAAAATAAATTATACAATATTGGTACCGTACAGATTGTCTGCTTATCAATTTATCATTGGAAATACTTGTTTGCAAAAGAGATAAAAAACCTCCCAGCTTATCTTTGTACACATTTTTTTTGGTGATTCCTAAACAAAATATAACATTAACCAAAATCATATTTATTTTGATGAGTTCGAATGAAAACATAATAAGTATGTACGAGCAGTGCCTCCCTAACAATCTATAATTTACAATTAACATTAATGCACTTTCGGAATATTTTTCATTCGAATTTTTTAACCCAAGCCTAACAATCTAACTACTGAGAAGATTCAAAATCGTTACAAAATTTTAAAAAGTATCAGAAGAAAACAAAAGCACAGTATGGCCTAACATTTTGAAGCTTTTAATCTAGTTTGTTTCCATACAAAGCGTCAATGAACTTTTTAAGCATCCATATCCTACTATTCTTGGGTGTGCTCTCTCCGAATTTGCAATCCATTTTCGATTATACTTAGCCGCTTTTTAATATGCGGCCTGAACGCAGAAAAACGTGAGAAAAATCTTCTTTTCCGGAAAGTTATTCTTAATATGTAAAAAATGTATGAAATGTATTATTTTGAAATATTTAATATTTCATGAATTTTGACTAATAAGTTCAGGAAAATTGTAAGATTGTAGGATCTGTTGCTTCTTAGACTACCCCTCAACTTTTCAAAATGTGGACCGAATCTCCAAATATTCAACAGTTCTATTTTCGCTGATTGGTTCATTTCAATATCCTAGATAAAGTTTCACCATAGTTATTCCACGGCAATAATATTTTACTCCTTAAAATTGCTATAAGTTTCTTATTTTAGTATTCCATTTTTAACTATGAGGAAGTAGTAAATGCAGGTGATGGTCAAACTGTTAAGACACTCTTATCAGCTATTTATATTTTTTATTGCTGCAGGTAATATTAAAGAAACACAAAATATAAATCGCGCCAAGTATCATAATTTACTTGGTATTACGCATTCAGATTTGTTTATTACACACCTAGATTCGTATAGCTTCTTAGAGATTAGAACTAAGCGATAACATCCGATTTTAACCATGTTCGTTGTTTAGATTAAATCGAATGATGATGTCCTGTCATAATTGATGATGTTGGACGATAATGACCCTCGAGTGGTTTAATATTTTCAAATGTCATTAATTGTGTCATTCATTATCCGACATCACTCTAAAGGATAATCATGGATAATGATTGATGATCATTCTGATTATGTCTTTAATTGCGAAATTAATTCAGACATAATTCCAAAACCTTCTTGGAAGAAAAGCTACAGTTGTTGTGTACTTATCAATAGTATCACACTGTCTATGATGATTTGCTCAATAACTTATGTTTATAAGTCTTTATGCAACTGTTTGTGGATTCCAAAAATCCAATGGCCCGAAATTACTTACTCAGCCATTTCAGTAGCCTCAACCAAAATGACGAAAGTCTATCCTAATATAATTTTTAGTCCTCCGGCCGCGAAACCCTATTTCGCGGCCTATGCCGAAATCTTCCGATCAGAATGACCGAGCCACGGTGCCGTCGAACTAAAAAATATAGTACGTACCATGTCCGAAATATCGTTCTCCAACGAGTATGATTCTCGACCTCGCTTCGCTCGGCCGACAAAGTTCATACTCGTCGAAAATCGAAAATTTCGGCCTTGGTGCATAATGTACTATTTCCCATTTTCAATTTTCAAGCCTTGTATGTAATAGATTTAATAAATATAGGTAGTTCGTTTAGATTGTTGTAAGTGACGTAACATGAAATATACTCATGCATTCAATTATTTCTGAATGTTTTATATTACCGATCTTCATTCGATAGTGTAGAAGTTATGACAGATTCATAATAAAAATAATATATTGATTTTGCAAATACTTCGTAAATTCGATGTATGACCTACATTATAAAACATTCTAAAACACCCTATCGGTCGACAAATCGACTTCAAAGTTCACGAGTTTGTAGTCAGCATCCCCTAAATAAGGAAGTTTTACTTAGGCGCCAGATATATAGACTTCAATCAACAAAATTTGGCTTAGGGATCAAATATTTGACTATTAGTCGAAAGTAAGAAGCACAGCATAATTTTATTTTTGCCTATAAGCTTTTCCATTAACTAATTAATTTAACAGCGATGTTCGTCTATTACAATACTTATTTTTTCTGAATGTAGCCATAAGTTCTGATAGAAAAATTTGATGGCGCTTAATGAATTAATTAATATTGCACAATTTTTCTTATCAATTCATAAATTTTAAAACTATAATTTCCACAGTGTAAGTAACGTTAAATTATGCGAAATACATTAATAAACAACTCATCTCATCTAAGTTTGTTTCTGTGATTGATTTGCGCTTTAATGAAGCTTTAGAATATTGCAATACTGCTAGTATTACATAATTAGGATAATTAGCTATTAGGAACAACAATAACGGATTTAGATAAATATTATCTAAATATTACCAATATTACATCAATATTGTCGTAACAGTAGCCTCACAAATTCAAATATGACTTTGTCAAAATGCTTTTCTAATTTCACTTTCGAATTTACCACGATTATATTTCCTAATTCGACTAATTTCGCTGCTTTACTTGAAATACTAGATATATATGTTATACTGGCCACCGAATATTTTTTATTTTTATTTGGATTACTTTATGATCTACAATTTTTACTTTCAGTTAACAGCGGCTTAAAAAAATTTAAAAGTCATCTGTATGTATGAAAAACTTCTTATTCTCTTTTCTTCTTACTTAATGTTTTTTAATTATTCTACATTCCTACTTCTCCTTTTTTGATAATGCGCAGAAAGTATTTTTTTAAATTCCAGTTGTCTTTGTATTATTGTTTGTAGTTACAGTAGAACTAAAAGAAATTCTTAATGAAAATCTATCTGCCAACTGTATCATAGTTCCACAATGATTATTTACTTGAATATTAAAAATAGTGAATTTATTTGTCTTCACGTGCAAAGATAAATTATTTGATAAATGGTAGCCAATAACGATTTTTATTAACATTTGACTGATAGAAAAATAAATTTGATGAATAAATTGACGTTTTAATATTCCCTGTCACTTCTGTCATAAATTAATTAGTTTCTATGAATGTAATTATAATAAATTGTATTTCCCTCATTTAATGTCTGTGTATTAAAATATATATTAATGACGCAATTTTATGCAGTAAATGATATTTATATATTAACAAATAGCAAATCTACACGAGCAAAACTAAATAGTTGGTTTTACTGTCTAAATAGTAAAAATGGCACAACTATGTTTTTTAGTTGGTTATACTATTTAAAATTAAGCTTAGCTATCTACTTTGTCAAGGTCACTATTCAGATAGTAATATTAACTAAAAATGATCTCCGGATCCTTATCCTACTATATAGTTAGTAGTTCCATGTATTTGATGCTTTCCGTACATCTGACAATTAATTTTAAAAAGGAAGCATACACATTTATTGCCGACAGTGTTTTCTTTATGGAAAATTAATTTCCAAGTAACGAAATGGTGATGTTCCATATTTTCGTTAAATCAAAACCCCTTAGTGAAATTCATTCACAGTAAAAATCGTTTTCCTTTATAACGATAAAAATTTTACTAACATTCTCGCTTCCAATTTCCTTCCAATTATTCGCGGTCCACCAGTTATCGAATTCCTGAATATTTGTGAAAATATACACTACCTATATTTGTAAATCCACAAATCTAACACTATCTATTAAATTTAATATTAATACCCTAATTGCTTCATAAGACATTCTAATAAATGAATAAAAATGAACCACTTAATCCCAGAAAAATTGATGTCCGTCGTTGAAGCAGAAATAACAGAGATTCGAGTTTCCGGTGTAAATACGCATTCAGAAGGTAGAAAGATTTTCATTAATCCTTTGATGGGAAATAGTGGAATGGTATTTTTGCATCGAAGACGTAAAACGGGCTTTTACGCCTTCTGTACGATTAAAGGTACCAAGGTAGGCGAAGCGATGCTCGAGTACTATTCCAATAATGGTCGAATGGGAAATCTTGAGTCCGTAATACAAACATTATTTTTCAATGCAGTTGGTGTAAAATTCGAATGTATGTTTCATTTTGCAAGCAAGGAACTATCTTATTCATGCATTCCAAAGATGGTTAAAATTACATTTTGTGCCTGCAAAAGGAGGCGTAAAATCGAATTTTAAGCCCACTGCATCGAGAAATATATTCATAGAATTTCTTCTCGTACTTTCTATTGTACGGACGTCGATTACCAACAACTAATGAAAATCTCACTTGCTTACTATTGCCCATAATTTTCCAATAAATTACTCACTAACCATTTAAGTAGTTTAAAATAAAATTGAATTATTTGATTTGATATTGATTTTGTTTATTAATATTAATTGTCCTTAATAAGTTTTATATGATTCTAATTTTTTTTAGTACAAATTTTAATAAATTGTAATAAATTTGCCAACTTGTCAATTATTCTATGTGGTTAGCAACCTTCACTTAATGTGAATAGCTTCTGAAGATAGTTAAAATTAATAAATACAGCTGTTGACATGGATTATACAAGAATAAAGTGAAGAACAATGTTGAAATTTTACTTTATACCTGCATTAATTTTACTACTAGTCGTTAACTTTAATAAAAATTGTAAAATATACTACATTGAAGAAAGGGTAACTGAAATAAGTAGATTTTGTATAGTTTTCAACAAAAATTGGTTAGATAGGATTTTTGTGCGTTATCTCAATTTAATCCCTTTGTTTTCTAAAATGAAAATGATAACGTAATTTGGACATGTCCATGTACTTAATTATCAATGATTTTTTCGAACTTCGTGTTTGCCATTACTTAGTAACTCTAACTACTTATGTTTACTGTTTAATTGTAGTTAATTCAGAGCCGCAGAAATTGTAATACCACACATTTAGTATAAAAAATCAATTTTCAAAAAATTATCGACAAATGCATTTCAAAATGCAAATTACATGCCCACAAATATTTGCTGTATCTTCTAGCCTTTCAGTTTCAATGTTACTATCAGATCGAACCATTGGATACGTACGTTTGGTGATAATTTTGAATCGTACAATCAACTGTAATCAACCCTATACATGCATTCCTTTGGTAGATACTTTCGTCATTTGTCTCACATACCCACATACGAGCTTTCTGCAATAATCAGAACCATTTTGATACTTCACTATAGACCTCGCATTGTCGCGATAAATGCTTCGAAATGCGGAATTTCGATTCGTAATTATATGAATGCATATGTTATAATTGTGTACGAAAATCGCTTCGTAATTGCGGTAGTAGCGCGTCTATTTGTAATCTGCAAATTTGCCTGAGTTCCCGCATTGTAATAAATTTACCTATGGAATTGTATTCACTCGTTTTATTAAAACGTTGAAGGCTTTCAGTCAAATTGTAATGTTCAAGTAATTCAGAAATGTAATCATCTTTAAAAGATGCATTTATTTTTCGATGAATGGCTAAGAGTATTTTACTTCGGAGTGCATTTTATCTTATAGAAAATAGTTAAAGCACACTAATGTTTCCAAGTAACAATTTTTGTCATCCTTATTTTTTGCACTATACATGCAAAAAAATTCTGTTTAGTTCAGACTTACATTATACGAAACTTTCTACTATTTCCGATATATAAAATACGTGAATTTTTGTAATTTTTGTAATAAATATTCGATCGTTTATTAGGTAATGTTCAATATCCCTGTTGCAAAGTTTGAAAAATTAATATTAAAAAGTGCACGAAAATTCCCCACGGAGTAAAAATTCAGAAAAAAATATGGTAATCTGATAGATTTTACATTCAGTGAGAGTAGGTGCAAGGTACGGCAGTCTTTGCATATGGAGTTGAAAGCTTTAGAGAATGCCGAATTTCAATTTCAGAAAATTAAATTAAAAGAGCTTTTTAAAATAACGTTAAACTTGAAAAATAATACAGAATAAAAATATATGCATCCGCAAGGTTGAATCACATATTATTTCTATTCATGGCTTATGCATTATGTAAAATATGTTACACATGAAAATAAAACGCAGAAATATGACATTTTAGTGCCATGCTCGCGGTCAATAATAAAAGGCAGAAAATTTTTCAATGCAGATACGCATGGCCGATACATTTCCGCGATGAAATTTTCGTTTCCCGAAAAAATTTGCATATTGAGATTGGAACGCAGAAATTGTCACGTTTTTACAATGATACATTTCTTTTAATGTTATGCTCGCACGTGGTTGTAATACCTAAAACGAGCAGATAAAAATTTTTCAAATACAACAGTTTTATATTGCATTCATATATGGAAAGTACGCTATTGTTTATTTTAAGCTTTTAGTATGCGTTACCATCCTTTATCAATTTAAATAAATTTTTCAACAGTCACCTTTCCAAATGTGGAACCTCAACCAGGATGCTTAACTTGAAGGGCGACTGCGCGTTATGGTTTACATTATTATTGAAATTAATATTAATGAAGTATTATCAGCATTTAAAATTCATTAGAATAAATATTATTTCATGAAACGTGTTATGTTTAAAACGACATCTCAGTCTGAGAATTGAACAGATGATGCTTCTTATAATCATCCTCATATTTCGCTATTAATCGAAAGCTGAATCGTATGAAATTAATCTCTGCGGTATAAATTTAGTCATTAGGTACAATAGATATTCTCAAGCGTGCTTTGACGATGAGCCACTAAATTTTAATTACCTCCGATATGTATTCATCAGGATGTTGAGGCATTACAAGATTATTAGCCTGCGTCAAGGTAAGCTGAAGCATCAGTCATAAGCCAAAAAGATTAGTTGCAATCTTGTTGGGCTAACAATTGCCATTCGAAAGGTTAGTTTCGTATCAGAGAGCCTTAAAAATTTACTCCATTGTAAACTCTATTTTAAGCCTCGCCGCAAAAGATCTTATCTGAAGCCGTAACCCCTGGCCTTAATCCGAAAAAATAAGCATCGACTTTATCCTTATTTCCATTCTAATCCCTGCTGCTTTACTTTTCGTCGACGTGTATACTTTACTTCTGAATGAAATGCAGATGAATACGGAAAAGTATGAAATTTAAAGAAATGTTAAGAAGTAATTATAGTTTTATCATCAAATATACATTGAATTTGGGATTTATTACAACAAACAAATATTTTCCAATTCATGATATCATACTTTTAACGAAATACGTATTTCATATATTCATTAATATTTAGATCAGGACAAGTATGATACTTTGTGTATTTAGTTTAATATAAAAAAATCTGCTTTCAATCTTGTATTGCATTGTTATTCGTAAAAGTTTTGTTACGTACTAAATAAAATACGTATTATTTACTTTCTGAAGCCAAGCAAAAAATTTTTAATAATAATGAACAAATCCATGATCTTGTAAGAACTCCATGGAAATTTTATTATTTTATTCAGTGATATATCATGATCCTTCTTAAAGAATCCCTTTACAATCAATATTTCTGACCATAAAATAATTTCTTTTGAGGTAAATATTTGTGGAAATAAACTCCAACAAGAGTGTTCAGAATGATCATAATTTGGCAGATTATGAACAGAAGTTCCATCTCTTACAATGTGTTATGTAACGATTTTTTTTCATGTTTACTTTCTTGCTAAGCTTCGACCTCAATCTCATACTATTCGGCACTGGATACTAAGAAGATTTATATTTGCAGTAGAAAATTTCCCTCGATTTAATAGGACTCTTCGCCCAAACAGTTTTAAAATATCTTTAAAATTACTAATACCTAATGTTAAAGTGAAGTAGTACGAGTACGCTTAACTACAAAAAGGAAATTTCTGACACGAATAATATCAATGCATAATAAATAATATTGTCAATCTATTCAATTAAACTCCATCACCTATTAATTTATGAAACATGAAATAAAAAAAATCAAGGGAATGACGATTGGTTGAGGATTTCGAACTTTATCACCAGCATAAAAGCAAGAGAGTTGTGTAATAAATATTTATCACGATCCACATCTCGCCTTTTGCACTCCGCGATACTGCACGTTTTCCAAAAACAAGGTTACAATTTTCACATCGTGATTTATATCCACTTAAAAAGATCGAAAATGTTCGATGCTTTAATAAATTTTATGCCAAACCCAGACAATCTTTACGTTGTTGACGGAGAATCAATTACAAAGAATTGATTGGCTACAGTACCGACATCGTCAGCCAATTGAACGAAAGTTCCATTACGTCAGCAAATTCTTTTGCTATAGTATATTTATTAGATTGTGTACAAAACATGTTTACATTGCGAGCTTCTCCCACCTCCCAAAATGTAACAATCATTGAAAACAGGACGTACGATTGTTTCAAATGCGTAACGTTTCATAGTTTCGAAACAAACATAAAATAAATGGTTTTCTTAGATTTCCTATAAAATCGTTAACAATCACATTGCCAATATGACGAAATAATTCAAACAAATCTTTGTAGTATAGAATTTTCGTTATTTTACTACCATTTAGCATTGGTATTTCGTTAGCATTTATTGTTAATATTTTGATCTGGATTTCAATATTTTTCTTTCTTCCTGCAATCAATCACAAACTACGTTTAATGTTTTTTATTTTTGTGGAATAGAAAATATTCATTTTCAATAGTTGTATCAAAACATTACACGTTGGTATTAATAATTATTTAACCTAGAGCTGAAGTTTATATTATATATTGTATAAAGTTAAATAACTTTGTTATGATAAACGGCAATCACCAGTAAAAAAAATAAAAAATATTTAGATTGAAAGTTAAGTAACACATTTCTTTAATTCAATATACATGTAGATTGAAGTAAATTTAATAAACATGACAATATGGTTCTTGTTTGTTACAACTATTTCAATGAATATCGTTTCTGTTGGCGCTTATTTTTCGAGATTATGGTATGTTCAATTCAGTCCACCCAGGGTTTAACAATTATTGAAATTGAGGTTATTAAAAGATTTAAACAGAGATTTTTTTTCTGAGTGCGATTTGTTGGAAATCTCCAATTTAATTTCAATAATTCAATATCAAATTTGGTTATATTTTACTGCCGTTTGTACCACCCCTACTTATCAAATGAGGTAATTTAGTAGAAAAAATAGGTTAAACTTCACTGACAAGGTTTAAAAGGAACTTAACTAAATTTGTTAATCGTACTGATGTATCTTTAAAAGATATTCCTTAAAAAAATAGTTGGATATTGATATGTCGGACATACTTTAATTGGGTGCTGGTCGAAAAACCGAGAAATCAAAAAGCCGATAGGTAAAAATTAGGCACAGCGACAAACGGACAGTCATTTTTGGAAGTGTCGGTTTTTTGGCTTTCGGCTTTTGGATTGTCGGTTTCTTTACTGTCGGTTTTTTTACATGTCGGCTTTTTAATTTGTCGGTTTCTCGACCCGCACCCTAATCAAGTACCACTAGTATTTTGATACTACTGGCAACAGTGAAAATGCAATGCTAAATTGAATCCCAATTTACCTGCAGCTCTTATTTCTCGAAACAAAATTAATATAACGTAGTAAAACAAAATAGTGACTTAAATACGAATCGTCAGAATGTCATTGGATACAGAGACAGATTATCATATAAATGACTAATTTTGTTTGCTCTGTTGTATTAGAATTTTATCATAAAATAGGAATTGTATAATTCAAACATTGCTCAAAACGGAATATTTCGGGGCACTAAAGAAAATCATCTTTATCGTATTCGGATTTAGTGACCTCAAGTTAATTTTATCAATTATTCACGTTCTGAATATTCAATTTGTTACACCGGTATAAGTTGATTTACTAGCGAAATTTAAAACAATAAAAACATAAGATATAGATAGTCAGCAAGTTCTCATAAATAGTTATATTCATACAAAATTGTAATTTACTTAGGCGTGCTCAGTTGGGGGACTTTCAACAAGCAATCGAAATATTCTGGGTTCAAGAACCGGTTCATCGAATATCTCGAATTTGGTCCAGATTTTTTATACAAAAAACAGAAAAAGTACAAAAAACAAATAGTACAATAACACTGCAAGAACGTAATTTTTCCAACATATTTACAAATAAGTAACCCTGGATTATTCAAATGAAATTCAGACATCAGAAGCAAAACGTTGGAACAGAATAAATAATTTTATAGCTCATATCTATTTTAGTTCGTCATAACTCATTACCTATATATCACATTAATGCACATATAGTAAGACATAATTGTCTACAACCATATGACTATTTTGATATTTATTTAAAAAAATCAAATTACAAACATGATTTCTAACGACCGAAAACTCTATTGATGAATGAATTTGATTTTCAGAATTTCCTTATATTCTATTTTCACTTTCACGTTCACTTTTTACAGAAATTGTAACTTGACATTTTCTAAAAATATTATTATGTTAGCATCTAACCTTTCTGCGTTTTCTGCTTAGCAACATTTTTTGTACATCCTCTCGACAATTAAACAGATTAGTAATCTGCTCACTGCATTATAGTTGCATATAAACATTTTTTTGATAGTAATTATATAATAAATTAGCACTGAGAGCCATCTTTGTAACTATTCAAAGTATTGTAAATGAATTTTCCGATAACTTTTTTCTGTGTTGGAGGTCATTTACACGACATATAAATTCGCTCAAAAGCTCAGTTACAAAAGGAAAACATGTTTCACCAGCTGCACGAAAAGCCCAGTTTCCGAAGGCTTTTGGAAAATGGCAATCATTTTTCATCGATATATCCATTTTTTCGTCTATTTTTTCCTCAAAAGCGAGTATTTGAAAAGTTTGAAACGAAGCATTACTCGATACTACGTGTAATTTCGATTCAAAAATAAATAAGAGCGAACGACCGATGAGAGACAGAGTCAGGTCGATGGAAAATGGAGCATGTCGGTGATACATTCATTCGAATGCATCGCGCCGGCATTTTGTTCCAGAATCGGGAATATCGGCTCGAATGGCTGACGTTTGTGCTCCCCGTTGTTGAATACCGGCTCTTGCTCGAGACGGCCGCATTACATGGGTAATTGGTTGCGGCTCATTTCTGATGCCTTTTTGTTTGTAACTCCGGAACGAATCCAAGAAGTTCCGGTACTCAATCGATGAAGTTCCAGACTTATTAAACCAGTTATTATTGATCCTAGGGGAAAAAACTTCTTCTAGGATTTTTTCTTATTATCGGAACGCGCGACTGCGCCGGATACATTTTGCGATAGGACACAGATTATTCTTTCGATTTGGCGAGCTTCCAATGTATGTGTACAATTTACAGATCCGAGCGTTCCATTAACCGTGCTGTTCCGCTCGAGCCTTTCATCCCCGAAATTGCGAGAACCTCTCGCCACCGTCACGGCGGTTTATCACACACCGACCTACCGTTTATGACTATCTATAGGTATGCACCCTACAGTTCGTTGTAAAAAATAACTTACGTAAACGTTTTTTTTTTCACTGAATACGTTTTAGTAGGAAAATGTATTATCGTCGAGATTCATCGATAACAGCCTGTCCGAAATTGAAAATCGAGACTTGTTGACGCTTTCAGCTGGAAAATGTCGGAAAAGTTGTGAATTGTTATTTTAGGGGATGCGAATAATGTAGTAACTTTTTTACAGAGTGTTTGGAGACTGGTTCGGTGAAAGGTCAATGTCGAATGACTGTTCGGATATTCAAGCGACATGCACCGGTCGTATGCATTTATATAGTAAAATCTCTCTCAATGGGAAATTTTATGAGATTGCAGAATAGGAGCAGATTTAACGAACACATTGCTCTCAACTGCTGTACATCATTGATAGCCAGATAGACGATGCCAGAGATATATCTTTATAGCGAGCTTTCGTAATCGCCAGTCATATATTAATACAGTAAATTCTAAATGAATCGTTTTGAACACGTTGCTTGCAGAAAATTTTATGTTTTTGGCAGTCTGCAAATTGATCCCCGATTCTGACGTGAAGTGAATACCGTTTTTTATCATACATTATTGAAATGAAAGTCTTTTTCAAAAATTTTGGTTCGAAAGAGATCGTAAAAAGTTTTGATAGCTCGTATATAAAGAAAGAATGATTTTATTTCAACTTTCGCATTTTCCTTTCAGATGCTTGATATATTTTACTTTTCATGATGTCATATCGTCTTTTATAGATAATTGATTACAGATATGACATTATTTCTCATATTTCATTGAAGGAAAACAATTTTAATTCGAAAGTCTTTCAATAAAGCAATTTTGTTTTATCGAGAGTTAATAGTAGAATAAGTAGTAACAGACTGGTCAGACTTATTACTCGTACATTATAGGGACATAATTCAGCAATGAAATATCACAAACAACATGAACTTCTATTCGAAAGGTTTGATGTTTGATAAAACCGTTATTTTAACACATTTAATTTCCAAAACGAAACAGGATTAAAAAAGTTGTGTAGTCGCAATCCTTTCAGCTCTAAAAAAAATACCAGGAAAATGTTACTTCATATGAACAAGTAGAAAAAGTCCCGATTTGTCAGACAGCGCACGAAACAGTTTTCTAAATATTTACACTGCACACAATGAGTACTGAAACTTTGTCAGCTCAATTCGAATTCAAATTACATTGCCAGGGAATGTTGCCTTTCATATGAAACTAGCATATCGATTTTTAACGCTGTTTTGACATTTTCTGTCAGAGAAATAAAAAACAAAATTAAAAATCATCAATAAATATTAATTTTGTAACAGTTTTAGTGACATTTTCCGAAAGCTTCAATTAATTTATTTAGTCATAAATTACGAATTGTCAGACATTCTTTCAAACTTCTCATCAGCATACAAGTCGTAAGAAAAAAGTTAAACTCAACATTTCCAAAATATAGATGGATGTTCGAATTAACTGAAAGCTTTATTATTGTACGTTAAAAAATTGATTTTTTTATATCGTAAAAGAATTCAGAAGTGTGACATATTTGATAAGTTCTAAAATTCCGAGCGATTATGAACCTTTGCAAAGAAATCAATGATTAAACGTAATTTTCAAGAGAATATACTGGATAATGATAAAACGTAACTGCAAACTTAACGATGTGTTTCTTACTTTTTTAAAATAAATATCTGCATTTCAATGTTATATTTCTTGATCATTTACATTTCAATGCCCGATTTTCCATGCTGAAGTGAAAAGTTTACTAGAGTTTGAAAATTTCCTCGCAAACCTGCCAATACACTCGGTCACCGTAATCCAGGGATAAAAAATGCGTCGGAGATATTTCCCACAAAATTCACCCGTGATTAATGGTCTTGTGCGATTGGTGTTCGGTCCATCAATAATGAACTGGACTGAAATCGACTTTCGAAACTGTTATAACGTTGCAAAAAATCGCGTTACTCTTTAAGTATCAAATTAGTGGAAAATTGAAACCATGTCGACAAAAAATTGGTTTTTGTTGTGTACTCGAATGTTTTAATAACATTAAAATAAATATCGAGTAATCTTTTAACAGGAGAAAACTTTAAAAAGAATTTAAATTGTTAGAATTGATTCGCTTTGAAATAATTGTTCTTCTTCTTTGATCAGTTAACTGAAATAACTTTTGATAAATACCTAAAATTTCAATAGTGGAAAGTTTAGAGCAGCGCACTGAGTGCGATTAAATATTGACGGAAAACTTGAAACAAGATTTTCTTAAAATTGTTCTTGCAGCCGATAATTTAAAATTGAACTAATTAGATAATCACTTTTCTCGAGTAATCAAGTTTTTACTATCTATCAAACGTTCTTGATTTCACTCTTTAACTTATGGCACGTTGACGGATACTAAATAAGGTACCAATTATCTTATGTTCTATTTCCGAAAGTCTTAAATAGTTTAATACCGCTTACTGATTCGTGTCGGCATGTAGTGACATTTATTGCATGCTTTCTGTCAACTTGTTCTTCGGGATGTACTGCAGTATTTGTTTCGAGATACTTTTGAACAATTTCGAAGAAACAGTGGAATAGTGAATATTTTACCGCTTTATTGCTGTTTGCTAAGTTCGATGTTTGTTCTGATCGAGTCATAGCTGGAAGTTTTCTCAACAAACTAGGAATACCAACAAGCGAACGAACTCCAGATATAATCTGGATTGTGGCCGTCAGCTACAATGAAACATACTTTCGTAATGTTTAATAAAATGAAAATGTTAGTGCTAAAAATATAGGCACTAAATAATGTAATAAAAATATGAAGACTAAACAATCTTGTGAGAGCATATTAAAGTCATATAAATTACTTTTATAGAAAGATAGATGAGGTTGAAACTCAAAACCAGAATACTGCAATCTCTTTTTTTTATATCAGTGTAAAGGTGATTACGGACAATTAGGAAGAAGAAGCGTAAAATTCCATGATTGATATTCCTTGATCATTGGATAGAGTGATATTAGATCCGTACTTTAATTAAATATAGAGTGTCTTTGAAGTTGCCTAGCATTTCTCAAAGATTAAGAAATTTCGATGTTTCGATATTTGCTGGAATTCCCTTAAACAAGTTGGAATTTTAGTACGTTTATTCTTTGCATGCATTGCTTTTTTACACTTTAAGGTATTTTATATGTGATTTCCATGTTAGTTTCGGGTTAAATATCATACCAAGAATTTTTAGAGCAAACGAGTTTTCCAGGTAGAGTTTCGGTATGCTTCGAGCAGTTGTGTTGGACCTTTTGAAAATAATGCATTGAGTTTTGGAGGGAGAAAATTTGAATCCTGATACTTCAGTCCACTTATATCCACTTGTTTAGTGCTTCTTAAATAATTTTTTTTTATATTATTTTACGTCGACTTTTGTGAACCCATATGGGACTAAATCGCGACGGGATCTACAGTTTATGAAGGTGGAATCCGAACCACTAGTAATTTTGCCTGTAATATTTAGGTTTTTCCCGGGACAATAAATGATAAGATCATCAGCTTCCTAAGAAGTTCACAATTCCGTCAAGTGAAGTTTTTGCAATTGAACAGGCTGTAAACACAGTGGTAAAATCTGACATCTATCAAGCGATAATCCTAACGGATTCGAAATCTGCACTGGATGGACTACTCAACTTCAACAGTAAGGAACCAATTCAAAATTTAATAGAAAAGATCGGGAAAGTTAACGAAACACGAAATGGTGTCCTGGTCTAGGTACCCTCTCATCAAGGGATTCTAGGTAATGAGAAAGCTGATGTAGCTGCAAAAGTCGCCCAAGAAGAAGTAAATGACTGCCCTTCATGTGCAGTGTATACATCAACAGAACACTGGTACATCTTAATTTATCAGCAATAATGAAAGAATGCTTAAACGATGCAAAATTATTTCACTGTTTGTGTGTACATATATTTAAAAAGACTCAACATCTTCAGTAAAATTACCTTGTATCTGATATGTATGGTAGAATATACATATATGTATAGTAATGAACTCAGACGTTGATGCGACTCACAATAATAAAAATAACAAAAAAAAAAGTTGGAATTTTATATTCCATCTATTACTTTTCCTACGGGGCTGGATTGGTCACGTTTTGGTGGTCAGTTTCCTGAAGCTTGTAGACTAAGCCCATAGCGGCGCGTCGAAAAAGGGGTGCCTCCCACCACAGTCCAGATTCCCCCTTGCCTTCAATCTCACAACATGATCAGCTTCTGAATAAATATATTTAGTAAAAGTAGATAATGTTAGTAGGTAGTTAGGGCATAAGGTGCTTGGGCAGACATCGCGCGGAATAGTTATTCCCTTCAAAACTTCCCTTCAAAGAAAAGGTTGAACATTTTCATAGCCTACCGTAGGAAGAAGCTAGCCCAATGCTTTGCCCCTTTCCTGATTGAAAACTATTAATACCGGTATTATGGTATTGCTTTAAAAATAATCCTCAAATTCCTCAACATTTTTTTTATATTATTTTACGTCGACTTTTCTGAACCCATATGGGACTAAATTGCGACGGGACCTACAGTTTAAGAAGGTGAAATCCGAACCACCTGAGCTTTGGCGTTATTAGACACTTGGCCGGGGAACAAAGTTCCGAAAATCAAAACCCGCCGAAAGGCTAAAATTTCGATATTGCGTGAGTCCAAAATATTTTAATTTGCTTTCTTTCTGCCAAATTGTCAAAGACAAAGTGAAGAAAATCACGCTGGAGCCATGCTATATCGAAATTTTGGCTATTCGGTGTGTTGATTTTCTGAAATTTGTTCCCCGACCAGAGACTTATAAACAAATACAGAGGTGTCTCAATGACAGATGGCAGAGGTCAGGATCGAACCAGGGTTTTCTGATGACGAAGCCGATATTCTACCAAATGAGTCACCGCCGCTCTTCCTTCAACATTAGTAATGCAAATTTCCGTTTGTTTTTTATCGCAAAGTCAAGATTCTTTTTTGTTTATATCCTTTCAGCGAGGTTTGACATCACTAGAAATTCCTAAAGTCTCAGAGGTAACATCTGTACACGTAAGGATGACCATTTCCTCCTAAATAATTGTTGAAGCTTTAGGAAGACTAAAATTTACACCTCTTTCTTAAATGGAAGCAAGAAGCAAACAGAATGGCGCATACAAAATGGCGGTTTTAAGCACCTGAAATATGAGACTTCTTTGCTCAGAAATAAAAAAAACAGCTGCAGTAAAAAACCTACACCCTTTAGCGCTTACCCACGTTTAGGTAATTCGAACCGAGCTACGAGGACGTGCGCAACTCGACAAAGTTTTTCAAGATGTTCCACGTCCACATACAGTAGAATTTACTCCGGAGCCCCGGTTTCAGCCCCGCGAGTATATGTGGAGCATAATCGCATGTACGCAGTAGCGAAGGGTGTTTCGTGAAGTTGTCTACTTAATTTTTCCGTCTATCCTCTCAGGAGAGGCATACATATGCCTTAGGTCGTGGGCCGAGTCTGAAGGAAAATCGATCCTCCCCCGCAACGAAAGTATACATAGGACGCCTTCCTAGGATGGAGGCAAAGTGCCGGTTGGAGTAACTCGAGTGTACGACGAGTGGACGTGTTACTTGCCACTCGAGGAGGAAGTATATGCCAGCCGGAAACATACTATACCTCACGCCCGATAGTGACTTTCGGTGTGCGAATTTTCGTATCGAATTCTCCTGCGGCGCAGATTTCTTTGATGGAGCGAACAGGAAAGTCCATAAGGCAATATCGATAGTCGCTATGGCCGGACGAAGCGCGAGCTGCATTTGAAATCTGCGGGCTTTTATCGCCGGAAATTGCATTCGCCAGATTTGCGAGGTATTATAGGTTTTTTTAACGCAAATCTCGGGAATAAGTAGAGTCGAAAAGTTAATGTCCTTGGCCGACCTATTCCACACCGGTAAAAATGGAATTACACCTTGCTGGTTCATTTTCGATTTCTCAGTAATTGTTCCATCATTTCCGGGTCGTTCCCAGCAATTTTCCATCGATGATTTTATATTTCATTGTCTGTATTATGCCTCCTATATGATATTTTAACTTTCAATTGTACCCTGCTATTCCTTCAATTACTCGGAAATGTTCTACACAATCGTCAAATTTGTTTATGCGGTAATACAATGATTTTGGTGAAACAGGACACACGTGAAGCCAACTTTATCTGTAGAGCTATATATGTTGATTAGAATAATTACTTGGTCGATTGTCAAAATGAAAGAAATTAAATTAGGCATAACTCACTATAATATATCGGAATGTTTGAATCGCACTCCAGAAAGAAACATTATAATGAAATAAGAATAAATATAATATAATAAATAAGCATAAATTAATGTGTGTCTATCTACTATGAGACAACAAACATATTAGCGCAGTCTATCGGAAATATTTTATTGGGCTGCCAATATATAAACAAGTAAATTGAAAAAAATGAGAGCTATAGTTGAATGTTGAAGTTGAATGTTGAATGATAAGGCATCATTAGTTACTAACCAAATACTCTCCAACAGTCACCACAATGAGGTCTACTCTACTAGTTAGAAATAAATTTATCATGACCAAATATTGATTTAAAACTTGATCGAATATTGAATAACTGCTTCAATCCATGCATCATTCTTGAAATGTACCACTCCGATAAATCAGTGGTTAAGCCTCTCTGTAGATGGTAGTAAAATGGACAATGATTGCCGTTGGCTCTGTCTCTGTCGAGAACAATGTGACCTTAATAAACACGGAAACCAAAGCACGTACCCTTCAATTTATAGAGCCAAAGCAATGGTCACTTATCTTGAACTTAATGTTAGTTTAGAATCAAAAGCCGAACGGTATATCATCTTAAGGACTTCTAACGTATATTTACAGCATTACCAAGCTGGTTCTTTATACCATCCTCGGATAAACAAAGCTAAAAATAAGATTTGTGAAATCACAGAGAAAGAATTGAGATTCACAATCTTTCATCGTTACCATGAATGGTTGTCAACCAATGAATTTTTCGATACGCACTATGAACAAAACACTTGAAATAGCTGCGCAATCAACTTCCAACATTTTGGAAATTCTCTATACTGATTTCGAAAAACCTTGGACGAAATTTGTCGAGTTTAAATCTATTGGACTTTCACTATTTCTTGCATTGAAATCGAACAGATTTAGGGCCTAGAACTAACAAATTACTTTAACTCAAAGATATATCCTTGGTTCAGTCATAAAAATGGGTGTACCTCAAAAACCCGACAAATCGTTTCAAAAATCGGATATTCAAAAATCAGACATTAAAAACCAGACATTCAAAATACAGAAACCTCTGGGTTGCCGTCCTTGATGTCTTACTGGAAGGTAATTTCAAGGTCAGCGATGTTTGACCAAGGGATTAATTTTATATGTCACTTGAAAGTTATATCTGTTGGACCCCCGAATTATTTATTAAGCACATTTATCATTCAATCATTAATTACATTTTCAGAATATGTTTTTGGTTTTTGAATGTCCGGTTTTTTTAAATGGCTGCTTTGTGATTTGTAGGAATTATGTGGTACACCTATAAACATTTGTTGAAGAAAGAAGACACTACTAACGGACTAAGATCAGATAATGACAGCTCTACTTCATCCCTGGTATGAAAAAACATTTTTGATTAATCCCATTGTTCACCTTTCAACGACTATTAAATTATAAGTAGAGAAAAATAAAAAATGACAAGATAACAATCAACCGAGACATAACACCCATTCTAATAACAAAGTTTGACACTATAACGACTAAAATCATTATGAAATAACAGAAGGTTGTAAAATATAACTGCAAACTGCTTTTTAGTCAGGTAATAGGAAACACTTTTTTCAGGATAAGACCTGTAAAAGAACCAAATACGCCTACAAACTAAAAAAATAAAAAAATGGTATCTTTAAATAGAATCGCGATAAAGGTTTCAATAATAGCTCAAAATAAAGCTCATAACTTCTATTTCACAAAGAAATATTGTTGTATGCGACCTAGTAAAAAAATATCGCTTTAAATAGTAATTTGTTTGGATATGTGAAATATCTTGAAGCCTGAACCATCTGTTACTACTCATCACTTCATTGTATTACTTTATTCGAAATGAGGGCTCTAAAAATCTCTCCTCATTTACTAAACTAATTGTGTATTTAACGTACTGGTGTCATTTTATTATATTTGTTATAACTAAATTAAAAATAGATATTCGTCGCCGAAACCACAATTTTTCTTATTTTCAGAAAATAAGATCCGCACTTAATGAAAACTGTAATGGTTCTTGATGGTAAAATCTGAATTTCAACACCAAAATCGTAATCGGCAATATCAAAAGTATGTTATAAAATATTTATATCAACGAAAAATACATCTTTGTACTTGTAACATCCGATTTCAAAGAGTTAGTTATTAGATAAAGCGTTGAGTGGCAGCGCGACAAAGGTGAGAAGTAGTAACATATCGTTCTGGCAAGATGATATTTGACGCATAAAAATATACATTCGTTCATTGCAATATTTCTTTACTAGGTAGCATTATAATTTTTCTTTGTGACATAGAAGTTCTAAGCATTATTTTAAGATATCATTGAAGACTTTACCGCGTTTCTATAGTAAGATGTACTTCCTCAAAGATTGCTGAAAATCGAACTCGAACCAAGAGCTAAGAAAAAAATGTCAATCTCAAATTCGGATTTAGCGACGCCATATTAATAAAGATTAGCGATTAAAAAAGATTTGAACTTTGTAACATTAAATTGCCTCAATTTTATTACCCAGTGCAATATTAATTACCAAAACCACCAATTTAAACTTAATACCGAAGCCACATAATAATAATGCACATTTTTCAATTAATACATACATATCTCGTTTCATATAGGGATGAAAATAGGAATAATAAATCAAAACAATAAAATATGAGCACATACGCACGTATATACAGTTATATCAGGAAATATATTTTTATAGCCTTAACTTTCCCCAGCTTTATTCCGCCTGATTTGGCCACACTAAAGTAGCAATATTTTTAGTTCTTAAGAATACCGTTTTGCTCATATAGATATTCGTATCATAAATAAACTCAGAAAATATGGTTGCGCAACCCATAAAAGTCCAGCCAGTAAAAAAGTATGGCTGTATTTTTCAATGTTTTTCTCTCGGTGCAAACACTTTCAAAATATTAAGCATGTTTGATACAACTATAATATTTGTAATATAACTTTACTAGATGTGATCGATGGATTCATTAACTATTCACAAGTTTTATAGTTTAGAGTAAAAAAAAATTGTCTCTGAAAGATCTTTCCGAGATCTCGCGGGTTTAATCTCGTAAAGATCTCGCAAAGATCTCGCTACTAGGACGGAGCGAGATTGTTGCGAGATGAACAAAAGCTTAAAATGGTATGTTAAAATTATCGATTAAAAATAAAATATTCAAATAAAAAAAAAAAAAAATGATCACTGTCGGGATTCGGGACCTTTCGGTCTTGAAGCAGCAACTCTAACCACTCTACTAGCCAGTCATTTTCTGGCTTGTAACAAATGACACATATCAATGTCGAATTTCAATGATCGATTCACTCAAATACCTGTCATTTGTTATCCTTCCTAAAATGAATGTCTAGCCGAGTGGTTAGAGTTCCAGCTTCAAGAACGAAAGGCCCGGGATCAAATCCCGATAGTAATAATTTTTTTTTTTTTATTTAAATATTTTATTTTTAATCGATAATTTTAACATACTATTTTAACCTTTTTGTTCATCTCGCAACAATCTCTCTCCATCCCAGTAGCGAGATCTTTACGAGATTAAACCCGCGAGATCTCGGAGAGATCTTTCAGAGATCATTTTTTTTTACTCGGTAACCTTCAAACACATATTTTTCTCTTTTTCTTTATATTTATCTAAATATTCGATGTTAAAATAATAATTCCTATAATAACAATTTATGCTACTTCGATTAATGTAGTTAAAACTGTAGAAGCACTTCTAATTAATATTCAAATATTTTATGAAAAAGTTATTTCGGAAGTTGCCATTTACTTCCATAAATAGAACCAAAAGAAAGTTTTCCTACCTAGAATTATAGTTTCAAAAAAAAAGTATTTCATGGAAAAAGAATAGGTAGTAGCTGATTAAGGAACTTGTTTTTTATTCAATCACTAATTATGCGTCTCCAAGTAGTTCAATCCAATAGATTGAAATTACTATAAAAATAACTGAATAATATTTGAAAACAGATTAGTTGTTATTGAAAATTGAATCGTCGTAACAGTTTTTCAGTATACTTTCCTTACATACGGGGACTTGTGTTCAAATATTAATAATATTAGTATACCTAAGCAATATTAAATATAAATATCCAAAAGAAAATGGAAAACTCTTATTTATAAGAAACCCTATTGGATGTATTAAGGATTGTACAATTTGCTAGACTCAACATTTTTTAGAGTAAAAATTCACCGTTTATGAAGTGAATATTAAACTACTGTATTGAACTTGTGACTTCTCACTTCGAGAGAAAACTCACTATACATGTAGTATACATTCATTCTTGCACTAGAATGGCTGAAAATTTTTTTTCATAAAATGTTACATTTTACTGAATAAAGTTTTGCGAGGATATTTGAATCAAAGCCTCTTATTATGTTATTAAAATATATTAGTCCTTAAAATGGCTAACAATATGTACTTAATACGAATTTAATCTAAAGTAGTAGTTAGTACAGGCCCCACAAATTATCACCAATTACTCCGCCTCGAAGAGTATCTTAGGGCCATGCTTTAAATTTTATCTTCAGTGGTAACTACAGTTGACATAAATTTGGATAAGATTTTTGATAGATTACATAAATCTGTTCAACTATTTAGAAGTTTATCGTAACAAAATATTGTAGATAAGTTCATCAAAGAAATAGTTGAAGCAAATTCATGAAGCAATTTTATTGCCGTCTTTTTAATTATATTTCAGAAATTTTAATGTCAATATTACTCTAATATTAACATTAGAAGCATTTACAATTTTCTAAATATGAATGTAGCATTTTAATCTTTAAAATAATACAGTAAATCCATTCTAATTATCGTATTGATCCATAGTGATAGTTTTATACTACTATTCGTGATCATGCCCTTTGTCCCCATGCATCGTATTCATTTTAGTCATTGATAAGCCTCAGGACATTTATGAATATCAGAGTACAAAATAAAAATGAAAAGAACTGTAAGTATGAATAAAGTATATTGCCATACTCTTTAACTTTTCGATAGTGAGAAGACTTTGATCAATGAACAAAAAATGCTTTTTCGAATCATTAAATGTATTACTTTTCGATTCGATGTTAAATTAATAAGCAAGCCTAATTTGTATTATTACTTTCATCATATTTCAAAATACATTGTGTGAAATAATTGAATATACCATATAAAAATATACTATAATATTTAACATTATTAAAGAAATTTAGTAAGTTTACACCGAGGAGCTTTATTTAGAACCGAGAAATTTACGTTAAAAATAAAATCTAAACCCTTTGTCAGAACGACTATTTCAGGCTAACCACAATAAATCCTTTGAATTGTTAATATGCGAATACAAATTATTCTACAATCGATTCCAATTAGGACAATCGCGTGCTGAACTAATATACGACTACGCATTATTGAATTCTGCTATGAACCGCACTTGAAGAGTTTTTTTAAATTAATTATTGTATTATCATTTGATTGAGGAATATCTATAATGAATATTTTACCTGATTAATTATTAAAGGTAATTTAGATATCATTCCTCTATTTTTATTTCCATGTCAAAAATGTTATGTGTACTTTTACTCATGCAAATTATGAATACATAGCAGTTTTTTCGAGTACTGGTAAAATCGTAATAAATGATGGTAACTGAAAAAAAGTTAGCATAATTAAAACAAAATAATAAAAAAGTTTAATTAGTACGAACTGAACACCTCTGATTTCATTCACTTTGATGGTTCACATAGGCACAAAAGACGAAAGGAAATAATATTTTGATATCAGTCCACTGCCCAGAGTTTCCAGTAATTTCTTGTTGAAGATTTATACACAAATTAATCTGTAATTGCAGCTTTGGATACAGGATCTTCAAAGAGATTGAGTATAAGCGGTAACGACCCATGTTTATAATTAAATGTCGATGAAAATATCGACAATGTGCTCGTTTAAGATCTTACCGAACTAGAATATTGCCGTTTTCAAGCATAAGATGAAAATTTTCGATAATTTATAACTGCACATTCAACAATCTGATATTATTAAGTACATGAAATGACGTCGTAAAGACCAATATGTTTCTTTGACAGGTTCGGTGGCAGAAGTTAATTTTAGTAAAAATATCACATTTTCCATATATCAATCTAAATTAATGTGATATGAGGAATATTTTTTGTAATTTTTCGATACATTTTTATGTTTGTTGAAAACGTGATGGATCGAACTCCATATTTCGGACTATCATAAAAGTAGGTCAAATAAATCAAATAATTCAGCGTAAAATTACGATATTTAATTATGTACTTTTATACTAATACGTGAACAGTTAATGATTATAACATTCGAAAAACGAATGGAAATGCCAGGAATAGATCAGACTATTGCAGCATCGTTTAAATTGTAGAGAAATTTGAAAATATTCGTTGCTAATTTTCATCATGAATGTCGTGGTCAGCGCTGATCTGAAATAAAGCAACAATATAATGAGGAATTAAAGATATATTATAAAATAGTGAGTAAAGCTAAAAATACCTTAACTTAGACGATGCTTTATGGTTTGGAACGTTTGAAAGAAAAATCATTGAGATTTCACCAAAGAGCACCTTTTTAATAACCAGTTATTAAATTATTTTGTGTGTAGTAAATAACTTTTCGAACGAGCAATACTACATAAGTCCATGTTTAGTTCTATCTGATTTAAATGCATGACAACAAATAAGTGAATTATCTACAAAGTAAATTAAGTATTTGTTAAGTACTTGATCCTAGGCTAAGCAAAATAAGAAATTAAATTCGTCGCTTCAGCTAAAATATAACATCGCATCTGGTGCACATAGTATTACATATCCCAGTTACCTGTATGCTTTCTTAATCTTTAAATCATATTACCGTAATGCAATCACAGTTTTATATTTTGGAAAATGAGAATTTTTATTGATCTTAAATATATAATTCATGTTTCTAACGACGACTGAAATTTTAAATCAGAGTACATTTTTACACACAAATTTTCACAGCGTTATTCTGTAATGACTAGAATATCCTGTAGTTGTTATTAAAGTTTGATACACTTTTTATCTGCGTTGAGAATTGCAATCTGAATACTTTAAAATCTGACTTCATATTGGTTTCAATCACTGCTCCTAGATTTCTATGCATCATACAAAAACCGATGTTTTGAATGTTTAAAGCCAATCACTTTAAAAATTCAAATATACCCTATTTAAATAATGTAGAATATCTAAATGTTCTCATCTAGTTTAAGGAAAGTTTGGAGATGTACTAAATAGTGAATTTTCAAATTTTAAGTAAAAATGGCTAGTTCTGATTGATTTTAGTTATTTAAGTAAAGCCAAGTCCTCACGATTCTAATTAAAATCTATTATATTACTACCCTTTATAATATTTTTCGTATAATTAATTTATCATCGTTTGTGAACTTTTCATGTTGTGCGTTACTATAGTTTACTAATAATGCTGTAGTCGACTATTGTCAGGTGGAATCTAATCTTAATCAGATACCGAGTTCAATGAACACAATACAATGCTCGGTCTAGTTGTAAATTATCTATATTAGTTTTCCGCTAATGAAAGATTCAAATTATTATTCGGAGATTGTATTTTTCACCTAGTATTCAAAGTTTATCTTCTACCAACCCTCGAATTATCGTATAATTGAAGTGAAGATTGTTCAGGTCGTTGGCATGAATTCGAATCTGTAAATCCAATTGCTGCATCTAAAATATATGACAAAGACCGTATTGCTTCAAGACCACTACATTCTTGGAGTTCTCTAGCATAGTATCTACAAGCATGCTTCAGAATTTTTGTGATTTGCATGAGCTACTGAAAGAAATCTCGATGTATGTGAATAATTTTCTGTTAGATGTAGCTGATACAGTTTCCAGAATGCAATCGCTCTCAGTTGCAGTATCAGCAAATCAATTCTTCAGCGGTAGAATATTTCTGTTTGCATCCACTTGGATCCTGATTACAGCGAAAATCGAACTTCGTCATTTTCCTTTGCACCAATGATGATCATTTCTTTAAACCTCGTATGTTTTCGCAGAATTTGAAAATTTTTCAGACATGGCGAAGCACCGGTTTTAATTCTTAATTACCGCAACATATTCGATGAACGTATTCTGTAACGTCATAACATACATTTTAGGCATACGAATTCTAAGGCAAAGATATTTGTATGGTATGGCACTGCAACCACGTTTCCCAATTTCCTTCGTTGAACGTACAGCATCTCTGAGAGTCCTCGAAGTATTTTGTTGGAATGCGGCATCTCAGGCGGATTCTTAATCGTCTTTACTCTATTGGACATAAAACGTATGTTTGTAAAGGCTATTATATTTTCACACGTTTTTCTGACGTCTAGACTACTTTATCAGACGTTTGCTGCAGAAGAGTGGAAGTCATATTTACACGAGAAAATCTAATCAAATTCTCGTAACAAAGAATAATAGGGATACAAAAGACTGCACCTGGTGTCTGTGAGTAATTTTAATATTTACAAGGCAAAGTTTTACAAAATTGTCATAAATAAATAATAAAAATTATAATCCTTTTTCTTTTCTAAAATTCGTTATAATAGACATGTAAAGATATATTTTAGCTTTGGACTTTGAGCTCATATTTTATGCAGATTGTGAATTATTTCACCATAGGACTCTGCATCGTTATCGAATCAAAGCCTAATGATTGAAAGAGTTCGTAATTCAATTCATAAAATGTAATAAATTAGTTAATACCAAATCTAACATTTAAGGCAATTATAAAAATACATGAAGGTGATTTTTCTATATTCAAATTCAAATATAGGCAATGTTTTCTAATATCAGACGACAGTATTGACACTTGATATTGAATGTGAAGAAAGTTCAATATTTTTTCTCGACATAAATGATTATTGATTTTGATGAATATGTATGCTACTTCCTTAATAAAAAATGAGTCCAGCTTTTGGATAGTTTCTGACCAGGTACGTTATTTTCCGTGTTAAAGGTATAGGGAAACTGGACAAATATCTACTATAGGGTTAAACATCACTTATTGCAGTGTCGCTAAAGCGTTTTGCCAATAAAACAATTTCAAAAGCGATGTTTCGTTCAACACGAATATTTTTGTAAAGTCGCCATACATTTTTCAGAATTTCATTTCAAAATCGATACTTTCGGTAATGCATGGAGAGTTCATAAATATTCATACAGACGGAAGCAACACATTTTTGATGGTTTATCTTTTTTTGGACTGAACACATGTTAAATTTGGGGAATGCATTTTTAACGCTTCATGTTAAAAATTCAGTACAGAAGCTCGTGCGCTAGTCCCATCCATAATTAAAGGACGTCAGAAACACTAATACGACTTATGGAACAGAAATTAGCAGGTGCTAATTTTCAAATATTCACCAGTTGTATTTTATAGTGGTCTTTTCATCATGCATGACTGATAAATATTTATGCCCTAAGTTATTCAAAACCTAATTTATTTAGAACTAAAAGTCCGGGATGGAGAAACTGTATTAGAATATTTATCAAGCTAAATCATATCTAACTACATGGAGAAACATTTTCTTGGAAAAACAATAAAACCTAGTCCTTTTTATCAATAAAAATATGCAATTTTTGAAATTCTATAAGTCTGTCTCAAAATTAGTATCAAAAATTTTAAAATTTCCAAGAATATTTTGCTTCGTGAACTGAAATTTAAATAAAAAATATATCAAATGTTCTAGATTACTTGTAAATTATTGTTTAATAGTATTCTACTATATAATATAAATTCTTTGGAAATTTAAACGATAATTTATCTCTAAGGTTAAGTAATAAGAAACCAATTTATAAAACCATACTTTATAAAACTCAGTTTTTTTCTAACTAAATAGTGTATCGCTTTAGTTTGTGCAAACTTATTAGTGTCGCTTTATTTAAGTATCAACAGGAATTTATGTCCAATATTACGTCTGTTTCTCGATAATTTTCCTCTGAAACCAGCAGTAATTTAGTTTAAATAAATATTCAATAATTCAATGTAACGAAACAAATTGATTACTGTCGATTACGTATTTCGTATCATGGACTCCTCTCTATTACTACTTTTTAATTAACTTTACGTTACTGGTCTTTGTCAATAGGAATATTACATTTCCTACCTCTCTAGAATTAACTGTTCTGATGCTGAAAATTAAACCATACTAAAATTGAATATTTACAGTTTTAATCCGAATAGATCATAAATATCGGCGCAAATGTGACAAATCGTTCATGTTTTAATATCATAATGAATTAATAAATGCATTATTAAATGTAATAAAAAGTGAAGATGTTTAGTAAATCTCACATTTTTTTCTTGTCGTCACGCTTTCTAACAAATTTGAAGAGATTGAGGGATTGAAATATTTATGAACATTTTTTTGTTTTTAATTTATTTTTAGTCGCTAATAACTTTTTACTTCGGTCTTCGTTGTCAGACTGAATTATTGAATTTCATCGCACTGAGTAAACAGATTACCTTCTACTTTACTTTCCACCTTGAATTTTTAATTGTACCTCTTTACACGTTCCTCTATTATTTATTTAACACTAAAGTAGTAAGACTAGTTCAAAAGCTAATTGTATTGTAGGTAATATTATTCCGTGCGAGTTTTATTTTAACGTTTTATTTTACTTTGTCATCATGTCTATCAAATAAGTATCGTTAAAATATAATCACAAAATATAATTTCCACAATTTGTATCTCCTAAATTATTATCTCAATCATTTTTGTTTCTATTTATTATATATATAGAGAGACGAGCTTCTTCTTGATTATTTGGTAAATTACAAAAAAAAACTTTTAAAATACCTTAAGAAATGTATATGAATTACCTAGTTTGTTTTATCAGGCGACTCATTAAAAATTAAATAAATTTATATTATCTCATCTTTGAACACGGAAAAACAACAAATGTTTGCCACAAAAAATAAAATCACGAACACTTCTCAAGATTTGTATTTAAAATTAGAGCAACATAATTTCAAATATTGCGATTTTTAAACAACGTTAATAAATATTTCATAATAAATTTTATAAAATTATGTGAAAAAATCTAAAAACTTACATGTTGACCACTCTTTTATTCTCAAAGATTTTGTTCAATAGTTTTCTTACATTTTGTTTCCTGAACTACATCTAAAATTTATTTTATTTATAGCGTTGGAAAGTATTTATAAAATCATTGAAACTCACCTGTCAATGAAGCACGAAATGGGAACATCAGAAAAATGAAAAGAATTCACATTCGTACGAAATTCATAAGATGAATTATATATTTTTATCCGCACCGTTCCAAAGTTATCTACCACAGTTTACGACAGTTTGTAAAAAACTTTTGACACAGTAACTGTTATAAAAATAATTATTCACGTTATATCAAAATTTAAAATATAAACAAGGAAATTTAATATTAAAATGAAAAATTCGAGAATGCGTGAGAATAACCACGTATAATGGTTTTTTGGATGCAGTTATTGAATTCGTTATTATTATCTTATTTGTATTGTCACTTCCATCTAAAGAAAAGTTTATTATCATTGATTTTGTTGTATTTTAGAAATCCAACATAAGTTAAAAACTTTCAGGCTACTGCTATCAAATTAACCCATTGAACCACGAATTTTTCTCCGAATATTGAATATTTATGAGTGTTATTCTATAAGCATTTTCAGTGTCACAGATTACGAATCTATTCTCAGTTATTAAAATTTTAGAATGGATAATCCAATGCGTTGGAAGTAATACACAAAAATATGAATAAAAATTTACAAATCCTAGTATTTGGACTGTGACATTTTTAAGTTTTATGTGCTATTTTTAAAACGATATAAGTTTCATAATGAACGACCCCAAATATCAATAAATTCAGAATATTTGGAAATTTTTTGTTTTATTCCTGATATTAGAGACATTTGAATTGTTGAAAACTGACTACAGATTCGTCTTCAGTGATCTTCAAATTCCCCACACGTTCGTTTTCACATTTACATCACCTAACGATTAACTACAGATAAATTTTCATGAAAATAATTCTACATTCTACTGTTTGCTTATTGTTATCAGCCGAAGATAACTTTGACATTTGTTTGTGTATAAATATATTACAAGGATAAGAAGTACAAAAAGTGTTAAAATCTTTCGTTTTACTTTGGAAAGACATATAAAATGATGTCGAAGAACGTATACATGTGTTGGATCCACCATTAACATTTCAATCATTCATTATTCATGATTTGTATTGTGGCGGAATTATTGATGAAAATATTAGGACGTATGTAGGAATTGGACAAATATTTATGACAATTTTTTCTCCTAATCTTACTAACAAAAGATACATTCGACCTCAAAACATACATCAATTTTAAAAGATTTCTATTATTAATGAATACTACCAATAACTTCCAATTTATAAAAGATTGCCTTATTTATTGAGTAAACAAATGAAAAACGACGATGTGAATACTTATTAGTCTAGAGGCACATTAAATTTTCATCTCGAACATTTTAATAAAATAAATCGTTCTTTTACAGTCATAAGAACAATGAGCATAAACTAAACGATAAATTTCGTACCTTAGGCATTAATTACATAACAGCAAATTAATTGCTGATTGAACAGAATTTAGAATATCAGGCATTTGCACAGAAAAAAATAATTCGTAGATTCTACCTAGAACTTTACCGAAAAAGTTGAGTAACCATTGTTAATACAAATAATTAAGAGAACAATCCTAATTTTCTACAGTTTATCTGGAGTTTATCTTTTCAATGCTTGATTAACGCCAATGATGTATTAATATCTTTTCCAAGTAAACAAATTCACATAATTTTTATATTTAATATAACTGGTGTCAATTTTCTTGTCAGTGCTGTTATAGAATATCTAGCCTAGTTTTTCGTTAATCTGTGATTAAACGTCATTTAAAAACTGATTACTTAAAGGCTAGAGTACTATTTATTTATATTTTTCAATAAATTTCACTTTTAAATGAGACTCTCTCTGTAAATTTTACATAAGTAAGTTCGGCAAATTCCACTCATGATTTTTTTCTGTGTTTATCTAAAAATATAATTGTTCGTTCAATTTGGAAATAATTTTGTTTTTTATCTATTATGTTTTTTCGCTTTCAACCTTACAATCGCGATTGACATGTTCGAAAAATTACGAATTTTTATTTAAAAGAAAGCGACTGAAAATTTATATTTAAACTATATTTTGTATATCAATTACAGGTATTAATCTATTGATTTTCATCAAAAAATTTATTGGTAATATAAAATCGTTAAGTTTTGTGTTTCATGACAAGCGCAGGAATTTTAAATACACATTATGCATAAAAGCTTCTGGTGCACAAGTTTGTTTACGACTGTAACCAATTATTCTAATCGCCTTCATTTGCCTAAGAAATTAATACGTACCGATGTTACAAAATACCTGGAAATGGGGAAACTATTCCCTTTCATCAAGTTAACACTAGTAGTTCACTCACTTGCAAATAACGTGAATCGCACAATGGATCAAAGCCCGATGACGTAGTCGATTTTGCGGAAAATAATTTGCATCCGATAATAGCAAATTTAGTGCAGTTAATAAATAAATGCATTTAAAAAATACGTGACATTAAACAGTACAAAACAGTGTCAATTGTTTAAAAATAAGAAATTGTAGTCTGTGAAGAAAACATGTAGCGAATATACAGTAAAAAAGCATGAATAACTTCGTGCATAAATTTCGAACGCTGCATTTCAGCGGCATATTCAACAAATTCATCTTAACTGTCTGAACTCTGCGAAGAACTGATATATTATTTTTCGGCATATTTTGAAAACTTTCCTATAAATAACTGGACAATCGGTCAAATAACTGTCGATTATCAAATTTTCTGATCAATGGAAATTGTTAAACTTTTCACTTATTAACCTTAAAAAAGAAATACATTCCAAGCGAAAAAATTGCGACCAGTATTTTAAATTATGTAACGAAAATTACATAGCCATGGCGTGATATTGTAATTTTAACCACGTACTCGCGGCCTGTATTTAATTATCGTGCACGTCAACGATATATAAAGTCTATAGAACGGGAAATTTCAAAATTAGTTTGGTTTAAGATGGAAAGCACATTTTCAGCTTGTAAGCTTTTTCAAACTCAATATTCCACATGTAGAACTTTCGCCGCAATTCCCGAAACAAATTCATGAAGAGCATTTCAGGTCTGTTTTTGTGTTGTTTTTTTTTTTTGTCGTTCTAGTTATGGTCCATCTTTTGTCGATGTCATTCAAAACTCGGAAAACTTTTGGAAAACAGAGAATCGAAGTTTGCATTTAAGTCTGGATGCTGTTATTGGCGAAGACGTATGCTTGTACTCTACAGTCTCGTGAGACAGGACAAAATTTCTGGGAACTGATGGAATTATTCAGGACTGCAGATCCTGGTTGTTCGAGTCCGTGATATTCAAGACGACTCTCAGGAGAGAGAACCGTATGCTAGTTCGAGAGAAGTGTCGACCCTGTCGCTATGTTAAAGGAGTCTCGGCAATTATCTCGAAATGCGTACTATTACTCATCGGCGTGAACTCGGTTTTCCATTGCCACACCAGAACGGAGACAGACGGAATTGGCACGCGCGCTTCGGAATTCGAAATTGTTCTCGCTTAGTTAACCCGGAAAGCAAGCGCAGTCGATCGGCAAAGTCGAGTCCTACCGGCGACCCCTATATAACCTGCGTGAATGTTCAGAGCCTGGCGTTCTGGTGCGCTTCTCGCTAAATCAATGGGATTCTCCCGGTAGTCGATTGCCACCTCATAGAAATTGCATCAACTGGCTGATATATAGGTTTCCCGAGAAAACTTCTATTTCGCGAGCGAGGAAATCGGGAAATTCTGTGTGCGTCCGAAACGATTGTTGAAAAGGTGTAATTTTCCATCCGTGATTATGCTGGCTACGGGGAATTTCGCTTTATTGATTACGTCCCGATTCTAGTACATTTTGGTATTGGTCTGCGGGTTAGAATTGCGTTGGGTCATTAATTGCACTACCTGGTTCTATTACAATATGTGATTTGATATCACTTTTTGATCCTGTCATGATATTAAAAGTGAAGAAATACACAAACTCATCATATACAGATTCACTTTTAAGGCCCGAGAACAATTCACATTCTGGGAATACTTCAAACATTCAGGGCATAATACTAATCTAGGAATGCATTATCATGATTATAAGAGATTAACATCAATATCATCTTTGTGGGTACACTCGCATGATCAATGGTTGTATATGACAAAGGGATATGAAGTCCTAGACTTCATTGATATTACCCTCGAACCTATCCAAGAAAATAATAATTAGCCTAAATAATTCTAGATCTATCTCAGGTAAAACCAAAGATCTGCTCCAAGAAAATTTTTGTTGCCTCGGAAGAACATCCTAATCAATGGAAGGTCCATTAGTTTCAGTTTAAATTTGACGACTTGATGTTAGTTTTTGTTCCAGCGGCATAAATATAGTCCTCGACACAATTAGCATAAGAATGGTTTGTAGCGATTCTGGAGTTTCGCGCAACGCGAGTTCATTCCGGTAGTATTTTAATGTTCAGGTTTAAAATTGGGGTCTCGCTCCCGTTCCCGGGGGCAAAATTAAAACCGTCCGACATTGCAAATCCTCATTTCAAAAAGCGTATCATAGCGTTAACGCATAACCCTGCTTTTCGTTTCCTCCCGCCGGACAAAAGCACAAGCTTGCACTATACTGGAGGCGCTACACAATATGCGACGCATGCGCAAATCGCCGTGTCTCGCACACTCTTCGACTTTACGGTGGCAATGAACCGCCCCGTTGCCGAGCTGTCATTTGCAATGCAAATACCGACATTAAATTATACATCGTGTTAGTAAATTATTGTCGATTCCAGTACAAACCGGGCTACCTGTTTATCGGTGCCTTTATCACTCCCGTACTCACCTGTCTGACCCGGTGGTAGAAGTTGGCTTTTCACTTAAAAAAGACCATTCCCTAAATTACCGGGATTGAGAACCGCCCAAACCACCGTTCTTCGGCGAGGTTCCATACATAATAAGATATCTATATGGGAATAAGATGATATCGCTACAACCAATAACTCAAACACGTGGACATCTCTAAGCGTTAAATTGCTGGATATGGAAATTTGTTTAAGAGCAAAGATATCCACATGTGGAGATCCTAACGTGTAGGGATGATCCCTTGCTAAAACGGTAAACATTTATCCGTTCCTGCCATCCCTTTTCGTCGGATCAATCAAATAATGCGGAAAAATAGTTGGGCGAGGGCTCTTCTACTTACGAATGAACAGAAAAAATAATATAGATACCGTCCGCAGAGATAGGTTCTCGTCATGACCATATAATGTGGGGGGATATATCCCCGCAAGCTCTCGGTGTCGTTTTTCCAAACGCCAATGTCCTTTTCGCCTTTTCGCTGTTCCATCCCCGCGATTTCTCTGTAGCGCTGGCGCACACACTCTACCTGGCGCTTTGCGAAACGTAATACCTCGTGGCTCTGTGTTCCGGAACTTGGATCGATACGAGGTGCATGGCCGCCGAGGCGACGTTCGCTCGGACCAAAACTTCCTAGTTGAAATAATACCTAATCCCGCAGCACCACTGCCGAAACAAAGAAGAGAGACGGCCAGGAACTGCGTGGATAACCGATGCGCCTGGCGCCTGTGCAATACTCCAGTTAGAGAAAGTGAGACAGCGAGGCCATTTCTAGTTGTTCCGTAACCTAGGTTCGCGGAGATTCAGAGCTTGCAGAGAGGGAGGGAGCGCAACAGACGGATGGGGTGGAGCGATTGTGTGGGAGGTAAAGCGAGGCTGCCGAGTAGAGCTTTCGCTAATTTAACGATGCGCGAGTAAGCTGTAACGGGCTAGACTGTAAAGTTTTAGTGTGGCCCGCTAACGACACGTATGCACTTCAAGGCGGGATACGGTCGCCGGAAATCTTAGAACTGCGGATGCACCCATTATGTTATCGAGGAATCTTATTAGGGCTCGAGGAAATGGTAAGGAGCTTTCAGCCGACCATAAACTTAAGCCATAGAGATACCCGCGTTACCCAAATATATACCTGTGATATCCGAAAGGTTGATACATTATGTATGATTTGAATTCACAGCTCGGCGGCTCCGCTTACTGCTCTGGAATACCACCCGCATGTATCGAGGGACTTTGCTCAACATTTACGCACGTATAATTATGTCAAAGTCCAGAATTACCGCAAACTGGAGTGAAAGGATCTATGACACGCTATTCAATGCTATTCGTGCGAGGAATATCTTTATGGATGCACTGGTTTCTCCATTGTGCGACTCCAGCTATGCTCCTTTTTTATGTTGGAGATGACAATTTTGAGAAGTTAAACTCCGCGTTTATTACTTAATCATTTATAAGACATTTACTAGAAGAACATCTGTATCCCGATGATTGAATGGAATTATGTTCAAGAAATTCATTGTAGTGTTGATGAAAGGAGGATGCCTACGAGTATAGGTGGTTTGTGCCCTGGAGATGGAACGTCCTTAATTGGCATATTCGGTTTGGGTATGATGGGAGGTAACACCCCTAATCATAGCAGAAGGTCGAGAAAATCGCTATAGAAGTCACGAATTCTACATAGAAAGTGCAGTAACGTAAGTAGTAATATGCCTCATCGTGTGTTGTTCGTACTGTTACTACTTAGATTCCTGTATTTTTCTATGTATAATCCGCGACTTCTACAGCGATTGCCTCGACCTGCCGCTATGATTGGGCCATCGACTTTGGTATGGGGTATTACCTCCCATCATACCCTAACCGAATATGCCAATCAGGGAGGTTCCATCTCCGGAACACACCACCTAAACCCGTGGGCATCCTCCTTAGCTGGCTTTTAATTATCTGGAGTCACTGACTTTTCAAGAAATGTTGTGTGGAACATTCAAGAAATGTTGTTCTTGTATGAGGTTTACTGAGAATAATTATAACAGCATAATGATAACAAATATACGTCCATTAATTGCATATTGGTTACATGTATGGATGCGTCTGACTAAAAAGGGATGTAACTACTTAGATCTAAAATTATTACCAATGATGCTAGAGTTAGAAATAGAATGTCCCGAGTGCAAAGGTTTTTTTTGTTGCATGTTACATTTTTAGAAAATTAAGAAAAGTAACAGATTATTCGCGCAGTAGTAACGGAAGCTTAATGATATACTTAACAATATCAAGAGTTAATAATAAAAGTTCAATATTCAATTTTTGTTTAACGGTCCTAAATTAACAATCCATAGTGCATTACGTCTTCATCGCGTTAAAAAGATTAAATTGGTCCTCAACAATAATCAGCAAAGCTGAATAATGAGGCATTACATCACAATTTTCGATATTTCATGCAGACATTATGGAACAATTTACGCAGCTGAAGATTCGACTTCACGAAATGCAGGAAACTTGCAACAACTTGACGAAAAACGAATCTGCGAAATATGTTTACGTTTTCGCAACTCGCTGACAAAAGAATCGTCGCCGAACTCGGGCATTTTTCTTTCGGCCTGAAAAATGAAACGAAATGAAAGTAAGGTATTCAGCCCAACGACTGTACGTTTGTCACGTGTAATTCGCGAGAATACAAAGAATCCACTCAGTCTTTTGGACTTACCAGAAAGTTCTAAGCATGTGGACTTTACTCGAGCCCAGTTCGGATATGCGGCACGCATCAGGTCAATGGTCGACACGTGGTCGGGACGAAACTTTTATTGAAAAGTACTGTATAAGAGTCGCGGAGATTTCCCATGTGTCACTGGATTACTATAGATATTGTCTAGCAAAGAGTGGAAAACTTTCGCTCTGTCGCAATTTACGAGCGAGATCCTCGTTGCTCGGAACGCTCAGCCCCTTTCACGAACCTCTTTTCTGGAATTCTTGAGATTATTTCGTAAAACGTTCGCAATATCAAGGATGGCACAGCTCTAGGAGTTTTCACGTGTTCATATACGCGAAGGAAAGAGACGACATAACGAAAAGAAAGCAGACTGAGGGAACGTAACAAAAAGACAAGGAGACCAAAAGAGACGAACTGAACGAAAAAAGAGAAAAAATAAGAAAATGAGAGTAAGAGGGTTAGTAGAAGGAGAAAGAAGCATACTCCAAATGCGATCGTAAGAGTACCTTGGAGCAGAGAATACTCGTCTAGGTCGATATTTCGCACGTACAGTCACCTCAGGAAATTCGACTCACGCACCGATTTTCACCTCTTTCTCTAGCTTTTTCAGTCTCAACATCTCGCTCGTACTTGAGAGTACAACATGGCTAATATAATCAGCATATGTTTCACAGTGATCTCTAATACTTCTTTATCTTCTCACAATATCGGAACATCTGATTGAACATATCTAAAAATAGAAAGTAAAATAAGACCACCAGGATTGTGCAAATATAGAATGACATTTGTAAACATTCAGTGGACTTTTATATTATATACAATTTATTATCCTAATCAATCACGTCTGAGATGAAATGTCTGAATGCATTGAGCAGTCATGCTCTGATGAATATCAAAGGTCCATGTTCCATCTATTTTGCTCTGGAGCAAACCTTTTTCCACAACGTAATAATTACATTTCACAGTACGAACACAAAAATCCTCCAACCGATCCATTTTTCATCCCGAGATGTACGAAGCAAAAGTGAATACAATATAAGCCCTAGTGCTGTTCGAGTAGCCATTCTGGAACACAAAAACTAGAGGATTATACGATTACCCTTTGAAACTAAAATTCCATAAAATAAAAACATGTCCCTAATAGCGTTGCCTTCATGTTAGCGCAATTTTGCGATGAATTTAAAATATGTATCTCTATATTCAGAAACTTTTATCGAAGCCGTTAAATAGATTTCTAACTCGGGCTTGATATATTCCGGCGTTTATATTAAAATTCATATTGGAGCGAGTGTTATGCCGTATAATAAACTCGTTCGGCGCCCCAACTGTTAGAATCGATTTTCTTTCGTTTGCCGTTTTGGCAGAATTTTTGCCCAGTCTCGCAACGTTCGTTTTTTCCCTCCTTTTTCTCCGAAAGAACCCGAAAGTGGGCTACTAAATATTAGGCAGCGCTCTCGCACGAGAAGCGTTGCTGGTCGCTTCTTTCGCCGCTCGCTTTAGTACACGTCGCACGTAGTTGAGCGCTGTTTTACGAAGCTGCAAGCGTTAAAATATCGCGCTAAAGGCGCGCGAAATATATACAGGGCCGTGCGTCTAAGAGCCAACTACCCATCCTGCCTGCCACCCAACGAACCGCAGTGCCGCACTCCATGCAACTACATGTATCGCTGCTGACTCGCAAATGCTCAGAGCTGGTTCTCGCCCCTCATCTCCTCTCCTCTTACCTTGTACCATTTGAGGTTAAGGGGTACCCTCAACATTGTCTGAGTGTTTGAGAGCGTGCCGCATTCTCGATACATCTATTGGCTTTTAATACCACGTAGGCCTATCAGATATCACATAATACATCCGTTGTTCGCTTTATTCACGCTTCATAGAAGAAAGGCTTCTGAAATACCTGAGTATGTCGTAGCTTCCGCTTCCAACTTGCTTGCACAAACGCTATAAACATTATTTATACCACAAATTTAAAAATCGGAAAGTGTGAAATAAGAAATTTAGGTAAAATTATCTGGATATCAGGGACTGACATACGAACCCTAATCCAATTCTTCTTCAGCTAAAAGGCAGTGTGTAGCTTTTTGGGAACTATCCTTTCCAACAAACAGGTATTCCTTTAGATAAGTGGCTTCAAGAAAAAGTGGTTGATAATTCCAAGTCAATCCCACCTGAGCACAAAATTCCATGAAACGGGTCCCATGATAAATCCTCCTCTTGAACGCTTCATAAAAGAAAGACTTCTGAAATACCTGACTATCTCATAGCTTCCCCTTCAAACTTGCTTGATCAGAACGCTACAAAAAAAATTTATAACACAAAGGAGGATGCCCACGAGTATAGGTGGTTTGTGCCCTGGAGATAGAACCTCCCTAATTGGCATATTCGGTTCGGGTATGATGGGAGGTAACACCCCATACCAAATTCGATAGCCCAATCATAGCAGAAAATCGAGAAAATCGCTGTAGAAGTCACGAATTCTACATAGAAAGTGCAGTAACGCAAGTAGTAATATGCCGCACTGTGTATTGTTCGTACTTTTACTACGTAGATTCCTGCATTTTTCTATGTATAATCCGCGACTTCTACAGCGATTTTCTCGACCTTTCACTACGATTGGGCCATCGAATTCGGTATGCGGTGTTACCTTCCATCATACCCTAACCGAATATACCAATTAGGGAGGTTCCATCTCCTGGGCACAAACCACATATACCCGTGGGCATCCTCCTTTAAAAATTGGAAATTTGTGTGAAATAAGTTTACTTAAAATTAACTGGATATCAGGGATTGACATATGAACCCTAATTCAATTTTCCTTCAGCTAAATGGCAGGGTGTAGCTTTTTAGAAACTATCCTTTCCAACAAACAGGTATTTCTTTAGATAACTGGCTTCAAGAAAGAGTGGTTGACAATTCCAAGTCAATCCCACCTGAGCATAAAATCCCATGAAAAGGGCTCCCATGAAAAATCCTCCTCGGAACATACTTCTTCGAAAAACCTTTCGGCTTCAGAAAATGTCTTTCCAGATAAGTTTATTTAGAAAGGAAATATCTCTCATTCGTGATTTCATGTACGAACTAACAATTGTTTTTGTTAAGCATTAATGTCAGCAAAAAGGCGTGAAACAGTGAACCTAAAAAAGCTAACGCAATTTTTATTTTTATTTAATCCAAAGTTTTACTCTGTACGAAAGCATAAATGTTCTTCAAAAGAGAAACATAAATGTCCGAAATATCGCACGGTCGACCTCCTCGAAAAAGCGCAACGAATAAAGCTGTATTCCCAGGAACCAAGCACGCTTTGTCTTGCGTGAAATACGCTTGCTTTTGTCTTTCCTTGTTCCCGACAGACAATGAATTTAATCGATTTACATCAGAAAATGGTCGGAGATTGCGTACATTAGGGCGAATAAGACTGAGAGGTAACGTCACTCTGCACTGAAACGGTAGGTGTCGTAATTCCCCTTTACAGCAATGGCTCTCATGTCGATCCATAAAGCGGTAAAGGCTATCGCATCGTTTGCCAGCTCCATTATCATTGCTGAGAAACGCTCGCCAGTTCACTTCTTAAAAAGTGCCCGAAAATAAAAATGACCATTCGAGATAATGGCTTTGGGGTCACTTAGGAGATCGGTAGATTATATATTGACGGGCTTTTCTACTATACGACTCGAAAATTCTTTCAAAAGTGTACTTCCGGAAACATCGGAGAAAAATTATGGATTCCACTCGGAATGAAGGAAATACTTTATACTCGAACGTTATAACAATATCTTCCAGCGCGGATATTTTGATAGATGCACTGAATGTAGGCCAACAAGTCTACTCCAGTTCTAAACAGAATGCAGCCAATTTATTCTTCCCGGTATGGAAATTTAACGTCCTCCCGTAGGATCCGGATAGAATAGAATTCCAAGTCTGTGAACTGGAAAGATTCTAGATAACTCGTAGATGGTTCGCAAAATTCCCTAAGGTTTTGGGTTAAAGTACATGCAGACAATTTAACTAAACTTTTAGTGAAATGTGCATCGTTGAATGCTAGATGAATCCCGCAATACTTTTTCAAACGAATGTGATACTGTATCTCCGATCAGCTCTTTATTATTTTAATAAATTAAGATTACCAGTACAAAGTAATAATGTGGATTTCCTAGACCCTATAATTCGACAATGATAAAATATTACGTACAGTTTCTGTGGGAATGCCCAGCAAATCCCTCTGGGATCGATCTTGAATTTAACAGAGATCCGTTCCAGATACCGTTCGCTAACCTAATAGTTCCTGGCCGATGTCTGCCAGGCAGACGCAAGAATTCCACGGAAACAATCACGTTCATATTCCGTAAATCTTTTCTAGTCTTCGTCGAGTCTTCGTAGTGTTCGTAAACGTTTATAAACACTTTGCACGATAGGGGAATTCTCAATACAGTGATAGATATCGAGTCGGGTCGTTCAGTCGAATGAAAAACGGGGAAGTATCATTTATAACGGCTTCGACATTTCAATCTTACTCTCGTCATTTCCTAACCAGATTTGACTTAGTTACGTAAATCTGCTCAAGTTTTGCCTCCAAAAGATCAATAACTCCATACAGTTGGTAGTTTCACAGTGATATAATTAACAATAACATATTTATTGAAATTGTAATTATTATTAATAAAATAACGGTAACAATAGTCTCGAAGTATCTCAGATATTGAAAAAAGTATTATATAATTTCTTCGATGCAGATAAACAATCACTCCAACGACGCGACGGTCTATATAAGGTATAGAAATGAAATAAAAAGAAACCTTTTCTTCGACGTTTCTGAATCGGGAACAGAAATCACAATCATTGGAATCATCGGTTGCACAATCGAATTGAGATAGAAAGTGGCATGAGTGAAAGTCGGAAAGACGGTGGTAAAATCGTTAAATTGAAAGACGGCGTCGTGATTGTGGCCTGACGAATTCAATGGAAGTCGCATCGACGTGACGATCACGGGTACAAATGCGCGGATAAAAGCTCGGAATAAACGTAGCAATAGGACTTCCAACCTGATTTTTGTAATCTTGTCGCTGATGTTTAAAATGCCTCACTTGAAAAAATTCTCTCGAATGCAACTTTACCTGTACTTCACATTCTTTTATAAAATGCATTCGTATAATTCACTCATATTTCCATAATATGAAGATCGCAATATGAAGTAATATCGCAATATGCATTCAAGACTTCCTCTGTTGGTTTGTAAACTTTTTCATGGACTTCCGGGTTATCGTCCCGTTGTGTGGAGGTTATTTGCCGACGTTTTGCAAACACTGCAGTTTGCATCATCACCCCGGATGTCTGACACCGGAGCTCTTTACCAAACTTTTCCACTCCTTACATGTTTGGAGTACAACTAGAGCTGGATAATCAGCGTGCATCTGGTTAGTAAGATGACTATACTCGGGGGAATCCAGAGAGTAAAGTTACGTTTTATTAGACATTCCTATTCGGTAGAGGAGTCTTGCTCAACGAAAATCTATTTTGATGGAAAATTATTTCTTCGCAACGCAGCGTATAATATTGGACCCGAAGAGTCCTTTATTAAATGAACGAGTTTCCATACGATTGCGAATAATTTTATCATGAATCTTTCCCTTTGACTGCATTTCAAAATACGAACGAAGCAATAATAAATTAGATTACGCATTCTGTTGGACTCTACATCCGTTATGAGATTACATGGAAGACAAACAAATGTACTATTGCAATGCAATGCATAATGGCCAGTCTAATTACTGATGTTAACAGAATCATTTTATCGAAAGAGAAAAGGAAGCCAGTAGAGTGCATCTGCGCGTCGACGTATTCTCTCATATATGCAGTATCTGCCACGATCCAATGCTTATATAATCGGTCCGCAACAAGAATGCTTCACGCTTCAGCTGCCTATTGCAGCGCATTTCTGGAAGAGTACCGTGAAGGGGAAATTAAGTCCCTGTGACAATCAACAAAGCATTGCAGAAGAAGCACTCGAAAATATCTGAAAACGATATCTTTCATGAAAATAATGGCAAATAGTTCATTCTCTCATTTCCTGCGAAAAGTAGTCGATTTATAAGTTCGTTTCTTTTTTGAGCTTCTCCTCATTCTCCTGACTTCTTTTTCAAATTTACATTGGATAATCGTGACAATAGTTTAAGTAAATTTTGAATATTCGAGTAATAAATGTCCTTTACGAGAATAGGATTTGCTGTCAGTCAGGCAGTCGACATTATACAAATCCCATCAAAGCATTAAAATAACGAAATCTCATTTGGACAAAAAGAAAAACCGCTTTGATCAGTAATATTGAATCGGTAAAGCACATCAAGCAGAAGTCTGTACACACCCTCAAAGAAGTCAGCCCAGAATGTATGAGACTGTTGAGATAAAATTTAATTACATAAATCGTATCAGACTACGGTCACGGACAACTGATGTAGAACCCGCTTTTACCGAGATCCCGAAGAAGATATCTCTTTGAGCAACATCGAAAGCGATGAATTTAATTCTTTCGTTCTTTCGACCATGAATAATTTTGTCGATACGCGGTACCATCAACGGCGTAGCGTTCACTGCAATCCCGCGAACATTTCTCCCCATTGGCTAACAATGTACTGTTTGAAAATGTCCATTTGACGGAATAGTGATTCGTACAATTCATCGGGGAACAATGTATAAAACTTTTTATCCGCCATTGATTATCGTTCGTAGGTTAACAATCGTTTTTTTTTTCATTTCCAATGTTCCGACTGATTTTAATCCAGGCATTGATGAGCCAAGTATCTACAGGTTGTCGATTCTGATGGATGTGTGCGGTTCGCACGTTTCCCAATCCATTAGGGAACATCGGCGGTGCAGTTGTACCAACAGAGGGCGTCTAGCTGAAAGGGGAGGAGGAAATTTGGCAAGATCTTGAGGGGAAAATTGTGAACTACATGCTGGCGCTTGTGCCTACATGACCTACGTGAACCTCATACAGAACGAATGTTGCCTTTGCAAATCGTTATCGGCAATGACCACGTACGATCCAGCATACAATCAAGTGTCGGTTCATTGCCGCATTATTGACTAAACAGATCACATATTCGTTTACTAAGTAAAAAATATCGAGTAAGTAAATATTTAGTCTTTAGACGCCGTTTACTATTTCCAAACTTTAGCTTTGTCAGTACACATAAATTCATCAGAGACAGGATTTAATACGCGAGGACTATAAATCTTGCATTCTTGAAGACCACGACTTTATCGACGGCTTGATTGGCATTATATTTCGCTAAGCTATGCGCATGTATATACGTACATCCCAGTGAGTTTAATTAAAGCCGGCGTTATACCCGTACTGTTATGAACAGATTTGGATGATTTATAGCGGTCTAAAGCCTTAAGTTCGACGTATACGGCCAACAGGTTAGCTCAGTCGACGAATTTCGGTATGGAAATGTTTATTCGAGTTAACGAAGGTATGGAATGGCAACTAAAATTCTTGGTTTATATGCTCTAGGTGATGTTCTTTTCCTTACCAATTCTATTCTAAAAGTATATTCATTCTAGATTATTGAAATAAGATGAAATATAAAATTTTCTTTCACTTTCGTTGAAGCTTATTTGGATCTATATATATGAAATGTTGGTCTTGTAATCAGCAGGCACATATGTTAATGTTGCAATATTACTTCAATTTTTCTAACTCATTTTTCTCTAATGACAATACATGACATTATTATTTGAAATTCGCACCTGGCGTAAAAAGGTAGCTGACCTGGTTATGATTTTATTACTTCTAAAATCTAAATACAATTCCTCAGATTCCGCCATTATCACCTCAAAAAAATGTGAATTTTTATTATCATTTGAATTGGTTCGTTGAAAAGTAAGTATTTAACCAAATCGTAACTGTTAAAATCTGTCTTAGTAGAAACTAAAATATATCGTACGAAGCGAGATTTCGTAGGGAATTTAAGAGGAGCATTAGAGAATCTTCTTTACTTCTTTCTGTACAAACAGTCTTGATTTATATAAAATTGTTTAGTAATATTGAATATTGGATATTGCTTATATAAAATATTTTGAAATTATATAATATCAACATGAGGTATTAAAATATGTTCCAAAAATTCTTTTTAAAATTTTAGTAAATGACATATCTATGCCTTAAAATGTATATCAGTTGTTGTTAAGGATAGATGCAAACATGTAAAAGATTTTCTTAAGTTACAATTTTAGTGGTTTTCAGAATACCAAGAGTATACCATAATAATTTATTTCGTAATGCTGCAGTTCAAAATGACCCGCAAGGTATTGTGGCTACCACGCGGTAAGCTTAAACACTAAAAGCTAAATTAATTGCATAATTAAGTATGAATCATTATTTCAGAATCAACACACTACGAAACAGTAATTGGATCAGTCCGATTGACAATAGACGAATTATTTAGTTCTATTATAGACCACTAAACACTAGTAGTAGAATATTTACAATTGCTTCTGCTTCAGATTGGTAACGAACACGTCAATTAAGATTGTAATTTTCAAAGGATTATTCGCTTCGTTTGGTCATCAATTTGTAGCCACTAAATGGGTCGTATTTATTTTCGGTTTGCTAATTGCTTTGATGAAGTTATCTCCCCAGAATTTTGTGTGACCATTCAACTTTTTCGTTTAAGATTACCATTAACAGATTTTCTTTATTATTCTCCAAAGAAATTAACCTAATTAATAATTTGAAAAGAATTACCTAGGTAAAACGAGTATTCAATAACTTGAAATGTGAAGAAATTGTTTTCATAACAATTTTGAATTAACGAAAGTTATGTAATGTATTCATACTTCATTAAGTGGATGATGTAAGATGCTAAAGGTAAAAGTAAATAAATTTGTGGAAAAATGTAACCAATTGTTATCTGTAACTGTTTAAAAATGAGGAATTATGAGTAGTTAAAATTTGTCATTAATAGATACGAAAATTACAAAAGTAATAAGTATTTCATTTTACTCCTTAAAACGATTTTATGAAAGTATTTTACTTTAGAATTACAAAATGTCAATTTTATTCACAAAATAATGAAAGAATCATTAATTTCCTCATTTTCTTCTATATAATTAAATTTAAATACACGAAATTTTCTCACTAACTGATCGATAAAAGTCACCTGCTTCTCACCCAGGTGGCGCCAAATTCATTCTGCTTATCCGCAAGTGACTGGCGCCTAGTTTGTTTTATATAGTTTAATTAATAATTTCAAGAAGCAGCCAAAATACAACTTTCCGAAACCATCATGATATTCTTTAGTTCAACCTCTTTTATTCTTACAATTTTGTATGAAACTTATTTTACCGGAGTATTTGTAAAATTCTGTTTCGCACATTTGTCAAATTTTCTCGATTATGGTGAAATTCCTTAAATCTTTTTTCTTGGCGTATAATTAATGACATTGTTTTTCTAGAATGCGGATGTGACTTGGCGTGAGATTTCGATTTACACCCGAGACCATATGAACTTGCATGTTCAAAGCAGTTCCAAACCACGATTGTTACTAGATCAGCCAACTATGATATAATCTAATTAACCAACGAATCGCGATGAAATCTTATCGCTTACTCAGTCATCTGCGACCGACTGTGATTGGTCAACTGACTTTTGCAGATCTGATAGTTTGAGCATGTCACTCAGTAAATGCGTTTCATAAACGTGCAACTGAAGTATAATATGATGTAGATCATAAATGATTTCTATCCGTGATATTAAAAACAATTGTATGAATTATAAAAAGAGTGAGCTTTTAAAAGAGTAAATTTTTCACAACTTATCGGAGATTTGATGGTTCTTACTCCAGGAAATTTAGAACGCCAAACGGTTTGAATAAATGAACAAAATAAATACTAATTTGTCCAAGAATTGTTCGTTTTAACCTAAATTTCTGTAACTCCGATGATAGATTGCGCACGAACCTTCTTCAAATAGGATTCAAATCCAAACATAAAATATATCCTTCTCAGAAATACAGTTTTTTAAAGCACGGCATAAAATCTGACTGGATTCCGGTCGTAAAATTCTTACCATCGACATTCTTCACCCAACTATGTATGGGCAAGACCTTAGAATTATGTCGAACAATATTAGTTTAAATTAAGAGGGTACACAGCGAGCTGTCAAGTTTGCGGTCGCTGGGTCTATTCTGTCAGTTCGCAAATTGTTTTCGTAAATACATTCGACCCTTGGTGGCTCAATCCGCAACCGACCGCGGTACATTGAATTTCCCGGATTCTTTCTATTTTCGTCCTGTTCTATTTGCGCTCCCTTATCACTAAGAAATCGAACCAATGGTTCACACACAAATTCGCCAGTCGAGCTGGGGAAAGAACCTCACCATGGAGCAATTAAACAGACTCTCGGCTGAATAAAGGAGAAAAATCAACGAAAAAGCAGTCTCTCAATTCCCCGTTTTTGTGCCGTTACCGTACCGCTCCTAGTCTGCTTCTTGGAAAATATCGTGTGCTGAAAATAAAACTGAAAAATATATTAAGGCGCGGATGAATTTTTAACTGGACACTTAGCCCCGAGTTGTTAAAACCCAAAACTAATGCGTTGGTCGCTCGCTTTTATTGCTGACAATTGAAATATATTTCGTTGCCAGAAAAGAAAGTTACAGTAGTAAAAGACGGCGAGCACTTTAGAATTATACAATCTGAGAATTGCGTAATTAATAGAGCGATTTCGAGGGACGCGTGTTGTAAGGATATTTCATAGAAATTTATTTCTACGTCCGCATACGTCGATAATACTTACTGCATTTCAGGAATGTATTCTCAAACTTTCGAAAGGAAATCCAAGCAGTTTTATAGCCATGTCTAAGCGAAGTGGTCGGAACATTGGTTGCCGGATGTAGGAAACTTCAAATGCGATTTTCTCAAAATTTCATTTCTTCTTTTTGACGTCGAACGTAAAGTAGGAGAAATAGTTTTAGATTTTTTCTTTTCAGGTTTTATTTCTGATTGACCTCTCTTTAGCGGTAACGTTTTTTTTTATTTTCCAAGAAGTCAAACCTTTTCGTCACATTTTTCGGTTTTATTGACCGTAAAATTTTTAAGTTTTGAAGTATTTTTCATTTTTCTTGAAGAAACTTAATGTTTCATAAAACGAAAAGTGCAGGTGGGCTGTTTCGTAACGTACTTCTAACACAGTTCTAATGAGCCATTCGAGAAACCCGAAAGTAGCGATTGCGATGGATGTATCTATACTAAGCGCATTTTAAGTACTTGACGCCTTTAAGCTGTTCTTGCACGTTGGGCCCAGAAAGTTTTCGACGCCATATGGCGCCCTTGTTTCAGAAGCGCTTAAGGGGTAGAACTCTGCCGAAAATGTGGCACGTATCAAATCGTTTTTCATACTTGCAAATTACTACAGTCTCTGCAATTGCATTTTTACATTAATTTTCGTTATTTATTGAAAAGTTGTAATCGAGAACATTATTATTAACTTTTCAAAAAGTTTCTTTTCTTAATATTACTTGACCTTACATATAATAAAAAGAATAAATTTGTATCTTAATTTTATTAACGGGTATAAAGCACATCGTTGTATGTTTTTGTTTAAATTGCATTAACGATACTTCGTTGTCATAGCAATTACTTTGTTTATGTAACATAATAATAATTTATTTGATTTGGTTGTAAATTGATGTTATAAATTATTTTTTTAATGCAGAAACTTTCAGCAGCGTATCTGAACATAATCAATATTTAAGTTTACTGACTCCTTTTTGTTACTTTATATTTTCCGACTTTCATTTGCGTAAAAAATAGCCTTTCCGTACAGCTCCGTTGCTTACTTTTCTTACGCTCTTCTTTTGTACTTAACATTAAGACTATATATAGTAATTATAAGATTCAAGTGTCCGTTACGAGGTAACGATAGTTTAATATATAGTAAGAATATATATGTTTATTTTACTTAGAAAAATTCCCATACTGTATGGTGTTAGTAGGATGTACTCGGGAAATAAGTTTTCTACATTTTCATATAATAATTAAAATACATGTGGCCAAATTTCCTCGACAATATGGTAATTTTTTTAGGAAAATGTAGAAAATATCGACATTTTAAGAATATATGGACTTAAAACCAGATAGTATGGACATTTTTGTAAGGAAAATTTTCTTGCTGTTAATTCAGTAATAAAATAAACAAAAAAAGAAATAATTAATAAGGTATATTACGAGAACACATTTTTGTATGAAGGTCAACTTTCTCCGGACATTCCAAAAATTTCCGGAAAATAGGTTAGAAGGTGATCCGAATCGGGTATCATAGTTAAAAATGCATTTAAACAAAAAATGTGGTAAACGTCATTTCTCGACCATTTCAGTAGTCGAAAGAGCGACCTTAAGACTAGTTGGATATAGATTATATAGTTTCCATGTTTAACGAATTTTTATTGTATAAATAAAACGATGCTGAAATCCGTGTGCAAATTCTGCACATTTGGACCTCAAAGTATTAATCTCTTTATTTTGTAGTGGTGATGGTTACCATGCCTCGAATATCTTAAAATAATATAAATGTTTTACACGCAATCTCTAAAGATATTAAAATGAAATTTTGTACAGAATTAAAAATAAAATATTTTAAAAATATTGTAACGAATTTTTCTTAATTTTTATCATTAACTATTGTAAATATTTAATATTTCTTATTTGGGTACATGAACGAGTCAAAGAAAAAGATCAAGTAAACTATTAATCTATTATGAATGATCTACAAAATCTAACTACAATCGAGATTCACACGCGCGCACTAATTCGCATATTATTATAATTTTAAAAATATGAACGGGTTCACTTTTCATTTAATAAATACTACTGGCTTCAGTTAATAGCTTCACACAATAACGTAAATTATCGCGAAACCGACAATCTTACTTCATGGCCCTCTTGAATGTATCTTCGAACGAGATCCTGTAAGCCACAAATCTCCAAAAGTGGTACATATGGTGGAATTCCCCTGCCATCTCATGGAACATTGCCGATTGTTTATTTCGTTTGGCCGTTGAAATGCTCGTGTAAATGAAAAAGTTGAATATGAATAAATAATTCAACGGCTGACTCACACGAGTCGATGATTATATAAAAAAAAGACGAAAGTGCGAACCTTTCATTATGCCGAGGAGGCAAAACGCTTTGAACCTGGCACAACAGGCGCTCCTCGGTAACTGTGCGGAAGATCACAGGCAGGACTTAGAATTCCAACATTTCACGTGGCTAATACGTTAAAGATTAGATTTACACTTTAGAAGTACGTCTGATGACTTCGGAGGGTTAATGAAGACTGCCCCCTTCTCATATTCAACGTGATCTCGTTCTGGGCGACGCGCAATTGTCAACTAAACACGCTGTGACGTCATTACAGTTTTCGGATATGTATTCTAAATACACAGACGTACCAAACACACTCACAATCTAGTTTACACACTTACATTATTCGCATAATCGCGCGCTTTGTTACAGACGTTAACAATTCACTTGGTACATCATTACAATATATCACAATGCTTGGAAGCGCTAAGCCATATGTGTTTCTTATAATATTCCATATTAAACAATATATCATAATATAGTACATTTATTTATAATCAAAATGAGTATGAGATTAAATATAATCTGTCTGCATTGTGATGCACTCCGTGTTTTCGTAGCTTTTTCAGAGATGCAGTAAAATTTCATATACGATACAAATTTTATAAAAGATTACACATCCCCTTCATACTCATGCGGTCCCTACCTACATAGTCGCCGGATTTAAGGGATTACACGGTATGAAGATGCTATCAAAAAGCCAAGGATGTTTTCCAAGTACTTTACAAGCTACTAATCGCGACGGGTACAAGAGCAGTTTGTAAAGCTAATCGACACGAATGCAAGTTGATGCTAGCAAAACGTAAGGGCGAGAGAGTCACGTGGTCGGAAACCCTTTCAGCTCCTAATACGATTTCTCGATTATTCTAGAAAATCGCTGTCATCATTTTCATTTTGTTAATTTAATGAAATGTATACCAACAAGATAATTTGAAGGCGATTTAAATTTTTATGAGACTACATGGTTAAATTTATGTTCAATTTGGGGCAATTACGTATTACGTATGCAACTATTTAGTAGTATATATACATCCATACGTGGATATGTATCGATTACTTTCCTTTGATGTATTGACGAGGTCGACTAGTTATACCGGTAGGTCATTAAACATGTTACGCATGTTCATACACATGCCAGGACGTGACACGAGCAACGTGGCCGCATTACGGTGCTGCACGCGATTATTATATACCTGCGACATTTCGTATAACGCGAAACGTCAGGGCCCGTTTTCATACATCCGGCTATGTCGTTGAGTTAGGTCGGGATACACCCACTGAAATCAGCTTTCATCGCCAATCCTAGCCTGAATTGAGTTTTCGACGATGTATTTCCGTACGTTATCGCCAGTTACGCAGATACGTGCGAGGATTCTACGTATGTATGGGACCGAACTTTATATTTCTTAACGGAAACGCGACGTTTTATTCAACGAAGTATGTCGCATAAAAAACTTGCTAAAATTTTGCGTGCGAGAAGTTCGTTTAATAGGTGTGTGTAAATCATTGTTGTTTTGAATTTTCAAAAGTGGGATAGAAAAGTTTAACTTTTATGGACATTTATCGTCCCCGCTGTTAGGAAAATGGCTCGGTTCAAAATTCATTTTTACTTTTAGGACCATAAATTTCTTTCATATATTTTTATCGCCAGTTTTTACCGAACAAAGTCAGTTTATTAATGTTAATACTACGGTCGTATTCGTAACAATTATGCTTAAACCTTGATATTAAACTCGTATCTTTATTTTTGTATTTGTAGTCGGTTGTCAATATTTATTTAATATTGTTATTTCACCTGCATTTTTTGAAAGTTCAGAAGTGTTTGTCGATTCAATTTTCAGAATTAAAAGTTTATAGGATCACCTCCCAAAACCCTTTATTCCATCAATATTCCTGGAATATTCCTTTAGAGCATTGGGAATATTCCAAAGTAATAGTCCATCCATATTCCAAGAATGTTGAATTGTCCAACGAGCGGAATATTCCTGGCAAATATTGCAAGAATATCAAAATTAACTCAAAATTTATTGATTTTTGGTTCCATTAAAAGTAAATAAATTTAAAAAAATATATAGGAATGTTGAAATGTCCAACGATCAGAATATTCCCGTAGAATATTGCAGGAACATTAACATAAAATAGCACGCCTTATTCCACCAATATTCCTAGAATATTCCTTTGGACCATTAGGAATATTCCAAAGTAATATTCCATCCATATTCCAGGAATGTTGAAATGTCCAACGATTAGAATATTCCTGCGGAATATTGCAGGAACGTTAAAATTAACTAAGAATTTATCGATTTTTGGTTCCATTAAAATCAAATAAATTTATTTTATTTATTTTTATTTATTTTATTTATATACGGACAATAAGTCCTTAATACAATATAATGTAAAGAATTACGTACAAAAATTTAAGAAAATATTTCGAATTGGGCTCGAACCCTAGGCCGCTGCATAGAAACCCTTGCTCAGAACCACTCAGCTAAACATTCTGTTGAAATAGGTTGTAAACATAAGCAATCATTTACCGCGATTCAATAAAAAAAAAGTTTATGTCTATAAAGTGTTTTAACGAATAATGCGTCAATATGCATAGCAAATAAAAGCGTTATAAAACTTAAGAAAATTTTCTTATCAATTGTCAAGAAGAAAGGCTCGAAAATCAGTGAACATATTCATAATATTCTAATATTCTAACCTTACTCGTTGACAATTGATAGCAAAGTTTAATAGCGCTTCTATTCGCTATGCATATAAAAGCCTTATTCGTTGAAACACTTTATAGACATGAACTTTTTTATCGAATCGCGGTAAATGATTGCTTATCTCTAATAACACACTTTATTCCATCCATATTCCCGGAATATTCCATGAACATTGAAATGTCCAACGTTCGGAATATTCCAGGAATATTGAAATACTCTGCATGAGAAATATTATAAACAATATAAAGTTTGTTAGAATATTCCTAAAACTATCAAATAATATAGACGAAATAATAATGCGAAATTAATGAATATCATTTTTTAAGCTGATTTCAGAATATTTCATTAACAGGTCATTAAATGATTTTCTAAAAATCTAGTATAGGTAATTCTTAAAAATTCGAATATATATTGTTAATTGTTTATAATCCCTTTACATTAATTGATAGAGTTTTTAAAATATGCGAATAAAATGTTCAATCTGTAGTGCTTAATAATATTTATGATATAGAACATTTCATTCTTCCTGGAATATTCCAAAGGAATTTTCGGAACGTTGGGCATTTCAAGGTTCCTGGAATATGAATGGAATATAACTTTGGAATATTCCAGGAATATGGATGGAATAAAGTGTGCTATTGGGGATTGTAATTTGTTGTCATCATTCTTTAACATAACATGCATCGACGAATCTAATCAACCATTATCGCGAATAGTTACAATTTGGTAGTACTAGAAGTGATCATCGGTGATAGGCGAGTGCATCTTTACTATAAAAGTAGTAATCATCAATTAGTAAATGCTATACAGTATATGTTTACTACTTTTTGTAGTTGCAGTAAAAACTTGTCTTGTTGTACTAACCATTTTTTCCATGTGATACCTTGTAATACTATTATATTAAATAAGAAACATTTTCTTTACTGCAAGATTAATGTGAGTTCTTTATTACCCAGATTTTAAGCTCTACGGGGATAAACATCATATAATAATCATGAGCTATATTTGTTGTTTTCTGCTAGAATTCTTGTAAAGGTACTGAAGTTTATAATAACAAACAATATTAAAGTTTCTCTAAGATTATTTTTTGATGCAAATTATATCGTTAAATAATGCTACTAAATTTAGAGACATAATACATTCGTAAAATTGTGTTTTTACATATCCGATGTGAACGATATTTAAATAAATGCATTAATCGACTTATATGCAGTTCGATATTGTATTTTGTGCAACAAGTACATTCAAAGATTGTATATACACAAGTTTGACGTGTAATTATTTGAGATTAATACTTAAAATCGCACAGATACGAACAATATACTGGAGTTGGATAAGGATTATATTTATAGGTATTGATCCCTAGTTTTAAATTAAAACTTAGTTGGATAACATTATTAATCACTCCCACTAATACCAGTGCTTCAAAGTTTGGTTACGTAGATAATTTAATAGTATGCTTGGTGATAAAAATTGAAAAATAAAAACATAAAATGATATTGAACGTGCACTTCTTTTGTCAGGGAAGCAACATGTTTTTCTTCCTTCGTTTAATAAGTAATTACTAAATTTTCTTTCATCATAAAACAGAAATGAATAGTGAAGAATTAGCGATGTATTTTCGGCAGTTTTATTCCCTAATGCAAAATATCCTGTTTTAGCTAGGTATTTTAATTTATGCTCATTACGCTTCTTCACCTGCCTTTTTATCTCACTTAATTATCGGGCAGATGTCCAAGGCTATATCATTTCATTAGTATTCAATTTCAGTAATTCATTTGTCGCAATCAAGATGCTGTGAGAAATATTAAATATAACTTCATGCATTAATGATAAATAATAAAGGTTCATTTTTTTATTAATTAAATTATATAAGAGATAAATTATAAATGCTCATGAAGTGTCGTAAAATGTTTATTAACGTATGAAGAAATCTGATATTTTATAAGTGCGTTGTTAACTAAAATCATTCTTTTGCCATTAAAAATTTTCGACGATTACAGATATCTCTTTATTTCAAGAATATAATTAAAATTAAACATAAAATATATAAAAATATTTAAATATTAATAACTAATATTAATAATGTAACCCGGTCAGGCTGTAAAACAGCTATTGCTGTGATTCGCGCTTTGGCATTTTTATATTATTTATATCTTGTATTCGTTTTTGTAATTGCCAATAAAGACGTGATTATTATTATTATTATTATTATTAATTATTTAATGCATGTGCATCCTAATATATTAAAGAGATTTTAAAAAACTTGGAGGAGTTTTTTTAATAATCAGCATTATGAAATTCTTTTCCTTTCGATATGAGTAACAGGTGTATATTTTCTTCTTAAAAGCAGCCTCATCTTTCTATGACATTAATCGTCCAACTAATGAAGCAAAATGGAAGGCATTTATCGAACAGACTCTGTTATAAAATAATGATGTGGACATAATTTCTTAGGTATTTGAAACTAATCACCTCAATTATTGACATATAGGGTTAATTTTTATATAAAATGTCTACAAAATCTCTACTAAATTTGCATTTAGTAAAAAGAATATTACGTAGTACTACTTTAAAAAAAATGCTATTAGTGAACATTACAAACGTAAGCTAATATTTCCTTTTTTAAACCAACCTTTATTAGATCTTAAGGAATGTCCATATAATGAAATGAAATTTTTCTTAAAGAGAACGAAACAATTGGTATTTTATTTTGTGGTTATTCCGTAATACTTTCTTCATAGTTACAAAATGAAACTTACATCTGTAATCTTAAATCTGTTAGTAAAAGTCCTCTCACTTTCAAATAAAAAGTCCATGAGTGTCCGCTCATGTAAACGAGTGCTTTTGAATTTTTTAATTCAAATCGATGAAATATGGTGGCTACGAAAATTGAAATTCTTACATATTGTTTTGAACGATTTAAACGATTTTTTAAAAAATTATGATATTAATAATAATAATAATAATAATAAGTCTTTATTGCTGCAGAAAACAATTTAGGTACATTACACTTATCACATTCTATAAATCTGCTGGCTAATTGGCGAGTTTCAACTTAAAGCTGTTTTCCAAACTAACCTAGCTTCTGGATTTTGTAATAATATTTTCTAAATAAAAATTTTATAAAAATTTCAGCTTATTCTTTAACCACTTTTAAGAACTTTTTGTTGAAATTAAATTTTTTTTTCAGGCAAAAAATGCCTAAACTTTTCCCCGGTTTTCGCGTTTCAGCCGACGTTTTGGATACTATCAACTTTATTTGCAATATACCTATATACGGATTTCATGAAACGAATTACAGTATAAAAAAAATCCACTTTTTTAATGAAAAAAATTATCTATAGTTTTATATATAGTTACATTTTTTAAGCTAATTTTACGTCAGATGTTGAACAGATCCTTTTTTACCCAAATACAATCGTTGAACGCTATAATGAAAACATGTCCATTCAGGACTTGATATGTCAATTTGCACTTTTCTATTTTTCAGGTTTGGATATCTGAATGAAATATATTTAGAGTTATAATTGTAGTTCAATTTTAATCATATATTTGCCTTATACCACGGATTTCATTGAACGATGCATTTAAAATTTATGTCTACCCAACTAACTAGATTCGGTCAGAAATTCAATACTATACTGTTATTAATGTTAACAATGCGCTTACTGTATTATTTTTACGTTTAAATCTTAAGAGTCCTTGGTACCGCAATTATCCAAAAACATATTATAAAAATATGTTTAAATAAATACAGCAATCGGATTATCTTTTGTCGTGGTATTGTTGTGTAGGTAAATATATTATTCGTTACGTGAACAAAATTTTGTAATACTGTTTATACTTGAAAATGTAAAATTAAAGCTAGGCTTTGTGTCAACATTAAAGCTTTTTACGATTTCTGAATATAAATCTGCTTGTTCCATAACGACAGCTTCGACAGTAGCAGGTTTTTTCCATACACATTTATTTTTTTCCCTTTTATTAATATATAATAATTAACCCTTTTTTCGATTTAGTCTCTCCACTAATAATGTCATTGAGAAAACCATCTCTTATTGAGAAATATAATATCAAATATAATCTTGCTACTACATAAAGGATTAGAGTAGGGAAATATTTTAAACTCGGAACATTTTTTAATCGCTGCTTTGCGGATTTCGCAGTGAAATATTACGGAATTTATACAAAACAGCAGCAGAATTGTGGACACGGTACACAACGATGTAAGAAGAACGGTAGATACCTAGGTGTTAAATTCGCGTTTTGTAAAAACATATCGTTTGCCAACGACCATATTTAACTCACGCTTCCGCATTTTATAATGCTATACACTTGCACGCAGTGGCTCATATTCTTGCTCCACTCGTAATTCCATTACACCGAAATTGCAACACTATTATGAATTAATTTGACTTTTGGTTACTTTTCCATGTCACCGGTACAATTTGTGAAACGTCAGGCGCGGGAACAAAGAACATTTAAAAAATATTTGCGAACATTAACGAAAAAATAACGCTTGAGACATGGGTTCGAAACGAACTATAGCCCCCCCCTCCCAATATTAGCCTTACCCCTCGATTGCTGTTCCCCACCACTTCTCACGAAGCGGTAATCCTGTGGCGACATCACGCATGCGCGATGTAGGAAAGGTATTCACGCGCATATAGGTGAAAAATTTCTTCCCCTCACTAGGCAAATATTGGGAGGGTTAGAAAAAGGCAAACAAGGTGGACGAGAGAAATATTGGGGGGGGGGGAGGGGTCACTGTATTTGCGGTACAGGGACCTTACAGTCAAATCCATATTACGATCATAATGTGGTCATTGTAGTAAAGACCATTGCAGCAGATATAGTAAAATTTAGTAGACCGTTCCTGATTATATTTCACGTGTACTCCGACGCTTTGGAAGTTCGTAAGTATTTTTGTGTTTACGTTAATGGAACAACCTTTTTAAATACTACTGAGATTCTACAATCATTTTTTTTGTAATTATCCAAAAACTTATACAAAACAGTATAAAAATTTGCGCTATATGTCAACAAAAAATGAAAAGGTAATAAACTTTGTTTAGTGCAATTATTAGGCAATGTATTCACTAATTTCAGATAATATACCCATAAGTACTTTCGGAACACAGCGTACATATTTTTTATTATTGAAAATGTACACACAATATACAATGTCATGCTTCTCACCTAAAAATAACAAAAAATGATTTAAATAAATAACGAAATCTCAAGACACCGATGTTTACCTAGTCTTTTATTCTATATTCTGGATACATATGAGGTTTCTAAACATTTCATACAAATGTTTATTTTACGTATTTTACGTTAAGATGTATATTTTACCTTTAGTTTACAGTCGCACATCACTGTCAATCGTAGTTGAATAGCAAACATACTATAACCCCATGTACGCACAGCTGGTCACGATACTAGTGATATGGAATAAAGTCGATACTTATTCAATATATTGTTAACAGGAATTTATTCTATAACCGGTATTAAAGAAGAGGTGTAGAACTGGTTTTGAAGTTTGATCGCAAAAAAAAAACACTTGTTATAGATTACGTATTATACTCCCAACCACATCATTGCTATCAAAAAGTAAGAAACATATTGCCTAACTACTGAACATTTCATTTTACGATTCCACTTTAATTTTGCTAACACTATCAGTATGGCTAATAAAATTTCTAGAAAATATTGCATTCTTAGGCAAAGTAACCTCACTTAATTTTTATTCCATTAATCGGACAATTCAATTAGAATTTACTATCTTCCATTTTCATGAAAATAAAATGTCATAAAATTTGACAAACAGTCAGTAGCTAAAATATAACAATCCAAAGAACAAGTGTTCTGTTTTATTATCCGTTATTGAGCATTACATATATACGTTTTCTCGTGAAATCGAGCATCAATATTTCTTCAGACGTTGTTCAAAAAACATAAAATTTTATCCACCAATTTGGGATACCCATTTCAAATTTCAAAAAGCTAAATAAACAATTGATAATCTGAGCCAACCAATTTTTGGTCACAAAATATTAAGGAAATTGCAAATAAACTTAAAATGGTTGTTCGCCATTTTGAATTTTGAAAATTTGATCACAGATTTGTATCGGCAAGAAAAACACGTCAAGATACCAAATTAGGTAAGAAAAACTTTTTTGAATATTGCTATTTTCGAAAAAAAAATTTTGAATCCGAAATTTCGAGAAGTTCTTCACAGGCGGCCATACTGTGTACCACATCACTTCGGCATTGTTCCTATTACTGCGCTTATTTGTCCCTGTTATTACGGATTTTTTGAAGTTCCGATTTTGATTGTTTATCGTTAAAATTTTGAAGAAGTAATAATTTCTCAAAGCCCAATTTTCTTGTGAAGTAAATAAAAATAGTTAAATAAGATATCGGTATGATTTTTGTTGCTGGATATTTTTGGGTGAATTGAAAAAAGGCGTGCTGTTCGGTGAACGTGCTGAGTTTACTCTAAATCCTGTTTGTCTTACAAATTCGACAAGAACGTTAAAATTGGCGCATGCGCGCCTCGTTACAATAACAGCTGAATTCTCGAACAATCATAATAAATTTACAATAATAATGTTTAACAAATGTAAGAATTTGAAATAAATGCCTTTGCAAACAATATCGGTGAAGAGAGGATTCTCTGATGTGTATGTAAAGCATAAGGTTTATTGGGATTTTTTAATTGATGGCTTGTTTTCATTCTAGTAGGTAGTACCAAATTCGTTCCTAACCTACTCTGTTCTTAACTTACATCCCGGAATATAATGTTCCAATTATAGCAATATTTCCAAATTCCCAGTTGTACCCTAACCTCTGTAACTCCGAGAGTTTCAGAAAAAGCAAAGGATAACGATACACGCGATTGATCATCGATGTTCTGTCACAGTTTAGATGACAGTGAATAACAATGAATAAAGCAAATGAAGATCAAAGTCGTCAACATTCGAAAGCAATGCACCTATATGAATAGAGGTTAGGAGGCGCGCCGTAACATCAGCAGTGCCAGAAAACATGTAGCTAACTCTGCGGGATTGATATGATAAGTAATTTAGTAAAAAACGCTTTTATTTATTTACTTTACTTAAATAGATATTGTGTATTATAAAATCCTCTTTTTGACGCCTCCAGTTCAATGGGATTAATTTGAAACTTCTTAAAAAAATTATATTGCAGTACCGTAAGAGATTAGAAAATACGCCAATTTCTCAAATTTTCAAGTGCTCATTTTGAAAATAAACGGTATTCTCAAATAGATAAATATGTTTAAATTTTAACAGAAATTGAACTCTTTATGGACATTTTTCAAAAATACCATAATAATTCTATAACATTCATTTTTGAATTTCAACGAAAAAACGCAGTAATGTGTACACCCGCATCAATCGGTACGTTTACCCTAGCTATCGTGAAATTCAATATTTCACCCCATACCTTTTGAAGTACAATGTCCATGGGTACTTTTACTTCACGTTACAGAAATTGAGTTACCCAATTTCGATAAAAATATCGAAACAATACTTTTTTAATAAAAAACCTTATTTTCTTTAAAGTAATAATCATAGATTTGGTGTTTAACCCATATTTGCCCAAAAGGAGAGAAGCAGGTACGTCAACATCAGCTCAGTTTCCACAGTAGAAAGAATTTTTTTAATTTTTGGAAAATACGTTCCGGACTATTTTGAGGTGTGCTCTGTGGATTCCCGTTGAGAAAATGACCAGAAAACGACTATTTCTGCAAAAATGTTTCAAAATAAAAAAATGCAATTTTTTTTAGGTCTTTTTTTTAATTTATTACGTTTCTCTCCACCGAAACGGATTTTAATGAATAGAATGCATATATAAAAAGTGATCCCAATTGTTGAGCATAAATAATATATTAATAGAGTATTTTTTAGAAGCAAACACCGATTCAAAACGGCCGCTAAATGTAGCATGTTTTTTCAAAATTATTATTTCCTTGAAATAGAGAGCATAGAAAGTTTTTCTTATTAATATAATAATGATATAAATAATGACTGGTTATGGACGAAAACTATAATAATTTTGAGTTGATAAATATAAAAGAGCGGATCCATAATGGCCACCTTATGTACATTGTATCACTTATATATGAATCATTGTTTCATAAATGTGCTTCAAAGTTGAACATATATGTTAGATATTTACGAATATCATACATATTCTGACCTGACAAGATCAAAATCGCGGATTTACAATGGCCTCCGGTACACGGCATTGAATTTCATACACACTTTACCTCCGTTAATTAATAATTTTTAAAACATTTGCTTCGTTCCGTGGCCATTTTGAATCGGCCATTACTTCTAAAAAATTTTGTATTAGTATATTATTTATGTTCAACACTTGAGATCATTTTTTACATATACATTTCATTGATTACAATCCGTTTCGATAAAGAAAATCGTGAAAAATTTAAAAAATCGACCTAAAAAACATGACAATTTCTTTTTATTTTGCAAAATTGTTGCAGAAACAGTCGTTTTTGGCCCTTTTTTTGACGGGAATCGGTAGAGCATACTTCAAAATAGTTGGAAAGGTATTTTCCAAAAACTAAAAAACAATTCTTTCTACTGTAGAAACTGAGCTGATGTTGACGTACCTGCTTCTCTCATTTTTCTCAAAAAAGGGTTAATGGGTTAACGTAATAAAGTCAATTAAATCTATGATCACTGCTAATAACATAGTTTCAGCAAGAAATGACATTTGTCAAAACTAGATTCGACAAAAGTATTAGATAAAGTGGCAACACTTGGTCTGATTACCGTCATCACTTGTGTGACAAATTTCCCGTTCTCCCATAAAACCGTTGCCAATTTACCATTTTCGACGTGTGCAGTATATTATTTCAAAGATTAGCGCACAAGTTTCGTCCTCGACGTCGCATAATTTCGCGAAACGGTAATAACGCGCAAAAATGTCAACATTTTAAGCGACTTAACATGATTTAAGCACAGCATTTTTACGGCATATTTTGCGGAAGGATATTTCGAAAGTGATATTGCGTATATGTAGGAAAGCACATAAATCATAAAAAGGAGCAATTCGATTTTCGGGGAGCGAGAAACTCCCTTTAACGGCGGCGCACGTAGTTATCAAAGGAAATACGAATAATAACGACCGCATTCGTACGCGCTTTATTTCGTAGTCTGGAGAAATGTTCGAGGCGAAAATTGCAACGCGGTATAACGCGGGTAAACAACGAAATACGGCGACCACCGCCGCTAAAGGTGTTATATATCTGTATGGATGTAGGCGGAGGTTCATCGCGTTAACGAGGTCTCGACTTAGCGTCGGGTGGTTGCCAAAAACATAGCGGGGTTTGCAAATGAGACTGGCCGCATAGTAAATAGAACTGGCTAACTGAGTTTATTTGGCCAATTCCGATTCGGCGGGTCCGTCTCCGGTTTGATCCGTTATTTGATTGAACGTGTTGACTCAACGAAATCCCATTCTGCGGCAAAGCATCCGCGTCTTCCACCCTACATTTGTTTCGACGGCTCATTTACATAAACGCTCACTTTACATAACTCTAATGCTGTTTCTCGTCCACACGTTCCCCCGTTTCAAGTTTTCCAGCTTCCGCCCCGGAAAGCCTATGCTTGTACTCACGTTCACGGTGTGTCGCCGATAGGTTTCTGCTTGGGAAAACCGGCATTTCTGCGCTATAAACACCAAACGCAACCGTTCTACACTTTAAAAAGAGCATCGTTTGTAAATACTCTCGGAATATTTTAGTCAGGCAATTGATAACCGAATAATAACTATTTTGGTTCTATTTGACTTCAGCAAGGCATTCGATTCTAAATAGAAAACTAAAAATGCCAAATTATCTGATACAACAATCCGATGGTTTATATCTTATTTATCCTGCCGAAAGCAAAAGTCACAGGCGATCATCATGACTACGACGCAGAAATCCCTCAGGGTTCGGTTCTTGGATCGTTGCTATTCTCCATCTTTATCAACGACCTACCGAAGGTCCTACAACACTCCAAACATATGATATTTGCGGACAATTCCCAAATATTCTTAAAAAAAAATATCGCTGACTTAAATATGGCGATCCAAAAGATAACTTCTGATGTAGAGAACCTCAGCCAGTGGGTGGAAGAGAATTGACAAAATCTTAATTTCAATAAGACTAAAGCGATGCTCGTTGGAAGTCCACACTATCTTAGTATCCTCGATATGGATTCCATCCCTCCAATAGTCATCAAGAATGACACCTAACCCTGGGTAAAATCAACCAAAAACTTGGGTCTCACAATGGACTGTACCTTATCTTGGAAGAAACACCTTGTTCTGATGTCCAAGCGAGTGTTCTCTACCTTACGACAACTTAGCCAAAACCGAGCGTTATCTGTTGGTCTTCGTGAAACACTAGTAAAAACGCTGGTTCTGCCTGACCTTGACTATTATTGTACTGTGAACAATGACATCAACATCTCGCAGAAAATTAGAGTAGAAAGGCTGCTATCTACGGCCTGCGCCGTTACGAACACATTACTCCGCACCGTAAGAAACTACATTGCCTCAAAGACTTATCATGTGGGCTACATTTTATTGGCATTCTTACCTTTAACATCATCATTACTGAAGTACCAAAATATCTTTACGATTTCTACCAATGGCGAAGTGAAGTCACCAATCGAACACTGAGACCTTGTTCTACTTCCCAGCTTAGGGTGCAATCAGACCGACTTTGGTCATTTTCTCATTCCTACAAATCTACTAGACTCTGGAATGCTTTACCTCCTAACACCAGGGAAAGTAACACTGTAGGATCGTTTAAAGGGAAACTTTGTTTTTTTCTATTGTCTAATCCGTCGTTTGACATTACACCTATGCGGTAACGTAAGCTACACTATATAAGTGCCATTATTATTATTATTATATTTTTTATCTCGGTTGGGGCTCGTGTGCACTTATTATGGTACTATGTATATAGGTATTTTTTTGCGTTCCTTATGATCACAAACATTGTAATCGCGCTACATGCCTGGCCGTATGTCTCCGCTTGTTACTAGAACTCTATCTCACCTAATGCGTTATTCCTTATCCTATATGTTTATATTCTACCTTATAATACTAATTTTAACGATATATTTTCAATCAATTCGAATTTAAATTCATTTTTAGTATATAAGTTGAAAAAGCTGTTGCATTATTTATTTATTATGTATGTAATGGTTGGCCAAAGAGGTTTTCCCTCAAGCAATACAAATTATTGAAATGAATTGAATTTGTGCAAGAAAAATTTCATATGTCAGTGATTTTTTAATAAGAGGTATGATTCAACATAGCTATCGTCTTCTTTTAGATCTGTATGTTCGGTCCAGTGGTCTCCAAATATTACTACTCCTCAAAATAATAGATTTTTCAAGAACCTCTAAGCAAACATTTGTTGCATGACCTCTTCATTCACCACGAATATCTTGCATCTCTGCCAATTCTTCACGTTTCAAAAACCAGAAGTAGACACGGAGCATGAAGTCTCAAGAATCTGATATTTGAAGTAGCATGCCCTTGCCTAATGTTTGAGTCTTATATCCTATCCATTGTCGTGGTAGAACATTGCTATTTTCTTCTAAACTTATTTTGTATGCAATCATCAAACCTGATGAATCATAAAAGCCCCTTTTAGAAATGACATTACCGTGCTGGACAATAAACTGATCACGCCTTTCTTCGGTACTCATCTACCCGGAGAAACTATCTCTCTTGATTGTTCCTTAGTCTCTGGTGTTTTGGGGTGATCCGTGTTTCATCCCCGGTTCCCTTGAAGCGGTCACACAGTTGGGATTATGGTCAGACGTGACCAAATTGGGAACTTCGATAACTTTGTTATATCCAAATCTTCTGGTAAAATATAGTATACCTGCTCAGTTAAGATGTATACGACCTTAAAAAAAAACTATACCAACACACCAGTAATACTTACCGTTTCACCTTATCAGGTAGAGTTAATTAGACTCACCTGAATTCAGTACTTTGATATGCAGTTTTCATCCGAATTCACATTTTCTTGGAGACTTCACACCTCCTCTACATCAGTGTGAAACTCTTAAGTGGAATGCTGACTTTCACCTCAATTTCGCGATGTGTCCATTACTTTGGAGTTTTGGTGTTCGTTGATATTATTGCATCATTTGACTATTGTTCAGCTTCTTGCCGTTCATACCTTTTCTTCTGCTTCAATATAAGTTGCATATTTCATGAATATTGGATACCTGTTTTCTGGAATAAGTTACTTGACCTCCACTTTTCTGCACTGTCAGTTAGGGATTCGTATTATTTTTCAGGTATATACTTATACGACAGATGGACTGTACTCTCCAGAAATATATCTCGCTTTCATTAGTTGATCAACCTATATTATTCCACAGGTTTGCAACAATATCTGACTGTTGGGTCAATGGAACTCACAAAACCACTTATAATTTAAGTATTTATTAAACCTATTTTTGCTTTCAGTAATATTGCTGAACACAAACAAAATGATGCACATACTCAACATTTTTTGACTATCTTTTTACTCCCTAAAAGAGTTTACTGCCTTTATTCCTTCACTTTCATGTGCCATGTTTCTTTGCATTGTTTTCCAGATACTTTGGTTACATTCAGTTTATCTCATTTAATTTTATTTCCCTCGGCTAGTCCTGCAGTTAATAGAGGGTTGCTAACCTCATCAGTCTCATTGTTGGGACATAGCGTTTTTTTGTGTCTTAAGTATATTTTAGGATCGTTAGCTCTACTCTTAGGATTACTACTGCTAACTCACGTCTGCATGGATCTGTTATAAACTCATGACAGTCGGTAAAAACATTATTGCACACAAAGGCGTAGAAAATTCAAAGTCACTGACTTCAATCTTCACAACAATCACACAACCAGTATATGATTTATAAGTTCCACGATGAAAAATGGAAAAGTTAATCATCATCTCTCTTCAAAAGTTTAATGGTTATTCCAACGCAGTCATGTTCCTCAATGGAAAAATAAAGGCCCAAGCTTAAAGCACTATCATGGTTATTCCACCATTATCATAGATTTTCCCCGAGTTCAGATCTATCAGTGACACACAATGTGCAGGTCGGAACCGTGTATACGTTTCCCGCTTTTATTTTACGTTGTTCTTTTAAATTCTATTTGCGCCATCGAGATTTATCGGTGGAGCGTGGAGCTATACGTTCGCTCGGTGACAAACACCGAAAGCAACAACACGGATAATATGGTCGGAAAATCTGTCGATCTCTGAGCTGTAATATGTCAACAAATGTCCAAAAATTGCACGTTCGAACGATATCATGCATAAAAAATGCAATTACATCACCATCGATAAATTACAAATAACCACATAACGTGACGGCCCCTTATCATTTGTAATAATTTATATCACTCTCACCTGGCGCATTCACGCTTCAAATTCGAATTCAATCGTAATCGTTATTAGATATAATTCTTAACGTCATATCAATTAAAGTATTTCATTCCTATTAAGTATTTAGAGATTACTTAGAAATAATACAAAAGAAAAAAATAATTCGATGTTAAATATATTTCTCTCCCAGTTATTGACCGACTTACAAAACTGTACTCGCTGTACTTTAAATAGCTTTTGAATGAGCATCGAATAATTATATTTCCGTCATATATTATTATTCCTTCATCTAGAATCATAAAATAAACATCAAGTAGATTCATTTGAATATTTATTTTGCACGAAGTAGTGGAAGCTCTTCTGGCATAATCACGATTCCATTCTGTCGCATATATACATTAGGTCTGTCTTTAAAATGCCCTTATTTTATAAAAATACTGACGATTCTTCAAAACCGTATGATCAGTAATTGTCAGATGTTGAATAAAGGGTTTGTGTAATTGAAATACAAGATATGTCGTTTGGCATTTTGTTGATATAATTTATTGGCGTATAGCAAATATTTATTACATAACCTTTTCGCGTCAATTTATAATATCACAGGATGTTATTAAATAGAAAATATTCATAGTGTAAAAATTTGATACATCCGACATGTAATACTTAAATGTTATTGGAGTTATAAAAGCAGTATGACATTGGTAAACTAGTACAAACATCAGCATCTGTTGGTTTTCAAGCCGTTCATTGGACTGGAATAAACAAACATTCTTTCTAAATATCTCAATCAAATAATACCCTCGGGATATAAAAGAAAATAATATTAGGAATATAGCAAAACATATAGGGATCAGAAAAATGATGAAAAAAATGTTTACTATAATATTTGTTAGATTTTTCTCTACACAAATTTCCACAAGTTTATAGACTTGGGTTTGATAGACCTAGATTGATGTAGGGATTTAAATATTATTATGAAGATGTATCATTTTTAAAACAATAATAAATAGAATTTATTGTTTTATAATTTTCGTACAATCTAAAAAGTTTTGGCAGTTCTGGACTGTAAATACTGGGGAAATGAGAGGATATACATATTTGTTTGATATTTTTTCCTAACTGTGTTACATTGTTCTGGTTGTATCTTTCAAAACCATTAGTTACAAACACGTATTTTTTTAAAACTAGGACGGTACTAAGTCGTTGTTTATAGTATCTGACTGTCCTAGTTCTACTATATGGAAACATAATGCATTCAATTATTGTAGAAGTTTGCAAAAATTCTGATATTAAACTGAAATTTGCATATGCATTAAAGATTGTTCATTACTCGTAGAAATAATTTAAAAAAAATATACAAACATTGTTATCTTATTTTGTTAAATTTGTAGAAATTTTTGCAATGCACAGATTTCAATTGTTTGCTAAATATAAGTTTTTCATATAATTTGAAGGATGTAAAATTTATGAAAATAAGTCATTCTGTTTATTATACTCAAAAGGCTTTCGACGTAATTAAATCAAAATCTTCTACAGACCACAATTAATAAAATAAAGTTCGTAAATTATTTGATACCGTTGCTTCATTATTCTGTACACTTTAAGAAGGATTTTAGCAACGTCTCAGACGAAATGAGATGACGATTTCATTCTTTTATTAATGAAGTTTTCGGATATTGTCGCTATAATTTTTTAATTTGATGATCTTAATATTTTGATCCTATATAGATGTCTAGTTTTCTAATCACATAAAATCTAGTCATTTAAAGTTTATCAATTATTATTGCGACGAATCAAGTTATTAATTCTGTATCAATATAGTAATTTAACTCTACTCTGCTTTAAATAAAATCATCTCATAATATTTAAAGCTACCAGATGATTCTGTAAATCTTTAATATTGCCTCGATACACTAATAAACAGATTATTTCGATATTAAAATCGCTAGAAAAATTTGAGCATTTCAAATTTCATCTATGTATCTTGTATTTTGGAATAATTAAATATATCGTGTATGTTTTTTGTCGACGGAAGCAATTGTGTGAGGAGTTGATCGTGATCTAAAAGAAATCCTCCAGAATTTCAAACTTTAAAAATATATTAGTATATGCTAACTTATAATTAGCTCGAGCAATACAACTAATAAATGGAAATAACAACAGCGATGAAATTATTACAAACAATCATGAAATATCCTGATTGCTCTAGAGAAAATTCTTCCACCTTAAGAAACGAACGACCTTACAACCATGGAATATGATCTAATTGGAATATCTCACAAAGGATTATGGAACCACCACTTTAGCAAGACAACATCAAGCGGGTCTGAGATAGTAGGGCTTTCCGAGCTTCTTTTTTGACTTGTGCATACCGAAGCTCAAAGACTTCTGAAACGAAAGAAAATATTAATTATGAAATAGTCTACAGTAATGGAAATATTCAGTTTCGTGAGAATATGACTGTCGAATATTCAGTTCACAATTCAGCAATTGTGAGAAAGAAAAGAAAAGGTATATAGTAGATAACGTAAAGTTCATTAAAATAGTGTGTTTTTTTCCTAATTTTATTCCTAATTAATAAAGCATTGTCTGGTTCGAATATTTATCAAGATAAATATTAAGTCATTATATTTTTATTTTAAAAACATATTATGAATTAGTAGTAATTGTAAGAACTATGCCTTTTAGTAAGTAAATTAAATATCTAAAGTAATCAAGATTTCGACTTTACGTAGCACCTTTGACATGGAGTCAGTTTAGCGATATCCTTTACGACCTTTGCGCTCTCTCGAACTTCCTTTCGCAGATGGATTTGCCTATTTGAAAGCGAATAACGAACCTAATTCCGACCTTCGATCTCGTCAATAATTGCATTCGTCGAGGTTGGCAGGAAGCTACGCAAATCTCCCTACGCATATATAAGAGCGGTCGCAAATCAACCTCCGAAAACCAAATATTTTCCTGATCAAACAAGCTTGCAGACTGCAAGCTCGTTATGTGTAATACGAAGGAAAAAAAGTGTCTAAACGATTTGAAGGAGTTAAGCTAATATATACCATTAACCCCGTTAAGTATTAGTGGATAATTAACAGATCTGGATTTTTCACATATTTCAGGGTTAAATAATCCTTAATTAATATCCAGTAAAAGAGGCTAAGTATTGACATTTTATAATTATTTCATTTAAAATTAACTCCGATTAATCTTAAGAATCATTGGTTTTTTTAAATTGAAGACGAGAGAATTCACCTAAAGCTATATTTTTTCAAAGAAGTACGGGCCATTTATCAGCAATTTCTCGAGAATCTTATAAACGAGGGAAGAAAACAAACACCATCCGTTAGTTTCCACTATAAATCTCACGCTCCCTCCATTTACGGTTCTTTTTCTAATATGACGCATTTAAGAAGAGCCTAAGCAAATATCTATTTAATCGAGTAATACGAATGTAAACATCATACAAATTCTCTTTTCTTGCGAACTTTTCACCTCTCCATTACATTTTTTTATGTATGAAGTGTATCTGAAGCCCTCGTTACCTACAAATTACCGATTGAAATTAATGATTCATTAAACCACCTTTTATTAAATATTTATTTTCAATAACATTGTTTTTTTATTAATTTCATTTTATTTACTTTGTTCTAGTATCATACCTTATTACTGTTATTCCAAATTCATACAAACAAAAATTTGTACAATTTTATTTTCCTTGTATTGCACATTTCACGTTTAACCTTTAAATGGAATTTTAATCAATAAAATACTGGATGCGTGCATGCATATTTATCAAAAATAATTATTCAATATCCTGATTCATCAACAGTGTCTCTGTTCTGCGCAATTATTTACGTTCGATTTCATTAATTCCTGCATTTAATAGCTAGAGTATGATTAATTGCAGCTGATATTTTTTGAATGCGTAAAAATAGCTTTGATACCATAAATAATTATAATGAATACAAAATAACAGAAATTCACGAAACGCCTTGCAAAATTTTGAAAATTTATTAGTAACAAATATTGAATTATCAAAGTTAAACTTACTTAATGCTGGAATCATTAAAAGGGGGAAATCCCCTTTTAGATTAACAAAAAACAGTGATACAATAAATTTAATAAAAACCTTAGAGAGTGAATATGACTTTCAATAATTATAAGACGGTACCTTGAGATGAGGTATATTAGGAAATTCTAATAAAGATAGATCAATCAAAAGCTACATTTATTATTACTTATTTAAATTTTATATAAGCAGGGAAGTCCTTTTGCTAAATGAATTGCTAAACTGTGGTAGAAAATGTAGAGCTTATCAATCATCGTTTCTTAGTAAAAAACCAATTGAAAGCTCTAAATACATTCGAATAAAAAGTATTAAACATGATAATTTTTAAATTTAAGCAAAAGTATAAGAAAATTTACAAGAAAACACCAACCATTTTGTCATTCTACAAATAAATTCTATTTTTAGATAAGATTCTTAAATACAATAATTTAATAGACATTAAATAAGCATTACCTCGAATAAAGGGATTTCCCTTGAATACGAACAGAGCAAGAAAATTATTCTGAAATATAAATTTCTCTACGTATTCCTATTTATCGTAAACGACCATATCAGGAGTTCGACAGCCTTCAAGGCTAATTGGAGTCCACTAAATAATTATCATCTGATTTCAAGCAATTATTTGCTTCATGCTGAGAATCGAAATATAATTACAGAAGAATATCGGTATATTTACCCACTCGGTTCCCGGCTTCCCCTCCAGTCTTGTTATATTTACCAAAAGAAAGGCAGCGTCACTGCTCCTACTCTCATCAGTCGTGTTACGTCCGTGACGTCACAGCATGTCCTTCCTGAGGCCCAAGACCACAAGTCAGGGGAAAAGAGAAAAACTACAGGCAAATATAACGAGACGGAACAGGTCAAATATACTGGAATATAAATATAGCAAGACGCAGATATACCTAGACTGTACTATAAGTATTACATATTTTTAAATACTTACTAATACTCTTTAGAGATCACTTTTCAAATTTATTTATAAGACGAAATAAATGATTCTTTCCTTCCCGGAATGAGTAAAAAATGCATTATCGTGATACATCACCTGCATAAGATATTTATAACAATATGATATATTTTAAAATACCATTACATTATTTATTATAAAAATCCATTATTTAAACATAACACAATGAGTTTGGAGGGGTAAATAGCAAACAAATTCTTCGATTTACCATGACAGGCTTTGATGCGGAGGATAATAATTCCATTGAATGAACTCCATTCCCGCGTACCACAAATGCGTAATCTCGTATTGGATTCGCGAATACTCGTTCGTCGAGTAAACTCATGCCCTTCACGCATCAGGAGGAACCTATTTCATCTTTCCTTTATCCAATGATAAGCACGCATTGATCCCTTCGCACGAAGAAGATGACGTTTTGGTTACTCTCACCCTCGACTCCTTCATTCAAACCCTCACGTCGTTCAATTTGCCAAGCCGACACGTATAGTAACGCCCGCAGCCTCCGAATACGATGGAAGAATATTGGTAAATTCTTTCGTCGTCGAGCCGTCTACGATGTCGAGTGCTGGAAAAAAAAATTAATGAAAATAAATTAAATAGGTTTAAGCGTAGCTCACGGAACATGGGGGATAGTGAAGGATCACGAGAATGGGGATGCTCAGGAGCATAAGGGAAGGGGTTATGTGGAAGCGCACGCTGCGTTCAATGGATCGATAGACGTACGAGCAGTTACGGGCTGCCTCTACATATATGGCCATATATATAGAGAGAACTATAGAGAGAGACTCTCAATAGTGAAAGAGGACACATATCCGTAACATCAGAGGAGGAGAGAACCTCAGAAAGATGCAGCCAACGTGTTTGGCAAGGTTTATTTATCCGCTTTGTTGGTGGAGACAGGGGGGAGGCTGGGGTTGAGAGTTATCGGACAGCAGGAAAAGGGGAGCGACAACTTTCGTCGACTTACGCAGTCTCCTAAGGACGGATTACGAAAACTATCCGACGTTGTTTACGGCAAGTTTACGAAAGACATCATCACCCATATACTAAGATGCGAAAACTCCCCTTACAGCGAATCTGGTGGCGGTGGCAAAATACAGAGTGTCGACGCGCATCTTGCCAACGGAGCAATTTTGAGATAACCCCCGAAAATTAGGGAATTAAAGGGATTAAACAAATACGCCGCATCCGCGCGAGAGCATCGCCAACAGCTTGCTGCTTGTTCCGGTATGCTCGTTGAGATGTCGGAACGTACATTTTCATACTACTTAAATATATTTTAGGACGTTATAAATGATTTTTGAAGTGTTGAGTTTTATAGCGTCATAACATGAAATATTCACAATATTCTATAATCATTCAAATTTGATATTACTGATCAGGACACATTTCAAAACATCTGCACAACAAATATAAAGTATCACTACGGGTATTGGTAATTTCGCTCTGAACAAGAAACCTCTCAAGACTTTTAAATTGTATTACAGTATGATGATGAACATCTTCTAGTATATTCGAATATTTTTGCATGTGGGAAAGTTTTAAGAAACGCTGGTGAAGTCCCTTATTATATATAGTAATAGAATGTCATAATGTAAATAGTAACAGTCTGTGCCTGCTACGAACAAAATGCGCCGTGACTGTTACTACTTAGATCATTGCATTTTACTGATGCGTTATTATGTTTCAAACAACGCGAAGACTTTTTTTTTTAATGTAATGTAGTTAAATTCATGTCAACGAGGAACATGACACATGTACCCAGAACGTTCATAATTCACATATTTTAAGTTCATGACGTGCCTTTATTTCATCCTCGTGACGACGATTTGTTTATTGGAAATTAATATACGTACTACCAAATCCAAAATCAAATTCATAATAGATCATGGATTAAATTTGAATGAATTTCTTCCAACAGAAAACTACCTCTCAGGAATGGATTAATAGAACTTTAGTTGGGCTAGTGAACAATTAAGAATTCACCGCGCTCCTTTGTTCAGGAACTGAACTTGTTTTAATTTAAGAAAAAGGTAAATTTGAAAGCCAGCAAACTTGGACCGATAATTTCATTAAACCGTGCAATTTTGTTAATTCCCTGATTTAGAATATCTCAAATAAGTATAAACGTCGAGTAAAAGATGCCTAAGCTCGTAGATGGTTGTTTTTAAACGGCCGCGCAGTTAAAATGGCGACTGAAGTAACTTAAACAGTACATAGCCGTTTAGTGTCCAAAATGGCTAAAACTCCATGGAATCGATTTTATCTTGTTATTTGGCTGTTTAAAATAATACCGGTGCTAATATAAAAACATAACGATTTTAATAAATTCCACTTACTTCTTTGGAGGTCACTCACTATATTTTGAAATTGTTCAAAATAAAAGTCACTGCATTGAAGCTGAGGTTTTTTTGAAACTATTCATACAAGTTAGAAACATTCTAATAAGGAAATAATAACAGATCTCGCGAAGCATGCAGATTTGAAATATTAGTTTTGTCAATATTTAATACTTGATAATGACGCAAGAATCATGCAAAACAACAGTGTTCGAACCACAATAACAGTCATATCCAAAATTTCTTTCCGGCAACATTTGGATGTACATAAGACATCCATGTTACCTGCACAAAAACAAACCATTCTTTACATGACCTTCCACATTGTAGATGTAATGAATGTCTGAGATAATATGGAAATGGAGGACCGTGGACGTTCTTATATATATTTATGGATCATGAATGTTTATGCATGCACGTCTGTTGGATTTTCATCAGAAAGAAACGAGAAACAATGGATGTACAAAAGACAAACATACAATGTGCAAACATAATGCAAACATAATGCAAACATTAGAAACCCTGCTAGAGACCTGTTCAATTTTGCGTTACCTTGCCAGTTTCCCCATATCTGCAATATGGAAAATAAGGAACTTGGATAGAAATTAGGTAAAGTCTAGGCTCATTTTTTTCTAGGGAACTTGATTAAGCGTATTATTTAACAACTGATCAACAGATATAAAATTGGCATAATATACGCGTCATTCGGATACATAATGCTGATTAGGCCTAATCAATAGTATCATAGATAATGACAAAGTGCGTTAAAATTATAACTGAATATTTCATATTCAGTGGATGGCGATTTACGTTACTTGCAATATTTTGTTCTAAATTTCACGAACGATACTTATACCACTCCGTAGAACATAACTTTTAGAGATTTGTTAAAATTTATAGTCGAACAAGTTACTATAATTCTTAATAATACTAGTATAAATAAAGCCAGCGAAACCATAGTCACTACATTTTATGAAAATTATTGATTCTAAAATATTTGAAATAATAATATTACAAATATATACATAAACAAGCCGGAAATGATGTTCAAAGATATTAATACATATATAGAAATAAATAAAAATCCCCTTAAAATTTTACAGAATAAGACCAAAAGTATATGTAGACAAAGTGGAATAATCAAGGCTTTCTTCATAAAAAATATAATAACGTAGAATTAACGCAAACTGACAAGAATCTCAGTAAAGGTTACGCCTTACCAAAAATACATAAACAAAACTATCCACTACGACCAATAATATCGTCAATCGGCACAGCAACTTACTATTTAGCAAAATATTTATATAAAATTTTGAACAATTCAATTAGCAAACCAAAATCCCATGTAAAAAACAATATCCATCTCAAGGAATTGTTAAAAAATAAGAATATTTCTGAAGACCATGTATTAGTTTTATTAGATGTAGTGTCTCTTTCTACCAATATATCCAGTCAATTAGTCAAAGACAGTATAGAAAAAATATATAATAAAATAAGAAAACACGCTGAAATTCCACTAGATGACTTACTAGAAGCTGCAGGTTTTTTAATGGACAATGTTTATTTTAAATTTAACGATAAATATTATGAACAAGTTTTCGGCACTCCTATGGGATCACCTATCTCTCCGTTATTTACCGCCTTAGTTCTTGATGACTTAGAAACATCTTGTTTAAAAAAGTTGTCATTCACTCCGCTTTTCAATTGAAACATGCATTCATGACTCGAGACACGCAAAATTGATGTCAATAAATGTTTTTAAAACTTTTACTATTCGAAATATTTGACCGAGTGGGAATACTAACAATTCCGCATAAATCAATTCTTTTTTATGATTATAAACAATATGTTAGCTTTAGTTACATTATACTTTATTTCTAAATTCGTTACAGCATCAATTGCGCGAATATGTTACCGAAGCAGCTCTATTGGATATTTGTTAATGCGATATTTACATGGTTTTATTGTAGTCGTTTTTCGTAGTGAAAAAATCTATTAATGTTTAAAACACCTAATAAATATTGTAAATTATATTGCAATTAAAGATACTTATGTCCTTTTAATTATTTGTCAATAGAACAATTTTATGTAAGATAAATATCTGCAGTAATATTTTCTGTATTGAAATTTACTCCAAAATTTAATTCAAAATTTAATTAGATTTTATGAGACTCAGGGAAATTTTGTGTGATACTATGAAGGGAAATTCTTTCTGTTTATGTTTCTTCATAACTATACAACACATATCACAAAACCAGAGTTACAAAATCTGAGAAAAAAGAATATGTATCCAATCACGCTCTAAAGTCCGTTAGTAGGATGGGGGAGTGAACAAAACCTGATAAAACGTGAGTTTCTACAATGAGCATTATAGTGGGAGTTGATGTAAAAACTGTCGAACGCAGGGGCTGAGTTTATAATAGTCAGCAAAAAATTACATTGTGAACAATAAAGGGAATTTTCCTCTTACAATCTCGGCTTTATATTTATAGCACATTGTGAAATACCATAATGTAGAAACTATGTGAAATTTGAGGGAGAAATTCCAAATAAGTCCTTTTTATTTGTGTAGTCTTTACAATGTCTTATACTGTAATTAAAATATAAGGATTTACAATAGTTAAAAAAAACTATAACATGCATTTGAAATTTGAGCTCACTGTTTATTTGAAACTCTACAGATAATAAAATATACCGAAACAAATTGCAGGATTTGAAAAGACAAAAAATTTGACATCAAATACGTTTCATTTCGTTACAAATTAGGCCCACGGAGAGCTCTAAATGTCACGGAATGTCTTAAAGTTATCTTATTGTTATCCAAGCTCTAAACGCATTGATGATCGCTTTATAAGTACAGTAGAGTCCCGGTATATTTGCCGTCTCGGTTCTTCGCCCTCCCCTCCCGTCTCGTTATATTTACCAAAAAAAGGGAAGCGTTGCTTATCCCACTCTCTTTAGTGGCGTTATGTTCGTGACGTCACAGATGGCCCTTCCTGAGGCCCCAGCCCGCAAGATGGGGGAAAAACAGAGTGATTACAGGTAATTATAACGCGATTGAAGCTGGCAAATATGCTGGGATCCAAATATAGCGAGATGCAATCATACTGGGACTCTACTATAAAGTTGTACGAAAGAAAAAAATATAAAATCATTATATTGTAAAGAAATAAAAAATAATTCGACATCTCCTGTTCCATATATAATATATATATATCGATACACATCTCAACGCATTACAAATAAAATAGCAAAACTAGTCAAGAATATACGTTTCACTTCAATAAATTTCATATTACAGTAATGAAATTTTATAAAGTATTTTTAATTAACGGCTTTTATACACGCCATATAATAAAATGGACTTCTTGATATAAAGATCACAACATTTCTATATATTTCCAAGACGATAAAGCCATCGAGAAGAAAAGTAAATGATCTATAGCAGCAAGGAATACAAGCGAATATGGAAATCGCGAAAAAAGCTGATGGATATTAAAGCAAGGGGAGTTGCAGGAAAATGAATGTAGTGTTATAGAGAACGAATGTGAATATAATACAAATAATGAATATGTATATATCTAAGAAATAAAAGGGACAAAAGGGGCAACTGGAGATATGAGAAATGTGAATAAAAGGGGAGCATATAATATGTCACTGACTTTCATTTTCCAAGATTTTCTGGGGGTTATGACAAAGCTTTAATAGATTGTACATTTTTACTTAGTTCATTTCTTTATTATCATAAACCTCATAATTCTGTAGTTGTATTTTCCCTTCTTTACAAATCCTTCAAAAATTGGACACATTTTGTATTTCAAGTATTCGCAATATATACGTAAAAGAAAAAAAGCTACCAAGACAAAAGAAGGTCTTTAGTATGTTGGACAGATTATTATATGACTAATAGACATTGAATTATATAAACCTTCTATACAAAATGTAAAAATTATATGGACGAAAAATACAAATAAACATACATGGGTTATATGAAAAAAAGAGTATAGTATTAAAAAAGGGCAAGATAAAAATTGTTCATAGTTTGTAAAAACTGAAAAGCGACTGAACTGTATATATCCCTATTAAAATTCCAGTGGCAAGCGTATAAGATAGTCTTTGACGTGCAACGAATTAAAGTGTAGTATCGAATGAAAAAGAAACCACTACTGATATATTTTCCTTTGAAGTCCTCTTTGTTTGAATCGCTTGGTACTTTTCTCTGAAAATATTGACGATATGCTACCAAAAATACTTGACTTTAAAATTACTTTAAAATAAAAATAATTTTTATTTTCCATGATTTCCTATATTATTTGTTTCATTCAATTTCATATAGTGATGTAATACTTGTGCAATGTTTTTTAAATTAGTAAATTAAAAGAAAACTACAATTTAAAATTAGGTTTTGGATATATATAATTCAGAAATTATGTAAACTGTAGTGAATACCTCACGGCACTGCCTGCAGACGAAACTGTCGACAATATTCCGTCAGGAGCAGCTGCGCTGTATTTTATTTCGCCCTAAATGTTTGACCTCACACGAGTAGTAACTAGTTGCAATTTGACTGTTCCAGAACTACCTTTAATTGCAACAATTACGTTTAAGTTTAGTGCCGGTAGTAAAGGTTCTGTTTTAAAAATTATTTTATCATTCGCGGTCGACAATTATTCGTTTGAAGATAATCCACGTTAAATTTTAAGATATTTAATAATCGATACTGAGAAAATAATCCATAGTTAAATTGACTATATCACGTAGTTGGAAAAATACAGTTAAAATTACTATGAAATTTAAAGAAATTGTAACAAATTCTAAGAAAGTTAAATTTACCACTGTCATAATCGATTTTACTATAATTTTATTACGCCAACTATCTCCTCATAGTTAAAAAATCAACTATGTAGAATGATTTAAATAAATATGACAAATATAGTTAAAATAACTATAATCTAGTATGGCCTTCATTTCACACTACGTCTCACAGTAAATCTTTATATTTACTATTATTCATAGTTAAAGTTTGTATTTACTATAAATCCATAGTAAATACTGCCGCACCCCGTGTGTTTTGATGCCGCCAGGTGGCGACGCGTCGTTCGCAGCTTTTTTTCTTCGAGCCCGTGGCTCCCGTTATTGAAGTGGATATTCATTTAGTCATAAGAACGACCGTCGTCTGGCGTCAAGATATGATAATACATAATTCATGACGTATACGCACGTGTTTCTGTAGACTAGATATACAACATTTAAATTTTTTGTGTATAATGGAGTTGTATAAAACATTTTTTAACTGGGTAGAGTGTGGCATTCACAAACTTAGCGCAATATTGATTTTTTGTTTTTCTCTTTGTTTCCTTGTTTATCTTAAACAAAAATTGAAGGAAAAAAAATGGACTTTTCATATGCTATGATATATATAGTTTACAGATATTTTTTAAAAATAAATATTGATTCCATTCATATTTTTTATGACAATTTCTTATACAATTTCTCTCATTGAAGGTAGTCATTTTTTGAAATGACTATATCAAAATAGTTGAGTCTATTATGATAACTAGCATTTTAAATCATGAAACAATAGTTAAACTTTACTATGTCAGAATAGTTATTTTAAGTATTGCCATGCCTAGTCTTCATTTCACACTATGATGCCTAGTAAAATAATGTTCATTTCAAATCCTTTTTAGTTTGAGTGAACAATGAAATTTCTCTGAAATGTGCAATATTAATGTTTACTATTTTTGTATGTTTAGTGCCTATGTCCCACGTCGTGGCACTTGTCGGGGACCCAACCCATCTTCCTTGTGACATATCAACTACCGACGAAGGAGACTCGGTACATCTCGTATTGTGGTATCGCGAGGATCGTGATGGTACATCGATTTACAGGTAAGACAAACGACCTAGTCTAGCCGTAGTGTCTTAAGCCGTGTGACACTTTACGTAAGGCCTTGGGGGTTACAAGAACTAATTTAATCACGAGATAAAGCAGTAGTGTATTCTCCTAACCCGGAGGAAAATAACTTCGTGCAACGTCCTAACTTCCCCTTTCATCGGAAATTTCCATGTCGCTTTATACCACCATGTATTATATAAGCGAAATATAAGGGGCTGATTGGAATTGACAAGTATATTTATTGTGTAAAATGCATGATAATTAAGCTTTCAAAACCTCGTACTTTATTTTTTTCTGTTTATAATTTGATTACAAATTACGCATATTGAAAAAATCGATTTACTACATTTTTTTTAGCTATACAAATAAGTGCTTATTTTACATTGAGATATTTTTTTGTTGAAGTATTTGAACAGATTATCTGCGAATTTCTGTTGTTAGAGTCATATTTGTGGCAATGATATTACCCCGGTGTCACCATAAATTATAGGTTGCTGCATTAACAAGAATACTTTAATGGGGTCCGAAATCGAATGACAATTCACATTCGAATTTTCTTAGTTTCCTGCATTAGCACCGAAGCAGGTAAATCGGTATACTTGTGAAACAACTTTTTGATACACTTACCAGGTACACATTTTTGCAAGGTTATACTCGGAACAGTATATGAGATGCGTGCGGAACTTTCTAAATCTATTTACATTTTGTTTTTCTTCTTTTTTGATATTGCAGCAGCACTTTTTAAAATCTAAACTAGCACAGGTTGAAATAGCAGGTAACACAACTAAAAACAAAACACTGTACAAAAAATACCGCGAAATTATTTCCGATATTTCGCAGCCATCACTGCTTGAAAATGAATTCTGTAAAGTCTCGCATATTTGTTAGCTTCGAGAAATAACCGGTACAGAGCGATTTTTGCAATAACTATCGAAAACTCCTGTATTTCATAAAAAATGTTTTGAGGTAAATTAGATACAGACGCATGTTCCTAAAGCGGCAAAAAACGGCGCCGTAAAATGTAATTACGTAAAATTAAATACGTAATTTTTTACCATTTTTAGGTATTCTATCCATTCTCTGTATACGTTAAAATAATTATTTCATGCGAACACTTTACATTTTTCAGTAAAATCGGTTCAGAAAGAGTGAGAAAACACGGAAATAAATTTGTATAATTTTTTAACTTTGCAAATAACCGAGAAAGAATAACCCAAAGAGTATACACAATTTTTTATATCTATTATAATTGAGAAAAAATTAGAAGCCAATTATTATTAAATCGTAACTTTTGAGTTCTGAAATTCTTGTTTTTACATGAAAAATGCTCGTCTTAGGGACGAGCAAGCAAGATTCAAATCCCGACGCGGGAAATAGTTTTTCAATCTATTGTCAAGTGTTAGAAAAACGATTGTGTTAATTTTTCTGAATTTTTCATATATTTTGTGTTTCTCCATACTTTGCATATAATTAACATCTTAATTTAGCATTTTTAACATTTTCTTTAAAAAAACGCTGTTCAGGATTCGGAGTGGTTTCGACAGATGACGCGTGAAAATATTTCAACCATCTTGTTTAACCCATGAACGTCCAAGATCACGAGATTTTATTTTATTTTGAAAGCTCTCGAGCAAATCGAAAAATGAAAATATCAGATTGAAACCACTTACTTTGCTAATTTTGGGTATGCTCTATCGATATATTGGGTCAAAATTATGTGCCACGGAAAAACAATGTGACGGATTTTATCTGAAAAACTATCAAAAAATCGGAAAAGTGTTTTTTTTTTTGACAATTTTTTACTAATGGATAATCGGTGGTTATCAATTCTAAACTATAGAAAAACGTGGACAAATAAGTTGCACTTAAAGGGAACTTTTTTTCAACTCCATTCCGTTTATCATATTAAAAAAAGTGGAAAAGTGTGAAAATAACAAAAAAATGTGTTTTTCCTAAGTATTTCTCAAATAAATCCTGATCAATAAGTTTTTTCTTAAAATGTAAAATTTTGATTTACTAAATATTCATGGTCACTTTTTAATACATTTGACGCTGTTGGTAATGGGGAATTCAATGTGGTGGCCCCGGAAAAGAAAAAAATAATGGAATTTTACACATGCTATGTTGGTAAATGTTAAGGTGATTTATTTTACTGTATTTCTTTATTATTAGGATAATATTTAATCAAAATATAATGAGGAATTTTCTAAATCCAAAATAGCGAGTAGAATTTTGGAAATTACATTATTTCCGGATAAAAAAGATCTTATCATATTCTATGTAAAATTTTCGTGAAAAAGTGTCCTTGCGACTGAATCCGCCATTATTAAGGTCGTCAGATATATTAAAAAGTGACCATAAATATTTAAGAACCCGAAATTTTTCATTTTAAGGTAAAAATTTAGATTAATGTCGACCTATTTCAGAAATATTTACGAAAAAACACGTATTAGACTTTTTCACAGTTTTCCGCCGTTTTTAGTAGGATAAACTGAATGGAGTTCAATCAAAGAAACTTTTTTGTCCACGTTTGTTCATAGTTTGGAAGGGATAACCATCCAATATCCATTTGTAAAAAATTGTCGAAAAAATTTGTTTCCGATTTTTCGGTACTTTCTCAGATAAAATCAGCCATATTCTTTTTCTGCGGCAAGAAGTCGCAATTTTGATCCCATAAATCGATAGAGCATACCCAAAATTAGTAAAGTAGCTTAGTTTCATTGTGATATTTTCATTTTTCGATTTGAAAATGAGATAAAAATCTCGTTATCTTGGACGTTAATGGGTTAAAGAAATGTTTAATTAATGCAAATTTAAATTATAATTGAATAATACCGACCTGTATAAAATTCCGTTTGTTCTCATTAACATTGCTTTCTTCATGTATGTTTTGGTGCATATTATTTTTCACTTATTGTTGTAACTCATATTTTTTAGTCTGGTAAAAATTACATATTGTTTATTGCATGGTAACAATAAACAAAGATTGACATTCAATAATTTTGAAAAACGGAAGCTATTAAAGAAATTTCTATTTTTCTTATCAAATTAAAGGAAAATCATTTTTCTAGTAAGGATTTAATAGGATTACCCGGATAACATCAATGGGCAATGTAGGATACTCGGTAATACGAAGACTGTGTTTGATGGACCGTATACCGCAATCATCGTCGTACATTTTACGTAAGCGGTATTTTTCAGGATAAACGTGTTCAATTTTCTCCCCTAAACGACACTTGCATAGGGACTTGAAACGCTCGTGCCTTTTCCAAAAGTTCGCGTGACACCCTACCGCATATACAAGTCAATGGGATATTTTATGTAGGAAATTACCTTGGGGAGTGTTAATGAATATGAATTTTCACTTGATTCAAACCGGCAAATGACTTCATTGAAATACGAATAATGGAATCATTTTCGCGAGTTAACACCGCAAACCAGTAAATTTAATCAAATGAATCGGTCTTTTACTTCTTTACGTAATTTATACGTCCATTACGTCCATGAGAGCTCTATATTTACATTTATTATCTAACTTTTTTATTTCGATTTACGTTCTCTCGTCTAACTTAATTTCGCGTAAATAAACTATTCAAAACTATGTATTCCTGAATTGTGAAATATTCATAATTATGAATGTATGTGTTCTATAGAATTATGAATAGTAATTATAAATGATTTCCCGCTAATTGCTAAAAATTATTAATATTTTCTAATTGTTATAGCGGTTAATTATTTTTATATTACTACAGTGAGAACATTTCTCTTGCAAGAAGTTTTCTATATTTTAATGAAATAATTAAAGTACGTATACATAATTTTATATACTATTATAAAAATTGTTATTCATAATAATTTATTTTTTCAAATAAATAAAGGAAATATCTGCATTTCATGAATATATTCCGCTTAAAAAATATAGTATTGGAATTTCTGAAAAAAAAAAACATTTTTTCTTGTAAATTATTCAATTAATTTCTGCACTTTCTAATATAGTAGTAAGTTCTAATGTTCAAATATTATATCAGGGTGCGCCTCAAAAACGCGACAAATCACAAAACAGACGCTTCAAAAACCTGACATTAAAAAACCAGATATTTCAAAATTCAGACGTTCAAAAAATTTCAAAATACAGACACCTCCGATTGGTGTGTTCACTACATAAAAAAATAATCTTAGTTCGCCGTCTTTGAGGTCTCACTGAAAGGTCATTTTAAAGTCAAACATGTTTGATCAAGAGATTAATTTTGTAGGTCACTTGAAGGTCAATCCCGGATTATTTATTAAGCACAGTTGGTAATCAATCGTTAATTACATTTTCAGAATATGTACATTTTGAATGTCGGGTTTTTGATGTGTCTGTTTCGTGATTTGTCGGGTTTTTGAGGTGCACCCTTATCTAATAATTAAAATTTATTATCATGAAGTAATATTTTCTTCCGTTATATGTTAAGAATACTTTTTCAGTTTTGTTATTGCGCGCAAGAGTGCGCTCTCTAAAATTGTTAATTTAAATGTACTTCAAAGCAGTACATTTTACTCCATCAGAATGAAAGTTTATTCTGTAATTATGTAAAGGACCTGTCATACGTTATAAACGTTTATATAATTAATACATATTTTATATACAATGCTGACAGTGCAATAATTCATCTGCTGAAAATGAGTGACGAAAATTATAAATTTGCTTTAAATTTAATGTGTGGAATTTCGATTTTGGGCTAATGTTGTATGTTTTAGCTGGAGATAAAAGTTATATAAAAATTTTAACCCTTTATAACGCATTACACAGAAAAGACGTTTGAAATTCATTTAAGATTTTCGATGTACCGTTAAATTAGTGTTTACGTGGTCCAAAAACCGCGAAGTTTTATTACTAGTCACAAATATTTACTTTGACAGCCAAATATATTGAGATTTCCGTACAACAGGCAATCGGAACATCGCGGGTTCGAATCCTTGAGAGGCCACTCAAAATTTCATAAAGTGCCTTATGACAATTAATAATTTTGCTTCTTTTTATTAAAGACATTTTTGATAGAATAACAAATTTGATTGAGAATTTTAATATTGAAATAAAATTTGTTTTTAAACAAAAAATAAAAGAAAATAGAAAACAAATTTTCTTTACACGAAAATTAGTATTCATTTTAAATTAATAAGATTTTCTCAAAAGATTCAATTGTCATTTTAGAATACTTATATTCTATGCATGGACTAACACAAACAATAAATAATGCAAAACCATGCACATCAAAAGTTATTGCATTTTATGAGCCGTCATGGGATTCAACCCCAAGGTATTCTGATTACTAACTCTGTGTAATAAACCACCTACCTCCGTATAACTTCTTCAGATTTCTGCTTTGAATCCCGCGACAGTGGTGACCAGTCTGTCTCTATGTCATATTTATATATACATTACATACATTGTTTCGAAAAAACCATTAAATTTTCCATGTTTGGAAAATACCTTTGTGAAAGTTACTTTCGTTTGTTCATAAGTTTGGTATCTCTTGTTCAATAAAAATTTAGTCCTTTAACACAAATAAAAGTTTATAACAAAGCCATGTATGACTGTTGATGATCAGTATGAATAGTGGAATACCCTAATAAAATTCCCGTGTACGACATAGCAGTCAAATGAACATTCATATCATGTGAACTCAGTAAAAACAGATATTAATTCAAGGATAAGTAAAGAAGTAGGATGCAATCATGACAGAAAGCTATGCAGATAAATAATAAAGAATAATAACACAAACCCGCAACAAAAAATTTGTATATTGTTTTGTGGGTTTCACAATACTTACTACCTATTTTTGCGGTAGGTAAAGCTGAACCCAAGATCCTTACAACCCCATCAAATCAAGATTTATACATACCTTGAAAAACCTATGGCCCAAATAATCCATTCAATCCTTTCCAGCAAATATTTTTTAACAGGATCAATTGATATGAAAACAGTTCTATTGGGGATTGTTGAGGCAGCTAATAACAAGTTTGAAGTCAGTTTTCAAAATTCAAAATGACGGATTCAATATGGTGAACAATTCGTTTAAATTCCCCGAATTTGTGCAAAACCCCTAATTTGGGGTTCTTTTCAGATGCTGATGACCGAAGAAAATTTTATTCTATAAACCTCAGTTCCTTGCATCAAAATCCAAATCTGATGCGGCTAAATGGACCCCAAAAACATATACTAATCATGATGGGACCCCCAGATCAGAAAATAATTTTTTGTTGTTTTTCGAGGCTGCACAATTTGTCATCATCTACCATTATTCCATTATTGGTTTTACTTTACAGTCGAAAATTCTCATTTGAGATCATCAGTAATCATAATTGAGTGTTATGTATGATTAGTGGTCACCATCATCTATTACATAACTTGTTGATGAGCCACCTTCATTCACAAAATACAGACATTAATATGCTCTTTCAAAAGTAAAATCATTGAATGTTTGTTAAGCTAAATTATCAAAATTGGATTATACGTCAACGTCATTAATAACGGCATTAAAAATACTATACTTCAGTTTAACAGGAATTGATATTCAAATTAACGATAATTACTTAACTTTTATAGCAAATTTTATTTCAGTTTTCAGCAGAATTTACTAATGATTTTTTATTATGTAACATTGATGTTGATAATTTTAAGATACTAAAATAATAAACTCATCGTATATTACCGCGATTATCGATGATTTTCTTGCTACTGTATTATTGTTAAAAATGGATACCCAAAGTAAGGCTGGTAGTTAATGAAAAAATGGAAATAAGAAACTAACAAATTGCGAATGAATATGTTCAATTCACCCATATAGGATAATTAAAGAACAAACGAAAACACAGGTTATAATTCGAATTCCTTCGGTCACTTCTTCAGCAATGACATAAAATGGGATTTTACGGCTCATGTGTGATTGAAGGCGCGACAGCTAGCAAAGTTGGTCTCGAGTGGTACTTCAACTCTATTCGAGGCGGAAACCACGCCCGTGATGCAAACATTATTTTTCGACGCAGTAGATATAAAATTCAAGTGCATGTCTCTTCTTCAGCATAGTGAAACCCCTATCTTATCCATGTATTTTAAGGAGGCGTAAATTTGCATTTTATGTTCGCAGAAGGAGGCATAAATTCGAATTTCACGCCTACTGCAGAAAAAAAAATATTTTTAATTTCAGCGTTAACCTGATCTTTATTTATGAAGTTCGTTAATATGTAAAATATTATAATAATCAACCTATCACTCGAAATTACAACATTCGTAATTAAAGTATAATTTGTAATGGAAGAATCGAAAAACACCGTTATGATAAAGAATAATATGAATCGTCGAATATTCGCGCTCGTAAACGTCACCCTAGAGCGCAAAACCGACAAAACCGTACGCATAATAACATTTATATTGTTCTTGATGACGTATAAATAACACGAGTAAAATTCTTCATAAGATTTACACTGCAATTGTCAAAATAATTTCTGAATTGACATCAGTATCTGTTATTAGAAAATATAAATAAACTTGATTTCTATTTAATCATTCATCTCTGTCTAAATCAACACCAAAAGCGATGATACCTTACACCGAAAATGTTGAATCGTGTTTATAATTGTTCTAAAGTTTAATTACTGATTTCACTTATATCAATTCCCCATAAATTAATTGGAAATTGATTTATAAAATAATATAAAATATAACAGGAAACTACAGTCGGGTATACACCGTTAGAAAGAAGCTCTACCTATGTAAATGGGACATCGCATTTTAACGATTTCTCAAATACAAAGAAAAAGAGAAAAAATATATGCGAGGAATTCCAGGAACTTTTAAAATTCGAATATAAAAAAATTAAAATTTTTGTTTTTATGTGACGTCACTCTATGTATTACTCCCGACGCTCGGGGATGAAATTCATACTTGCAATGAACACTTTTTTTTAAAGAGTTAAATGTAACAAATTATATTTTGGCAAACATCTGGAATGCATGTTCCTGCATTCAAACCTCATGCAATAAGAAGGTAGCACACTGATTCAACTAATTTTCCACAAGTCATTATCTCAAATAATGACATTATCATTCGCATCAAAGTTATTTTTTTACAACTATGAACTGAATAAAATTCTGAGTAGAGGGGAAAGGGCAGAGATTTCTCTGAACATCTCAATAATATGAATCGGTCTAATCTTCATTGACACGAGTACCTTCAATATTAAAGGTTGACCAAAAGGAATAGAAGAACCCCGAAAATAATAGAAGCCTCTGAGGTTTCGTGAATGATGCAGTTTATTTCATTTAGTCACACAGTCGACACTGCGAGTGTAATGGAATTTTCTTTCAATAGTACCAACCTAGAAAAGATGCATAAAAAAATGATGTTCGGCTATTCATTGTTGAGATATTAAAAAGTAAGTGAGGGCTACTGTCAACTTATTTATATACACAATTTTATCCATCATGTACGTTATTTAAAAAATTGACAATATGAGTTTCATGTATTATTTAATCTTGAAGTTTTAAAATGTAAGCGATGAAACACAGACTGAAGATATGAATTAGACAGGTCGCTTAATTCAGATGGCTATTACAGAAAGTCTAAACATTGTTATATCTGATCTTGAAGTGAATTTCCAACGAATGTCTGAGATCCTAAATATCTGATAAAATGCCTGAAAATTTGGGTATAACTATCCAAGTAGGTGCTACAAATTTTCACAATGAAATAAAAACTATAACGAATCAATTACCCAGAACACGGTTGAGAACTATTTACGTTTGATGCAAAGATTTTTTTTCTTGTATCAGTACATAGGAATGGATAAAAGCTGATTAATCATTGTTGCATCCGAAAGATAGGAGTTAAAAAAATAAGGACATATGTTATACAGATATTCTGTATTTTCGGATATGCAATAAAAGGCCAGCTATTAATAGCGACTACTATATAGCATTACTGGATTATAAAGAAATTACTTATATAAAGAAATATCTTCTGTTTCATCTAAATAACTCACAGATTCACAAGTCGGTAGAAACAATGATGAAATTACAGGCCAACATAATTTGACTTAAACGCGTAGCTCTGGAGAGTGTAAGAATATGAAATTTCATTCCTTTAGGCTTCAATTTCACACTCATGCAATCAACTTTTTTTAGTCCGAAAAAGGCAGTAAAAATACATTTATGCGTTACTATGTAATTAAGCTTCACATTGTTGCGATATACTCTTTATTCTGTAATGCATGTGTTCTATGTTACAAACTTTATTACGTCAATTATGCTAGATATAGGTATATTCTGTTTATTTATGTACACATCCCCAACAAAGACCGTCATATTGATCTTCCAAGTTGGAGCCTAGTTTTATTCAATTAATCCTAAGTACTAGTTATTATATAAAAACCGGAAAGCGTAGTCGAACCCATTCGACCACAGTTCTAAGGAGAAATAAGAATCATACTGAATCGATGATATGGACCGCGGTTTGAATCTATTCCGCGTATGATAAAAATAATTTTTTTCATTGATACCCTACGATGGATGAAGCATAGATTTATCATTGTCCAAGATGCAACATGGAAGTATTAAAGAAACGGAAATGCAGTTTGCAGAAGCCTCTTAAAACAGAATATTCAACATTTAAAGTAATCAACATCAGGGACTTTGATTTTTTGAACAGGCAGAGACCGTTGCTCATCCACTGTCTCCCAAGAGCCACTTATCATCAGCAACAACCATATCATTGTTGGATTTTCTGGTTAACATTATCATGCAGAACAGATCTTATATGATAATCAAAGCTCTCCTGTTTCAGCATGAACAATTCATTGATTTATAAGGCAGAGACGATGATGGTGAAATTATTCATTACTGGTGTCAGTTGCAAATTCATGGAGCAAAAGTATTTAATTTTACTGCTTCAGATTTAAATTTCATTCTCTTGGAGTCAGTTTTCCTTTTCTGACATACTACGAGCTAAGTTTTAATCGTTTCAGGGTATTTAAGTCACACATTCTTGCAGCACACTCTCAATTCGACAATACATGTATGGCACCTTGGTCTGCCATGCTGGAGAGTAGGTTGTATTCAATAAGTCGCATAAGTGTAGGCCTTTACTTCAAGGAACAGAAAGTATGGTCCAAGCTGACCTCAGTGTCTACATCTATGAGCTGAAAATTGTCTTCAAAAGTTTGAATGTATGAAAGATTTACTATGCGAATTATTTCCACACTCCCCATATTCACATCTGGACCCATTAGACTAGTATCCGTTCATTGACATTAGATTAGATTGATATTTATTGTGACACGAGGCTTTAGCCCTTTAGTCAACCTTACAAGAAATACATTGAACATTGCTTACATAATAGTTTAACATATAGAATATAAAAGAAATTTGTGAATGATGGTACAAATTAAAGTACTCGGTGTAGCAATATTACTCATATTTGCGAGATTACGCGTTCGTAAGTAGCTAATACTTTTTCGCCCCGGTTTTCGGCTCGAACGAGAAATACGGACATATTACTTTTAAAGCTGATTAATGTTTTTGGCTTCTCTTGTTTCTTTTGGAAGAAGGTACCACAACTTAGTTGCATCTGTAACAAAGGAGTTTGCATACGTCGCACTTTGATGCATCGGTAGACGTAGAGTACTAGCTCCTTGTCGAGATTCCCTATCAACTACACTATAGCGCCATATGAATTTACGGTACAGATAATTTGGTTTTTGAGTACTAAATAGCTAGTAAGTGAGGTATCCAATGAGATAGAGTCGTCGGTTTTCAGCAGTTAACCATCCCAATGATTTCCGATAAATCGTAATATGTTCAAATTTCTTGATTCGATAAATAAATCGAACTGCAGCATTCAACATCCGCTCGACTTTAACTTTTTGGATTCTATCAATTGAATTATAAACAGCAGCACAATAGTTCAAGTAAGGCAGCAGCAGGGTTGTGACTAGCTGTTGTCGTAGTTGCTTTGATAAGGCATTTTGACTAGAGAAGAGCTGTCTCAGCGTGCCGTAAACCTTTTGTGAGATATGGGTTATATGATTTCTCCAAGATAAAGTCATGTCAAAAAATACACCTAAGTTTCTAGCACTTGTAGTCCACAAAATAGCTTTCCTATGTATACATATGGGAGGAATATTTGATAAATCAATTGAGTTAATGCTCCGTGAACTACCAATAATTAATCATTGCCTTCATTAAAGAGATATTTTTGGAAAATGGATTTGGTCTCTAGCATAGAGTTAGAGCTGCAACTGAAAACTATTTAGTAACATAAGGCAAAACGTTCTAAAAGAAAGGAATTAGTGTAGAACAACGTTGGAATCATTTGATCGATGTGGAAGGTGGCTAAAAAATGAAAATGATTGGTTCTTGAGTTACAATTCATGGGTTAAGCAGTAAAGTAAGCAACAGTAATTAATACCGTCAAACATCATCAACAGGAAGAGTTATGACTGAAACAATTGAGGCATGACATCATCAAAATAATATGTTGCAACAGCGAGATTAGGGATTACCGAGTTCAAATGTACGACAAATACACCAAACTTCTGGTCAATATTGCCGGGGGACTATCTAACGCGAGTACATTGTTGGTGCAGTCAAGGTTCCATCAAAGTGCTAAAAACAACCACCAGGAGTGTCCGAAAGTCTGAGCAGCGAAACGTCCGATGCGACATATTCGGGCACTTCGGGAAATTTAGTGACTTGCGTAAGTTTCGTAAGAAACAGTCTTGTCCTTCCATTCCAAGTTTGAGGGAACTATTGCCGACCTCGGTCGCTTCGTTTCGGAACGGCGGTCGCGACTCGACTTGCTCACCACAGAGGGCGCGGTGGGATTTCTTGCGGCAATAGACTTCGAAACCCCTCTCTGTACTTTGCCCACGCTTTGCCATGAAGTTTCGCCAAAGCTAATACAAACAGCGTGCCGACGATTTTCAATATTTACTGCACTCGCACCAACTCGCCCTCGCAAAAACTACGAGGAAAACTAAACTCGCGATGCTTACACCTCATTATTTAAATTTTAATTAAGCAATCTCGCATTGCAGAGATTTCCCGGTCGTTAAAACGGTTTCGTTTCGCGCTGCTATTTCGCCGCTATTATATCACGAACTGAATTACTGCGGTTTCGAACTAACGCGCTCCCTCGTTCTTTTTTTATACTTGCATTAATGTGAACGGTGGAATGTGGAAAAACTAAAATACTCGGGGCTGTGCGGAATGTTTGTACAACTTATAACTCATATTATATGTTGGCGTGTTATAATTCCCGAAAAACGAGGTTACGTAAGGTTGTAACTCCTGTCTTTCCCTTCACGTTTGCGGAAACTTTTAAGACGCCTTGTAGTTAGTTTATGATTTTCTGATATTTCTTCTTTCAAACAAAATCTTGTAAAGAACATGAAGAATATTGTATTGTTGTATTTACTCGTATCTTCCTTTCCTGACACTAATTGCTTTTGTCTACGTTACATCCACATATTGTATATTTAGTATTCTTTCTACTGGTGAGCATATTTTTTTTTAATATTCGCTTAGTAGCAAAATGCAGTTCTGGGAATTAACATTGACTGATTTAGTCAGTCAATCATCATTTCAGACTCTAAATATCACTGACAATCAGTAATGTGTCAGTGCTGATTCGTGCCGATGCTCATTTAATATTAATAGGCTCATTTAATATAAGACTGAATAACGGCAAACTTCACTAGATACTGGATTAGTACTTCGCCGGCATTAATGTCGGTACTGACTCATTTCTAATAATCATAGCTAGCTCCCAGTACCGGGTTAGTGCTCTCTTAATCTGAACGAGCGAAAAACTACTAGTTGACAGTTCATAGTCGCTAACTCACAAAGAATCAGCCATTACACGCTGATTTCAACAGCAAACTCTTCTAAATTGCCTGGAAAGTCATTAAAATGAAATCACATTTCTGCCGCTTCAAAACAATGCCTATTCACTGATCGATGCAGTGAATTTGTCTGAAATCAGTGGAATGAAATCACGTAATTTTCACTAGAATATAGTGTGTACTAACTGATCAATTAGGCGAATGTCACTAAAATCACTGGACCAAATCATATGCTTTATCGTGTCGGTAATCAGTGGGTTTCACTAGAAAAGAGTGTCTATTTACTGATCAATTCAACAGTTAACTTGATAAATAGCATACATTTCTCAATATTTATAAATAATGAAAACGAATTTCGTGATCTGGCTGCTGAAATGTAACTGCTAACTTCCGTGTTAAATATGGTAAAATCATCTATTTCAAGAAAATGAAACCTATGAGGTGCAAATATATCTTTGTACACTCCCCTCAATCTATGTAGTAGCACCTGCATGCAATTTTAAAGGTTATACAAATGGTTAAAAACGAACAATTACGATAAACATTAGATACATACCTGAAACAGATCGCTATTATTCAATTTTGCGGTGGCGTCTCCAGTATCTAGATTTTTTAACACAGAACATTTATTTAAGTTCCCCTTATAAAAACTTATTGTTATTTAATAAAGTTATTAGAACCTTAAAATCTACGTTATGTATAATTGAAATATTATGTAGATGTTCAATTTTATGTAGGATGAAAAGCAAATCACTGGTTATATTCGGTGATCCGTATTAAAATAATGTACAACTGAAGAACCAGTGAAATAGTGGACATTAGTGCTGAGTTCTGCAGGAGTTTCAGTAAATACAATATTTCGACTGGTTAAATAATAAAATCCACTGGTTAAACAGTGAAATTGACTGATTTAATAGCAAAAATTGTTTTCGCCAACGCATTTGGCAAAATTTTCACTGATTCAGATTAAAAGAGTGTCTTGCCGGTGTTGTACGTTGCAAAAAGGAGTGTCTTATTTTAGATGCTTTAATTGACGATTTTTGAGGGGTTTAGGATGTTTTAAACAGCTTAAACATTTAACTGTTTTAAATTCAGTCGCATAAAGTGGCTGCAACTAAGATGCATGTCCAAACTGTTTTTACAGTGTACTCTGCAGTTTTTATTCTCTTGGTTAATTTGAGTGTAAGTTTACTAACTAAAATGCAAATAACAATGTCTTAAGAAATTATTTTGGTCACAAAAACCTATTTGCAATAATGAATTCTGGAGTGTAATCTATGGTCCAGATTCATAGTCATGAGCTTCAAGTTAACTTCAGACAGTTCAGTTTTCAGGTAACTTCATATATTCTCGTTAATCCTACATTAACACCTCATCACTTTGGAACATTCTGAAGCTATGTGACGCCATTTTACATCTTTACTACGTATCATTGCATTGGTGACAATGTGAACACAAAAATTTAAGATGATGTTAACGACTATGCAGACCTTAGTTTGTTTTCTAACAAATGTAGACGTCGAAACTACTCCAGTCACGGATATAGTGTTGCCGCAATATGAGACGAGGCTATAGTTTTAATGGTCTTATCTAGTCTTCAGGGACGAGAATACTATACATTCTCGTATTGTATCGTTGTCTTTCGATTTTTAAAAGCAATGTAGCTTTTACGAGTCTGTTTTATGCAAATCCTGCAGAGATGATTGTTTCTAAACAATTTTCATTAGTTCATGATTCATTCGACTAGTCGCGATTCCGATTCAGGCATTAACTAATGAACAACTTTTGAAAGAGTTTAGTGGAAAGTCTTATTTTAAAACACGAATTAATTATCAGGTTTTGCCGAGCCGAAGTGGGCCGACGCGACGTCTCGGGGTCAAGTGGCGCCATGACACGAACACCTGAGCAAACCGGCCGTTTGATATCGCGTATTTAATACTATTTTTCTTATATAAACATGCATAATCCTAGCTTGATGACCGTTCATTGGCATCTGCAACGACCGTATCCCACTTGTGCGAAAAATCTGTTAGCAAAACGTTTTGCACATCGATCACGGTACTCAAAATGTTTTCCCACCCATTTGCAAACTCCGGCCTATGTTTGGAAAAAATATTTAATAACATTTTCGGGCACTTAATTTTCACACATTGTTGAAGGGAGAATGTAGTATTGTTCTTGAACAAAATTTGAAACCAGGCAAAAACATTGCTTTAAACAACTTTTGTTAATGATTCAAAATTTCTCCTCATCATCACTGTCACCAAAATTATTCAGAAATTGTGTTAATTACGTACATATGTATAATATTAGCTTCAGAAATTACCAAAAAATGTGGGGTAAAGTTGTAGAGAATCCTGTTCCTCGAAAAATAAGAAAAATTCGTTCATTTTTAAAAAATTCTCAACTGGTGAAAAGAAAACTATTTGAGTCATTAGTAAACGTTGTTTCACAAATTACTTTTGCAGATTTCAATTTTTTTTAAGAACAGTATTGCTTTCTCTCGTCAACAATATCATTAATATGAAAATTAATCTCTTGGAAACCATATTAAATATTTTTCCCAAATATGTATACCGTGTCCAAAGGTTTAATTACCTTAACTTAAAAAATTGAGTTTTGAATCAAATTTAATAATTTAATATTTATATTATTCATTATGTAATAAAAACATTTTTCTGAACGTGATTTGAGAAACTGAAATACTACCTGATTAGGTCGCTTTGACCTGGAGTTATTTTTACTTAAGCTTACCCTATAGTTTGTTTGATTTTTTATTCATTCAGCAATCGTAAAAATCCAGTAGCTTCAATTGAATTCAACGTTTGTTATATACAAATATGAATGTTCACTTGGACTTAGATACGCTACGTCAGTGCGGTTAAATTCCCTTTGACTATTTGTAGAATGGCCGCAATAAATTTAGATTTTATTACTGAGCTGAGTTGCTTCCATAAAGTGAAGGATTTATAAGAATGAAAGCGACTTGATCTCTTCCTATTTCATGATGTGATCTCGGACGATAAAATTCCTTTTGTGCCGCATAGTATGTCGAAATCATTAATATGTGGACTTCAGTTTCATGTTTGGATTCGTATTGTGCACACAGTTGTGATTACCATATTGAACATATGTTCTAATATTCCATAATTCCTGTATACACAATATATATTATATAAGTGTATACAAATTCTGTCTAATTCAGTGCATAAATTTTCTATGACCTTGTATTACTCTTTGAAGATGGAATTTTCCTTTAATCCATTTATCGAGTAATTTTTTAATCTCATCATTTTTTATAACACATATTTTTGGTCCTTTTACTTATAAAATAGAACGCGTTACTTTGCCAATCTCACATTTGCAATTTAGCCTTTTGCTAATATGTTTCAGACATCAGTTCAGTTCCAGCTTAGTTTGGAGATTAGTTTTATCAACTGGATAGATTTTGAAATTATTTTTTAACAGATCTGTATATGTAATTTCAGTTTCCTCAATAATATTAATATCATAAACTTTTCACAATGAAATAACAGATATTCTAATATATTATAAAAAACAATTTTTTATATAACAAAATAAATTAACCACAAATTAATCTCACTACGACTATTTTCTAGTAGATATTAAATAAGATGATTATAAGAAATATGGATGGCGAGTGTGTAGAAGTAATTCAAAGTAGAATTCAATTTGTTGCCTTCTGAGATCGATGGAGACGACGGGGATTCAATCATTTTTAATTTGTTAGCAAAGGAATGGGAATTACTTATGCCACTGGGGATGGAGATAAATCCACACTCTTATGTTCAACAAAAAAAAAATCTTGTTTATCATGCTCAAAAATATGTTGATGTTAATAAGAGAGCTATTTATTGTATGTATTGACTCCGAAGAATGAAATGATTTTACGTTCTTACAGTGGGACCTTGTGTTGTATATTCAAGTTAAAAAATTTTAATAAATATAAATTTTCTTGATATCTAAATTTCATTATGTCTATTTCAAATAATGTAATAGATACTCTTCCACTTTATGAAACTGAATTTTTTCATCCAGATGAAAAAAGTCATAAAGTTAACGTTTATTATGTCTTCCATATTTGCAATCTTCATCAACCTCGATTACGGCCTATTTGACCGGTGCTCAAACTTACATGAACACGCAATCGTAGCTTTAATCAAGGTATTTTCAGTTGGGGTGGGTTAAATTCAATTTCAAATGTGTTCAAAGGATGATCAGGGTTTCTCAATGCCATAAAATTCAATTAGCGTCTCTTGCATCTTAGGTACCTGGCGGTACTTCTAAACACTTTTAAAGATAACAAATTTAATAAAAATGTAGACACCAAGAAATTATGCAATTGGTAGAAAATAATTTAAATGAAGTCAATGTCGAAATTGAACGAAAACAAATGTCACGACTCATCTTTCATTTGTAGATTTTCAGGATATAAAACATCTGAAAGTAGATAAATATTGTATTGAAATCTGTGATAAAATAACCTATACTAATTAAAAAAATATACTAGTAGTAGTAGTAGTAGTAGTAGTAGTATATTAAAACAGATACTAAAAACTATGATTAAATTCTAAATCTCAAAGAAATCTATTATTTTTCAAGAATAATTGATATTAATGCTAAACTTTATTTGATTTTCAGTTTAGAAAATTTAATAATGTAATTAAAAAAATATATTCATGGGATACGACATACAATCAAGTGCTGAATGTTTAAACTTTTGTGCATTATGAAATTTTCTTATCTACAGTATTAATTACACAACATGAAAAACTGACTACTTTACGACACGTTTGCCGTTCAAAAAGAAAGAACATTTTAAACACCTCAAGTGCAGAGTCCAAATGTTTGTAAATAATGTATTTGCTTTTGTGGAGTTACAAAAGCAAGTGTCTTACTTTTGTTAGCAGCTTAAACCCGCAGTTTCTATTAGCTCTTCCTTGGTTCGAAAATTGCTTCCTTGTTCTTCTAACTTTGAATGGCTTCGAATTCGAGCAACTTAAACAACAGAGGATCAGGTATTTAAAAGATAAATTATTTAAATTTACAAAGAAATGTTATAAATTTTTGAAAAGAGTAAATCAGGATTTGCATGAGGTAATGGTGCGCGAATTAATAATGTAGGATAATTCGTTGGAACGAAGCAGAAATCTAGTAATTCGAACATTATGGAACGCAATTTTGAACGGCAAACAAATTACTTTTTTATTACTCTTTGAATATAAATCTATTTCAAATAAGACAAAGTATAGCATAATATATTTAAATGTACCTGTGTTGACCGTATAAATTGAACATTCCGAAAAGTAATCAGATTTTTCAATAAATTCCTTGCACGCAGTTTGAATGTAATGAATCCCAACAGATCATAAAGCGTGACTTTCATTCCAGTGTTTACAAGGCATTTGAATGCATAATAAAAAAAAAACAGAAATATGTTTTACTGGAAAAAAAATTGTTGAATTTTATTCTGGAACATAACAAATAATCAAATACTAGTAATTTGCCTTTCATCAGGCTTAACCAATTTAAATATCACTATTAATATTGAGAAATCAAGAAGGCGAAAACAAAATGTTATCAACATAATAGATTAAGTAATATTTGAATTAATACCCGCATAAACATTCCCTGATTTGACCCCCACGATTAGCTCAGGATCGGATCCGATCGCCTAATCCGTGCCGGATCAGGATGTTACACAACCTCGGATCCGTATCGGACCCGGGATACGGATGTCCGGTAATCAGGATCTGTTCCTGATCCGGCCCAGATTTGGTTTTGCATATGTACATATAGGTTTACTCGGTAGGTCAGGTAATCCGGATCCGTCCCTGATCCGATTCGTATTTGGATTTCTAATAGATTTGTTTACCTTTGTATTCTGAAAGAAATTTCGCATAGGAATTACATGAGACGTCTGATATTTTTTGCATTAAGGCCAATACACAAGAAACGACCTTAGATGTCAGCGTAAGAAATGCTATAGCGAAGGATATACGTCTTACGTGTAGTGGCCCTTATCGGACCAAGCGTTACGTCACGTTAGGTTATACCACCCCAATAAACGAGATCGTGTGCAAAAATGTTCATTGTTTTTCTGTTTCAATTCGATTTGTTTCCACTTTCGAATGAAATTAAGCAAATTTTAATGCGGAATTAATCGTTTTCAAACGAATATATGCGCAGTATTAAGATTTAGGTTATGTACATCTGTTTGCATGCGAAAATGACTAAATGTCGAATGCAAATCGAATGCCGAGCCAAATGAAATCGTATGAAATACAATTCATTTTATGCAGATCATTTCAAAAGAACGTATCACATCGAATGAAAAATGAACATTTTTTTCATTCGACAGTTAGCCGTTTTCGCATGCAAACATAACCTCAATGTTAACATTGCGCATATATTCGTTTGAAAACGTTTAATTCTGCATTCAAATTTGCTACATTCCATTCGAAAGTGGAAACAAAATCAAAATGAAAATCAGTGAAAATATTTGCACACGATCTCGTTTATTGGGACACTACTTGATGTGTATGTAATTACATAACCTATATGTGACATGTCAAAACATACAAATCTAACAACTTTGAGCTAAAATCGACAATATAATATTCTAATATATGACAAAGTCCAAATTATTTATGTTATAATACAGTGTTCAATAGTGAAAACCTGTTTCGAAGGTATAGTATTATTATAAATAAATGTCGGATATAAATTAATCGTTGAAAGTTTGACACCTGAAATGTATAGTCTCTGAAATAACAGTTCTGTAAAATATACATTTTATACTAATAAAGTATTGTATTCCATGCTGTAAATTTATTAAAATTACTACTGAGCCAGTCGAGAGAGAGAGACAGACAGAGAGAGCCTCGACTGACCTATACCGGGTAAACCTATGCGAATGAAAATCAGGATCGGATCAGAAACGGATCCGGAATACTTCCGGGCTGAGGGTCCCTGATCCGTTTCGGACCCGATTCGTAGACAAATGTTTATGCGGGTATATACAACATTTAACTAGTAGACATGGAAACAAGTATCTGCACTAAAATATTCCAATACGTTTTTACTCAAAGTTAACCATTAAATGAATAAATGCAATTTATATAAAGAATTTCCTGCAAACATGCAAAATGCGCAATTTTCGGGGTTTTTCTGGCGTTCTGATATGAAAATGAGGTCAAACAAGATTTAATCGAAGTAACGATCAAACAAGTGACAAAAGCACATTAATGGAAGCTTTTGATTATGTTTAATAAAAATAATCTGTTAGTTTACATTTATATTTCTGCACTACCTATCGTCCAACGAAAGAGTTTATATTAATATTTTAGATCTTATTCTTACTTTAAGTTTGTTAAACGAACTTCCTGTGAAATTTTTTACGGTTTACTTTTTGGAACAAAAATAACATTTAAAAAATATTAATTTTATATGTGCAAAATATCGTCCAATATACATAAAAATATACAAACAAAAAATACCTTTTTTATACTTTATGACCCTAGGAATGTAATGCTATAAGATTGGTTGCCGAGCCATAAAAATAAAAATTATATTTTGAATAGGGTCGAATGTTAAAAATGTTAAATTAAAAAGTTAAAATTATTATATATGATCTTTTTCGGGCAACTTTATTGTATGTGAATATCCTGGAATTACCCAATGCGTCTGTAGTTAGTAAAATAAGATAAAAAAAACACACGTTTATAGTAATACTAATTTAAAGTTTCATCTAAAACTAAAGCCATTCCGCTCAGAAATAAACAGAACAACATTTATGAACTAAAATTCAAATGCTGATCAGCAGCATTCTATAAAATTATTTGCATGTAAATTAAGTTTATTTGAAAATACAGACAGGAGATGTATGCAAATATAATTTCAAAAGCTGAAATCGACTAATTTCATTTCATGCCAGCACCTCGTGATTATAGACTCTGCTTTTGAAAATTAAAAAATTCTAAACCTTTTTACGTTGACAAATTAAATTTTTGGACAAAGGTCGCCTTTGATATTTAACCTTTACAAATTATGATTCCTGATTACTGAATTTGCATAAATGTTTACATAAATTAAAGTTTATATCCTGACGCACGAAAATCATAAAACATTGTATATTGTAATAATTTTCTTATCAGTGCGCATATGAAATGAGAAAAACACAGGTGTACCAGTGCATAAATAATGAAATTCTTTTATAAAGAAAGTTATATTTTACATAAAAATAAGTGCGCCGTAGCGTGTATACAAAAAATGTAACATTAACCTAATTTAAAGTCTATAATTATAATCACGACTCGTTGGTGAAATATTCAGCAAGTAAGACATCCCTTCTTACTTACTCACTATAGTATGACAATCCATTCTAAAGAGCTCATACATTATTGCTAGACATGGCTCAATCCAACTTAAGTAACAGCACTTAAATATATTCTAGTTCCAGATAAGTCATTTCAACTTTATCGAGCCTTAAACAGTTATTATAGTTTCAAGTTCGAAATTGGAAAAGTTCCAGTGACATTAAATACCGTAAAGACAATAAATCGATATGCTAATATAATATCGAGATACAAATACATTTCACGGGTATAAATCTTTTATATCTTTAATTCAATTAAAACAGCACTTTTTAGATTAATTCATTCCTATATTTTTTCTTATAATGTAACAAGACTTTTCTTATAATGTAACAACTCCTCCTTCAGACCACTGAAACTATATGATTTATAATGTTATATACTATTTTCGAAATAAATGATGATATATATTCGACTTTTGTTTCTTGGGGAAGTTTATACGTGTGCCCAGATTATAGAAAAAAAATAATTTTTTATCTAATTAAATGTAAGTAAAAATTAATTAAAAAAAAAACTCCCTACTGGGATTCGAACTCTCTTGCACTCCGTTGCATATCGTACTACCAATTGATATTAGTTTTGGATTCTTTCTAATATGATAAATTTGAAATTCCACATTTAACAAAATGGTATAAATTCAACTTAAAACTCCTTTTCTCATCTCAAATATTTTCATTTCCAGATATTTTTGAAAAGTTGAAATTTTAATTTCGCTTCATAAACAATTTTTTTTTTCAGAATGAAGTGCAGCACAGAAACTTGTCTAATATAAAATATAGTATTATTACTATACGGCAAGGAGAATTAACTTTATAACAACTTTATTTAAATTCATTGTAAGTTTCAGCCTTGTTAGGTGCTGTGAGCTACCTGAAACTAGTCGAGTGGCGGAAAACTATCTTGAGTTCGTTACATTTCAATGATTTTTCAAATAGTGTACTGTGGAAAGATATATTGTAGATCTTAAATAGCAAGAACTATTTTCTTTTATGAGTAATGTACAAATTTACTAAGAGCTACGTATGTTAATTATTTTATTGAATGCCATTATGCTACATAGTACAATTCAATATTGTTAAATGAGTCAAATATAAACAGACTTTCAAGTCTCCAACGTCAGTCGAAGATTACGTAAATATAACCTAAAAAATGCCTTCAAAGGTCTGTGACTTCAAAGTTGTATATATCTAGGTTAAAATGACTAATTCTCTATAAAAAAAATATCTTCAAAGTCCAATAAATGTATAGGGCATTATCGTGCCTACTTTTATACAAATACTAGGACGAGTACTTTATTTAACAATGAGAGCAAAATGTCTTAACTATTATGTTTTTACCTTATGTATGTCTTTATATAAGAATATTTATTTCGAACATCAAGTTAAAATTAAGACCTAGTGGTGTGCTGCAGGTCTAACCTAAATATTAAAATTACTTATTCACGGAAAAAAAGGAATAGTTGGTTTTAGTATCTAAATCGTAGAATATGCACAGCTACGTTTTTTAGTTGGTTTTACTATTTAAATACCAGGCTTGGCTACCTAATTTGTTGAGGTCACTCTTTAGATAGTCCAATTGACTAATAACAATATGGCCTAGACTCGCCACCAGCTTGGGCCAGCAATTGCTAGACACATCGTTTCTCTTTTGTGTTTAATGCAAAAACCACGATAGCATTTGCTTGAAAGAAAGTGACGCTTCCTTGACTGGAATGTCATTCTAGGTCCTGATCAGATAAAGATGAATCCTGGTTATCGACAATTTAGTGCCACTGTCATATTCTGTTAGGGAAGATAACGTGATATGAATAAAAAATTAGCATATTTCACAGTGCAATAGCTGAATACAATATTTCTGACTATAAATTCATGTGAAAAAGAAATATTTCTTCATCAGATATATTATTACTTTTTGAAAAGGATACAATAAATAAATATACGCAAGTTCAAACTAATTTTACTTTTGAATCACTTGAAAGCAAGATGGGTAGAGGACGTTTAACATTCCATCAGAACATCAAATTTAAGGATCACCTTAATACACGACACCCTCATAAATGAAAAGAAATTATTAATGTTTTTTGTAAATGACATAATGTTTTTTAAAAAATGGTAACTATGTTTATTTTTTGGGATCTTGACCAAACTCTGCTACGTATAAGTACCCTCATATGAACAATTATTTTAGCTTTTTCATAGCTGTATTGTTTTAAGCCGATGTGTTTCCGTGATTCCCGTCACTTATAAAACATGCGGTACATTTCCGAAGCTCGAGAAGCAAAGAACGTCAGAAAAGCCGATGAAGAGCCGGAGCTTTAGTATTTTCCATTTACCCCGGAGCAGCCCTGAATGTCAGCTCTACACACCCAACCATTCAGGTCGTTATCTCTATGTTAAGATTCGGTGACATTCTCTGGATTTAATCCCCTACGCTACATCCAGCCCTCGTTCCCCAGTATTCCTTCCAGTTACGAAATCAAGGCTCGAAAAGCTTTCGCGATATTAACTCGCTTGATTGTGTAAGGACAAATCACGAAAATAGGCCTGGGGATCGGATTTATCGGTTAAACACGCGTCACTGATTAAGAGTTTGATGTAAGCCTAAGCCTAATTGCGGCCAATTCCATGAAATAGGTACATGGCGACAATTTAATTTGAATAGCTCCAAATATAGGATTAACTTTAATAAATTATATAAAAATTAGAGTAATAGAATTTGCAAAATTAAATTTTACCACGTTACTATTGTTATATGAAGTCTATCAGCAGTTATAACAATCTCTTACGACTGACAACAATGGAATGTATATAGAGCATCGGATCAACTGTCATGAAACGTATTTTCATTTCATATTTGCAAATAGCAACGTCTTGCTTCGTATATTAAATTTAATACTGATAATCTGAACTGCATTTGATTAACATATTTAAAACGAAAAATTGTAATAAATGTGCTTTAAGTCATATTATGTTAAATAAATAACGTTTTTGACATTATCAACAAACAAAATGTTTGTCAATTAATTTTATTTAATATTGTATTATTCTAAACGCTGAGTCGATATGATAATCCAGCATATTTTCACTGTGTTTCAAAAGAAGTGGATGTTAAAGTCAGAAATTACATAGTCAGTTAGGTTAGGTTAGGGGTATATGGCCTACTCTCTAAGATGATTGAAATACCTATCTCAAAGAGTGAAAGACCACTCTAAAAGGGTGGAGTAATTCGCTTCAAATGAAAAAGTGAAGAAATTCACTCAAATTTTGGAAACTCACTATTCGCGTGGTCATGAAAATCCATTCTAAAATTCACTCCAAAGAGAGTGAGAGTGTGACTGCGCTTTATAAGTAGAGTTATAAAAAGTGCAAGAGTGTAACAAAAGTGCTTTAACTTTAATCACAGATCAATACGTGGAATATGACGTTTTAAATTTCATTAAAAAATAACGTTATTAATTTAGAAGACTCTGTCGTGAGTAAATTTGAAATTAGTAATATATTAGATAAATTAAATACACCGATGGGTCAGTTGAAAACAATCTTTAAAGATATTATAAATATCTTCATCCAATTTAAATAACACTTGATTACTGAAATGATTAAAAATTCAATTCAACACTCAATCCTGCAAACTACAAAGAATTTATGAAACTTGAGTATATTCCCATAATTTAGATGTAAAAATTAATATTATCTTAGGATGAAATATATAGTTAATTTGAAGAAAATCACTAAATCCCTTTCGCCCATGAATTCAATTATGAAACATTAAGAACCATTATTACTTTTACAATGGAACAAAAGCAAATACAGATATTAAACATTATTGATTATAAAATAATGTATCCTCCTTTAAATAAGAAAAATGATAGAATCAATAAAATAATTGAGAATACAATATATTTTAAGTGTAGCAATTAAACAAAAAATGATATATAAATTTACCATTGTGATCAGAAAGCGGGGGATTTTCCGAAAATTGTTATTGGGAAACCCCTCAGAAACAAATTTTAATGAAGTCACCATTTTTATTTTTTTTATTTCTTATTGTTAGTGCAGTGTATCTATATATAAATTTCCTTTAAAATTATAACTTATATAGCATAGAAGTTCAAGGAAAATGTTACTCCAATCTACTGAATAAATATAAACATTTGAATAACTTTTTAGACTAGTGTATAAAATTGCACAGTAAACATTAAAAACCGTGAATTCTTAATATTTTGTAAACAATTTGTAGAGAAATTCATTAACTCAAAAGCGGGTTTTAATTACCTTCTGTTATAAATATTTTATAAACTAACTAAATATACGAGTCTCTTACGGGAATTCAAAATTTCATAACAAATAATGAAATCGTAAAACATAGTTTAGAAAATGCAGCATTAATTTACATTAATTATTGATCCGTAACTTTTATAGGAGTTGATCCATATTTTTTGATCCACAACTTTTATAACAATTCAAAGTTAAATTTATTTCATAATTATTGATTTAATTTTAATGTTAGACAAGACATAAGGATATTCGGATAACTAATAATAAGTATTTTTTTAGTATGGTTGATTAAATCTAAAGGTACGATCATTTTTTACAGAAAGATGCAATATCGGGTCATGAAAGTGTTTCGATACTTTCTTGTATACTTTCCAGGAGCACATTATATGCATGACACCATCGTTCGATTTTATAGCTGCTACAATGTGTTACTCTAATATCTATACTATAAGTTGTAGTGACCATCTTCAGAAAGGAACAGGCAATAAATGATCCACTATCTCCTCAACGTCTACTTTTGTTAGATATACCTACCTGCTGTTCTAGTAACACATATGTTTCATACGTATCTTCAAAATTTTAGTAGTTTCTGTAATATTAGAATATTTATCTAATACACTGAGATTATAATATAGTAATATTTTAATAAATTGTGCACTGCATGACTCTTAGAATACCAAAAATAAAATTGACATGCGAATGAAACTCGATCAGAACGAACATTATAAAAGTTTTCCAAAGTACGTTCGAAATATTATCTCAACATTTGCTCAGAATATTAACATTTTTTAATGGTGCCTTACATGCTTTTAGAAACATTTAAAAATAATTTCGTTACCTTCGTGAATGTAATTGGGGTACTGATGTAATAGAGCTGTGTTCAGACGAGCATTCTCGCCGGAAGAAGTAACGCTATACGATTAGATACAACGTCTATGTTTACACGCTTACTATATCAGGCAAGGGGATCCATGCTACTCAACGATATTTGATGAAATTTGATACGTTCTCAACAATGCCGAGGGTTAGATTCAAGATGATATAGATCAATAGAACCGCTTAATTCAGACACTCTCTCCTAGCGTATGCAAGCCAAGTAGTCAAGAGATGGCCAATCGCAGAATTTAGCTCATACATTGCCTATTATTGATACTTAATGGTCATAAACTAAAATTATTTGCCAAAACGTATTGTGTAAATTGAACAAAAAAATTAACCGCCTTATGTATTTCTTATATAGTACGTGATTTAAGGAATTATTTTTTGGGAACACAAGGAAACATTATTTTACTATCTCAAATTGCACACTAGGAAATGATCTGATACTAATGTTTGTTATTTGATAATATTTAATATCTAGAATTTTTAATCTACAGTGAACTCTGCAAGGTACACTGAAAAAAACGCATAGTTAAATTGACTACATAACATAGTTGGGATAATATAGTTAAAACTACTATGAAAAATAGTTAAATTTACCACTTTCACAGTAGATTTTACTATAATTTTGTTACACCAATTATCTCCTCATAGTTAAAGAAATCAACTATATCGACTGATTTAAATAAATCTAACAAATATAGTTAAAATAACTATATTCTAGTGTAGTCCTCATTTCACACTATGTCTCGTAGTCAATCTTTATATTTACTTTTATTCATAGTTAAAGTTTGTATTTACTATAAATCCATAGTAAAGAATGCCCGCGCATTTTGATGCCGCCAGGTGGCGACGCGGCGTTCGCAGCTTTTTTTCTTCGAGCCCGTGGTTCCCGTTATTGAAGTGGATTTTCATTTGGTCATAAGAAGGACCATCGCGTCGGGCGTCAAAATATAATAATACATAATTCATGTCGTATACGCACGTGTATCTATAGACAATAGTTACACGACATTGACATTTGTCTGTATAATAACATTGTGTAATACATTTTTTAACTGATTGAAGTGTGACATTCACAAACTTAGCGCATTATTGATTTTTTGTTTTTCTCTTAGTTTCCTTGTTTATCTTAAACAAAGAACGAAGGTAGAAAAGTGGACTTTTCATATGCTATGATATATATAGTTTACAAATATTTTTAAAAAGTAAATATTGACTCCTGTCTATATTTTTTAAGACAATTTTTTATACAATTTCTCTTACTGAAGGTAGTAAATTTCTGAAATGACTATTGCAAAATAGTTGAGACTATTTGTCTATTATGATAAGTACCATTTTGAATCATGAAACAATAGTTAAACTTTACTATTTCAGAATAGTTATTTTAACTATTACCATGCCTAGTCCTCATCTAGCTATGATTCATAGTAAAAAAAATGGTCATTTCAACTACTTTTTTTTCTGAGTGTGACATTTATTTTATAATTCTATTATCAACTCAATGTTTTTGACTCCATTAGAAATTAACATTTACCAGATACGCCAACTATAAACTAGATATCAAGAATTTATACCTGAAATTAAAGAAACTCTTTGCTAATTGTCGGTAATCGCATTCAAAGATCGTTGAACAATTTTGTACATGCAAATACAATTAAGTATATCCAACCGCAATTTCTTTTTTCCTAATCGTATATTTAAAAATTACTTTTGATAAGACAACTACCACAGAAACATGTTACAACAGTAGAGTTATAAAATAATGTGAATTGTATTAACATTTCATCTGTTAATCCTTATTGTTGGTTCAGGATAATTTGACTGTCTTTGAATATATGAAATAGAGAAAGAGCTTTGAAAAGGGTGAGTCGATTACCTGAAATCCACAAGTTTTACATAGAATTAGATTTCCAGAGAATTCGTGGAAGGAAATAATAAATTTTCTAGTTCATGCATATTTAAAATGCATTTCGAAGAACGAGAATAGAGATGTGTAGATTGACTATTTGCCTAAATTTTCTACATTCGGGATAAATTACTAAGAAGCTAAAGTTAAAAACTATTTCTCATGATGTTATTAACAGAACTTTGGATCGTTCCACGTCAACTCGACGGTGACGTTGACGTAGAATAAAATTAATATTGAATTACTTTTTGTACACAATTTTCAATGAAACATTGTAGAATATTTTCACTTCAAAATTTGTGTACGAATTATCTGAAAGTATTTTTTGGATGTCACAATTTGTGATTCCCCTTCTAATTCAATTGAAACTTGGACGGTTGATGACTTACAATTGTAATATTCAAACATTTCAACATTTCTGAAATATTTTTCAAACGCCCTCTACCGAAATCCTTTCGATTCCCGAGCCGGCGATTTTAAAAAAACCTCTTCAACAAAATATAAAAAATGCAAATTTTAGATGTTAAACATATGAAAAATATGGAGAAACCCTTCTTATGATAACAATTACGTTTTCCAAAATAATAATATAAACAAAATTAATACATTCTCTTTTTCAGTTAATAAAATCTACAAAACTAAGTTCTCACGATATTTATTACCTCCCTCAAATGGATATTTCAGAATATTCCAAACAGGTCTCTCAGTATTATCTAAATTTATTAATTAAATCATGTAATAAGCACCACAATATTGATTAAATATTTAATTGGCCTCAGTAATTATTACTTAACATAATTCAGAAACTACTTCCAAAGCTTTTGTAAATTTTGGAAATTAAGACAAAACGTAAATATGTTTGGGTAACTTCAAGAGCCTTAGTGAAACGTATTATAGTTCTTGCTTGTTAATTATAATATTCATACATTATTTAACGGTTTAAATCCTAGAGAATAATTCCGGAGAATGTACGTTGCAGTCTGAAAATTTCCATTAAAACTGTGATTTGGTTCAACTCCACCAACTACCTTCCAGCCAAACTGCAAGAATCCACACTCGTCAGTGTCTTAATATAAAAATTCACTAAAAATATTTTGTTTTTATGCATAGTGGTAGAAATGCAAAATATCAGAGTGATATACCATTATGAGATTAAAACGAATAAATTAGTAACTACGCATGCAATCCTACAATCAATTATGCAAAATGTATTCCATTATCGTATTATAATAATAATAATAGTATACGTAATTAATATCAATAATATAACAATACAACGAAAGAGATTCGCAAAATAATAATTTTTTATAGCAATATCTGAAATATATAAATCAGCCTTTAATTATTTATTTTGCATATTTTTAAACAGATCCATTATATCTGACACTTATCAAGTATCAGTTATTTTACGTTTATAACCAATTCTATTGTCGATCTACGTAAAGTTTTACAGACTGCTTTTGTATTCCATCACATTTACTAATTTGTATTTGTCGTGACTATTTTAACAAGCCTATTTTAATGAATTCAAATGATTGTCTACCGATGATATTCACAATTATGTCTAACATTTTCATTAGCTTTCTGGTTTATTTTCAACCGTTGTAGTGGTATTCGATTTTAAATACCTTATTTAAGACTTTGAAATGTTCTCAAATTTAATGAAAATTATATTAAAAACGAGTATTTTTGCTATAATACGTGACTTAAGAAATTCAGACTCTTCTGCATTTCACTTTATCGTATTTTTATTAGGATATTGTCGTTTATATAGGTTTTCGATATCTACAAGTCGTTTATAATGTTCTTTGACGAAGCGTGTGCAGTTTCTTATCTTTAATGTTTTTAATTACTTCGTTTTCAATTATAATATATGTATAATTATGATTGTACATTTGTACACGTTCCTCCAATGTTTTTATTTTTATTTCAGTATAATTTTCCCTTCTACAATAGACTAATGAAACTAACTGCGACGTAAAATTTGAATATTTTACTATTATTTCCAAAATAGAGGAAACTTCATTGTAGCGATTTACAGGACCTGCAAAAATGGTCAATTTTCCAACATTTTAGACAAACAGTAATTTTTATATGTTTAAATAAAATATACATATTTGGTGTTACTTCTTCTATTTTAGACTACTTATAATTCGAATGTTGTTTACGTAAATAAAATGGATCAGAAGCAAATTCGGGACTCTTTATAATTATTATCCTTGTGTTGGGCTTTTTATATTATTGTAAATAATGATAAAGCTTTATTACTGAAATGTTATTAGTGCCTATAATTTTAAATGATTACGTTAATGTTTTGCAACTTTAACCAATCAATTTTATAATAATTTTTTAATATGTTTATGCGCCCAATAAATGATAGTAATATTTTACAGCACATGATTAATGCAGAGACCAATAGTAAATTATATTCGGAACTTAGTGTAGGATTAGAAATTTCTGTGTCTTGAAAAACGAAACTCGGACATTCATATAAGGTTAGCAACAGTTGAGTTAAGTTATGTTAGAATTTCGTATTTTCCAATTCTTTCAAGCTTAAAAATTTTTTACTTTATCAAACACTTAGATATACTGTGAAACAATGAATAGATTTTGCATCATAATAAAGCCTAGACGTAATATTCTGTTCATAAATTTTGGGTAAAATTTAACATTTTAATGATATCTACATAGTAATCGAATATAGTATCTGCATATTAGTCCTCTTATCTGTTATTATATAAATATTACAAATCCGTATGCTAAAACAATCTAGTGTACACGGAGAGAAGAAAAATGGAATATTTACTTATATAATGCGGGACTTTTTACTATACAACGGAGTAAAAATAGGAAACATAAGAGAATTTGGCACTTTTTGCCAATGCAAATATAGATTATTTGTCGAATGATAAGTATATATATTACACTCACCCATACACGGAGAAAAAATCCACAGAATTTTTGTACGGAAATGTCCTGAAAAATTACCGTGCTGTCCCATAAACGCAGTGAATGTTGTTCGCAAAGTAAAATTTGCATTGCTTTGCTGAATTTTTCCAAAGTAACATGTAAAATTTCGGATCAAGAGCACAGTAAAAATTCCTGTGCCACAATACTGCAAAAATTCCTGTGCCACAATACAGTAGAAATCCTGGGTCACAGCATAGTAAAAATTTTTAGCTCACAGTTCATTCCAAAATGGAAACAAAACGAATGCAAACAGAAAATACGTGAACATTTTGCACACCATCTCGTTTATTGGGTATAGATGAAACAAATTGCAAGCCTACAAGTAATAGCAATAGCTCTTAAAATCGTAAAAGCCTTATCGACATTTACTTTCAGCTGACCGGATATATCAATGTTTGTTGTATATTATTTGTATGCACGAAAAAAAAATTTCTATTTTACTTTCAACTTGAAAAAGTAATATTGATATTTTATTAAAATTTAAAGCAATAGGAAAAGGACTATTAATAACTGATTCACATATTCATATCACCCCGTATAAATTGGCCAAACTTGTTCAAAAGAAATTACTGCAACGAGAACAAAAAAACGGCCGCCATATTGGTGCTTTTTTGTTTTCACCGCAGTTAGACTCGGTAGCATTCGAATATGTTCGGAAACTTTCGCTTCCACTTCGAGAATTGGCATAGTAAAAATAATGAAGCAACATATTATAAATTCTTCAAATATTGGGGATTATTTGACTTGCACTAACTTAAAAACTCAATGTCCTGTATATTTTACTGTGCTACACTGAACATTTTGACTAGATCGTACATAAAAATATCTAGCCGTTATTGCAAATATTCCTACAAGAAATGCAATATTTCTTGTCTGTTGCTATAAATATTTCCGAAAAATCAAGTTGCACCTGCTTTCAGATGACTAGCACGGTAATTTTTCAGGAAATTTTTTCTCCGTGTATGCAATTTTCCCCAAAAGCATAATAAATAATATCTTCATAATTGTAAGATTTATTCAGACGTTTGGTAGTTTTTGCCAGATATTCTGTAAATAAGACTTTGCATAATTGTATAATTTACTCGAACGTTTGGTAATTATAATCTAAATGCAAAGATAAAATTAACGCTGAAATATAAATGAATCGTTCACGCCCCAGGGATTTCTCAGAAGATGTAGAGAACACATTCATTGTACACAATGGCAAATCATGATACACATGCACAGACAAACATATATAACATATATCTAGAAAACAGTAGAAAGCTAATACTTATCTTAAAACTAGGAAAAAACGCCACGCAGAAACGCACGCACGAATATTCACGAAACAAAGTAACATAAATCGTAAAATTTGGAACTTGTATTTATACCAAGTGCGACCGTTTTCTGTCGTTTGCACAAAACCCGCCATCTGTTATCGTATGTGTAATACAATCCCCTGAACTTACAAATCAATTTCTTATCAAGATCTTTTCTGGTGTTCGGATGCTGTGGAGTCTAGTCCAGAAAAGAAAAATATTGTTTTCTTAGTTTCTTGACGGTCTACCCGTTTCCCATGCGAATCGGCAACTATTACCAAACGGTTGAGTAAAATATCCTTAATAAAAAGAAGTTTTCCTTCTTGTTGTATACATTTCTCTTAGTATATTCAACTAATTCATGAAAAGACGTAACTTCTACATTTCGACGAATGTAAAAAATAATTGCTTCTTATTAAAATTAAATTATACAGTAATTTTATACAGTATTCCGAATTTGTTAGGATTTATTTACTTTTTCGGCTGGATGAAATTTCCAAACACTTTACTTTCTGATGTAAAGTAAATATTACCATCCAAAAATAAAAGTTATGCTGACTTTACTGTAATGTGTCTTTAAAAATCAGCAAGTTTCGAAAAGGACCAAACGTTTAGTAAATTTTCGCTTCTATTTTGTACAATATCCATTTCTCTTTTCTCCGTGTACTTTAAAATTTTCGAAAAAATAATAAATATTTCTATGTCATCTATTAACAAATATAAACATTTATTAATGTTTTTACAGCGTGGATGCAAGAGAACGAGATTTCGGATATGCCGAAAAGTGGTCGGACGAAAAGGTGTTCTCTAATCGAGCTTATTTCGTACCAGATAGGCATCCGGCCGAATTGGGAGTAGATCACATTAGAGAGGACGATGCTGGAATCTATCGATGTCGGGTCGATTTTCAGATTGGACAAACACGCAACTCCAAAGTCAATTTAACCGTTATAGGTAAGAGAATATCCAATTATAACAGATAAAACAGCTTCCTGCGCCATCTGTCGAAATGTAAATCATTCATGGACATTTGTAAAGTCCTTAAAATCGAACTGGAACCACTCTTGTAATTTGATGAATTCAAATGGTCAATTTTAGTTTCAATCTATTTGAACATGAGATTATTCAGTCTTCAGATAAGAAATGTTGATATAAACATTAAATATTAAAATCACTGCGAATTAAACTACGACTGAATCTTCTCATGACGTTTTGGTGTTCGTAAACATGTGGAATATTAAGAAATTTAAGTAAAAATACATATATAATTGAGACTTACTAAATATCATGTTTAATTCATCATTCCTGGATATTTCATAAGTCTCCCTTATAACAGAGTAAATTATTTTGCATTCGATTTATAGAAACAATACAAGAATGGTTCGTCCACCAAATGATTTATTTTTCCATCGTATAAAATTTTGTATTAAATTTCAAAAAAACAGAAGATAAAAACATTTTTGAACTTTAATACAATTGGATAGGATAATGAATTAATTTGAAAAACACGTATATTCTCAAGAAAAATGTTCACTTCACCATAACACCAAATGTTGCAACCTAATGTCCAAGTACCCTCCCAGTAGCCGGAATAAATATCACTTTTTTTTAAAGGGAACAATTACGAAAATGGCGTACGACTATACTCGCAGTTCGGAATAAACGCGATAAGCATATTATCCAACGGATAATGGAACGCGTAAAATACCTGAGCTTTTAATCTACTCGCGTCATGTTCGTGGAAAAATCCGTAAAATATCGGAGCAATTTCGTGCCAATCAATTTTATTTTCTCTGTTATGGTGTTCAAGAAAGTAGGCAAATATCGCTCGCCGTTCCAATACAATTTCTGTCCATCATTCCGATCACTTTCTCGCTATAGAAATGGTTCCATCGAAAGGTAGAGCGTTCGTAGATGCGTAAATATCAAACGTTTCCTGGGATGGTGCACTTGTGTGGAGCTTCTCCAATACGGCTCTGGAGAACGTCGATATTGTCGCGCATATAGCCAAATTATTCCAGCACGAAATTGTTTTCATTTATATTGCATCCGATGTCAAGATTCCCCCACGCTTTTTGCAACATCTCGAAAAGGTACAAAATCTCTGCATTTCGGCAAGTACATCGTAAAGAACATCGAAAGTAAATAAACAATACATAATCAAAAACATCAAATTATTATGCATATTTCATTGAAAAAATATATTTTTTATCCTATCGAAAAAAATAACACCTCTTTTTTTCATTTTCAGACATACACTTATCTAGTGCATTACGAAAATATCGAGTGATTTTTTTCTTTATTTCTAATATAATTGTATATCATTCGTAGGGGAGTTTTAACGAACATTTCGTAAGCCTCGTTAAGATGCCTCAACCATAACCAGCATTCATTGTCCATGGCGTAACTTTTCCACTCTTCAAAATTATAAATCTTTAAGTGATTTATGAAGAATGTCCACCAATTACAATTATTTTCCCCTAATAACCTGCAATCCAATGCATTGTCTACAAACAATTCATACGTTGCAGTGAAAAGTGTGTGATTGGTTTCCCTGTGAGCAATTCTTTCGATGATGGTAATCGGTGTAATGCAACTTGGTACTTCTCCTCCCCAACTAAATTCGATGTGGAAAATATTTTGAAGCACGTACGAACCCTAAAAGCAACATGGCCACCATAATGTTTATATTTGTGGTATATGAATTTGATTTTTGCAATTTTTACTGTTTTATTTCAAAAAAACTTCTAAAATAAAATTGCAGCAATTAGTTGTAAATGTATTGCAATAGTTACCTCTGTAATTGGACATTGCATTCCAGATAAAATAGCTTTCTTAAGTATCACAAACGTTATAATAGAATTGTAATAATCATCTGGCATGTTCGCGAGACCAAAACAAAAAGCTACCGCAGTAAATCTGTGAAATTCTTCCTCCTTTTCAGTCTTGTAGTACATTTGTAACTATGAATAAATGTGTATGTTATTATATAAGTAATATAAATTTCAAAAACTAATTAATTTAAAAATATATGCAACGGCAGGGACTTTAATCAAATTTATCCTAAAAGTTTTTGTTAAATAATTTTTGAGAATGATTTATGCGAAAGGGATATAGGAAAAAGTTTTTGAGAGAGCAAGAAAGGTACATTACTACTAAGTGAAAGATAGTTTCTTTTCAAACTTTTCTTCATGTATGAATCGAATTCTTAATTTCTTAATAACGTGGGAATAATCTCATTGTTCCATCATACGTTTGCATCTGAAATTTTAAATGGCGACAACTGATCTAAATATAATCAATTTTTGTAGGGAATTTATTTTATTAACCCAAAAGGACGAATTTTCCTTGATCTTTTCAGCTGTAAGTTCTGAAGGATTACTCATGATGAAAAAATTCTGCATTCATCTTTTCTAACGTAAATTAAATATACTTTCCGATTCTGACGTCATAAGTTTTAAAAAGTACGATCCAAAAAAGATACAATCGATTATTTTCACAAAAAGTCGTATTTTTTAACGTGAATTTTTTCGATCAACAATTTTGCGCCGAAATTGGATGAGCAGGTCACTATGAATTGAAAATTTCTCGGTCTTTGATCCTAGACTTTAAATTGTTCCAGCTCAAAAGTTAAATTTCAAAATTGCGGTATTCAATATGGCGGTTTGAAGCCAAAAATTAACAATTTCGATTTTTCCATGTTTAATAATTTAAATTTATAAATTCTTACTGAAAATGTGTTTATTAAAAGTTATTTGTGTTGCTGATCACTAATTGGATGGAGAATTTGCGAAATTCAACATGGCAGAATCGATATGGCGGACGAAAATTTCCAACTGCTTCAATTTTTATAAAAGTTTGCGATCACTGATTTTTTGTGTTGTCGAAGATGAAAATGACATTACAGAATCCTAATGGCAGTTTATCTCGATACTCGTATATATCTAGAGTTAATAAATAATCACAATTTACGTTCTTTACCGGTAAAAAGATTTGTTCGTTGCCTGACTCCCACCACTTGGCGGGCAACGTATAATAGAGAGCCTTCGGTCTTTTTCTTTTAATTGTTAAATTTTTATTTTATTTTTTTCTAATTTTGATTGATTTTTCATTTTTAATCCTTATTTCATAAATTCGAATTCGGCAATATATAAATAATGAAATATAACCCTATTGTATTAAGCCATAGAAACGGGCGTAACAGGACACACAAAAATAAAATTTGCAATTTGTGCAGTATCTTGTTCTTACATCGCATTTTTCAAAATTGGGACAATTTTTCTTTGCTTCATTGTGATGCACTGATGTGGAAGAGCTTTTGAATGGAAATTTGTTGTGTGGACATTAGAAAAAAATTCGTCCACCATATCGGATACGCCATTTTGAATTTTGTAAATTGGACATCGGATTAGTGATTAGCGAACCAAATAACTTTTAGTAAGCACATATTCAGTAAGAATATATAAATTTCATTTGTTAAACATGTCCAAATAAAAAATGTAATTAATGTTTTGGCTTCCAACCGCCATATTCGGTATCGGCATTTTGAAATTTTTTCACTTGAAAGTGAATCCTCATCCAATTTTGGCGGCAAATTGTTGATCGAAAAAAAATTATGGTGTAAAAGGCTTTTTGTTAGATTATATCTTTTTTGGATCGTATTTTTTTTTTTATTTGAAGGTCAGAATCGGAAATAACGATCAATTTCACGTTAGAAATGATAAGTCCAGAAATTTTGCAGCTTTGATAATTCATCAGAACCTACATCTGAAAAGTTCAAGAAAAATTCGTCCTTTTGTGACGTTAAGGATTAAACAAAAATATGGCCTATTCTCGAATCTACCGTTGTAAAAACATAGCCCATAAGCACAATTTACACTTATCGTCCGTTTAAACGTTTATTTCAACGGTATCTTCTTTTTGAAATAATCCTACTGTTAAACGTAATGAACTCGATAAGAGTGACTTAAAATTATAAGTTCAAAGTTCATGATACCAACGTGTATCTATTCTGTTTGTAATAAAAGTAAATAAGTTACCTCTATCGGAAGAGTGTCCCCAATCTCTTGTTTTACAATAATTTTTGCATTATCTTCGCTTTCTTCGGCATCGAACCACTCATTATTGTCACTTGAGACAGCGAGTCTCGTTAACGTTCCTCGGTAATTACAGCAGGGCTAAGAAATTACAAAAGGACGTCGATATTATAATTCAATCAATTAAAATACAAATGTATTTGATAATATTTTTCTTTACGAAACTTTGTTCCCACAATAAATAATAACTTATATAATAATAGTAATTAATTTCAGAATTATTTTAGAGAATAATTTAATTATTTATTCATTAACTCTGTATAATTACTGTAAATTTTTCTTAAAATCAATCAAAGAGCACTAAAGTAATGCTAAAATTTGATAACACATGTAACTTTAATCTACGGTACTTGTTGCTATCAGATACTTTTGTAACTTTTCATATCAGTATTATATATTATCATATATATTGCATTTTATTTTACTTCTAACAAAATTTCAACAAATAGCTCATTCGCTTATACTGCACAAATAGTTACTAATACGCCACAACGTAAGCAAATTCAAAATAATTATTATACCAACATGAAAAAAGCTCTCATGGAAATATTTTTTTCATTCTTAACAAATGAAACAAAAAAATGTTGCATCTAACATATTTTAAGAAAATATTCCTTTACTTGGAACTATTCATGTAAAAGTTTATTTAAATTTACATTGTATTACAATATTACACTTTTCAACACAAAATGATTGTAGGATAGTTATCGCAATATCAAAATATAGTTTGATTAACAATATTTTTTATATTTACAGAGGAATGAAATGTAAATTACTAAATCAACGTTTCTACGAATGACTTTTATTAGATTCCACAATAAACTTACCTTTTCTGCACAAGTTACATCTAAGCACACCACTAGTAAACACAAAACAAAAACCTTATATTTATTACAAAACATTTTTTAAAAAAAAAGCTTGCGGTTTTGTTCACGTCTTTTAAGAACTGTAGACTAAAGTAACATTGTAAACAAATAGTAATTGAACAATAACAATACTCGTAGCTATTTCTGCCGATACTACTATCTATTGATTTTTCGCAATGAGGAAAAGTACAGCTAATATTTAAACGTTTAAACTTTAGTTAATATCTTATAAGTGGGAGGAATGCATAGATAATTATATTTTAAATTCAATTAAAATCGTTATAATCCTTGTAATACATATGAATAATAGACATTTTTAGTTAAGAAGTAAAAATGTGCTAAATTACAGTTAACCTTTTTTATAATTATTTTCTGTGCTGTTAATTAATGATCCAGGAAACACATTTCGTTTTCCATTCCCCATTAAGTGATTGTATATGGTCGAAGCTACAAAAAAATACAAAGTATGTATTAAATCGTTCACTCCATAAATTTCATTTTATCCAGATATCGGTTTCCGACTACAAATTAAGCGCAAAAAAACGTGTTTAGAGTTATCTAGAAAACTCGTGTTGGAGTTAATAACATAAGTAATAGGAACCTTATGAAAACCTTGTTGTGTGGGATAAAGAATAAGCTTGGATATTATTTTGACATTATACGAACCTTCACAATTATATTCACTTTTAAAAAGAATGCTATACAAAGAATAGACGTTATTTTGAAAGTGAAACATTAATGTTGCGTTTCAGTAAACTTACATTAATATGTGAAGCGAATTGCCTGATAGGGAAGATTTATACAATGGTAGTTCTCGAACATAAACTAATCATAGAGTAGTAAATTAACATAACTCCATTCCTTGCCTTCAGTTGCCTATTTTGATATCAAATATTACTGTTGGTTTTAATTTATTGACTACATCAACGGTGCGTCTAGACAAATGACTCAAATTAAACTTTGTTTGACTAGTTTTGTTTCCGATTAGTATGTTATGTAAATTTCAAATCATCAGAGTGTAGTGATAATCTAAACCCGTCAAAGTAATCGAATGAATTAGATGAATATTTTTGATGTTTCGATTAATATGAAGCAAGTAGTACTTCAAAAGAATTCCAGTAGATAGTTAGTAACTAGTTTAATATGTGATATTTGTAGTCAGAATAGCATACAACAAAAATACATTTAAAATGTAACTCAATGTAAACATGATGTTCTGTAAAAAAAGAAAATGTATTAATATGTCTGCGGTTCTTGAATTACATTCAGCGAATGTAATTTTGACCTGAGTTTGTCAAGTACCGACCTTTGGAAATGTGTTTGTATTGTGCAAATGTTATTTTTAAATAACACGTGGTAAAATTGGTATTATTTAATTGTTTGTCTTTTTGCCAACTATAAAAATATTGAAGTACAATCTACGTTTTTTTTTTAATACGTTAAAGCCGATTGCTACGCACGCCTATACAGAAGCCATAAGAGATTGTCAACAGGTAACATTTAAACACAATTTCTATTTTAATCAACTTTCGAAACATCTAAATATTTTTCTAGGTATAAATTGTGTACATATACTAATAATTGAATTATGCATAATATTAATAAACTAAGATTAAAATGTACACCAAATTCATACTATGGAGTGATCAGAAATTATGTTTCGTTTTATCGCTGGCTTTTGATGTCGATAGCAAATAATCACATTCGTAACCATAATTGTATTCAATATATTATGTATACTATTCGTATCAATTATGCTTATAAATATATCGTAATATTTACAATATTTACAATATACCAATATATCTATTCTTCCATATTACTTAGTCTAATGATACGTTAACCCTTTTTTGCCCAAAATGAGAATAATAAGTACGTCAACTTCAGCTCAGATTCTCGAGTAAAAATAATTTTTTGTTAATTTTTTAAAGATGCCTTTCTTACTATTTTCAAACATGCTCTATCGATTAGCGATGAGCAAATTGGAAGAAAACGATTGTTCTTATACAAATTTTGCAAAATAAAATAAAAGTGCCATTATTTATAGAACTTTTTTTAATTTTTCATGATTTTCTCCACTGAAATGGAGTATAATTAATGAAACGCTTGCATAAAAAGTGCTCTCTATTTTTCAGAAGAAATGGCCCATTGAAAATGGCTTCGTAACGAAATAAAAATTTATTCAGAATTATTAATTCCTTGCAGTAGAGATCATAAATTTTTTAGTATTACAATGATTGTATAAATATTGACTGCTTATGTACGCCGATTATAAAATTTCAAAATGATGGATCTGTTATGGCGACCGTATCAATGTCATCAATATAAAACTGAAAAAACGTTCTAAGTTCTCTATTCTAGGAAATTATTAAATCTGAATTTTGTTTCGCTCCGTGGACTTCTGGAGTCTGTCATTGCTTTTAAAAAATAATCTACCAGCATAGAATTTATGTTCAACAATCGGGATCGCTATTTATGTATAAACTTCATTGATTATTATTCGTTTCAGTTGCCGAAAATCATGAGAAAAAGATCTAAAAATCATGACACTTTTATATTATTTTGCAAAATTTGTGTATGAAGTCGATAAACAATCATTTTTGCAATGTTCTCACTGGGGACAGTTAAAGCAGATTTAAAGATAGTAGAAAAGGCATCTAAAAATTTTGAAAAATTTGTTGTTATATGAGAAACTGAGTGGATTTTGACGAAACTGCTCTTCTCATTTTTGGCTGAAAAAGGTTAAAAGGTACCTAAAGGCAGGAAAATGCTGTTTAGAGCTAAAGAATAATAATTCTATCTTGCCTTGCTTTATCAGATTTCTTTGAGTTTGCTTAAATATCTCTTTTTTGGTCAGTTAACATATTTTGACATTGTCATTTTTATGAATTTATGTACACCTGGCAACCCACCATAAACATGAAAATTTTAAAACCCAATAGTTCAGCAAAGAAGAGAAGATATATTTATGAACACTTGAAAGGTATTCGAAAGGAGAAGGCGCACAAATTAAGACTTTTAAGTTCCTTCTTTTTAGTATAGAAAAATTCGACGCTACATAACCTCAAAAGTTGGCATATATTTTTTATTTTGCACTATTAGATTAGCATCTGATTGTAACTAGTGCCGATTCAAAAAAAACTTCGGATTCTGATTCAGAGCACCATAAACCTTCAGCATAGTAAATTTTGTTTATGGGTGACAGGGTCGACGTTACTTCAAATCTGAAACGAAATATTAAAATGGTAATCAGCAATTGTTCAGATGCACAATATTCCATAGCAAAGTTTTGTATTTTCAATTGACATTAGACTAAAAAAATGCTGCTTAGTTTGCTAATGAAGAATTACAGCGCAGCGTAGCGGCGATATTGCTGTTATATTAAACTAAAGTTAGAAACGCAAGAAGCCAAGTAGAACTGTCAAAACTAAAAAAGTAAGAAAAGTAAATAAAAAAAAAGTAATATTACAACTATATTTTTTATAATTTAGACAAAATGCTAAACATTTTGTACCTAGAGCTTTTCAAAAGTATTCATATTATCATTCTAAATTCTAACTTGCTTTAGAATTGCTACGTGTACATAAACTACCTGCACTATGGGATATTTTGTAGGTATATTTAAGAAGATAAAAAGTCATGATATAAGCTTTGGCATGTTTGGATACTGGTTTTGGTTACCTGTTAATGAGCAACATTTTTTGTTAACCCCTAATCCCGATGAATGGTTCGTGTTCGACCCAGAGAAAATGCAAATTGTAGGTACTTTATAAATTGCACTACTGTAAGCATTTTCAAACGGCAGGACATATTTGACCCAAGGTAGAGGGAGGAAAAGGCTTTAAAATAGCCGTCGGAACTAAGGGTTAAGTAATGAAGTTGTAGTTAAAAAAATACATTTTGGGACAAAAGAGTTTCTATGGGCTTAATGTGTATTGATTAATACATAAATACATGATGATTTAGTCTAGAATATAAATTCGTTTCGATGAACAGACACCCAAACAACTCAATCCGTTCTAGATGTCCTGAGGATCTCCCGAGTACGGCCCAATGTCTGCTTTTGGTCCTCGGGAGCTCCTCAGCGTGAGGTTTATGCACCCTATTAATTCAATTTACACAATTTTATATTATTCCGATCTCCTAAATTTTTCGTGCAATTCAGAACTTTTTGCATTTTTTCTTGGTAAAAGTAGGAACAGGGGAAGATATTATATTAACGTCGTTCTCATACGCCAAGTCGACGTTGGGGAACTATTGCTTTCATAGCAACAAACTTATTACAAATTTATTAATCTTTTTTCGATTCATCGATTCATAAGATTCATCAATGATAAGTTTATTAACAACTATTATTTAATCATTTATTTAGACTAATGACCTATAGTGACTATTCTCTGAGATACTTGCTCACAAAAGAGCATAAGATTATGCAATAGAAAGTTATTAAAATACTTACTTAATTACATCAATTCTCAACAATCGAGTTTCAAGCAAATGCTTTGAAATGAAATAAACAAATCACCGGAAAATACCCATTGATGAGACAGGAAAGCTTGCGCAGTTGAAGAAATTTCTCATCGTCACGCTAATTAGGACGAGGAACGTTTATTGAAACGAATAACGAAGTTCGCACTTCCGGCATCTCTTCGAGTTTCACACGAATAACAGCTCTGTGCGACAAAGTAAAAGTCTCGGGAAAGTGTGAAATTCCAGCCTCTTGACGACGATACGCGCAAGCTTAAGTTCAACACCGTGGTATAAACATTTGGGTCCACCAATTTACGGAGACAGCTCTTCCGGCTGCGACGTTATGAGATTAAACGCGTCACGCGTCTGAGGCTTTCCAATAGCAAAGGCATTCGCGAAATTCCGGACCCGATATTAAGTACTGTAACGCGAGCAAATACATCTTGGTGCGATGTCTGATGCATCCTGGCGCAGACGCGCAATGGGTTTGGTATGCTCAGTGGTCCCTAGTATGCGTGTTGTACCTACATGTTACGTAAACGGCCGCGGCGTCTTAAATACGTGCCGAGGATGCCTTCTCGACGATGGTGCTTTCTTGCATCTCCACCCTCGGTGTACCTACACTACTACAACAGGAATTATAATCCGGGAGGAGATCTTTTGACAAAGTTCGCTCCGGGGAATTCTCCAGTTGAATTTACGGAGTCTTAAACTCTCGAGTGCGAGAGTATTCTCGCGGCCGGCACAGTCGAATGCGAATTTTCTTCACGACACTTTCAGTACGAGCTGTAATTGAGTCGAGAGGGTACGCGGCGTCTTTGATTCGGCGTCATACATACGTAAATGCGAGAGCTTGTCACGGTCGAGTGAATCTGCTGACTTGAGGAAAGCTTCCTACCTACGAGTTAGCTCTTGTCAAGAGCTATATGTACTTTGAGATGAGCAAGCAACAATGATTATTAATGTTAAGTTTTCATCACCATTCGTCAGATTGTTCTAACCCAATGTAACAGTTCCAAACTCTACACATTTGATTGATATGAGCTAATTTTATGCCACTGCATCCATAAAATGTACCGTACACCTTGACTTCGTTGTAATGTGAGGAAGTTTTGGAACTGAGAAGCTCATTTATTTGAATAAACTTCTACTAAAGTGCTGTAAAAACTTGTAAAGAATTGGGGTGGATGTAACCTGAAGTCAGGCACTTTTGATATCATGAAAGTTACGTTTGCTCAAAATGTTGGAAGATGAAGACATTTTTATGTAAGAATTTTTTTTTTAAATTATTTGAGAAATCGATGTCTGATCTATTCATCTACATTTTTTATACTTTGGAGTATTCTAAACATATCCAATGAGGTACATCTTTTCTAACGCTGACAAAGTCAAGGTTCGCTCAACTGCTTTATGTCGTTGGAAACGCCAGTGAAAAATAGACTTTGGTGGTAAGAGGAATGAAATGATATCTTACCATAAAGTTAAAGTACATTATTATTTAGCAATCGAGGCGGAGACTCTAATCATAGAGCATAAACCAGCAACATTAGAAACAGAGAAGCATACACTCCAGTATGGGCTCACGGTGGATGTCAGCAACTAATGCGGTGTTTAGATTGCGGGGGAAGGAAATCAAATCCGAAAATGAAGGGGGAATATTGTAAACAGAAATGGACAGGACAAGTGGACTATTGTTAAAGAGTCGAGCAACGCACAAAATATTTCCTTGAGCAAGCTTTCAACAAGAGACTGGCCCAATTCCGACTAAAATACTCCGAAACACATGCTAAATATTTACTCCACATACACAGAATTGAAAAAAGTTTTGAAAACCTAGCTGACAATACGGGAAAGTGAGCGGTTGGCGTTAAATAACTTGTTTTAGTAACAAAGTATTCCATATGCAGATTTGATTCTTAAGTAGGAGGAAGTGCTTAAAGAGCATGAGCAATAAGCAGAACAATAGAAACATATAAGCAATAAAAGCAGACACTAAATACCAATTGTCAAAACAATACTTTGTTTAGGCGAAGGAACAATTACTGTTTCAACAAGTAAAATCACCCTGGGAAGACTCTGTACAGTATATCGCAACATAAATACAATGTAGCAAAGTAGAACGACAATTGCAGTGTCGGAGAATAGCTCTATCACTTCGGAAATCAAAATACCTGCAAGTAAATGAAACCTTAAACTATTATGACATTCTAAAACCAAATAATAACTAACGTCGAAATGTTATAGTTATCCGCGGTCTAAAAAAATACACATCGATACTAATAGCGAAGCTAAATAATACGAGAAACAAGCAAATACCCTATTCATTATGCATGTCAATGGTATGCTAGTTAAACATAATAATCAATCGTTCAGTAGTGCTGCAAATCACGTGTCGGAAATAAATCTAAAAAACGACTTGAAATGCTAATACGTGAAAAAAAATAAGGTACATCTGATCCACAAAAATGTTTAGGAACTTTATTATTTACCATTTCGCCTGGCTGGATATTTCAATGACCAGAATACTGTTTTTGTGTTTTTGAACACATAAACATAAGGAACTATATTAATCTGACTCAACCAAACTGTAACTCCATCCATAGTTCAGCATCAACATTTTATAGACCGTTAGATACATTTTTATGTGAACATACACTCATTAGATATATGGAGAGAATAATTTTGAAAATGAAGACTATACAGTTGAGTTGTTTATGTTTCAAATCACAGTCCGAAATCGCACTTTGACTGTAAAGTAATTAGTAATGTTATAATAAATTATCGATATTGTGTTATTGAACCATTATTAAAAGGATACAATGAAGGTCACAAATTTGATGGCGATGAGAGAAAAACGAATCAATTAATGCTGGACACTGTTAGACTATTGTCCTAACAATTGCCAGTGGATAGTCATGGACAAAGATCGGAATTATGATCTGGAAAGATGAAAAATCACTTGACATTAATCTGTATGCTATTGGTCAACATTACCTGTCTTCATAAAATTCAGATATTAATTTCCCTTAGCATTGAAAAGAACATTACGTTCATTACATGGGACTTCACTATTTGAAGGTTCTCCTTCTGACAATATCGAAGCATGCACAGAATCAGTTTCTCGTAGGTTGACAGGAAATAGTTCTCTGGATGGTCGATTAATGTCAATGATCATCTATGTGAAAATCATAAGCTGTACAAGTTTTCCGGAAAACTTGATAATTAGGAAACAACAAACATAATAGCTAATTATAAAACAGAAGTAAGCAAAACATACCTAACGAAAGAAGGATTCAAATAACCTGCGTGACATCTCCAAGCTTGTGTTGTGCAATTTTCGGGTCCCAGCAGTACTACAAACCATTCAATGTCCTTATTGGAAATACGATTGCCTTAACAAATCGACGCTCACTAGTCATCTGAAATTCAAACGGCTCCCAATACACTTACGATGAATTCCCACATGCATGTTCAAATGGAGTCAAACATTGTACAATTAGAATATATTTGAGGAAATCGAATTGAAGCCCCCAGGTAGCCAATAGCTCACTTGCACCACCATATTCCGAGATGACTATTGATGTCTACAAAAGAGAAGAGAATAATTGATACTAAGATTCAGTACTTAATCAAGTTTATGTGCAGTACATATTGATCTGTAATTTATCGTCACTGAATGCTCCTTTATTGCTATGATCATCCAACGATCTTGCCATTCGTGGGAATAGCTGCTCAGATATGCGCTTCCATAGATTCTAATGCAAATGGCAACATTCAATTTGATTTCAATATAAATCTTATACTTATAAGATTAAAGGAATCCTATGGGTTGGTTTGCATGGTACATAAATAGAATATCTCAATATACTTATTTGAAAGATACTACATTTTCACATTATTGTTCAGACAAATGGGCCATAAAAAATATTAGTGAACACACTTAATGTACGGAGACAATCATGATCCACGATAGAAAGAACATATCCAGACTAATAGTCGAAAAAATTAAGCTCGTTGATCCTACCGACGATGTTTTTTTTAATTCGAACATGTACATTAAAAATGGAATAATTGGACGCAATTCATTTTCCCTTCAGTTCAGTATTACACATATGGATTCCGTATATTTAATAAATTACACACATTTAGGGATATCGATATTGATTTACGTCAAAAAGAAATGAAGAGGAATAAAAATAAAATAACTATAAAAATGTGCATATTTTCTACACTGTTTTATAAACATATGTAGAATAATATATTAAGATATTTTAACAGAATTCCATTATAATGTATGTGATAATGATACAATAATATAAACTATTCAATGTATGCCCTTCTATCTGACAAACAGCGATGAGAAATATGAGGGCCAAAATTCAGAATATCGATAAGCTAAACATTGAATTCAATAATAATTAATTCACGTGACTTAACGTAATAAATTACTTGGTATTCGATAGCAAAATAATGTTTAACTTTTCCAATGTTTAAACAAAGTTTAGACACTAATTCTATGTACATTAGTTCATAGAACTTAGAAACCTAATCAAACCTCCGAAAGAAATAGTTTTTTCCTTGAAGGCTATTCGCTATTTCTTTTAGATTTAGTAGAAATTTTAGCGTTACGCTTCCATATTTAAGTGGTCTCTGTTTAGAACCCTAAATATAACGCTGAAATTTCCACTAGCTGAATATTCATCATTCAGAGTTTCTAGTAAAATACCAGTTTTTGGAATGAAGTAAAATACGTAAACAGCGTATGAACAGCTAAAAAAAGAAAAATTAATAGCGCAACTGGATTAAGTTTTTCTTTTTTTTTTTGCAAAACATTTGTCTCTCATTATGGGTAAAATTATTTATCTTCCACTGCTAAGTTCACTACAGCTATTTCGTATTCGCACTAAGTTAATCAAACCTAATTCAATTATGTTAACTAAAGTTAATAATCGCAACGAATGTTATGCAATTGCGGTTAATAAATTGTTGAAAATGTCAATGTTAGAGCATAATGTCACTCCTTAAATGTAGCTGCTAATATATATCAAATACATTAGCAATGTTTATAGTGTAATGTAGTGACCATTACAGAATCAATAGCTTCTGAAAATTAAACAAAACATTACTGATTATAAATTAGAATCAGAATTGATTTTTAAAAGTTTAAAATATCTCATGTGTATTAGATGTTTCATGAGTATTTTACTGTGAGTTTATAAGTCAAGATCTTAAAAGAAGGAAGATGATATTTCAGCGTTAATATTCACGTTTAATGTATTTTAATGATGAAGATTACTTGACAATTATTATTGTTAATGGATTTTCGTCGTAATGATAATTGCTAACAATGTCATTTATTAATGATTTTCATTGTAGCAGGTTGCTCGCTGAGTGACATATCAATTAAATTTATTATTAGAATTACTCCGGCATGGACTATAATATAATCATAATATTTGGTAACAATATTCAATATTTTATTAAATTTGACCACCAAGAGCCATATTTAATTCGTTTAAGCGAAGACGCGGATGTGACCATCTAGATATTTTATCTGATATGAAAAATAGGGCAAATGTAGGAGTTAAACCATATAAACTGTTCAACTTTATTCATGTCAGGATTTTGTAAATATCGTCATTAACTGAAAATTTAGATTAATAAAATAACTTATGGCAAATATACTATAGTATGCAATGCATCAGAGTTAAAATTTTTATTATTTACTTCGCATCTTTCTTATTGTTTCTGCGTATTCCACGCTTCTGATGCTCTTCATCTACTCGCTCTTCGTTCCCCCAAAGCCATCACGCCATTCCTTTTATTTACCCAATCCTTCTTCGTCTTACTGTGAAAAAAAGTTTGACACATGAAGCAAAAGTTTGACTATCACAGCGATAGATCGAAGAGAAGCGAATACCGTCATAGGGTAACTTTCTCAGCAATATCAATATTTAACTCTTACTATATTGTGAAGACGCCAATACTTGGCATTATACCGTGAGAAATAAACCTATCGACGTAGTAAATACTTGCATGAAAATTCGATGCTCGCATATCGTCTCTTAAATTTACGATTTTTTAACACATGCAACGTTACTACATTCATCGAGTACTGCGTTACCGTGCACAAGGGGTGTCACGTTATTTCTGAATGCCACTATATGGAAACGCATGATTTATAATCCACAAGAGCACTGGAAGCTAGAAATCAATTTTTATTTAGTTTTACCTTGTATGCATATCCAGTGACGCTTAGTACGTATAAGTACATTGAAAGTTCACAACTAAATACCGATTAAACTTATTAAATATGAATAATGATATTGAATAATGGCGCCGCCGGGAGGAATATCATCGGCGGAAGTCCTTCCTGATATTTTCTTTAAATGACATCCTAATCAACCAGTGGGTGTCGTTATTTGTGTTTTATGTGATGGTGTATATGAAGAATAATTTCAATAGAAAAGATGGTAAGAAGTATGTGACAGGCGTGCTTGGAATCTGCAATGAACATGAAGACGAAAATATAACCTCAAACGTATCGTGTGCCATGATAGGAAAATTGCGGGAAGAGAACAAAAGTGCTAAAGAAACGAGTAAGGAGCAGGAGGAGAAATATAAAAAATTAAAATCATCTTATATTATGCTTAAGAAAAATAATGAAGAACAAAATCAAGATTTAAAGACCCAGATTAGTCAAAAGAATTACGAAGTCGATTTATTACAACAAGAAAACGCAACTCTAAAATCTAAAATAAAAACTCTTGATCAAAAACTAGATGCAAGTCATATCGAGGAATCATCTACCTTAGAAGAACAAATAAAATCTGAAAATCAATCCCTAAAACGCGAAAATAGTGAATTAAAAATAAAATAAGCAAGATCAATTGTCAAAAATTTAAAAAACACGACGAAGTGAATGAAAATGCGATTGAATAACTGAAACACTTACAGGAGAAAAACATTCTATTAATGAAACTAAACAAGGAATTGGATGATAAAAATCAATTATTAACTGAAAAAACGCATGGCTTTCGGAAATAAACAATTCAAGCAATCGTCCCACGTATGCTAGTGCCACAACGGTCGGTAAATTGAATTTTCCAAACACCGATACTAACGTCTCTAAAGTAAACACTCCGGAAATAATAATCAAACCAAAAACAAACAATATAAACTTGCAGCAAATAGATAAAGAAGTAAAATCAGCTATAGATCCTGCAAAATTGAAAATACAAATTACACAATATAAACAGCGTAGAGATGGCACCATCAGTATTAAATGCAGTAATCAGACAAATACTTCGAAACTTTCTATAGAGCTAAAGAACAAATTAAAAGACTGTTATAACATACAAGAAAACATACTCTCAAATCCCAGAATAAGAATCGCTGGTATTTATACGGAGAAAACTATGTCGGAAATACAACAAGACATTATGACGCAAAATTTTGAGCATATAGAAAATCCCTACTTCGTATTAACATATATCAATAAGCAAAAGAAATCAAATGCATCTTACGTCACCGCAGAAGTAAGTCCTCAAATATATTTAGAAATAGCAAAGAAGGGCTTCAAACTTGCGATTGGTTGGCAACTTTGTCCTGTCTATAACGACATAAATGTTAAAAGGTTCTTTAATTGTTGCGCCTATGGTCACAACGCTTCAAAATGCAAGCAAGCCACGTTCTCGTGTAAATTTTGCGCAGGAGAACATGAATCCAAGTTATGTACAATTAAAGACAAAAAACAATGTATAAACTGTAAACGCGCAAATGATAGGTTTAAAACAAATAGACCCACCGATCATGCAGCGGAAGACGAAGAGACGTGCCTAACTTATATCGAACGGCGGAAATATATAATCTCAACTACTCTCTTTCCAATTGAGGTAAAGTTAAACAACAAACATGAATACTTATCGACTAATAAATAATATTAAAACCCCGGAAATTCGTACGCGCCTGTTTGAAACTCAAGATATTTGTATCGACGTGCTATCATCTCTAACAACTTCCTTAAAAATAATATATCTGAATATTCGCAGTATCCATAAAAACTTTTCAAATCTACAACTATTTTTGTATTCGTATAAGAGCCTCTTTGATGTAATTGTGCTCACTGAAACCTGGAAAGTTGATAAAGTTGAATTGTATAATATTCCTGGTTATACAATAATCTATAACGAAAGTACCAGAAATCAAAACGATGGAACAATTTTATATGTGAGTGATACTCTCAACTACACCCATAAAATCTCATTTTTGAATGATAATAAAGTAATACAATTACACCTCCAACTACCAACTGAAAATATTAATATATTAGCCTTATACAGGCTGCATTCAGACGACTTGTATAATTTTAATGATGCGTTAGTTCCCTTCTTACAAAAAATGGATATGAATGCTACTACAGTTTTTCTTGGAGATATTAATATAGATATTTTGAAAAACTCGCCAACTACTCTTGACTACATCTCTGAGCTCGGCTCTCTAGCATTCATACCAGCTATAACCAAACCGACAAGAGTCGATAAAAATTCTAGCACCAGCATTGATCACATCTTCTATCGTCACGGAGTTTCTAACGCTAAACCTATTGCAGCAGTCATTCAAAATGGAATCACTGATCACTACCCTATAACCATAGCTATACCTTTAAAATGTAACAAACAGAACCAGCAAAAATCTACTCGCTCTTTCAAAAGTAAAAAAATAAATTACACAAGCCTTGCTAGTACTATCAGCATAGAAACTTGGGACAACATCTACACTGCAGGAAGTGTAGAAGAATGCACAGAATCTTTAATAACTACAGTCCAGAAGTACATAGCTCAATCAACTAAAATTACTCAGCCTAACTCAAACAGGAAAACACCCTGGATAACTCAAGGCCTCCTACAATCCATGAAGACAAGAGATAAACTTCGACTAACTCTACACAACAAGCCAAACAACGCGCTTCTACTACACAACAATCCAAACAACGCTCTTCTACTACACAAATATAAGAACTACAGGAATCATTTAAACAAATTACTGGTCAAAACTAAATCTAGGTACTACTCGAACTTAATTGACTCAAATATCCAAACCCTAAAAAGTTATGGAATATTGTTAATGACTTAGCAGGCAAAGGTCTAAAAACAAAGCAGAACACAATCACTCAAATAAATGATGAAAATGGGCTCAGACATAATAGTGACCAGAACATCGCAAATTGCTTTGCAACTCACTTTGCAAGCGTCGGGAAAAAACTTGCTCAAAAAATTACTAAAACCAAATATCACAGTCCCACGTCGTAACTCGATATATCTCAGAGAAGTACCAGAATCGGAGATACAAAACATCATCTCATCCCTGAAAAAGGGAAAAGCTCCTGGTCCAGATGATATAACTGCTGAATGACTAAAAGTAGTATCTTTTTACATATCGAAACCTATAGCTCATATTATAAACTTATGTTTTAGCACTGGAAATTGCCCGTCCTATTTCAAAACTTCTAAAATAACTCCAATCTTTAAAAATGGGGATAAACTGGACATGAATAATTACCCACCGATTGCACTAATATCTACAGTAGCAAAAATATTTGAAATTTGTCTAAATAATAGATTAGATTCGTTCCTCACACAAAACAACCTATTGAACAATTCGCAATATGGATTCAAAAGTAAGAAATCGGCAGAAGATGCAATTGCAGCGGCAACTCAGCTAATCATCAAGGCCACCGATAAAGGAAAACCTTGTCTCGCAATATTTGTCGACATACAGAAAGATTTCGATGCTCTAGACCACGATATCTTATTACTAACGCTAAACCACTACGGTATAAGAGGAGTAGCGCATCGCCTAATAATATCTTATATAAAAAATAGACAACAATACGTACAGATAAGTGATATGAAGAGTAAAACACACGAAAGTACTTATGGAGTTCCGCAAGGTACTATTCTTGGTCCACTAATGTTTATTTTATACGTGAATGATCTTTTTCAGATCAACTCATTCGGACAAATAATCACATATGCTGATGATACCTTCATCTTTTACGAACACACATCGTGGAACCAAGTGATGGACCTAGCATCCTCAGATTTTATTGAAATAGTACAATGGTTCTCTGCAAACAAACTTACAGTTAACTACAAAAAAACTGTATGTATAACCTTTGAATGTTACGAGGATAGTATTCCTAATCGCAATAAATTAATTCTGACCAATTCTCCGAACCAAGCGCCCGGTGATTCCCCATCAGTCAACAACGAAATTGAAATAGTAAAGAGTACACGCTATCTTGGTCTAGAAATAGATAATCACTTAAAATGGGATATACATATCTCCAATATCCTACAAAAAATACGATACCTATTATACGTATTTAGAATTCTTCGACAAGTTTTGAATACTTCTTTACTGAAGAGAGTCTACCAGTCCATCTGTTATGCTGTATGGAGTTATGGGATTTGTATATGGGGTGGGGCAATAGATAAGGCAATTAAACCTCTCGAGATTTTCAATAGAAAAATATTAAAAATAATGTACAATAAAATATCCACATTCTCAACTGATGAACTCTACAAAATAAGCAACACCTTAAACGTACGCCAAACTCATCACTTAAGAGCTATAATATATTACAAAACCCATAATCTATTAACACCTACTGTACGGCTAAGATCAACAAGACCAGACCTCGCATACTCAATAAATTTGCCACATGAAAACAATTGCTCAAAGAGGACTCAGTTACCAAGGACCCTTACTTTTCAACCAGCTGTCTTTAGATCTACGAAAAAAGATGCTAGACAACCGAAATCCACGATGGAATTTCAGCAAACCTATCATGACCTTCATACAGTCAACCAATTATTAAAACTTCTATTTTAATGTTAACACCTTCAATACCTTTGTTACCTTTATAATTATTGATTTTATGTATGTTTCTTTATTATTATAAATTCTCATTCCTTTCACAGACAAGTTCTTAATAGAACTTACGTGAAATTTTAGGTTTTTTACAACTATTTTTAATCAAACATTTTCTCACTTATTGTATGAAATAATATGTACATACACTACATTTTGTAAAACTGATGGAATGAATAAATGAAAAAATATTTCGTTGTGATATCAGCACAGAATAAAAACTTGACAAACGATCATCTAAATGACAAAAAAAATATTTTTATTCCTGAAGGTAGTCCTCAATTTTTCAAAGAAATTTTCATTGAACACGTTACAATGAAGTAACCTAACCCTTTGAAGCATACATTTTTATTTGTAGGGAAAATAGCTGAAACTTGTTACTCGGGAGATTTCGGGGTAGCTGATCACGAATCTGACCTCAGATTTTCAAAATTCAAGATGGCGGATCCAAGATGGCCGACCGAAATTTTAAAAATGATTTCAGCGAGATGAAACTGGGTAATCGAGAGTTTTCGGGATCGTAGGTTACGAATCTAATCTCAGATTTTCAAAATTCAAAATTACGGATTCAATATGACAGCCAAAATGTAAACAGCTTTCGAGGTCGTAAAAGACGAAATATGAAATTTCAGCATTCGTGACCGTTTGTTGAATATGATAAATATTATCTTGAATTTTATTATTCAGTTTGATTGCGGTCAAATAACTATTTACATTTTGGACCGTCATATTGAATTTATTGGAAAACCTTCGAGTACCCCGTTTCATCTAGATCAAGTAAATTTTTACATTTCGGTTGGCCATCTTGGATCCGTCCTTTTTAGTTTTGAAACTCTGATTCCAGATCCGTAATCAGCAACTCAGAGTACCCAGTTTCGTCCTTTTTCAACGACGGTCACTTTTCAGCATACATTCTTTGTCAAGAAAACACGTCATTTTTATACATTGTTGGTCATTATAAACATTTTAACACAATTGATAATAAATATTAAGTTTTTTACATTTAAAAACATGTTGCCGAAATAAGGAAGAAAAAATGTGCACTAAAATTCAATTTTAATCCAGTATTTTTTTCACCTTTATCCATACTTTCAATATCATAACAATATGCCCGAAAACATTAAGATATGAAGTAATTGTTTGAATCTTTCGTTACTAATGTAATCGTTTAAATAAAACGAAACTTATTGAATCTTAAGCGTTAAACGTTATGTGTAGAGAATTCAGTTCTCGACATTTTTATTATAAACATTTTTTCGACAGTAGTATTTTTCAATAAACACAAAAATAACCAAGAGATTTTTCACTTAAGAAATACTGACAAGATTTTTGTTTATTTTTATCATTGGTTATTACGAATTTACATACTAGTATTCAGACATGAGTTTCTATAATTGGATAAAATCACAATTTGGAAAGGAAGCTGTGATATTATTTAAAGAATGGAAAACAATCATCAACGAACTAGCGGCACCAATAATGAGAAGATTTTTTTTACTTCGATGCAAAACAAACGGTTTTCTACCAAAACACATCTTTTACAACACATTTTCACATGATATGAACTTTTATTCATCTGTTTATAATAACAAACAAGAAAATTTATTCAAAAAGTTTAGACATAATTTATTTCTTTCAGAAATTGATGAAGATATTATCAACTACATTAAATCCAAAAGAACGAAAAATCACACTTGTGGTTATACAGAAATTGCCTATTCACATCTACGAAGATTATTTTGAAAAAGAAGAAATAAATAAATTCGTTTTTACAAAACGTTAAAATCGTTTAAATTTAAGTTTATTAAAAAATTAAAAAAAAAAAGACGAAGAGATTTTTCACTTCAGAAAAAACAAACAAGAAGTTTTTTTATTTTAATCATTGATTAAACACAAAAATGATAACAAAAATCACGCTTTTTTCGAGAGGATGGCCGAAGAATGTCCGATTGCTAAATTCTGTTATCATATTCATTATTAGTAGTCAAAAATACTTCAGAATATCCTAGTCGATTTTGTTTTGTTCATAATAAGTTTTGTAATCTATACGCCAAATGAATAAAAGGTTTAAAGAAGTTAAGAAATATAAATTGAAAATTATTAACCCATTAACGCCTAAGAGGATACAAATTTCACCAAGGTTTTCGGAATATTTCTTGAAATTAAAAACCAATTAGCAAAATTTGAAACAAATCATTCTCGACGTAAAATTGATCGCTCTTTCAGATGCTTCCATCAAAATTTGTCTACACTAAAAGTGTAAAAAGTTATAGATTATAGATATAGACAATTATTCACAAAAAGACCCGATTTTTTCCTTCGTACAAAATTTTGTAATGAATATTTTCACGTTAAACAAGAAAAGTCATTGAGTCAAAGTCTTAAAATATCGACTATTTAGTGTCTCACCTATAAGTATTCGTAATAACATATTAGTTATGGAGAAATTACAGACTGAACATTTTTTATTAGCAAATGAAAGAAGATGTTGATAAAAAAAATATCACCTCCCTATGTCTAGTTTTAAGTAATTTACCCAGTTTCATTGATATAAAATAAAATGTTGAATTTTTTGCCGCCATATTGGAGTAGCCATTTTGAATTTTTAAAAATAACTTGAAATTCGTATTCCGAGAACCCAAAAACTTATAAGCACTATGTTTTATCAAGATCGAATAATTTTTGAAGATGTGGTACACTAAGTTGATATTTTACAAAAAAAGAAAGCTCTAATCCCCATTTTGAAGCGGCCATATTCAACATGATATTTTGAGGTTTTAACCTAATGACTTTTCCTGTTTGAGATAAAAATATTCATTAACAAATTTGTGTAAAGGAAAAAATCGCGATTTTTTGTGAATAATTATTTATAACTTTTCGCAGATTTATTGCAGACAGAATGCGATAACTGAATCAGAAAGAGTGATTAATTTTATGTCGAGAATGTTTTATTTCAAAATTTTTTATTTGGTTTTTAATGTCAAGAAATATTTCGAAAATTTTGGTGAAATATATGTCCTCTTGGGCGTTAATGGGTTAAATTAGAATCCACGCTCACCTTATCCTGACTTCAATAAAAATATAATTACATTAACAAATAATGATTTTCTTCGCTGAATTCCATGACAATCGTATAATTAATATCCTTATTTTATAGAACGGTTGAAAAATATAAGAAAGGGAAATCACACAAATTTAGACACTTTCATGATTATGAGATTCACCAGCGACACAAAACAATTATAATGCTGTCTTTTACCAGAGAAATATAAACGTGTTTTTATTCTTTTCACCAATATAAATATTTTTTCCAAAATTTTATCATTTTTACATAAGTAAATCATGAAGTATAACTTACATGTACAAACTCTATTTTACAAAAGCAATTCATATGCAAAACATCTAGTTGCATATTCAAGTATAAGACCAAAATTCATTCAAAATTCAAATACATAGTAATTTATCAACTTCAAAATGTACAATGGCGTCCAGGTACAGTTGTAATTTATTATAATACGTTACAACGACTCGTAGACAATAAATATAATATAAATGACGCAGCACCACTGAATTCTCCTTTTACGTCAACTTAAAACCTCTCGTCCCGTTTAAAGCAGATTGTGCTATTCAACTTGTGATTAATTTCTAAATAAAACTTTTCAAGGTTTTTGTAGCAGTTTCTCCGTAGACAAGCAGTAGAAAATATAATGTTTACCTTTGTAAATAAAAGTTTTATAACTGCGCTTTTGCATGAAAAGAGTGCATTATGATAATAAATGAAATATAATTAATAACTGTAATAGTTATAATTTAATAATATTTGTTAGCTAATATAATTTCATAAATATTAAATGTGTATTTAGTAAAACCTGCTTGTTTATCACATAAATTGGAAGAGCAATTATAAAGTCCAAAATATTTTTGTAATGCTAGGAGAATTCGAATTTTTCTGTTTGGCATTTTTATTAAACAACAAAGTGAATTTCGATATGACATAAACTGCAGTTGATCGAGATATCAATGTTAAATAATATTTTGAAGATAATAAAATTCAGTTGAACAAACGAAATATAGGAAAAATGACATGAAAATCGTTCTGGCGGCAGTTAAAAATACAAATACTTCTCTAATATCGTAAATGTCGAACAATTTCGAAATTCCGTTGGAAAATTGGTGATTACGAAGTTATTAATTAAAAAATTGAATTAAGGAAATATGCAGGCATTTAGTATTCGACAAATTAGTTAAACCCATGAAGCCTTGTTCATTCATATGTAAGTGACATATAACGTTATTGTACATTTAGTGTATTGGTGTGAATTCATTCTGCATAGAAATTGGAAAAACGAAATTCTTCATACGCCTAATCTACGGCAAAAAGAAGTCCTTGATTGGCATCCTCATCATCTTCCTCTATCAAATCCTATCAAATCATGTAAATCCTATCAAAAAATGTATAGTTGACTTTTAAAAATGATAAAACTAGATCCAAATATTTCGAGTTATGCTGGGGGATTTTACAGTACCTAAATGTTAAAAGTGTTAGGGCGGGATTAATAGTAATCAATTCCAACCTAAGTTGATTTTTATGTTCACATTATCTTCGATTTAAAAGTTGGTATGATGTAAAATCTCATTACATTGCTTCAGAGTGTCAAAAATTATAATACGTTACATTTGGGCAACGCAAGTTAGTAATATCATTCAATTAAATGAGAAAAGTGGATGAATATTTTCGAGTGTTTTGACATAGAAACAATGGAAAAACTTGATGGTCCTTATTTTTATCCAGAACTGGAGAATTGCACGGTGGTGATGTGACGTATAAGCATTCATAGCATTGCAATGGTCTTCAAAATATTCCCTTATTTCTTCAGGTAAAAAAAAAGTTACTTTCTTATATCACTAACGACAATTTTAATTTTAACGTTCTGGAGTGTGTCTTTTTCAAGTCTGAGGAATATTTTTTGGTACAACCAACATATTTTTAATTTTTATTTCTAAGAATCTTAATTTTGTATGCGATCCCGTTATTCAATCTGGTTCAAAACGTGCATCTAATGGAATAACGACATGTACTTTAAAATCTGAGATGCATAATCTCAAATTTACAAATGACATTTTCACAATGAGAGATTTAATTCAGAAAATTTATAGAATATCCGACTACTCAATGTTTTGTTTTTAAAAAGTAAGCAGGGATAATAATCAAATACATAAGAGTTGTGATCACGAATTTGTTCCATTTCAAAATTCAAACTAAATGCCTTCGACCCGGGTGCCTACAATTTTGGCTAAATTCGCATTGCAGTTCCCTGACGAAAGGCTGATGCTTCCGGGAATATTCCCATTTTAACACTGCCAGGAAAGAAGGCGGCAGAGGGTAGTTCTAGCATCGTTAGGTTCGAGTAGTTTCTATACATATATTGTAACAATATCTTGTTCCTTAAATAGGGTGAATATGCCAATGAATGGAAGGTTAAGCATTTTTCACACTTTGATCGATTGTAACTTTTGAATTCTTTTATGAAAATTTAATTATGATACCACCATTAGAATCGTTAGACTCTGCTCTTTATGACCGTGTAATTCAACCTTTGATTTTATTTAATTATTAACCTCGTCTTCATACGTTTGTAAAAAAAATCCGCTAAACCCCAATGAATAGACGGGTTAAATGAAGTGGGACGTTTTCAGTATCAGTTTTGGATGGCTTTAAAACTTTGCTTTGATTTTACAAAATAATAAACACTGGAAGATCAATAGTACTGTAAATATTGTTTTGAATGTTCAAAGAACATAAAAATATGTATTTTGTTGCATGTTGTGCATCATACATTCATAAGAAATAGAAATATGTAGAAAATTGTCCATTCATTGGCATATTCACCCTATATTAAAATTGAAAATGAGCATTTTCAAAACTTCGACCCCGAACGCAGGTCAGCCGAAGCACTGATAAATGAGCACGTCTTGTTCACACTGATGTTTAAAAAAACGCGGTTTAGTAGTTTTTTACAGGTCGGGTTGCAGGAAATAAATTTTTTTATATGTGGGATACTTCGGTTTCCGTTTTTTACGGCATTATCGTTGATTTTACGAAGAAATGAATACAACCTTTTTTGTAGAGAATTCGATGTTCTATATTTTTTGTTTGAAACATTTTTTTGTACGATTTGTATTTTTTGTTAAAAAATGGAAAAAACGTGTTTTTCGAGCGTTTATTTTGTTAAACCTCCCCATAATCTAGTATGCATTGTCTCCAAAAACTAATCAGATCTAAGTTTGGCCAAGAGAAACCCAAATCCATTTGTACTTTTTAAATTCGTCCTGCCAGTCGCGAGATATCGCGTATACAAAATTTTGCCCACGGACGGACGGACGGACGGACGTACAACCTAACGGACACCAATTTTTTTATTGTTGCTTTGGGTGCCTTAAGGCCTGAAACGTCGACATTTGATGAAAAACTATAGGGTAATTTTTTGGCGGGAACTGACCAAATTCAATACTTCGCCAGACCTATGGTCTGGGTCGAAGTAAATAACTGTTGACTCAGATAGCAGCGTGAGTTCACATAAGGAGCATAATGGAACTCATAAATAACATTAAAGCGCAAACCACTAACTTCTTGTCGCGCAGACATTACATCCGACGCTTATTGGTTGCGGACCAAGCTATCAGCTAATCTTTACAAGTATCACAAAAGACTCATATGTGCGTGGAAGCGGAGATTTTTTGACAAACGCAATCCAATCCCGTATATTTTATTCATTCTCGAACTCTCATGAATTCACATAAACACTCAAAAGTGAGATCTCAATCATGAGAACATCGTGAGACTCACGCCTTACTATCTGGTAAAATACGTTGAGAGGCATTCATAAACAAATCCGTTCTAAAAAACGCATAAAAATGAGTATTTTTTGAAGAGGGAGAGGAGGCAATGATTATGGAATCTGACAACTATGGACTGCACCAAATATGATGTAAATCCAAAACTCTGGACGCGTGTGGTATACAGCGGCCATTTTTAGTTTTGAAGCGTAACAATTGATTCATGATCACAAGTAATCAAAGGAAAAAAGATCACAGTAAGAAATCCGATATTTTATAAATTTTGTTAATTAAAGCCGCCATTGTAAATCTCTCATTACGAACATTACAGTTCCTTATAGTTTTGTTCTGCAAAAATCTGAGTTAGGGAACTGTTTGTAAGGTCTACAAAATTTAATTTTTCCGGGCAGATTTGTGAAGTGGAAGCATTTTGGCTCCTTGGTCTCTCAGCGAGCATTTTTACGTTCCATACTTTTTATTTGCAACTATAGTTAGTAAATAGATTACTACATTATGATCACAAAAATTACACTAAGGCAAAGCACAATAATGTGAGTTTCAGTAATTGGTATAATATTTCTTCAGTCTGATTCTTAATGATGTAGCTTTAGGTATACCTAACTTCTAGTAGCTTGATTTTGGAAATTCCAAAATTTCTAAGTCCTTCTTTATTATAAGGTTTGGCAAGAATTATGGAGTGTTAACAATTATGTCCTATATATCGGTTAGGAACGCTTTAAGTATATAAAGGCTGGATTTGGATGCTGAACTCCGAAGCTATTTTAGAACTTATTTGTAGTCAGAATCATATTGTCAATTGATAGTTGTTCTTTCCAAGCATCCAGTATTTTAAGTTATTCCAAATTATTTTTCCTTGGTCTAGTTACGAGTTTGCGAAGTGAGTATGAGGTAGTTTATGGCATTGTTTGAGGAACACTTCATTTATTAAGTAACACTGATGAACATATTTCTTAATCGACTTCGTAGCGCAGGCGATAGAGTACTGGACTATAAAGTCGTAGGTCGTGTGTTCCATCCCCGGCCGGGAAATATCTCTTTGAAATTATATTCAAGCTCGTAATATAAGTAAGATGGGCCACGTTGTTTACATTTCGATGCGTTGTTTACAAGGACCTGGTTACTTCCACCTGGTTGAATTTTGACTACGAGTCTACAGAGCCCTAGATCTTCCGGTCCTTATACGGTCAGTATAAGTGCCAATTAGTCTCAGAAATAAATGAATGTAACGAGGTACTTTCACTTTCGCGCACTTTAATTCTCCACTTTAATCCAAGTTTGAACTTCAACTAAGTATCGGGTGGTTTGAGATAAACCCTATGGTTTACATGGATTACCAGAAAAAACGGATTATTTGAGAATGCAACTGTGGCAGTGTGTTTCATCGTCGATAAGTACTGGGTATTGATTAGATACAATACATGGCTGAGTCTAGCGGTACTCCATTTATATTAAACAAGTTGGAGCTTACACAATTTTGAAAAAAAGGTAATTGTAAGATATAGTACTTTTTGGGCACTACTGATCAATGTTGATAAACAAACTTAAGTAATATCATTTGAAAGTGACAACACACAGGCAATATGCAACTTTCAATTGTTTATTGTAAAGTTCTGCATCTATGTAAAGCTCTGCATCGTGATATCTCTAATTGTGAGTCATGGAAGTATCTGGAAGAAAAGGACCCAGTGATACTGTGAATCCAGCGGAACTATGGGCTACTCAGGGGAATCTTATTAACGTGGAAGACAATGCGACGGTATACATATAAAGCCCAGAGCCCAGCGACACATATTATAATAGAGTCGGAGACGAGGTCGGGTGCACAGTGCAGATGCAATACGCATTCAAGTTGCGAGCAGTTCCCGCGTATTTTACCCGAGCTCATGGGATATGCGTATAATACTGTCGGCAAGTCCGATGGAAAGAATAGATAATGTAATGCATTCGTAAGCGCGAGTCAAGCATCTTCGAAGTGCATTTCTATGCCGCGGGTGCGCTTCGAGGCAATATCTATCTTCGGGGTAGCGAGAGACCTTCGAGAGGATCCAGCGGCCACTGGGCGCGGAAACTCGATTCGACTTTGACACTTTGGCAACTTTATGCTTTTCGGAAGATTTTTGAGAAATTTCATCACCGTTCTTGCCACTTTTACTGGCCTTTTTACTTTGTTCAACTCTTATATGAAATCGGCAGAACCGCCCATATGTAAGACCTAAACTGCTCCCGCCTGAATACGGAAATAAAGTCTTCCGGAGATACTATATTTTTCGATTAGAATTATGATTTACAATTTAACTTAAATATTCTGACAAGCTTCATATTTTAATTAATTCGACTTTACATGGTCGACAAACTTCGAAAACAATATCTTGATATTCAAATTTCCTGACATGAGTCATTAATAATCCCTCGAGCAAACCATAATAAGTCAAACAGTTCTAAAGATTTGTCAATTAAGAATATGGATTATGGCTGTAGGATACAATATTCTTGAAATGTTATGAACAAACCGAAAGACATCGTACTCTCTTTTATTTGTGCATATCAACACGGAAAAAGAGAAATAGTTGGATCCTCTAACTATTAGTTACTCCTAGCTTTTAATTAATTTTACTAGGTACACCTTCACCTACACAAATTAGGTATTCAAGCTTACTATTAAATAGTTAAATGAACTTAAAGACAAAGTTACCCTAGATCTTACTAGTATTTTCAATTTCAATTTAACTCTAATTCTAACCATAATTTTACGTCATTATCCAGTGATGCAACTTTCACATTCAGTACATTTAGTAGTATCGCAATATGATCATCCATACCTAAACGTAACATGGGTGCGGGTCGAAAAACCGACAAATCAAAAAGCCGATAGCTCAAAAAACCGACATTCAAAAAGCCGACAGGCAAAAAGCCGACAGACAAAAAACCCACACGACAAAAAGCAGACATATAAAAAAATACACACATCGACAAGTGGGCAATAATTTTTTGAAGTGTCGGCTTAATGTATTGGCTTTTTGCCTGTCAGTTTTTGAAATGTCGGTTTTTGAAATGTCGGTTTTTGAAATATCGGTTTTTGAAATGTCGGCTTTTTGAATATCAATATTTTGACTGTCGGTTTTATCACTGCCATTGTGATAATTCAGGGGTGCGGGTCGAAAAACCAACAAATCAAAAAGCCGATAGGTCAAAAAACCAACAGTCATAAAACCGATAGTCGAAAAACCGACAGTAAAAAAACCGACAAATAAAAAATAGACACATCGACAGGAGAACTGTCATTTTTTGGACTGATCGCTTTTTGATTTGTCGGTTTTTCAACCTGCACCCCGTAAAATGCACATATGCCAAGCACAATGATAAAATAAAATGTATTCATAACTTAACCTTTTGACTACCGGGGATTTATTCAAACATCGTTTAAAAGTGTACCAACTGGTGTCATGTATTTACAATGTACAAAGGTCATACCATCGGAATGTGTCTATGTATACACTTTCTGGTATCTAGTAGTTTAAAAAAATGAAACAAAACAACTTTAGCTTATTACTTTGGGGTCAACGAATCTGGCGTTAGTTTTACGATATTTCTAACAATTAGTATTTACTATAAGTGAATACCTTGGATTCGCAATCAATGATACCAAACATCCACATAATGAGATTATAATAAAATGTACACCATATTGTATTCGCCATTTTGAATTTTTATAAACTGATGACAGAGTAAAAAAACATCCGTGTAACATATGTTATGCGAATTTATTAAATAACATATTAACATGTATGTTTAGATTTTCTGACAGTCTAAAGGTTAACGGAATCCATCCAACTTTGAGTGCTTTGTCATACTATTTTTTAAAAGTTAATATTATTTTTTTTTATTGTTGCATGATATATTATTATATTATAATATGCGACATAGCCTTTCAATCGCATCTTGTTCTCGATTGGAATATCATATTGTAGAATCGACAAATGTACTGAAAAAATGTGAATGTCTGAATTTAAATTCATTTTTATTAAAAGTAGTTTTTATTCATCGCTCAAACATCAAAAGCACTTAATGGTGACTTCATATGATGATTTGAACACTTTAACACTTGAACGAATAACCTCAATCAAACTAATATACCCAGGAACGATTCTTTTCATCATTGATTTGAATTTATATATCAATGGTTTTTTTACTTCATCAAAAATAATGAATCTTTCCATTTGACATACGCTAGTAATTCATACTTAATACATTCACAGCATAAAAATGTGATTCTTGTCGACAAGAATTTCCTCAATGGATAATATCTATCCAGTCACTACTTTCAACCTATAAAGATGTCTTAATAAATAACTGCTTTTGTGATCTTTCGTGTAAATTCTTACCAAATTTCACTGACCCGCCGTTAATCACTTCGAAAACTTTCTCCATTTCGATTCACAAATCGAAAGGTTCATTTCTTCTCACGAAAATAGAGCTTACCATCATGTTTTCATCGTCTCTTTGTGGAAAATGCCGTGTACAAATATAAAATTTTTAAAGATATAATTAGACTTAAATCATAATTTTAGTATTCCTTACTTAACAAGAAATCAAATCCTTCGCGTTCTTCCGACAGACCGACGGTATTTTCCCGTGTGTCTTTAGGAAAAAGAGCATGCACCTTGTAAAAAGGCACCACGGAATACCCATGCTCTATTCCCTGGATATTTCATTCTTTGGAACACATAAGAAAATCTATGCAAAATTAATTATATGTTTACCATTTCTTATACCTGAAGTGTACTAAAGGCAGTTTATTTGGTGAAAATTTTCCTGTTCCTGTTATGCAACATAACGGTTTTAAGAACAAGGAAGGGAACCAAGAGTATTTTTCTAATCCAGTTGTTTTTGAAACAAGAAAATAGATTCTCCAATAATGCTTAGGACACTTTAGAGACAGAAATCACTTATAAGTTAATGGAGAAATAAAAGTATTATACGATGTCATCGTTATCATATATTTTTTTTAACAAAATAAGATAATATCCAAGATACCATAAATTTGCTTACATGCATGCCCAAAATCAAAATAACCACTTTACTCTCAGTACAATATAAACATGCGAGTGTATAAAGGTGCTCCGAAAAAATTTTTGCATGATATATTATTATATTATAATATGCGACATAGCCTTTCAATCCCATCTTGCTCTCGATTGGAATATCATATTGTAGAATCGACAAATGTACTGAAAAAATGTGAATGTCTGAATTACCATTGACCCGGTTCATAATCACAAATTCATTTAAAAATGTTTTAATACAAGTATTCTGTATCTACATGTTTGTCACATTTCTCGCATAAAAAATAATTATATAATAAGGATATACCCATTCGATAACTGTCATCCCGAATAAGCAGGAAACAGATTTTATGTCAATATTGGTTCTTCAAAAGTTTGAATTCCCTACAAAATGCAGTAGATTGTTTTACTAACAATTCAACATATTAAGGAAGTTAATATTAGGGACCTTATATCTTCTACTATCAACAGATTTTGTACGTATGTATTGGAAACTCCAGCACATTTTCAGAATAAGTTCTGTAAACAATGTCGGTAGAGTCATTCTTTAAAATCTACAAAATTACGTTGTTGGATTTTGGAGTGGGCATACCAATTGGAAACATCTAAACACTAACTCATAACCCAAGCCAATCACGGATAAGACTTCGAAATTGATCGATAGGTTGGTATTAGTGATGGAGCCGTTCGCCATCGATCTGACATTCGTTCGTCCCTGTATTCAGTTTGGCCATGTCACGATCAATGGAACAAACTTCGCAACTGATATCTTGCGTCTGATTGGTTCATGCTTTGTGTTGGTGACCGGATATCCGCATACTTGCCTTCGGTATCCGTCTTCTACAAGCATCGGTGTGGTTTTCTGTGCTGTAAACCTTCTGCGAGATTAAAATGAAATGAAACTTTACGCGTATTTCAATTTGTGAATCGATGTGTCTCCTTAGTAATTGGGACAGAATGGAGAAAGGCTCTGATTATTCTCAACATAGACGGTTTTGTAATTGGATGATTTCTAGTCATCATAAAGAATAATTTGCCAAAATAAATATTAAGTATTTCATGAAATTAACAAGGACAATACGTAATACGTTTTCTACCCAATGAACAGGATTAATCAGTTAGAAATGCATGTATTATTGTTGTAAAATTAATTAAAATGTGACCAAGCAACGAAGTGAAAAATGAAACCATTTCTTTTCAGGCTTCTCTTCTCGTTCTTCTACATGTCTGATCTATTAAATGTATGGAATAATCTCGTATTTGGTCTGTCATATTCGATCATACTGAATTCCACAACTTTTTGTAACCGGACATTGTATTACATCCATTGTTGGAAAGCTCGCGTATATAGGTCATTTTTAATACAAGATTAAAGCAGCAAACACTCTGGTGTATGTAAACACCGATGTATTTACGAATCCGCACAGAATCCCATAAAAGCTTCTTTCCAGGAGGCAAAATCGTTGAGCAAACCAATCGGCGAATAGAAGGAATGCTTGTTGCGTAAGAATACCATAAAAGAACTAACGTCCATTATGGCTGGAAAAGTGGTGGTTTGTGTTTTTCTTTGCGGCGGGGAGTTTTCTTCTTTTCTCGCGCGTACAGAGATTTCTCCCGTTCACTGAGCCGTCAAGAGAAAAGAGTGGAAAAAGCGCCGTTCGGGACGATCGATTGTTATATAATACCAACTGCAACAACGACTATAGTGTACTTAAGCACCGATGGAGAAGCCAGAAAGAGAACAAAACGCCGTCCATCCGACGTGGAAGCGAGAAGCGAAGATACATGGCAAAAAAATATACACACGCCGGCAAAGCAAAACGAAGAAGACGGCACCAGTGAAAGCCTTGACAAGCGGCACCCAACGGGGATAACCAGAGAAGTGCATTTTTCGTACCATAATTCGATACAAGTGACATGGAATATTTTCATCGACACCGATGGCCTCAATTTTTGCCCGACATTTGTGAGAAATGGAAAAATTAGTGGAAAACAGCGTCTTGGCTGGCCAAGGCGTCGAACTTTCCAAGTAGGATTTCCTAGAAGGACCATCGAAAGCCAAGTTTCCTTCTTGTTCGTCCATTTTCGTGGACGAGTCGAATTCATCAATGAGCTCTCGGGGGTGCCGTACTCGAACACGTTGTACCAATGATCGAGCGAGGGCAAAAAGGAAACGAAAAAGCCCGTGATTCGAGTGCGGAACTTCCACCACGGAGTAGGTTTCCGAGATTCCTAGCAGCGAAGAAAAGCAGTCGAGTGTTGGCGCAAAGTTCACGAAAAGAATCGACTATACGTGTTACCGTTAAACTGTGCAGCCAATTTCATCGAAACCGTTAATTGGCAGCAGTGCATCATGCGTTGGAAAATTGCGTACTGATGTATCCGATGCAGCCTCCGCATTGCTCATACTAGAGGACACCAGGATACACTAATTATCCAGGAGAAAAATTCTCGTGAAACTTCCTCTATCGTCTCGTCACTACCATCTACATTCCATCTATGGAAATCTTTCCTTGTTTTTTAGCTTTCACTTTCGCGAAACTCTCCCTCTATATCTCTCTCACCGGAAAATCCATTTTTCTTTTTTACTTCTCGTTCCCATGGTAGTGAGCACTTCTATATATAGGTATACTCGGTGCATCCCCAACTTTTCAACGACACTTTTAATTGGTTTCTTCCTCTTACCGTCCACTGGGCTTCCTCGCTCCTGTTTTTATTTCACCCATTCGTGCCTTCCGCCATCTGCTCCTTCTCCCACCTTCCTGTCATCGGTATTTTCTTTCGTTAAGACAATATTTTTTAAATCGGAACGCTTGGCTTTTGATATCAAGACGTAGGTATACGTGAAATTTCCGCCAGCTGTATACATCGGAGTCCGGGCCGCTATAATGGATTAAACGGAACTGCCCCGCTCGCTGTGTCCCTCTTTTTAGTGGTAGTATGTTCCATTTTTCTTCCTGTGTACGTGAGTATCTCGAACAATGAAATTGAAATGTGATATAAGGTCGTAAACAGAATTCCGCGGGTCGGAGAGAAATTTTTCCGTACTCCACTGTTTCTTCGAAAAACCATCAACGGTAAAATATCACCTCGCTTCGAAGCCACAAATTCGAAACTTTACGAGCAGCCTTTCATAGCCTATTCGCTACTTATCTAATCGATATCTTCCTAAACGCGTTCCCTCCAGAAGTGCACTCGCTCATTCTTTGGTAAATAATAAATACTGATATCTCTGAAGAGCAGTGAAAGAGTATTATGAACGATTTCTAGTACAGGATATCTGCTAGTTTTATCACTTTTCGTCAAGACTATGAAATTGCAATAAATTTTTGTTTGATTGACGTCAGCAATTTAGAAATAAATGATTGGTAAACATCTTTATAGTTTGTTCATCTAATAACAAAATGCCTGGCAACTATTTTAACCTTTCTGATCTACATTGCTGAATTTTGTTTTTAAAAATGTCTGCATTGGAAAAAAATATTCTTCTTTTAACGATATGTTTACTTGTATTGATTTACTTGAATAAATTAAATGTTTCTGATTTAAATAAATTTCGTTGGTTTAAGAGAAGATTTATATCCTTCCAGCAAATAATTTTTTTGACATATTATATCCTATTTTAAGAAAATACTTAAGTTTTAAATTAAGATACTATTTTCTCGAAACAAAGAAATAATTTGCTTACGGGTAGTAAACCATATTTCTTGAAAGACGTAAATCAAATAAAAAAATCTTTAGATTTAGAAATTGATAGGGCTTGTTATGCATAAATATGTTCCTGACAACAATTTACTCATATAAAAAGAAATTTACTTGGTTCAAGCAAATACTTTACTTAAATAGTCGCAACAAAATATTTACTTAAAAAAAGTTCTCTTAAAAATGAGTAAATATTTACTTCGTTCCAGTAAATATTTTTTCGAACCAAAAAATATGTTTCATCCCTAACAAAATATTTTTTTCGACTCGAAAAATATGTTCTTGCAAGTAGCTAATTTCAAATTTGGTGATTCATATGACCTTGGTGTTTCCATGTATCTTACTTCTTATTGTCACCAGATGTCAAACAAAGTATTATGTATATTCGCAATCAGAAAAATCAAATCTCATTTGACATTTAAGCCAATAAATTAAAAAACTTGCATTGAAGCATGAGCGAATACAAGCGTGAGTGACAGTAATTGTAAAGTTTAAGTTTAATAAATAAATATACGTCTACCTAAGCGCCCTTAGATATTTATGTCATGTACGTGTATCAGTGTTAAATAAATACGTACGGTTTATGTAAGAAAGTTACAGAACAAGTAGTAACATCGTAATATGATACATCATTTCTTTTTAGTTCTCAATTTTCCCAAATAAATATTTACCTTTTCCAAGTAATTATTTACTTGAAGCAATGAACTATCTTCGAGATAAATATATACTGAATATCAAATGAGATGAAGAAATTATTTAATCTGGTGAAATAAATATTTATTTGTATCAAGTAAATATTTACTTGAACTAAACAATGCATTGCTTACACTAAGAATTTATTTTCTTGCAAAAATGAAATATTTTGTAACTATTTCTTTGAGTTAAGGAATTTTTTTTTTTTCAAGTAAACGGTGAATATTCTTTCGAATAAATAATATATTTAAATAAAAAATATACATTAAGGTTATGGTTCTGTTTAGGCAGTACCTTCAATTTGGACAAGATTAGATAAGATATATTTACTTTTATTTCATGTTTATATGTTTCATAAAATATTTCAAATGTAAAACTGAAGATTTGAAAACAATATTTAACAGTCTTCTATGAAGGGATGCCTCAATAAAAAATTCATGACTCCTTACCTAATAGTTCTGCGGCTTATAAATGTAACTTGATCTACGTCTGACATATAAACCATTGATTGTCATAAATATTATATGAAACTGGATGAAATGATCTATTTACGAAATGTCATTTAATCATTTATGCATTCGAAGTGGTACTAGTTGGATTTGATCAGAACTATTCAAGGATATTTTTTGTTAACTTTTCTTCAACGAAGATCGCAAGTTTTTTTTTTAATCTTTAATAGTTTGTATCTTTTCATTATAAATTATGTATATATTTTGAGTCATATATTGACTATGCAAATTGTGGTCGGGAGCATATTTTTAAAATGAGTTTACATTTTATAATAATAATAATAATAATAAATTGTCTTTATTGGCCAATAAAATAATGAAACATATACAGATCAAGCAACCGTGTACATTGCCAAAAGGCGAGCCACAACTCAAAAAAGTTGTTTTACAGACTGACCTTAAAATAATATAAAGAACAAACATAATTGAGACCAAATAAATTAAAAGATTACATCAATAATATTGATACAAAAATACATTAACAGACCAACAATTGAAGATGTACACACAATATAATGTAGCGCTACGTAACATATTAATATTCCTATAGAAAAACTAAACATGTATATATATAGCGGACGGGTTAAGTGCGTGACTAAATTAAACAAAAAAGAATAAATACTCAACGCGATTTCAAATTACCGATAATCACGCATACAACAAATCACGATAAAAATATAAATATAAGATAAAACATCGAAGTAAATCGCAGTCTGGATATCAATTAACGTATCATACCGAACGTATTAAGTGCTGTAAAAAAAAAGAAAAGCAAAACAAAGGAACGACGAAACCAGATTAAAAACAACAATTTTTTAAATGAGAAATAAAGTAAAAGAATCATACAACCAATCGCTGCCGAAAAAGTTTCTTAATTCCACCAATGAATCTCAGGGGCTGCAACACCATATTTCTCAAATTGAAAGGAAGAGCATTAAATATCTTAGTTATAAATCGAGAAAAAGCTCCATTAAACTTTGATGTGCGACAACTGGGCATCCGCAAAGTAGAAGACACCACTCCTCTATGTGAGACACAATCTCTTCCCAACCAATTCAACCGGGCAAATAAATACTCTGGCGCACCGTTAGCAAGAACCCTACTCATTAACGAAAGCGTCCTCACTTCCATACACTCACGCATTCTCAGCCAACCTGACGTTTCATAAGCATGAGAAATGTGATCAAATTTTCTAATGCCAAATGAAAATCTTAAACATGCATTTTGAACAGCCTGAATTCGATTCATATCCTTGACTGTCACACATGGTCCATAGACTGAGATACAATATAATATATGAGGGAGGACCAGTGACTCGCATAGTTTTATTTTCGTGGATCGATTTAATTCGTTCCTGAAAGGATATAACTGACGTAGTCGAGAATAGGAAACACTTGATTTTTTTGAAATATGATACGAAAAGTTCCAACCACTATCGATAAACAAACCTAGATTTCTTGCTTCATACACAATAGGTATTAGATTTCCTTTCAATGAAATTGTGAACAACTCCATATCAACCTTAGAACGCATATTCTTACTACCAATAAGCAGAATTTTAGACTTAATAGGATTTATAACTAGCGCATTATCATCAGCCCATTTTTCGATACATGACAATTCAGAATTAAATAAGGAGACTGCCTCAGAGCAATTATCAGGTTGAAAGGGCATCAAAATCTGCGAGTCATCAGCATAGGTCTTAATGCTGGCGTTGTTACAGCATTCATAAACATCCGATGTGAATATAATGAATAACAACGCACTAAGTTTAGCACCCTGTGGAACTCCACATTTAACAAATTTAGGTGCTGAAGTCACCGTTGAGTTACCCAAGCTGATAACAACTGATTGTGATCTATTAGTCAAGTAGGAGCTAATTAGTCTACAGGAACTCTTCGAAACACCGTAAAAAGAGAGCTTTGCTATTAGTAACTCGTGGTTCAAGGTGTCAAAGGCTCGAGTAAATATTACTATTAGTTATACTATCCATATTCTGTACATTGTTTTCAGAAAAATGTAGATTAGATGATATTATCATCAACAATGGCATTTCAATATTAACGATATTACAAGTCACACAAAAAATATGTTCTAGATTACCTGGTCAATATCAAGTACAATAGTACGTGAAGCACCATATTATTATAAACGACGTTACCGTCGAATAAAGTAAGAATGCATTATAGTAGATATTATATAATACGAGTATTCAACTCCTAAGAAATTCATTTTTAAACATTAGAAAATGAGACATGAATTTTTCAAATGTAAGAAAAAATATAAAAATGATTGAATAATTTAAAAAATAAAATCCATGTGTTTTATAAATTACCTAAGCCATTAACGATTATTATGAATGAATATGTGTAAACAGAAATTAAATCTTTTTCCTTTTCATTGTATATCTAATAACCTCATCCATATCCATAAACTTGACTACTTTTCCAAAGGTCTCGGTATACATAATGAAAATTTACTCAGATAATAATTTGTTTACTAAGAATGCGCAATTTGAAGTTCATAGAAATTAATATTTTGAATTGCCCTTACACTTCGTTTTAAGAATGAAAATAATAGAATACATTTCTTTGAAATATTAGAAAGATTTAAGTAATATTCAGTAAATTATTTAATTAACGAACATTTCTAAAAATTAAAGAAATTATTATGACCTCGAAATGGACAAAAATTATGTTTTTTTAATTTTTAGGTTAGAATACTACAAATTTCTAAGGGAAACTTCGGAAAAAATGTAGACCGTTTTCTATATCAAAATTTCATTGGCCTGTGTATTTAATTTTTAAAACTAAATTCAGATAACTGCGGAATCACAAGTGGTATAGAATCATTTAAATTAAAACAAGCATTAATAATAATATGTATGAAAATATAAATTCTAAAACCATAATTGAAATCGAATTTCTTGACCGCTGATCAGAATTAGTAACTTTTGAGAATTTTTTCTTGGGAAAACGGTCCTAATACTAATTTGTTGATGTTGAACAAATAAACAAAACTCCACTAATATACGTTTCGGCCTCGATATGGGCCATCTTCAGAACCGAAAAACGTGGCAGAATTCACTTGTTTTGATAAATGAGATAAATGTTCCGGTTTGCTTCATCTTGGATTTGCGGAATTATCAAAATTGATTAAAATCGCGAACCAAGATAGCTAAACGATGTTGCGGAACATGTGCTCTTTGACTGTGTTTATCAAAACAAGTGAATTATAACTGCCACGTTTTTCGATTCTGAAGATGGCCCATATCGAGGCCGAAACGTATATTAGTGGAGTTTTGTTTATTTATTCAACATCAACAAATTAGTATTAGGACCGTTTTCCCAAGAAAAAATTCTCAAAAGTTACTAAAATATAAATTCCTTAGATACAACCTTAATTTTAGAGTATGAAACCTCCTTAAATCTGTCTTCTGATGTCAACGTGGCCTTAAGTAGTAACAGACAATATCAGGAGACACAAACCTGTACTAGAATAAACAAAATGTAATTATGTATTTTTATATAGCTATTTTAGTTACGACCAGGAACGGTGTCGTGCGGAATACGTCCTGCTTTTATTTCCCTTTTTCTGATTTCACTTGTTCTAGGTCGCTTATTTATTATATATTCGTACCTCACGAAAAGTACGTGACTTCTCATCTCCGAAAGAAATATCTACCATCATTTTTACAAAATTATTAATGCCGCTATTTTAAATATTGAAATTATTATGTAAAATCATTGTGTGTTTTTCGTCATGCTTAACTTCAAAAATACCTTAAGCTATTACTCAGAAATATTTGCAAAAACGGCACAATGTCCACAAAAATATTTAAAACGTTTCCGAGTTGAAGATGTTTTGCATTTTTCAATATCGTCAAGCAATTTGAAGATATATTACATTATTTGATAAGTTCGAAAATTCAGAGTACTGGCAAATTTCTGGCTCGCAATATATAGTAAAGATGACTCTTTTGACGAGTTTTACATTGTTTGTAAACTTTTCAAAACAAATGTGATAGACCTTCGAGATATTCGATATACTAAAAGCATACGGTATAATTAATTTAGTATTAATAAATATGTATACTTAATATTTCTAGTAGTGAAAAAGGCATTAAAGATAAGAACTAAAAAAAAACGGTTTTGTTCGGAAAACGGGAAGTTTAGAAAAACCGTCTTCTTTAAAATCTACACCGTCTGACTGAATTGTATGTTTCTACTTACAATGTATAATGACTTTATTAACAAAATTGCATATCCGTACGATCTTTAGAAATCTCCCTTGTTAAAGGGATTTGAAATTTCTCTGAAACAATGAGTGTGTTCTAATATTTTGCGTCATTCTAGTTTTAAAGCTTAGACTTTTGCCTTGCATTTTTTTGCCTTGGACATTCTCCTGCATGCCATAGATCTTTTAATTTCCAGTGGTGACTAATCTAGATTTTTGTTAATAATATTCAAACATAAGTAAAATTTGAAAAAATGTGCATTGCGTAAACATAATGTATGATATTACAACCAGAAAAGACCTTTAAGAATATATCAAATAAATACAAGAATTGCAATATCTAGTGTGTTTATTATTAAGTTTTCAAATTTTGGTTATTTTATTCAAATGAAATTCCCTTTTTCAGAAGTATAACTATAAAATTACGATCGTGACCTACACTGTTGAAAGGAAACATATTAAATTTAATGAACATGTACTGGAGGCTGATTTCAAATCCGATATTAAACACTTTTTAATGTAAGATCTTCAATTGCTTGTCAGACGAAAAGGGATCCTGCTTTCATAGAAATTCAGTCGAAATGTTGGCCAGTTTTCCATACAAAATGTAACAATATCATGAATTGTATTTCGATACTTCTTTTAAAAAAAGTAGGAAAAATTATTAAGATAAAAAGAAAAAAGGAATAAAAAAAATCTAAAACAAAAAGATAAAATACTATTAATTTTTAAACAAAATTGATAAAAAAAAATAAAAAAGAAAATGGAACTACAAGCTTACTACGTCCTCGTCCTTCGCTGTGAGTTATGCCAAGGGTAAGCAATTTTGTATCTAAATTTTAGTATCCTCAAGTTTTATATGTACGTATATTACATATGTGTATTTTGAGACCCCTAACATTTCCGAATAAACGTTTACAGTCATAAATACATGTTATTTTTAAAATTCTTATACTGCCATTTTGAATTCGATATTTTGAATTTTGGAAATCTGATCCGGATTCGTCATCAGCGACTACGCAAACCCCTTCTTAAAAATTGCATGAAATAAATCGACACAGAAGCTTTTTGTTAAAAAAAAAACAGCATTTTTTTAACGTTTGTTTATTTATAACATTTTTACAACAAATGAAATTTGAATATTAGTGATATAATATTGTAGATAAATACTTTTGCTACTAGAAAAACCAACAAATATTTCACAATACCTCAAAATTGAATTTTGATAAATTAAATTATCTGGCAGGAAAGGTGGTTCCTGCGAGGGACCACCGTGCTTCAAAGGGTTAAACGGTATTGAAATTTGCTAATATATGAAACATAAGGCAAAATTACTTATATTTTTGCACATTACGATGCTTTTAAGTTAAAAAATCATTAAATTTAATCTATTAGGGGGCATTGACCTTATATTAAACTTCATGTCACTTTTAATATATTATATTTAACATTCATTTGATTTGTCGATAATCATGAGCTTCTTTATAATAATCATAAATCTTTGATGTCATCTTCCTGAATTCCAAAAATTAGATAGCTCAGTTATGAGCAATAGCCTTCAATGCATTGAAATTACTTGTACGGTTTCGTGGGTCGCGCTGCCGTTAACCATTTAAATCAGAGTGTACGAATGGATTTATTATGTAGTCGCAATGATCGCATTATCAACCGCCTCACTTGATCGTTCATGAATAATTCACTCTGCCAGTAAATCGAATTCTTTTTGTCTGGAGCAAATTTCTTTCCCCCTTAAGCGCGATTAATTACCGCAACTCTCGCGGTAGCATTATAATTCGGCACTCTTTGTCGTTCTATGCTCGGTTCGCTTTGCATAACCTCTGGAAATCAAATTCAGTTCACGGTAGAATTAATAATGCGAAAGGACGAAGTCGAGAATCATTAAAAGTTAGGGACTCAACCTTATCATCACCTCATTTATGGGTCAGGATTAAATGACCTCGTTAAACGTGAGGAACTTGGCTGCTGGCTGAAAAATACTTTTGTGCTGCTCCCATCATTATTCACAACATGTATCAGCAAAATCAGGTGTTTCTGTGTTAGTTTTCTCAACCAATATAGACTAAATTTTCGTAATATATATAAAAGTCAATTATATTTACCATGATTCAACAGTATCGGTTACCATAAAGATAAGAAGAAAATCTCCGGAGAAAATAAATTAAACTCGTCGCATCGTTCTTATACCCACTTTGATCGCAATTAAGGGCCATATTTCACGTTCACGTTTTGCATCGGACAATGAAGTACGTAACGGCGAGGGCGTAATTGTCGGTACGAAAATGTATGTCGGAAAATTAACATAGCCGCGAATACACAATGTTTACGCTGTAGCAAGAGCGTTCTTGGTAAGTATGTGCATAATGTCACGTACGTGCGTACACAACAATGTCTTGATAAGCAGCGAAACTCGCGAGAGCGCGACGACGTCGTTGTATTACAAATAATGTTACGCCCGAGTCGTGCACAAGATCCCAGATAAGTTCGAAACGGCTAATGATAACGGTAATGGGTAGTGAGATTCGATTAATAATTTGGTACTTTGGAACTTATCAATTCCACCACCGCCTGACTCCAAATCAAACTTCAAGTTTCAATTGGAAATCTGAGTTTTTAAAAGAATTACGATGTAATTTCCCCATAAGTAGATAATTTTCGAAAACTCATATATCTGTGTAAATTATGAACCTTCATAAAATCAGCGGTAATGCAAACTTTAGTATTTCCACGCGATGTATGCCGTAGCAATTACGTTATATTATTTTCTCTTGGAAAACGTAATTATATTTTAATATAATCATATTTGTTCTGAATTACGCTGGTTAATTTACATAGCACTAAAAATATCATATTTTATAACGAATTCGAATAAATTTTTCATATTTCCAGGTTAAAATGTTTACTCGAATAAATCTACATTTACTGTTTATTAGCTATAGGGCGAATTCATTTCAACTTTCGAATTATATAAAGTGGAAAAATAAAAGTTATTTTATTATGAAATGCATTAAATTAGTATTATTAAGTAGCACATTATAAATTGAAATGCGGCACAAACGATAATTATGGCTACTGTTACTACTTCGGTTTAAGTAGTAAGTAGAACTTCAAATGATTCGTTAGTTCTACTCCTTACTTAAGTAGTAATTTGAATTATAATATTTCCATCAATCTCTCGTAAAAGACTTAAATTATTTTTGTATTAGGTCCTATCAACTTCTGTAAGAATTAATACCTATACGTAGTATCGCCAACCGTTTAAGTAGTAACGGCCCTTATAAACGATGTTTGTAGCGTATTTTACTACTTAACTCTTTAACAACCCAATGTGCGTAATTGGCACGTGGATTTTAGAATCGTTTTATTTACTTGTAAGAAATAAAAAATCCCAGGAATTTTAATGTCATTCTTAAGAAGATCGGTTTTGAAATTGTCAAAAATGTTCGTTAAATAATTTCTGTTTTGCGTTTGATACAAAATCTCACGAATCCCTCAAATTACGAAAATTTTCAAAATATTGGATATTTTTAGAAAAACCAAATTGATAAAGATAAAAATTTATAAATTTATATTTTTTAAGTAAACCAGAACACGTTTCTAATAGGTTAGAAGATAATAAAACATCTGTATGATAATAAAAATTGCATGTAACCCTTCGTACCCCAAATGTGTATAATTTCCATATGGCTTTCAGCATCCTTTTATTCGTTCAATAAAAATTGCGGTTTTTATAATGGCGCTGCTGCAATTTTCGAAACATTATGTTTAACACATTTTTTTTTAAATACAGCAAAAAAATGTGATTTTTAGCTACAACTTTTTCATTAAAATGCATTTTTAACTACGATACCCGTGTTTTATCAACCTCTAACTATCAAAAACATTTTCCAAATTATTTTATTTCAAAAATAGACATTGACATATTTTGATTTATTTTGTACTCCATTTCTAAATGGCGTCTGAACATTGAACATTTTTGAAATTGTTATTATTTTGAATATTATAGCATTTCTTAAATCCACAATCGTACAGATAAGTTATTATTAGTTTTTTGTGACGTATTTAAATTTATGGAAGCGGAAATTTCGCATAAAATCCAATTTCAATATTAATAATATTAATAATGCGTTTACTTTTTGATAATGACAAACACAATTAAAAACTTTAGCCTTTTTAAAAATTTCGTACTAGGAGGTTTTTGGAATAGCTGTTTACGAATCTGTCCTCAGTTTTTCAAAATTCAAAATGGCGGTTATAAAAAGGTCGACCAAAATACAAAAAGTTTCGTGCTCTAGACGAAATCTTATCCATCATTTTGAATTTTCAAAATCTCGGGTCCGATTCATGATCAAAAACCTACAACATTATTCCCGGTAAAAAATGTTAGCTATTTTCCGCGTACTGAAAAAATAAATAAAGGCAGTGTTTATTTATGTAAAAATTATTAAATAATATTAAAAATAATAACTCTTTATATTACAATATCATTAAGACTGTGTATATTGTCATGATAAAGTCGTTGTTATGTTACATGTATAGCATCAGTTATTTTGGTTCAACTAGGCAAACTATTATACGATATTAATAACAAAGAAATGAGGTAGAGAATATTAAGGTTTGAAAGTGTAATTATATCATAACGTGTTACCTGCTCGGTCTGAAATTTTTTTCCACTATTTTTTATAGTTTCAAAACCTGTCCCTCGTTCGATTTCGCGGTGGAGAAAATTTTGAAAACTCGTGTTAGACCCTATGTGGAAAAATTGACCTCGCCGACCTCTTTCCCCAGTCGTAATCGGGACCGTAATCTGGCTCTTAATGATAATCCTAATAAACCTCCAAATCAGGAAGAATATGACTGATATTGCCACTCAGTATTTTACGAAATTAATTGTAGGTATAGTGTTATATAACAAATATTTTCTACATTTAATTTCGTAAAATATTTTATAGCAATCGTTTAGGCGCAACCAACTGTTCAACATGGGTAGTTTGCGGGAGCCTAGTCAGAACCCGCACCGTAATCTTCCGCGTTTGGGTTCTAAAAAGTATATTAGTTCAAACTGCGTACTTGCGATTCAAGGAATAAATTTGTTAATTTATTTGTGTATTTAAATTTCATTAAATTATATGCCGCCCTTACACGGAATCATGAGTAGAATTTGCCAAACTTAGGTAAAGTAAAATTTACCAAGTCTCGTTTAAAATCAAAATTTATTGAAGAATACAAATAAATAGTATTCTAGCCTTTAAATAATAAGTTTTAAAAATTATGTTTAATCACATATTTACGAAAAACTTGGCTAGATATTCTGTAACAGCACTCGCAAGATAAAAGATACCAGTTATATTAAATATAAAAATTATCTGAATTTGTTTGTTTGATAAAGATATTAATACATCATTGGTGTTAATCAAGCATTTGAAAGATAAATTCTAGATAAACTGTAGAAAAGTAAGATTTTCTTTTAATAATTTTTAAGTTCTGGGTAGAATCTACTAATTATTTTTGTCTGTGTATGGATACAGGCTAGTAGATGTGCCAAACTGGGAGTCATTCGATCATTTTATAAGTTTTCTTATTGAGGAATTCAAGAAACTTACAATTTGCTGAACGTAAGCAATGATTTGTACAATAATGATATCTATTAATGTTTCACACTATGATGTCCTTTATATTTCACTGTAATACTATTGACCACAGGTATATATATATATATAACATAGCAATTACTTTACAATGGCAATATTATCCTTCGTAATGATATTGTAATATAAAGAGTACAATATTTAAAACTATTTAACAGTGTTTATAGAAATAAAATGTCTTCTTAAATATTCAAATAATAAAATGAATAGGTTATTTATTATTTTTATTGGAATTGTATCAACATTTCAATAATACTAAAATGCAAAAAGTGATAGGACAGAAACTTTTGGGTTGGGATACGTTCGAGCGTTTCGTGATTAGTCATCCCCTAAAATATATCATTTTTGTATTAAATTGAGGAAAATTAATATACCTTTAACGTAAAATGAATCGGCAATTCTACTCTTCCTAATTTAAATAAAAACTAAATAGTTTGCTAAAACTCCAAACCCTAACCTGCAATGATATTAATACATACTATTACTTAAAAAATAAAATATATCACAAATTAATTTAGTAAGCGGTTTATACCCGTTAATGATACAAGTCGTTTCTACAGTACTACGATATATTTTTAACTCTTCTCACGTTCCAATATACCGTCAAATTGTTGACGACAATTGCACTTTCGACCTCCTTTCAAATGTAGACTTGTAGTATGAAATATGATGTCGACAAAATTAGCATTTTTCTATTTTTTTTTCTGTTTCAGAACTTCATCTTTATTATAGAAAGATCAATGAATTAAATATTACGAAAATCTTTCACATATTTTGAGTCTAAGAAAGTATCTGAATTAAAAATCTTGTAAAAATATTCTGGGATTATCATAGACTAATGCCGTCACTATACAAAATTCAGCGCACTAAACAATTGACTATGCATGAATTCAAATAAAATAATGTCACAACTTTTTATGATGAAAATATTTCTGCAAGAAACCAATATCTGCAATGTACCCTGTATATATTTAAAAATATTAAATAAATAATGTATTGATGAAATTCAAAAATTTCAGAAAATGGTTACTTGAAATTCGGAAACTTTATCATTAATTCAATAAAGTAACTCGTCACTAACAATTGATACAATTTTCTGTATTTAAGCAGTCTACGATGGAATTGACACTTCGATTATTGTATTTATATTTTAAAAGTAAAATTTCTCCAAATATGCCATAAAATATTTATTTTTGGTAAAATTTTATTCACGAGAATTGTTGAGTCAAACATTCGTCACGTTATTGATGAAGCAGATTACCCTGAATACTTTAGATGCACGTTAATAGTATTTAATGGTTTTGGGCGTATTAGCCGTTATTCAAAAAAGTGAAAACTGCAAAATGTGTGGAAACATATTTCTTTTAATTTATTACAGATTATGGAAGAAATATCGTCCATAAATAAAAAATGATACAGAAACGTATCTGCAGTCGTTTGAATGTAAATGACTGCAAATTTATCTCTTAACAGAAGTAACAGACTTTTTTAAAATGATGTTTCTAAAAACTTTAATTAAAAATTCATTTCATGATTCTATAGAGATTTTCGTAATAACATTTCGTTTACCGTAGATACGCGTAAAGTTATTATAATTTACCTTTGATAAAATTCAAATGATAATGATAATTCAAGGATTACAATTTTATGCAATGCTACTAAATACCTTTTTATTTATTTTGTGTAAAAATTTGGTCCCAAAACAAAAAAATTATTTAAAATAATGTATGCAGAATCCCTTTAATTTTATTTTATTCGTTTTATTTTTGTAATTCATGTATTACGAATAAAAGCTACGAACAGTTTGATAAACAGAAATAATAAAAACCGTTGAATTAAACGATGTTATCACGTACTGCGCAATAAAATATAATCCCAAGTCATAAAACGTGTTTTCACTGTGAGCTCAGTAAACGTTTACGTTTCTTTATGGCGGTAAAGCTTTGAGGCGGAAAACTGCTGGCTAAAAATATATATTAAAAATATGTAGCAAATGACGTTCGATCGAAAAGCTGAACAGTTTCAAAATGCGTTCATGAATGTAAGCATATGCAGATTGAATAAGAGCAAAGAAACGTATTAACGAAAATTATTGAATGTGCATCGTGCAATTGGCTCGCCAACGTTCGGTTATCCACAGATATATTTTGCAGACAAAAATAAATAAGTGGTGATCGGACAGGCTTTTCTACATTTTTTCCTGACCATTCCCGCATGAAAAAGCAGTATATTGGAAAAATATATGTGAAAATATATGGTAAATATATGACAATATATCATCAGTATATGGGACGCGTATATAGATTTTTGCCGCAAATTATATTTGTTCCATATATTGTTAATACATTCAGCCATATATTTTAAACATATTTTGTATAATATAATGTATAATGTACGGTAAGATATAGTGGAAACATATATGATAATAATATATGGTAGGATATATGGAAAAATTGTATGGAAAAATATGGACCCAGAATGACATCAAGATTGGTTCCAGGTTCAGTCGAAGTGTATTTGCAGATTAGAAAGAATTGAAAATTTTCCAGACTGAATTCCCGACTCAATCGAGATTCATTCAAATTTAATCCACATATTTCTCTATATACTATTCCATGTATTCCACCATATATTAGTCCATATATTCTTCAATATATTATTCCTTATATCCTACCATATATTATTATCACATATGTTTCCACTATATCTTACCGTACATTATATGTATACATTTAAAGTTTAAAATATATGGCTGAATGTATTAACAATATATGGAACAAATATACAGATTGCGGCAAAAATCTATATACGGGTCCCATATATTGATGGTATATTGTCCAATATAGTGCTTTTTCATGCGGAGAATATTAAGGGTAGAAGGGGGTAGATTTGAAATCGAAAAATTTGACCTCTGTTTTGAATTCAACGACCCTTAATACCGCCACGCCCCCCCCCCTCCCCCCCCAATTATACGAACTCTTATTTTATTATTCATAACGTTCATAATCACCTCCATGGAAAAACCATATATCGTAAAAATATATTTTAAAATATATGGCGAAATACATAGAAAATATATAGTAACACATATAAGTATGATATATTATTACAGCATATCCTGCTGATCATCGAAAGTAAACATGTATATAAAATATTTAAAATATATTCAACATATATTTATAATATATCATTACAATATATTTTTTTATATATTTCTTATCTTGTATTACTGTCATGTATATGTTTTCGTCGCTATATATATACCATATACACAGTATATTTTGTAATATATATGTTTTCAATATATGGTTTTTTCACACGGGTTGTACAAATTTGAGTAGGTGAAACCTCCTTAGTATCTCGTAATACCCTATATATTATTTTGTAACAATACAAGAATTTAAACTTATTCATCCCACTGTTGACGAGCAAGTAAACCATAAACGACAAAATGCAATTAAAGCGCAGGTAAATTATTGTCCTTTATCCTTTACTCTTTCACTTAAATTAGAATTTGCGACTAAACAAATGTTCACATTTGACGTCCAATAACCCATTGACGTCCAAAGGACACTTTTGTGTGCTTTAATTTCAATCAATATTTCCTATGAAAATCGAAGTTAAACAAAATTGGATGGTATATACCCAACTATTTTTTATGTTGTTCTTGAAGATTCCAAGGCTATAATTGAATTTCAGTCATCAGAAATTCGCATATGACGTCCTCAAAAACTATAAACTCTTTTAAAAAATACTAAAAATAAAAAGTTCTTTGAATTCATTGAGAAATATAATTTGGCATTGTTTTAGATTTTTTGATCATATTTTGAAAAATTTGTCATCTAAATTTTTGTTGAAAACTTTAAATCATTTACGAAAAATTCTATAAAAACTTTAGCATATTCTATGGTGAATTCCAAGCGCTTTGTCTTGTTTACATTTCCTTCGAATATTTCAGAGTTTTCGAGGAAATTTCAATTAGGTTTGGATTTTTTTTCTCGAAATCTATCAACTTTTAGAAAAAATGGCAAAGAACAACAAATTCTTAGAATTTATCATAGAATGTGAAAAATATTTTCCAAAAATAATTTTTGATTTTGAAAGAAATGTAGATAAGAAATTTCTGCAAATATCATAAACAAAATCTGAAAATCAACAAAAGATTTCCTTTATTTCTCAATGAATTGTAAGAATTTTTCAATCTTAGCAGTTTGGGTGCGGGTCGAAAACCACACAAATCAAAAAGCCGACAGGTCAAATAACCGACAGTCAAAAACCGACATTTCAAAAAAAGACTGTCCGCTTGTCAGTGTGCCTAATTTGTCTGTGTCGATTTTTATTTGTCGGTTTTTCGACCCGCACCCAACATTTTTTAATAAAAAGTTAACAGTTTTTGAGCTAGAGGGTGCGGAAATTTTCTAAGAAATATTTTGTCCACCTTTGTAGATAGTTCTAAGTTTTCTGAGCTCTGATTTTGAAACGAAATACTTGATTAAAATTGAAGCGAAGTAATTATCCTTTAGGAGTTCATGGGTTAGTTGTGAATTAATAAGGCAATTAAATAAATTATTTATATATTAATATAATGTATCACACAGCCCCCAGAATCCGTTAAACAAATTCTTGTCAACTAATTTAAGATGCTTATATATGGAAGCGAATGCACTGAACAAAAAATGTTCACTCATTTTTATCAAAATAAATATATTTAAAAAATATTTTTTAGTCTATTTGAGATTCGAAATTGGTTTATATGCATAAATAAATAATCATCCTTTAATAAAAAGTAGGCAGGCAGTAGCCATTTAATCTAAATTGGTGAAAAGCAGTCTCATATTTTAATTAGCACTGTCTCTCAACAATATATTGACTTTCAATGCTTAATTCAACATATAAGAACATAATATCTCAGCACTAATATTTTATTAATCAGATTTAATTATGTTTTTCCATAACGAAACGAACGTCTATTCTCCTGTTTCGCTGATATTTCTGTATACGGGTGATTATTTCAATATACATTTACGGTCGTTAAAATTTTAATTTTTGTCTTTTTCCATGTAGACCATGTAGAATCTGCTGTAATCGAAGTAGTTAATCGAAGCAGAAATCGGACATTCTTTTGTACGATGGAACATAAATTCTGTGTAGAAATTGAACTCAAATTCAACTCGTTCAGTAATAATCTCCAATTCTATGTAACGATATTCTAATCATGATTATAAATTGAATAATACTTCATGAAACCATCATTGTAAATCTTGAATATCATTTAAATTCAATTAATCCAGACATTTTTACTGTGGATGTGTAAATTAATTTCTTAAGAATAATTAGTGTTCAAGAAGTTTTGGTTGTCAGAATTATCCCCGTTCAACTACAACTTATTCTCCATCAATACGATATATTTACTTATAATAGATAGCAGTCTTCAAATGTCGGCAACTTATACCCTGCTATCTTCTAACGGACGTCGTTAAATCTGATAACTACAATAATCTGACAAAGCATGAGTTTGATGGGATGAATTCTGTCATGGGCATCGATCCTTAAACATACTCGTGACTGAAATTGAACTTTCGGATAGATAATATATGAGCTACTAGTATTCCGAAAATCGTTTCGTCGCTGGCACAATCCATTATATTCAGAACGTTTGCTCTTTGTGCAAAAAATCACAATTTCGTCTAATTAAATTCATTTTGAAGACAAATGCGATTGTTTAATTTGCTTCGTATTTCTTTCAATTAAGTGTCTCATTTCATTCTCTTAGAATTTAGTGAAGTGGTTGCACGGTCAGAAACGAGTTGATTTGTCGTAAAGAATGCTTCTTTAAATGTGTCGAAAGAAGCAAATTGTTGCCATTAAATAACATTTGTTATATCAAACTTGGCATAGATAGAACTATGATATTTATTAGAATCGGACGTTTTAAATATTATCAAAATATACCATTAAGATATGGTTGATTTAGGCGTATTAAAAAATAGGAATATTACTATACTATATTGAAGTGAAACATAATTGGTAGACTTTTTTTTTTAAACAACGAAAAAACTAATAATTATGTATGTACGGATAAATGGATAGAAAAGTGCCTTCTTCAATTTCGATTCTGAAACAAGAATACCAACCCTAAAGCCCTAATATTAGTATTTGGTCTCAAAAATCCCTGAAAGTAGTTAAAGTGTAAACACTCGTCATATTCGATCCCCCATTTTGAATTTCCGAATTCTGACATCTCATTCATAATCAGAGTCCCAAAGACCACTGAGTGAACATTTTTAACGGAAGATATTAAATTCAAATAATTACCGAGCATCGAGAGAATGAAATAAACGAAATCATTTTGATAATATGAGTGGAATACGTAAATTTCCGTTTAATTCTTATCGAATTGAAATACTTGTATTTGCAGGAAAAATGTTTGAAAACAAACTAACCTCACATTTTCTACATGAAAATATTAATAACACGTTTAATAACAATTTCCCATATAAAGAATCAGAATCGGTCGTTTTTTTAAAAAATAAATCGTTTTGAAAATTTTTGACCGAAAGCAGTATAAGATAAAATTTTCTGCTTTTTTAAATAGTCACACCCAAAAATCTCTGGAAGGTATAGTTAAGCAATAAAATAACAGTGCTTTCATTAAAATTTTAGAGCCTAAAGTTCCGGTTCAATGTTGTGTTGTTCAGTCGTTAATGGGTCGAAATAGACTTTTCTAAACAAAGAAATCATGTTTAATGTAACTGACATAAGTTCCACGTCATTTAAACATTTTTAATTAGTTAAAATATTATCGTATAAAGCAGTGACATTTGTTTTAAATGAAAATTCGCTACCATACCAAATTCTCTACAAGCGACTGGAAATTGCTCCTTTACATTCTTCAGAAACAGTCATAATGGAAGCATATTATAAATTTCGGATCCCTAATGGTGATTACGAAAGTGCTCACACACCGTATTCCTAACTGAGCTTAAAGTGATATTTTATGTAAGTATTGATGGAGCTTACCATTCTAGTGCACAACCGAGTCCCGCAGCATGAAAGGAGTTTCCCTTACATTGAAATGCGATCATCGACCACCCACTATTTGCACCACAACATGTAAACACATATATTCTCAATCGGATTTGAAAAGAAATCGGAAAGGGAATAAGAACATTGGCTAAAAGTGCACGGTGCGCTCTGGTATAGGAAGAAAGGGCAACGTCTTTTCGGCAAAGGATAAAGAGATAATGATCAAAGAAAGGGCAGAAGCGAATAAATGTAACCATTTATAATAGCTTCTGCTGCGAATTCGAATGCAGAATTTTGTATTACATTGTGCTATCTAAGAACTACTATCGATATGTATTTTGGTAGCTTCCATGGACTCCTTATTGCAGCATTCGTATGAATATCTGGAGATCATTAAGTAGACAGAAGTAAATTGCTTAAGAAGTATTCAAAAAGTTCACGAGACCAATTGTTGTAGAACAATAGTCTACTCAAAATTTAGTTTTACAAACCAAATATTCAAAATCCATATTATTCTGCCAGAAGATATAAATCCACAATGGATACTTAACACACTGATGTTTACATTATAAATAATAACAATTTTCCTAGTCTCTGCTCACGATTCTGATGTCAGATTTTTATAATGCAAAATACTGAAATTCAATACGGCGGACAGTTTCTTGTTATATCTGCAATCTGAATGAAATGTATAATGTCACCACATCTCTATGACAGCTATTCGTGGTAGTTTCTGGTACTTTGGTTGTCTGTTAGGAAGAAAATGTTTAAATGATATATTCGATTCCTTGGTAAACCGGTCCTTTCACTAATTGTTTATATCCTATTTTTTCATTTTATAAAAAAAATAAGCATTACAACTTTAAACGTTTCAGTCTCATATTATAGAGCCCTCTTCTGATTTATTTATTTAGTTAAATAAAATATCATATTATTAAAACATAATTAACCTGGTAGTTTTTATTAATAGATTAGAAATCATTGTTTGAGTCATATTTACATATTTTTGGGTAGTGATAATTAATTGTATCTCTCTTCGTTCATTGCTTTTCACGAGCTGTTAAAAAATTGAACCATGTAACTAGTAGATACCTTAATTTCTTTTTTCTTATAGAAACTACTTACAATATTTTTCTCGCATAGACCACTCGTAACTATGTCATATACCATTTTACAAAGACGCGAAATTATAATTTAAAATAAGCGATTACGAAAATGGTGTCATTGTTTATCCAACGATACATAAGATCTTCAGAAAACGTTTCAAATAAAAGACTAATAAGTCGGGTTATGTAAAATATATCGACCCAGGCAGGAAAACGGAGAAGTCTATTTAATAGTTTCTTGAGAATATCTGAATCTTATGTTTCGATTATATTTTACATTGAATTCAAAATATTCAGAAATTGAATTAACACGAATACTGTCTTTTTGAAATTCAGTATTTTCACCATATTAATTAGTTATCAGAGCATAGATTAAGATCGTCACAGCATATGACATCAAGTCTTGGTCGTTTGATTGGGATTAATTATTCGCCCCAGGAATTGATTGATACATACATCTTGAGGGGAGTATTAGATGGGACATGAATGGATATGTCGAGGATAGCTGATTAGCTAAAATCGATGGATGTACAAGTTTTCAAATATATTCTGAATACTGGTTTCTAATAAATATCTTGTTTTCGTTAAAATGATCTTTTCATAATAAATGCCTTAAAATATATCAGTGTTGAATGCAAAGTGATTTTTAAAGTTTGGTTAATTTGAAATTATTAGTGTTTATCAATTGTAAAAAGGTGAAACAAATTGTTTAGCTATTATTGATAACTCATGTTAGCTACGGCTAATTACTTGATAATTAGTTGATTTTCACAGTTATCAACCAAACTTTTTTTCGTTATTATAATATCAAAATTGGAATATTGATTGAAAAACATCATATTTGATGTTGCGCATAATATAGATTTTGCAAAACTTTTACCATGTAATTTCATGATAACTTCATCGCCATAACCCCACTTTTGTAAAAGTACGCGTATGTCACTCATGATTCCTTCCTGGTAGTCTGATAGACAAATATACTCATTTATACCTTTTTCAGTTCTTTTTTATTTTCACTTTCTTCTTCACTCTCTCTTCTTTACTTAAAATTTTCCGATGGTCCACTTTTTCTTCTTTTATCTTTCCTACAGTTCATACATGTACTTTTGTACGATGCGCATGCGTACCGTACATCCAGGACGATCTGCACACATTATTCACACCCACTGCAAACTTTATTAGCTATCACAGCTAAAACTTGAACAGACGTGAGTACTAACTATTAGTTAGCAATAATAGCCAACTGTTTTAGAAATAAGAAACAAGTAATTAGTTGCAACGGTTAACTACAGATGAATACTCTTGCAAATGTTCTTTAGGTGTTACAGCTAGTAATTGTTAACGGTCTTTGCATAAAACGAACAAGTCGACTGCATACTCGATTTAGCAATGGTGGACAAGTTATTTTCTTCCGTGCACAGCATTAATTTATTGTTTAGTATGGTGAATTTCAACATTTCCACCTGCTATATTAAGCCCGTGATTTTGATTTTGAAAACTAATTTGTATAATCGGCGGTCCGCTGATGAATATCATGCAAATACATTCATTTTTTAAAAGCTTTTCCATCATATTGGATCCGTTATTTTTAATTTCTAATACTGACATCAGATTCGTAAACAGAGACCCCCGAGTAAGAGGTACAAGTAAAATGAGTGGAAAGGAAAATGAGTGATTGACAGAGTCACGAAAACACTATGTTTAGGGCCAGAATATTATATTAATAATAAAGGTATGCATCAACTGGGGAATAAAGGAGCAAAATGACAGTAATAAAAATGTTTGTGATCCGAAATTGGTTTAAAGGGTATTTGATATACGGTATTCAGGGCGTTAGGAACACCTTTGGTCCAGTACTTACCCTATAATGATCAGTTACTGACCAGTACCATTTTGCAGTATCTATGGCTAGTCCCAGTATTAACTCGAGATACTAAAAATGTGCAAGAATCGATAAATTATTAACTATGTATTACTAAATTTCTAATTATTTGCATATTGAGTAATACACTGAAGTAATGTATCCAATCTTATGGATTTCTACTCATGATGCTCGAAAATAAATTCAAAACATCTGAAAAATATGTTGACTTATGGATGGAATCAAACCCGTGACGTAGAATCGATATTGAATATGAACTTGTGGAAAACGATCTGTTTGTACGGAGTTTCTCCAGCTACCAATAATGATGACTTGTCAGGTACCGACTAAGGCTTTGAGGTAATACATATTAGCAATATTAATACACGCAGAGAGGTAATATTATTAATACTGTCATTAACATGAACACTGGCTTCTAATACTGCTTCAGTGCTCTATACAGCAAAAAATAAGTTTTAAAATTGTCACATCTTAAATTCATCATCAGGCGAGGCTTAGTTGAACCCCGAAATTACATTAATTTTCCTAAATTCAGTCAGCGTTTTGGCTTAAAGTCTTACTTTCAGTGAGCGAAACTGATTTTTAGACTATATTTTGGCTTAAAATACGATTTATCGAGTTTGTGGCATCTAAGTTAGACGAATCTTATTTAAAACCAAAATATTAGCTAAAAGTTAGTTTTGTCGTCTGAAAGTAAGACTTCAATTTTAAATATTGACTGAATTTAAGAAAATTAACGCAATTTTGGTATGAAATTAAGTCTCACCTAATGATGAATTTAATATGTAACAATTCTAAGGCTTATTTTTTGTATAGAAATGGAACCAGAAGTACTGATTGCTTCAGAAGTCTTTATCGATGGTAGTGGTCAGTGGATCAATACTCGGGAGTTACTCCGCCTGGCGGAAATTTCTTAGTACATACATATAATTTGCTTTGTATTTTAAAAGTTGATTCTTATTAATGTTTTATTAAGTGTTTGGTTAATGTTTGAAAACAATTTACAAGAATATAACAAACTGAATATGTGAATTCCTCGACTTTTGCACTATCCAATAAAGGCTTAGGAGATATGTCCAGCAGTACAGTCAGTGATTAAATAAACCTATACTGTCTTCGAAAATTAAATTATAACATATCTCTAAAGAAGGCTTAAAATGATCTTAATGGCGAATTAAAAAGTATCCCAAATTAAGATATCCACTCTTAAAATGAGTGTCGTGACATTTGTTACACCAGTCCTACTGCTAAAAATAATTATAATAGGTTGGGTACTAGATTTTTCTTCCAGTCTGATGCCATAAATCATTTCAAGATTAAAAAAATATTTTAAGATAAGAATTTCATTACTCTTCAAGGTAAACACTCGCAAGTAAAAACTCCTCTTAAAATAACGTGCATGAAAAATGCCTCGAAGAGAGCTCGGACTTAATGCAGGCATCTTCCTCACTTGGGAATACGTCGCCGTCTTAAAAGAATCAGATATATGCAATGCTTAAATTGCGATACTCTTCGAGAGACTTTCTTTACTTTGGAGACGTTCAAAGAGTAGGTGAAATGTTGAAGAAAATGTACGGCAGGTAAGAGAATAAATAGTGAAGTATGGAGAAGAGGAAACGAGTGGTTGAAAGAGAAGATATGCAGCGAGACGAAGCTATCGGAGGTACGGTCGTGCGGTTAGGACTCTGAAGCTGCCGAAGCAATTATTGTAATGGACTTTACTGGGTACGAAATCGTGCTGGGTTTCGAGGAGACGACGTTGTTTCACTGCGTCTCCTGACTCAGCGTCGACCGGATTCTCCCCTTATATATAAATGTCTGCGAGGCTCCTGACGTGCGTCGATGGTTATCTTGGGTAACAAATGTGCAAATCGATCGGTACATTTTAGCGGCGATATCCCAAAGTTACAAATGATCGGGGATTCGTCACCGCCGATAATGCGATGGAGAAATGTTGAGGCCAATGGATAGCTGGGAAACGACTGGAAGAAAAGTGAGCTTGACCGCATGTGGCTCTATCGACTCGCTTTTGTACACGTGTCCAAAAAGAAACGACATCGCTGAATCAATTTCCTACCTGACTAAAATTTTCGCTAGACGTATAACTTCTGATTAAATTAACAATTAAGAAATAACTGAGCTGGCGAACAATTTTATTAACCGGCCGGAAGTTGTTTGCTTAAGTTTCTTGATTAATCCGAACGGAATAGGACAAGGGTGAGCTGGTGAAGATCAACTTATAATTCAGCGTGTTCGCCTGAAAGACGACGGACTCAAAGACCCTGCGCTGAGGTACAGACAGAAATAAAGGAATAATAAAGTGAATAGAGGGCGACGGCAAGGGAGTGTGCGGCTTGCCAGCGACCGCGAAAATTTCCTTTATAGAGCAAATCGCCCCACATTACCCGCATACCGATGGAGTCTCCTCACTCTCCCTTACACTCGATGAACTGCTCTCCCGACGCCGGCAAAAGCGGTAAAAGTAAAAAGTCCAATTGATTCTGGAATGTTATTTGAATATCTTATTGTACGAATGCGATTGAAATCAATGAGAGGGAAAGCCAGCACTCCCGCAGTCACCGCCCGTACAGCGCATTCGCGTTATCGTACCTTACTCAACGTTGCTAAGCTAAAAAGTCTCGCGGACTAGTAGCTCCTTTTTCTACGATACTCCGATCTAAAGCCCGAGGTTCCCTTTTTCCTCCGATCTTACTTTCCGATTAAGAATCGTACGGAAGCCCCGATAGGATTCTTGCATCCTTTTAGCGATGGCAGTCCCTTGAATACGTATTCTCTCCCATTGGGGATCATCTGACTGCACTCTGCACCAGAATTCAAACGAGAGCTTCGAAAGATAAGACTTGTTTATTTACACTCCAAAAAGTTATGTAATTCTCAACCTGGCTATATCATTCCAATACTCACAATGCATGAAAACTACAACTGCATCATCTAGCACAAAATATACCGAATACATAAAGGGATCAAGGAGAGGGATCAAGGAAAGGAATTGTCCCTTGGTTTACTTATTCAGGATATGGACGTTCTATAGTTTATGAGTTCGAATCTGCATACGTGTAATTATTTTTCGTTAATTTCTACTATTTGGAAAATTCAGAAACATTGCCGAACGAAGGTGCGAATTAGAGACTGCAACTGACCTACTCGGTACCTGTCGATACATCAGTTTATCCAGGGTTAACACATCACAGGTGTGGTCTGCAATTAAAATAGAATAATATTTGTGAAAGATTGTTAGATCCTTGTGTAGTGGTTTGACCAAACCATAGTGTCCAATGCAGCAGTACCCATGTAGAAAATGTAACGCTAGTCTGATGAGAATTCGGCCAGCCTTCCCTATGTCTGACCAGGAAATCACAGGAATTATAACGCTCTGCCGACAGGATTCTGACCAGGATAATTCTACCAGATTCCGATCAGAATCTTGCTTCTCCGACCAGGTTTCGATGAGATTCCTGCTTTGTCCGACCACGTACTTACTACCAAATTTGATGAACCTAACCTAAATATACCTCGGCAAATTCAGTCAGAATCTTGTCAGATTTCTGATTAGAATCCCTAAGTAGGGTAAATGTGGCCATGTTCTGATAAGATCTATGGAAAATCTGAGGAAATTTCCACACGGGTACCATTACAGCTTAACAATTTCTTGAACGCATGTGATCAACCTCTAAAGAAATGGTCTTTATTTCCTTCAAAGAATTTTACTTGATGCCATCGAATTACTCAAATCAGCAACTACGAAGTGACAACTTAAGCTTTGAAAATAAAAAAGTTTCAATAATCCAGCTGAAGGATTAGGTTCATACGCTAGTTGCTCTGTGAGATTAATGCTGTTTTTTGTATAGGGGAGAAGCGACGCAGTTTTTTTAATTTCACATGTATCTGACAGTTCGAGTCTCGTAGGAAACCATAAGTATGTCCGTAATGCAACTTTTGATTGACTAATAAGTTTAATGTAATAGGTAATCAGTTAAAACTTACGTCTTCCTATTACATGAAGAGGCATTGTCATCAAATGATCGCTAAATTTAAGACATATGGATGGAATTAAGATATATAAATCTGGATAGTTCTCACGAATACTTTGGATAAATCGTCTTAAAACGTCCGAATAAATATCCTAATTAACCATTCTTCCCATGAGATCGAATTCGAGATGAGCCATACCTAAATAAAAACAATGAACATCAACTTTGACTTCTAAACGACTTTGGGGACATTCTTTTAAGTCCTGGTTATTTTTATAGTACCATATGTTGGTGTGCAATATTCCTAGACCAATATCCAATATCCAATTAGAATTCCTGTATTAAAATTTCGAATACTACAAGTTTGGGAAATCACGTGAACACAATTCGCAATTTGTCCCATTTTCGGAGTAAAAGGTATATATGTTACGTTTTACGTCCTTACCGAATGTCTGATCTCGGATAGCTGCACTGAGGAAAAGGATTGTTTACTATAAAGAAGGCTTCTTAATAGTTAAGAAATCCTATAGTTAAATACGGCGGATCGAATAATTTTTTAAGTATGAAATAATTATTCATTTCATATAAAGCTAACATTTCTTTAGTGCAAACAACGCATTTTCTATCTTAAGAAATATCTATTAAATGTAACCAAACATTTCTTAATAGTTAAGAAACCATTTGTATACTATACGTTTGTAACTACAAAGTAATGATTTCTTAATAGTTACAGAATATAATGGTAGGAGTCGCAACGCATCGTAACATAACCTCAAATGACAACACGGATGTTTTGTTTAGGTTTTTAAGAACGATTGAATGCCATTGCAATTCGGTAGTATTACTGTGAAAATAAATAAATTAAAGATATTATTTATACGTCATCTTAAATAGGCGCGTTTTATGAACAAATACATCGTATAAGACACACGTCCCATGTCTTATTTGTGAATTTGCGCAGCTGCCAGTTCAAAGTACACATTTCTTAACTATTAACAAATGGCCAATTCTCATGTAAGAAATAAAATGCTAATATTAAACAAATCGCCTTTAATATTACAATGACATCTTTGAAGGGGTTACGAGGTGGCTGAATACGAAACTAGCAATAAAATTGCATAATTTTAAAACCCTGGTTATTAAAAAAAAAGTTTTTGGTATTAGTTTCGTATTCAGCAACCTCGATATCCCCCGAGTAATAAGTTTGAAGCGAATTAGGTCGATATTTACAAAATCTGTCAGCCATATTGAGTCCGACTTTTGGATTTTGTTATTCTGAGTTCAAATTCCTACTCAGCAACACTGAACATCTTAAGAATCATTCGAAATTTAGGTCTTTGTAGTTAATTTCTTTATATTCTCGAAGCTTTATCTGATTCTGCTCAGTTTCTGAATATCGCCGAATTCGCTAATCTCAGAAACTTCAACAGATGATATCTTAGTGACTAATAAAGATTTTTCTAAGTTTAAAAACGGAGTTAGAAGGGCAAAAGCAGTACTTTGAGAGACCGCTCTCAAATTCGTAAACAAGTACAAAATACTATCCCATATATCAATGCCTTTGTCCATTTGAGAATTGACAGAGATGAGCATGTTAGAAATAATATGAAATTGTTAACATTTTCTTAAAATTTCCAAAAATCATGGAATATATGTCACATAGCTGTGATTCCAGAGTTAAATATGCATGACACCATCAGCAGAACCGGAACGTATTCCCAAAGACCCTGTAACTACTACCTGCATGTGCTGCTCCCTAAACGCCATTCAAACCGATTTAAAGCGAATGCAGTAAATCGCATGTAAACAAACATGATTCAAACAAAACCTTGGGCCACTCGATTGTTGCGAATACAAAAAGAAATCAATCGAAACTGGAGAGTCGGCAAAAAAATGTCGAAACCCAAACCTGACTGCAGACAAAAAGCTCCGGGAAAGCGCTTCATCAGCGACCATCAGGTTCAGGGATTATTTCAAAATTGCGGTCGATCCACTCTACGTCCTCGTGAAGTGTGTGGATATTGCATCAACGCCAAAGCTGATTTTCGCACCTCGGAAGAATCGATCGGCTGGTGTAGCATTTAGGTTTGGGAAAATCTCAACGCGGAGTGACGCGACGGCAGACAAAACCATCCGCATCGAAGGACTTTGTTACGTAGGAGACAAGGAGAGCAAAAATTTGGTATTTCAAGCCTAACACCTCGCCTCGAGGCGAATTTACATCAAGCCAAGCGAGCAAACGAGCCGAAGCGGCGAAGTACTTTGTCACGAAGGAGCTTAAATCAATTTACTACCGGCGCCCGGCCGCGTTAGTATAGGTTGTAGGACCGCCAGCGGGTCGTACAACGTAGCGGGTCAGCGTTAACCCCCTGCCCTCTCTCATCCCCTAAACCCATTCCACCTATACACCCCCTCACCCATTCTCCTTCCCTTTCTCTCCCATGGAGGCTCAATCTCTTTCTCTCTCGTTTTTCGCGCCACGAACCGGGTAAAAACTCGACTTTCGGTGAAGCGCCTGAGTTCACCCTGTCGGTTCAACTAGCATATTACGCCACCAGCAGGATGAGAGATGTGACACTTGCGCTGAATTAATCATAATCGAATGAGTTGAGCGGATTGTGGCACGTAGCGAATTTAGGAGAAGCTGAGGTGTGAAAAATACAACACCCCCATGTTTACAATACTCAATCTTTGGGGATTACCCGCATTACGCTGCTAACACTCCATAAAATTCTTCAGACTAAATATATCTCCTGTATTTAAAAAAATATATAAGTTGTATAATATTTTCAAAAATTATCCACTTTTTAAATGTAGATCGGAATTTAACAAAACCAATCTTAAGATAATACCATTAGATTTTGTTATGAATTTTATCCAGGCCACGATGTGCCTAATGACCAATTGCACATTCCGAAGTGGGCGGTACTTTCAGCCAAATCTACCAGACGCTATGTATTTTGACTAATTGAATCCGAATTTTAGCTCAAGCACCCTTAATATTTCTAGGAGGGTAAGGCGGGGCTGGTTAACTAACGTTTCACTTCTCCGTTTATAGTTCCTTAACCCTTAAAGCGCCCTGGTGGTACTGGGAGACATCACACATAAATATTACATTTTTTCCCTTCTAAAACTGCACTTTTACAGAATTTTGTTATCTTAAAAAGCTATATTCCAAGAGGCACAAGTCAAATTTTTAGGAAAAAATATTGAAAATTGGCTGAGTTATGATTTTTTTTGTGAAAAATGTCACTTTTGTATTTCATTTTTATATCGGGCACCAATAATTTGTTATCAAGATAACTTATCAACGCGGTAAAATGACACTTGCAGAGTATCCAGTAATTTTGTTGAAACGAAATAACGAAAACTGTCTGCGCAGGACGATATTATTTTCGGATTGGGGTCTTCACGACCCCACATGGCGATTTGTGTTATTTTTATATAGGTTGGCGTTTTAAGGGTCAAAAACAATCTATATTGCTTTCTATGCATGATGATGGGAAAATCATCAACTCCTTTTTAAAATTAACCATAGGTCATTTTGAAGGGTAGAAATTTTCGAGTAAAGATATTGAGTTAATTGAACAATTAGAGATTGAATAGACAAAATATAACTTACCAGATATGATATAAAATTGCTATTAGCTTCACCAATCAACTTCTCAACCTCGTCCATTTGATTCCAAATTCGTCAACAGCGCGGCATCATTTACATGTTTTGCATCGTTAACTGCCTCTGAAACATCATTTAATTATTGATAAGGATAACAATTTTGTTAAGTTAATTCTCCTTTTACATTTGCGCATTTTATCATAGTGTTTAAAAATATACCAAACTTCAAATTTAAACTATGTTGATAGTTGCTCAACTAACCTCAAAGCACATATTTGAAACAAAAGCAGGTTTATGGAGAAACTATTCGAATGGGGACTAAATCCTTTCTAAATATCGAAAACCATACTAAATTGGAAATCATAACAATTTGACACCGCATCTACTTTTGTTCATTGCACATATCACAAAGTATTGTTTCGGTTAAATTTGTTTTTTCATCTTACCATAATGTTATACTAGCCCAGCTCCACCCTAAATATCAAGGCCAGTGTCGACAAATTACTGCAATATATGCTGGAAAATCCAGAACAAATTTGTCTGTCTGGGTCAAGTGCATTTATGTAAATTTTAATAAGCGGATTCTAAATCATGACTTAAGCAACATTGCTGCAATCAGTGCAAAATAATGAGAAATAACTGAACCTAACCTAAATAGCGTACGGATTTTTAGAACAGATTATTTTCTCTACGTTTGAGTCACTGTTGCTCTAATATAGTTGCAATGTACAAATTTGAATCTCAATTCCGTTGACCACCATTTCTAAAAAATTGTACAGATTTGCAAAAAAAGAAACACAAATGTTAAGCATATAAACTATTTTAAAATAAATTTCGTGAATTTGAATAGGATACCTTATACCTTCTTCGTCTACTGTATTAGTCTGTTAGCGAATTGTTGTTTCATAAAATTATCCAAGCAGTGGATTTTTCCCTTTAATTTCTTCCCCTTTGATTCTCTTTTCTGAATGGTGTCTAAATGTAATGACATAAAATGAATATCCCTTGCTTGATACATAAATTAGTAATTTTGTGCACATCCGAATCTGAATCTGAGGTGAGAATCGGCTCAGCATGCCAGGATTTTGAGATTTTTTAGTTAATAAAATAATACATTTCTTATTGCTATTTTTTAAATTGCGTTCAGGACTCAACTAGTTTTTGACCTTTAACATTTATACCATTTAGTACTCCTACCTTTCAAAATGAACTTTTACTTGATCACTATCATATTTTTTTTATAGAGATAGGACTACTTTAGTTAATTTTTATCCAATATAATTACGTTAATTTTCTGGCTTCGTGTTCATACTCATCGAATTCAGACACGCCCAAAAATAATTTTTCAAAAGAAATTGTTGTGTGCAAATATATCCACTTTAAAAGAGTTAATGCTCATGATGTTGTTAGAATAAATATTATAATTTAAAATAGTCGTATATGGAGAATTCCACAGAACTTTGAAAATATTGGCATGAAAATCGTAGAAAATGGGGTTAAATCGATTTGCATTATTGTGTTACTGAAAGAAGACCATCAATATAATATCAGCAATTTTTTACTCTAAACTACAGATATTTGACGCGTACTCGCACTAGACTTTTATTCGGTTGGGGTATGTTTGAAAAAAATGACTGTCATCTGCATGATTTGAAATAGACATATTGTCATTTTTTGATACAGCATAATTAGTAAAATATTAGTTGTTTTAGTGAGCACCTGGTTCAGAACGTGAGTTATTAAAACCAGAAACTTCCGTAGTGTCTCAAATATATAGATTTTTAGAAAGTGTACGTTTTTTACATTTTGGCCATTTAAAAAAGTAACTTTTATTATTTTTTAATCTAACATGTCAAAAAATATCCCTCTTGTAAAGGGAAAGAAAACAAAACGTCGTTTAGATATGTGCCATGTGTATGAATCTCTCTATAATGTTTTAAACATTGCATTTTACTGTGGCCACTCGAATTGAAAATAATTATTTTTTAAGAGCACAGTTACGTGGTCCATGCAAAGTATTTCCAACTCTCAGCCCATTTTTCGTTAAGAATTTTTCTTCATTATCCAACACGGTATATCGTCAATTTTTCCACTGGAGGAACAGAAAAGTCAATTAAGAAATGCTATTACGCTGTTTCTGCATTTTATGAGCATTAAGTAACTTTTACACACATGTGCATGCGTAGATCATTACGTATACGTATAGTGGCATCTGTATACACATTTGTTGTGAAAATGTTAACAATATTATACAAGAAAAACATGTTTTATTATTTGCACCATCACAACTTTTAACAAATTGTTAGTGTGAGTTCCATTATTTCATCGACATTCCATATTTCAAATAGACTTCGTAACAATGATCAATGTTTATGTTTTCTAGACTATAATTTTCCCCAAGCGAGTTGGACTTCTCTACAGTGGTACAGAATACGAACAACGAAATTAATTTGTTTAAAGAAATCTGAACTATGAAAATAATATAATGCAGGATTAACATGTTATGTATATGTTTTCTTATAATACATTATTTGATTATTTTTGGTTCTATAATAAAGCTTGTTATGTTATTCCTGAGAATATTGTCAGAAACCTTATCCTAAAACCATAAAACAATATGCTAGATATGCATTACCTTTATAAGTTTAAACGCGACAATGCTGACTATTTTAATGCTGAATGTTAGGCCTTTTCATTCTTACATACAAAATTTTGTCCAGGGAATGTTTGCAAGTTAGTATTCTTGATTTAGAAACGAAAATACTTCACTGGGTATATATTTTCAATGATCGTAGAACTTTCTGAATTAAAATCAATTTTTTTTGTATTTATAAAAATAACTCTATTAAAAACTGAATGGTCTCACTCTTTTTTACTTTTTGTGGCCCTAGAAATCTATTGGTATAAGGTTGATTAAGGTGCCATTAAAAAACCATCCTTTAAAGTCGTATTTTAAAAATTGCATGCAATTCTTCATATATTTGAAGAAAAACAGTTAGTGATCGACTAATACCTAATTGTAAAGGGTTAGAGTATTACTATATGATTTAAATATCTAAGAATTCCAAACAAAACTGTTGCATTTTAAACATATCCTCAAAAATAGTAAAAACTGATATTTGTGAGGATATTAAACCTTAAATACCATAATAGCCTCTGTCACGAGTCCGATCCTGCCTTCCAATTCAAACTTTACAAACAAAATTACTTTAGAAATAACCCAGATCGTTTTTAAAACATGACCTGCTGTGTTGCGCACCTGTATCATTTTAAAACTTGATGAATTTCAAATTCGACTTTTTACATTCTTCTTTCCTGAAAAGCAAGGCTAATTTCAACCGTCATATACAAATAAGCTCTACTAAGTTCACTTTTATATGATAAAAGTTCACTGGCATGCTTTTTTTAAAAGAAGGAAACATTTTACTACTATTTTTCGAATTTCTTCAGCCTCAGTTCTTAATATGAGTAATAACTGATTGTCACAAACAAATAAGTTGCTACTCAATATCTATTCTTGGGGAACCGTTGATAAAGTTGATGCTATTTATGGATAGTTATATTATTAACTCCAATTAAAAGAAACTTGAATATTAAAAAAATTATTGTCTTATAACACTGTATTTAAAACAAAATCGAATTGAATCAGGATTCATTTATATTAAGCAGAAAGCGAACGTTGTCTTTACATTTGCTTATAATATATCGCTGTAGATATTTCGGAACAATTCACGTATTTTAGTATAGTCCTAATCTTTTCTGTTTTATTTTCGAACCACTGCTTTTCGCTATATCAGCTTGAGTGCTATTGTTCAGTTGTTATTTACAATTAATTTAAAGATATAAAAGACTGCTTGCAATTACATTACATAGTGTCCATGAAAAGCACTGAATTACGAAGTTATAAATGGTAAAGACCCGATAATCCGAAGGTAACTATTATATTTGTTACTTTTTTATAAGGCAACATTGGCAATTTAAAAACCGATTCGTTCTCGAAAGCTTCCTTCGATTCCAATAAGACCACAAACACATGATTTTCATGCATGCCCGGAAATTTTTCTACTTTTTTTCCAATACTAAAAGGAAACCGAGGGCACGTTTTTATCCTAGCTAAAAAGGATGGAAATACTCAATATAGCAAGCGACGTCCGCAAAATCCGCGGTCTCCATTCGCCAGTACGTACACTATTTTGATGCAAAAAATTCAGCGTTCATAACTTCCGCGGGTGACCATTTCAGAGCTAAATACTTCAAATGCGAAAAATTGAAGCAAAGTTATCATATGTATTCGATGTAGTTCTTCTGGAGCTTTTCAAATTTTATACAAATGTCGGAAAACTGCTGAGATAAATTTTAAAATATGTCATTTCAGCAAGTTCAACAACATTCTAATAGTTGAATAAAAAAGAAACACACGACATCAGGAAAATTCATGTGTCAAATCATTCATAATTTTGTAACAGCTTGAAAAAAAGAATTTTAGAGTACAGTCATAATACAAAATTTCAGAAACTTTATTTTTAAATATCCGATCAAAAATTTGTTAAATTCTTGTCATGAGATCTGAAACAATTGTTAACTTTCGAAAATATTATTAGTAGCATACAAAATTAATAAAAAGGACAAGAGTTTACTAGGTAACACGAAACCAGCTGATTCCTCCTACGATTTCGATAAAATAGAAGTTAAACATGTAGCTTTCTTTCGTACCACGAAAACACTAATTTTAAAACTTTACTTCATACATAAATAAAGAAAGTCAGCATTCGAGTCTAGAATCTTTATTTATTCAGTAATTTTTTGTATATCTGGAAGTATTTTGAGAACAGTCTGTGTTATGGAAATGGAACAAGATGTATTCCCTCGTATCCTCTTACATAACAAATTCCTAGGGGGGAATATTTTGCATTCGATTTTGACGTTCAATAAATTAACTTTAATATCGAGTGAATTAAACATCAGCGGTATTGCGGATATTACAGATTATAACAAGTTCCATGAATTTTTACGAACCATGACACAACAAGGGGTGGCCTTCTCGTCGGTGAACGCTATTCCCTAGAACAACGAGTTTTATCGAACGCCACGGCTTTTTTTTTTCATTGAAGCTTTGCGATTGACAGAGAGGGACACAGAACTGAATCTTCGTTTTTCTATCTCGAAACCAAAAAAAAAGTTACACGTGGAAGATAACGCCCTTGGAAATAGAATTCGTTTACGCCATTTGCTTTGGAGCAAAGTTCGATAGTCCCATTTCTGTGAATAGTAAACAATCGATAGCATTCGGATATTGTCTAGCGCCACCTTTATAATATAGAAGTAAACTGTAAATTTAAAACGAAATGAAAATCCGTAATGTACAATTTTTATTTCGGTCTTAGAAATTGAAGTGAATTTTTTCATTTATTTAAAATGCCCCAGAAATATCTAACGGATATATTTGTTGATTGTTCAATTTTCTTTTGATATCCATCCAGATAAAAATCCATTAAACCTCCAATGAGCAAGCATGGCCCCGTGGACGTAAATTTGCGGGAATTAAAACGACGAGTAGATTTAATTCAACCGAAAAATTGCTATTAAGTCGATATGCTATGGCAGTTTATTGTTTAATGACCTAAATAATTGAAATATTTTTGAATGAAATGGTCCATAACCTTTTTCTGTGCTTCAGTAGTTTAAATCCCATTCATTCCAAAAATGTGTTAATATTATTTTCAACAACTGTTGATAATTTTATCGCTTAAGACGTAATTCCAAATTCATTCGAGAGGTATTTGTAGCATTAATTATTGTAGTGATTTTAACTGTAATCAAAGTCATAGATAATGTATTATCAGCTCCAATGAAATAATTATTCGTAACATAATTAAAACGCTAAATTTATAAGCTTTTCAGATTAATATGCCATTCAGTAAATAATAAATACTGAAATTTGAAAAGGAGAATAATTTGTTCTTACTTAGATATTTTGCTATTTGAAGATTATAAAATTTTCATAACAATATTCAGCAAGTTTCTTCTAAATTTAAAATATTAACTCCATCACTGACGAACTACATTATCGAATTCCTGCAAGTAATAAATTGGACGGCAGATTGTCAAATACTCCCTTCATTTTTCGACCAATCACTAACTGAATAAAGAATGGGCCACATATTATGGATTTTCGTTAATTTAATGTTAGAGGGTAAATCATTGTTCTCCTACATTTTTCTATGTGTGCATATACGTTGGAATGAATTCCTGGACATTTTTATCGATTCTAGTATCAGAGCGTGAAGAATTGATTTTGTCAGCTCAAAAGTCTCAGAACCAATTTTCATCCTCCCTATCTGCAGCGATTACTATCACTGTCCCTTCATCATCGTTCTGGATTCGTTTGCAAATTTATAACTTCTGAATATTGTCTATTACTCAACCCTGAATGAAAAAAGACATAAGTAAAATATATAATCATGCAAATCGAAAAACATAAAATTTGAGTAATCGCTAAAAGAAAAAATATTTCAGTCAATGACATTTTCTTTTTCTTTTAGATTATTTATTTTCCTAAATTGTTTTCCTTATAGTGTGTTTTTCCATTACATATGGAAATGACCCATTTTCTTTGCCTATGCACACAATTTAATCCTATGTTCACTACAATTTGGCAGGTCTAATGATGGTTCTCTTGATAGCTTTTATAATGAAATTAACATTTTTTTCACATCCTCTATTCTATTCAGTATTTTGTATCAAAATAAGATATTGAGCGGTTTGATATAAGTGTGAATAAATTCTTAATTCAAGTTAGATTTAATCTTTAATGGCATAGTGGATGACATGTTTCCAATTTTCCTGTTTCGGATATAAAAGGTGTTTTTTATTATCCGGTTTTACAATTTTACTTAATCAGAAATTTAACAATATTGATAGAAATATTGATTTTCTTTCTTATGTAAATAAAGAAAAAGTTATGTCGGAACAAAATAGGTTCCATGAAACTTTGAAAATTAGTTTTCTACAGTTTTTGAGCTCACATATCATGAATTGATGGTAAATTGAAGAAAATTTTAAATATTTTTTAATCAACCAACCTGAAAGCCACCAAATACCTATTTTTCAGACGGCTCAATTTTAAAAGTCTGCCATAAACTTTGCAAACATTAACCACGAAAACCACATTTTTGACGTTAAGAAAAAGGTACACTTTAAAGGAATATGTGAAACATGGACAAACTCTTTGTTTAGTCCATATTTTAATTAAAATAGAAATACAAGATTATTTTGTCATTAACATTAAACAGAACGCAAAATAGTTTTCATAATATTGTGAATATACTTAGGGTTTAAGATATCAATGGAAAACGAAATAATGCAGCTGACGTTCACTTGGTAAAGAAAAGGCGAAGAAGAATTCAAAATAATAAAAACAAATTTTTAACATTTATATTTTCTATCGTGCTTTCGTGTAGAATTTCACGAAATAACTTTTAAACCATATATTTTGTAAAACACATTTTTCCGATATAAATTTTTCCTACCTTGAGCATAGAAATATCAAATATCTCAAGCTATTTTTTATATCGAAGGTAAAATAATAAACATTCTCCAAAGAACTGAAAAATAGAACAGTTCGCCAATTGAAAGTGGACGAAAGTAAGCAACAAATCATTTATAAAAAATCTCCTGTGACGCAATTTAAATCACTGACCTATTTTCTCGGGTGCTTCATAATATTACAAAGGAGAATGCTTATATATCAAGAAAATATTGAACATATTTACAACGTTATAACAATAAATAAAGATGCTAATCCATTATGCTGAAAATAATCAGACTCAAATGTCTTGATTGAAATTAAAAAATATATGTAATATACTATTGTACGATATTATTCTTGCTGTTATCTGCTTATTCTAATACTAACCTCGAAAACGTACAGATATAAAATTTTCCGTATTGTCGCGAAATAATTTCCAAAATATGTCAATTCTTATTCGCCATATTGTGTCAGCCATTTTGAATGTTGAAATCTTGACTTTAGATTTGTAATACCAAGATTTTATAAGATAGTATAAATATTTAGCTAAAAGTTTGTTTGAAATGCTATGTTACCTTAGTGCCAAAATTTGAAAAAAATTCATGAAATAATCCACCATTTTGGATATTTCAAGATGAAAGAAATGCCTACATATGGCTTATGTACAAGCATTTTATTTACTTTTTAGGAACATACAACTCTCCTACGATAACTACTAATTTGAAGATTGCCTTTCATGTTTGGAACATTTGGATTTGTTTGTAATTAAAATTGGCATACAATTTGACAACTGACTCTAATGTTTCAGAATTTGTGCACCATTAATAGTAAATTTTTCGTTTTTATGTAAATAAAGTTTTAGAATTAAAAACAAATATGTACTTCCATATACAACATTTACCCGCTACATTTGAGCCAAAATTTAAAAATAATTAAATCAATAGTTTCGCTAATGCACATTTTCATCGACGTTCTGTTAAACAGCGCATTTTTAAAGACTAAAATAACACTCATTTCAAGGACGGAAAGTTGACGATTCCTTTTTTTAGTCTGTAAAACAGTCATACACGAGAGTGAACATGAGTAATCAACTCAGAGCAGTAAAATTGTTTCACTCTCATGTCGCTCTCTTAACAAAAAAATGTAGAGGTCATTTGGAATGAAAAACATAAGAAATTATATAACGTTGAAATAACGTGGAAATTGTAGTCTTAAAACAACAAGATGCGAAAGTAAACTAAATGCTGAAAGAAAAATGAAAGTCGACGTTATCGTAGATTTTTTTACCGTGTTGGCTTGTTTGATACAAAGTACATTTCAGCATGTACAATACGTGTGTTAGACCAGAAGAGCTCTTGTCAGTACCGAACATCATGTAATCCACGTACACGCAGTGAATTATTTCGAAATTCCAAGCCGTTATTCGCAGAATGTAATACAATTTCAAATTCTACTTGTCGACGTTGTATTTCATTACAAAAGAATGCCGAATAGCTACGTCAAGATTTCTTGTTAAAAGTCACTTAACAATAATCAAATCTGCGATAAACACGAGGATTGAAATCTTAAAGTTTCGGTATTAACTACATTATTTTAGAATCAATTTTATTTATTCCTGACTGTTCATTTCATGATATAAAATTTGATAAGAAGGACGTGATTAATTGTTGCTTGCATTTTCAAAAATCATTTACTGATATCTATATCTGTATTAGCTTAGTTCGTGGTTTCTAAATACGCGTAAACGAAACAATCTTTTTGTAATCAGTATATTTAGATATCCTACACAAAAATCAACTAACAATTATGTTCACTGTTAACAACTTCTGTAGCAATTTCCTGAAAGAGTAACCGAAGTTTTTTGTAGTTACGGTTTAAGAATTTTACGAAACAGAGTTAAGTAATTATCTGAAATATTTTGGTAATTTTCTGAAATCTTTTGGTAATTTTCTGAAATTTGTTCGCAATTTTTTGAAAATGTTTCTTAATTTTGTTTAGAAGAATTCTGAAACAGTAACAGCAAAAAACTTCAGTTACTATTTCAGAAAATTCCTAGAGAAATTTCTAAGTGTTGGTTTATGACTTCTGCATTATTTTTGTATCCTGAAAATCCAATAAGCCGCACGAAATATCATAATATGTATATGTAAATTCATATTAAACAAACAAAAATAGTGAATCAACAATAGTGACAAAATGCTGAAGTATGGATATATTTTCTTTTTTGAACATCTCACTTAGCCCTCGAAGTATTCTTCCGATTCTCATTGTAATCAAGTAAACGAAACCTGAAAACTGAAAACCATTTAGATTTATTTAAATAAAGATGTTTCTTATATATTTTGTTGTTTATTTTAATAGAATTTTTAATTGTTAATATTTACTTGTTTTGTATTATAAAAAAACTTAAAATCATTTAGATTTATTTAAATAAAGATGTTTTTTATATATTTTTTTGTTTATTTTAGTAATATTTAAAATTTTTAATATTTACTTGTTTTGTATTATAAATTATGACATTGAAGTGAATCGACTTGTTTCATAAAATGAAAAAACAAAAACTTGAAAACTGTAGACATTTTAGCCGCCATTTTGCGTCCGCTATACCAAAAAATATCTTCCTCCATAATTGTTTGTTTTAGAAAGCAATGGAGGGGGAAAATTTTGTTCAAATTTGGTTCCTTTAATAAAAAATAATGGTTAAAAATAAGGAAAGCATATTTTGATAGTTTTTTAAGTGAAAAATAAAAAGAACAAACCAGAAATCATCTGATAAACTTTCGATATTTTGTATAGTTTACATCGTTAATGCTTTAATGCCTAATAAAATATGGAATTTAAAAGGTGACGAATACAAACTTATTAGCTATTATTATTCTAAAATCACACTTACCTAAAATATACTCTACTTTTCACGCATTGTGAAAAAAACTGTTATAGCTTTTTGTAATTTCGAAATTGGTCATGTAAATCTACAAAGGTACGGTATGAGCGACTTTATGTATAAGGCAACAATAGAAAGGCGCAGTGGGGAACAAGACGGGAGTGCAATTGCCTTCCAATTTTCATATTGCGTCGAGCCTCAGTGTCCCTGCAGTCGCAAATTCAAGTTGATGTTACGGAAGAATAAAAATTTCCGGTGGACTTAAAAAGAGTATTGCATTTACAAAAAGTAGATTAATTTCTTTTAAAGATTTCTCTCGTCCGTATTAAATCTTAAATTATAATTTTTATTTAAATTTTAATTGTCTAATCCCATGCTAGGTTTCGTTTCAAGGATTAAAATTATTTATTGTTTTAAGATGATAATAAGATATTTTCATAAAAATCATTTCATTTTTGTGCTGAATTTTTTTAATCTATATATTAAAATTACGTTTAAATAATATTAATTCTGAAAATTTCATTTTTCATATATGAAAGTTCATACCGGATTATTTTAGTATTTTAAAGTTCGAAACGTTGGCGGAAAGAGATACTGCGTGTAAAGTATGTATGACATATAAATCACATCTAGAAATGATGAGCACGTAAGTGATCGATATTGCAAGATAATCCTCTTATGATCTTCCTACGCTCGGTATTTTTCAATTATATGATAGAAATATATTTTGAACAGTCTTGACATAAGTAAAATATATGTAGGTCATAGGGGAATCATCGAGTACGTATCGATCACATATCACTACTTCGGAGCAATGTGTCCCTCGATAAGTCAGGTACCTATATATCTTATAAACGTGAGTCACATACGGTATTTGATTATTTTTATTTGTTTTGCAAAGCACGGTATCTGACAGTATTTTTTCAACACTTTTGCAGAAACGTAATAAAAACACATTAGTGAAGACGTTGCAATACAAAAGTTCGTAGACTCGGCATAACAAGATTTATTCCAACTCGCACATGCAACACATACAGGAAAACTATAACGCGGTTATCAAATGGGATAAATGCCAAGCGAAAAGAAGCGAATAAAAAGATGACATAATACTGAAGGGTTTCGCGAATAGAATTGTGCACATATTCACGACGCTCTCGTATACGACTACAAAGACATTTCGATAACTTTATAAAGATTGATTTTGCCGTCTTCCATAGTTTTAATACGATTTGTCCGGCTTAATATCAGTGCACTTTCTTCAGCCGGAACCTATACGTTCGTTCCGTACATCTACGGGGCTAAAAGAAAGCTTTTATCTACCTGATTAAAGTTTTAAGAAGAATCTGATTACGTAAACGAAAAACTTCTCAAATTATTTATTATTAATGTTTGACATGCATTACATCAATCTTCAGAAAAATTTCTTAATTGTTTTATTATGAGATGATTAATGAAATCTCACAATAATTAATTAAAATCAAATTTATTATATTTCAATATAAATTTTCTACATATTTCCGAAATACTAAGTATTTTGGATGAATATCAGTTGAAATGAAAAATAAGCAGTAATTTAATATATTTTTCTCGGTTCTCTGGCTTTTTTATAGGACAGAAGTTTAAAGCATTATAAGTTTACAATGCGAGCAAAACAAACCATCAGTTTTTCCAAGTTCTTCTATGACCTGTCAAATTTCTACCCATGAGAAAAACCTGCATTTCCACGTACAAATGTAACACCAAACAATGAATTAAACGTTTTCTATAATAAATAAACACAAAAAATGTTGAAACATTTAATAAAATATTAAAATGAAACATGAATCACGGCAGGAAACACGCGATTAATATAAAAACACAAATGTGACGTATATGCAGAATATATAGATATACCTTTATCTTAGATTCCATAAATGCGTATTTCAAATAGATTACACAACAAATCTTTAAATTGTATAGTCTGATTATGTTCCTTACATAAATTGACGAACTTTAAGCCTATTTAGAACCTCGCTCTCATTCCAATCAGAGAAAAATCTATATATCTTATGTATAAATGAGTATTTCACATCGATTAGACAAAAAATCTTGAAATTTTATAGCCTGATTATGTTCTATACATAAAGTGACGAGTTTTAAGCTTATTTAGAATCTTTGCTCTCACTCCGATCAGAGTGAAGTTAATAGATTGACGTATAAATGCGTATTTCACATAGATTAGACAACAAATCTTGAAATTTTATAGTCTGAGTATGTTTTTTACATAAATTGACGAATTCGAGGCCTGGTTAGAACCGTTACTCTCACTCCGATTAGCGTGAAATCGATAAAGTCATATCTCCATTTAATTTACTTAAATTGAGATAAATTCATTAATTAAAACGTTTTAAGCTTCTGTCCTATGCTCTTTTGATATAATGCATACCTTTAAAAAGGAGACTAATATTAATAATCCGACATATTTGAAACATTTTTTACAAAAACTCCTAAAATTATATTTTAATACTTTATGTAGAATCTGGTTCTTAATTTGGAGGTTAAATTAGTGTTAGAAGAGCTCGGATTCCAGTTTAAAGAAAACTAACACTCAGTTTTGCTATTAACTTACGTATGATAAAATTGTTTCTTTAAATTCTACATTTAAAACTTTGTATCGACTTTAATAATGTAGGTACTTATTTTATCACGAAAGACGCACTGAAAAAAAGTTAGTAATTTTTACTAACTATGTGGTTGCCGATTAGCACCTAAATGTTTAGTCAAAATAAATTTATGAATTTATAAATTTTTACGTTATTGTAATCTGAGCTCCAGATTGTTAAGTGCTTTTTGATTTGAATTAAAGTCAATAATTTTACATGATCTATGCACTGAGAAACAAAATTAGTAATATTTATCAAATATTTGGTTGCCTGCAGACAAATATTAAGTAATGCCAACTACATTTCGGTTTAATTAACTAAATGTTGTTGAATCGGTATCATGATGTAGTTAGAAGTACTAATTTGTTGTTGCATTGACTAAACATTTAACTGCTAATCGGCAACCACATAGTAAAAATTACTAACTTTTTTTCAGTGCGTCTTTCGTGATAAAATTTATAAATTTTTACGTTCATTATTTTATTTCCTGTTATACATTCAATTTAGGGTTAACGTAATAAAAAAAATTCTTTATTGAGGAAAAATCTTTATTTTAAGAAATGGTTGGGTGCGAGTCGAAAAACCATCAAATCAAAAAGCCAACTGGTAAAAAAACCGACAATTAAATTGCCGGCACATAAAATAATAGACACATTGATAATATTTTTGACCTGTCGACTTTTTGATTTGTTAGTTTTTCGACCAGCACCCGAAAACACTACTATCATTAATTAAATGCAAGCCAACTGTTCAAATCAGTATTCGATACTAGTAAAAGCAGACAGTCGAAAAGCCGACACATAAAATAATAGACACATGGACAAGCAGATTTTTTGAAGTGTCGTGTTTTTGACTACTTTTCGATTGTCTGTTTTTTGACGTCGGCTTTTTTACCTGTATTCTGTTTGATTTGATAATTGTTGGTCCCCCATCCACTTTATATAGTAAATTAATTCATAGAGAACAGAGGGAATACTATTTATACTACATGAACGATTTTTTTACATTTAAAATACGTTTCGTTTAATATATACGTATTATAAACGTATGTGATAAGTGTACATTAAACGACAATTTAATAAACGTATTTCTTGACAATACATGTTAATTTCCTATATCTAAAATATTTTCAATCCAAGCTAAAGTATAATAAACGTACTATGGAATATACCAACTTTATTACTTGGTTGGATATTCTTCATCCAGTTTTCATGAAAAAAATTCGTTACTACTTTCAGGGAGCTTCAGTGCACTAATGCTTTCAGCAAGCAAGTCGTATTAATGGTATGAGTGAATTTTTTTATTATCAAATATTGCACTACTTTTGGAATATAAGATTATATTGTTACGACATATTTGTGTTGTAACTTATGTAAATAAATTACAGATATGATGAAAGTCATTGAACCTAGTAAGTAATTAAAAGTTTTTCGTGTAGATTTATTCGCTTAATCAATGGATAATTACAGTTACCTGTATGATTAGGAAATGACAGAATGATTACCTCATAATTTCCATTTTTTCGTCTGGTAATCATGGAATGTATACAAAAGTAATAGTTTCTTTAAATGCGTGAGATAAATAAATACGAACCATTGTTTCTATGGATTAATATACGATGCATTATAAAGTATATTAAATATTAAACCATTCGAAAGAATATTTAAAAAAACGATGTAATTTAATTTCAACATTTCAATCAAATTTAAATCATTTCAAACACAATGTAAATCGAAACGAGTATAACCTTTAATTAATTATTTCTGTAATATTAGATTAAAAACATACAAATTTAGTAGCAACATTTTACCAAACTAAGAGAAGTAACTGAAATTCATAAAATATTATAATCAATGAAATTATAATTAACCAATGAATTTAAGGTTTGTTACTTTTTATCAGAGTAAAAAGCTTTATTGCTATATTTTAAGTTCATCAGAAATCTCATTGGATAAAAGTGAAATATCACTGCAAAAATATGCCCAATAGACCACTTTAGTAGACAGTGGTCAGAGAGAGAGAGAGAGAGAGAAAGAGATTGGACATTTTACGCAATGTCAGTTGGGAGTTTTCACTCTAAGATTTTTCTTTAAGAATTTTAGAGAGTAATTAAATTGCGAATCTGCTATTCATTTTTGAATGATTATGTATTAACTGCTAGAAATATACATTCTGACCGAAAATTATAAATTTAGCAGTTCATTTCTCATTAATTATTCCATATAACCAACATATAACTGAGGGCTTCTTATCCTGTTCAATAATTCAATCATGTTTAACATAACGATTAAAGAAAATTACAGTATCGTTGACAAATTACAGATTTGCCTATATGAGCAATTTCAGGAAAAGGGACCTTTGAGACATCTTCATTAATCTGACAGATCATGTCGTTATGTTTTGACGTATCAGATCGTAATAATTTTCTATCTTCAACACGTGTATCATAACTTCCATCGGCAAATGTAATTTGTGCGTTCCCTTGATATATTATGTGTACATTTGGTTTGTTAATATTGGGTAATTTTAGATTGGCTGAATTTTACATAAAAAACAAATTCCACATTTCATAACTTATAGCAGATATTATGGTATATAATACTCGAAATATTGCCAAATTTATTCTTTTTTTTTAAATACAGAATTACAAATGAATAGAAAATGAAAATCATATTTATGATATGATCAAAGAGTAATTTTTTTCGGGGATTCTTTAGTAATATTTTACAATGGGTAAGCACTATTTTTCCAAGTAAAAGTAATCTTATAATTAATTGTAACAGTTTTTTTAATTAAATTATATGTCAGCAAATGATAATAACATAATCACGAATGCAGAAAATGATGTGATTCGTAACGAACAAAATTTTCTTGTATTGAATTTGGATAAATTGAAACTGACACCTAAAAAGGTAAGGTAAATAGAAAGTGAAGAAGATCGAAAATAATATAAAAAAAATGCTAAACGAAAACTTTGATGATTGTGCTCGTATATTGTAAGTTTCAGTAATACCAGAACTTTTTTGAGTTTTTGTCGACCATGTTGCATCCACCATTTTGAATTCTCGAAAATTGATTGACGCAATAGTCATCAATGACTTTAAAAAAGGTACGGGCGTCTGTTGTTTTTTTCATTTTAACTGTAAAATGTTATGTGCGATCTTAATTATAATTTTTAGTCTATTTTAAACATTTTTACTTGAAATCCAGTATCATTTCTTTTATCATTATATTAATAAAAAAATATTTTTCAAATTTTCTGTTTATTTTTTTGTAAACCTGTACTTTATTTTAGACTTCATTGGAATTCTGATAACGCCAGATGAAAGAGTATACTTGAAAATAATACTTTAAAATAAATATTAATCTCTTTTCTGTTTAAAAAAAAGTCTGAAACTAGCATAAAACGTAAATCTCTTGGAATTAATGACTTAATAAACATTCTGAAACTTGTGTGAATGCAATGTTTACAAGTCTAAATATGAAGATCACAAATATTCATAGTAATTTTAAACTTATATTAATATGGAGTCTCGTATAGTGTAGCCTGACCAATTGCTAATAAATACATAGAAATTTCTGAAAAAAATTGCTATCATGCAATTTTTTACGTTGCAAAAATTTACTTCTGGTTTCAATGGGTTCCGAAATGATTAATACAATGCCTTGCAGTGTATGGAATTACTTCATCACCATTCTTCTCATTCCTCGTTTAATTTAATAATTTATAAACTAGTGGATCACTTATTCGCTTCTACGTGTCAAGACTATCAATTATCCAAACGGTGCAATACCAAAACAGTGACGTTTCCAGGTGGAAAAACGCCCTAGTAGATGAAAGGAAACATGATGAAGTATCCATAAATTTGTCAGTGTAATAAACGGCAAACAGTTCTTGTCTAAATTGTTTTACGCGCGTTGGATTCCCGTTGAATCTCAATCACCGAAGTCTCACTATTGAGGTCTATAATTTTTGGGTTTTTATTAACGCCTCGAAACGCACTCTGCAATAGGTTGTGGTGACTTATCTGAATTTAAAAGTACATCAGGTTTTTTAAAATGAAAAATAATATCTATCTATTGAACTATTATCTTCGTTAGACAACATTTCAATATTTTATGACAAAGATAAATAGATTTATCATTTTAAAATGTGTCATTTAAAAATTAAATTTTAATTAATAATATTACAAAAGTGGAAATATACACTTACAATATAACATTACCTATAATTGAAACGAATTATTATAAAGCCAACAAGTACATATTCTATTGCAATGCATCTCAAAAGTTGGTCCCAATATTTTTATTCTTGGGTGATTTTCCTGAAAAGTACACGTTTTCATCATTTATTATCGTATAATTTTTTTTTTTTGTGAAATATGTTGTGAGTACGTTCTGAAGTGAGAATCCAATGTTGAACTAAATTCATGATTGATATTATTAATGCTACAGCCATTCTTAAATTTTAATTATGGATTATACGCCTTGGTAGAAATGAAAACATTTTTTGTACAATTCTTGTATAACACTTTTATTTACCAGGTTTAAGGTATAGGGGAAATGGCCAGTCAAAGAAAAAAATGGACAAATTTCTACCAGAGGGCGTTAAATGATGAATATTATTATATTGCATGCTAAATATTAGTCAATATACATATAAAAATCCCAAATTATGTTAGTCGACGATTATAAATTGTTAAATATTTCAAATTCAATATGGAGGACCGAATTCTTAAAAATTTACTTGATCAAGCTGAAACTTGGTATTTAGGGGTTTTCGGGGTCGCTGATCATGAGTCCCTCGACAGATACGCTAAATTCAAGATGGTCGATCCAATGTGGCGGACCGAAATCTAACATTAAAGTGATTACGATTTACAATTAATAATTATTTATTCAGAACAGTACAAACAAACAATATTTACAAATACTACTTAATATTGTATTACATTCTTACAATACAGTAGTATTATTTTCTGGTTTTCCTTTTCGGTTGTTTCCTAGAAGTTTGCGAGTTTTTCTGATCTGACGAAAATTTTCTAGTCGCCATTTTCTAAGTTTTCTTTTCAAACTCGTTATTCACAAATTTTAATTCCCCCAAATGATAATGTACACGATTTTGTTTCATTGGACAATCGTAATTTGAAATTTAAAAATCTGACATCCCATTTCGATTCAGCGACCCCAAAAACCCCATATTAACCCATTAACGCCCAAAGAACACTTTTTCTTGCTTTAATTTCAAAGAATTGCAAAGAACAAAATACTCTTAGAATTCGTCAGAGAAAACACTAAATTTTTTTCAGAATTTTTCGTAAATAAATTACAATTTTGAAAAAAATGTTTTAAAAAAATTTCTGAAAATGTCTTGAAAAAAATCTGAAAAAATTCCACTATATTTCTCGACTAATTCTAAGCACTTTTCATTCTTAGCACTTTTTTAAAAAAGCTCGTCGTTTTTTAGTTAGAGCGTTCAGAAACTTTTAAAGAAATTTTCATTGTCGACGCCATTTTGAAGTCGTTAGAATGATGTGAGGTATACAAGTAAACATTTTTTTTTAAATTCAAGTATTCCGATCACCATCGATCATCGTTTCAATACAATCCCTATATTCTAATGCCTCGAAACAAATTCTTAAGGATAAATATTTTCGAATTTTATGGAAATTTTTGTCAAATTCGGCGCTATATTGGAATTCCTGATGGCTGAAACTCAATTTTGACCTCGGAATCTTGAAGAGCGACCTCGAAAACAGTAGAATATGTATCTTTCAATTTTTTTGAACTTCGATTTTGATATGAAATACTTGATTGAATTTGACGCAAGCAAAAGTGTTCTTTGGGCGTTAATGGGTTAATAAGTTTCAAGCGAATATGATTAACTTTTGTAATTCAAGTAAATATTTTATAAAAAGGCTTCGGAGATCACAAATCGACATATTATTGAATGTTATTAAGTAACGGAATGATGTAAACAAGTTTTATGGTAGTAGAATTTATTTTTAGCACGTTGATTCTCTTTTATTCCAAAAATTCAGAAGCTTCGGAGATTACCCGGAATTTTTACTCGCGAAGAAACACAAACATTAAGCAGTGATATAAAATAGAAAAATAACGTTTATACGTAATTCACCTTATACATTATAAAGAGTATAGTTGAAAGTAATTGTTAATACATTGCAAAAAAATTATTTATATTTTTATGTTACTTTACTGCAAAGAAATACATTAAATAGATATTTTTGTTAAAATTTGACAATAATTTTCCATCGCTCATTTCAAAATAAAAAACAAGACTATATGCATGAAAAGTTAGTCAATATATTCTAGTTTAAGAATCAATGTATAGCAAATTGCAACAACATAATATTTCATTTCGAAACAGTCAAATAACATTGGCGACACATTTCAGTGTACTTTTCAGGAGAATCACCCTCCTATAATATAACGTTTCAGTAATTACAATTTTTATAAATGTTACAAAATAACGATTTTCTTTATGCCATGCAAACATTATCAAAAGTGTTTCGATGAAAGCGTTTTTGCTTCCTAGTAGTCTTCTTCTAATTTGTAGAATGATATAAATAATCGTTTATTTTAGGAATAATTCAATTCAATTCAAACTAAAATAAGTGAATTAGATTTATTCAGGCATTTCGAGCCCTTTATAAAATTATCAGTTTAAATATAGTCGATCCCCTCAAACCAAGTTTTTGAATCAATCGCCATTTTAACAATTTATTAATTATTTACAATGTAAAATAATGATGATCATAATATCTGAAACTTATTTTAATTAGTAACAAAAAGAAGGATAGCCTCAAGTATAGATGATTTCCGCCCTGGATCAAGGAACTTCGGTTTCTATACTTTCTATTATTTCATACAACAAATATTTCAAATTCTATTGTTTTATCACATGGGAATGTTCAAAAAATCATTGTGGAAATCACGAATTATTGATAATAATGCAATAGTCTAAGTATATACCTACTGCGAACAACACGGTAGAGGCTGATACTACTTAAATGTCTGAATTTTCCTATGTAATATCTATGACTTTAACAACTATTTCTTCTACATTCTAATGTGATGAAACAATTTAATTTAGGTATTAGTTCTGATATTCTAACTGAATTGATTAATTTCGAAGGTTCCATCTGGAAAGCGGAAATAATATTCCACACTTACTTCGAACATAGTGCTGTCTGTTACTACTTAAATGTGGGAATGTTACTTGTCGTAAAGCAACGGAATTTGTTATAACGTGTGAACTTAAAATAGAATTGTTTTCGTCAAAGGTTAACAAACATGGTGGGGATTTTTACTATATAGAATATTTCCCAACATAGAATCGAAACCCCACCAACAATTTTTTAACTTTGCCAAGTGAGGAAACAATTGAATTTGGTGTTAGGTGTTAAATACCCTCAACTTCTAACCGATGTCTCACTTTCAGAGGTTTTATCACCGAGAGCGGAATCACATGTAATCATCCTTTGCATTCAGATATGTTTCAATTGCATTTAGCTAGCTTTTTAGCAGTATTTATAATTAATGCTTTTAAGAAAATAATATATAAAAATTAAACTATATTTATTAAAGATTTACGAGTAACGACATTTAAAAATATTTTGTAACTGCGCCTGCTAATATGTCTAACTGTAAGTAGTAACAGGCTGTAGTGTCAGACACGATGTATTTTTTAGAAATTTCAACAAAGAAAATATAATTTTGCCACAAGAAATATACAATTATTAAGAAAAAAATACTCGTTTTTTAGGGAATTAACATGAAAACTCTGACTTTATTTTGATCGCCATTAAATTAATTATTACGAACACCTCGCAGATAAGTTTTTAAAGAGCAACAGAAAATATTTAATTTTTCACATGGTCGCTTAAAGAAATATTGTCCTAGCGTTAGATCATTTTCGCAAAACGAATTTACGGTACATTTTCCGGATTGTGTTCTTTACAATTTCACGTACTGCCGAAGTGCGGGATTCGTAGACGGAGAGTTGTTAATCCAACTACGGTTTCGCGGAAAACGCGGTTTCGGGTCGAAGGAAAACCCTCGAGGTGCGGGGGGGGGGGGGCGGTCGCGGTGGATGGGCTTTTTGTCATTGTAATTTTTCAATTACATCCTCCTCACGATCCACCGCGAGTACCGGCAGCGATGTGTCCTTTTTCCATTCATAGCACGAAGTCCCCTCTTCCGCGACGCGGTGCTTGGCGTCGGTGTATACGTGTACCTACATACCTCGTGGGAAGAAATCGATTTCGGATTTCAATTTAATGCCATCGCGATATCTGTGGTGGACGGGGGGCGGTGCGATCCTACTCCAATATACCAATCTCGTGTTATCAGCTTTTCCGGGGCAGCTAAAGTATCCTCGTCCCAGGAACATGTTCAGTATTCGCATACTGATAAAGTATCATTGTATTGTGCAGTTCCGCCCCACAAAATTGTGATACTGGACGAGAACGAAGTGGCGCATGGCACGACGGTCGGCCCTTACAGCGAAGGTGACACCATCAAACTCTACTGCGATGTCTACGGCGGTAAGTCCCTTTTTCGTCTTAAATTACTTACCTTCTTGTCTTTTTCACGACAGCCTTGTGTTCCTTCAGACTCGGAAGTTGGATTCTGATTTGCATTCTTGAAAGCGAGTGCATTCTCGGATGTACTTAGAGAATCCAAAACTCCGAGATATTTGTTCGCAATGCATTTCGTATAAATATTTTTGTGTCGCTGTAGATTACTTTTTGCCTTGCCTTACGTAACATTAAGCCCTTGGAGATAATTCCTGAAACATTATGCAGCTCTTTATAAGGTTTTATTGTTGGAAGACTGTAAGTCATGTCCACAGTAACGTTTTGAGGTTATGTGTATTTTTAAGGTAATGTTTCTACTTGAATTAACGCGTCAAAACAATTACATTTTGTAGATGGCGGACATTTTAATATGCCATTTTTAATCCGTCATCCTGAAATATAAATTCCCTGCCTTTAGGAGAATCTGCATATAAAAGTGAAGATCTTGACTTTATTTGAGATTTTATGTTTAAAAAATGTTCATTATTGTCATTCGTTATTCATTCCGATCTGCTATATTAAATTCGCCATTTTGGAATTTAAAATTTCAATTATTTTACTTTAGTATTTAAGTTTCGAAAATTTTTAACAATGTATTTTTTAATTGTATATTTTGAAGCACCATCTAAACATTCAAGTGGAGAATCCATGGAACCGTACGATTTTCAGTTAAAAAAATTAACGTTTTAAAAATACAAGCACATCTTTTATTTGTATTAGAAATAAAATCAAACTACAATTATTAAGAATTCACGTTTCGTGCTGAAAAACAAATAAAGCCTATACTGATGTTTTTAATAAATTATATTCTTGATGATTTTTCAGTAATTAGAAAGTTTATAACACATTTTATGTAATATTAGTTTTTAGCGGATTTTTACGTGAATTGGGTAAACAAGTAAAGAAAATGAAAGATCTGGAAACAAGTTTTTTATGCAAATGGATGTCCCCTGCATCAATTGTAACACCTACGTCAACTTTCACAAGCATCCACACAAATGTTAGAAAATCCCGTCGGCCATTTTGAATCCTTCATTTTAAATTTTGACTTTTTTATGTCTGATTGGAATTCAGTGATCCCAGAAAATTGTCTATATTAAGCTTGACAATAATCCGTAAAAATTTTAAAAATGGTACCTGCGATTTTAGACGGTCCATTTCTAAACTTTTAATATTAGACCATAAAAATCCGTATGTGCCCAGACTTCATAAAAGTCCGTCGATCAGATTCTGTTGTTCATTTTTGGACCATGTAATCGATAAATGGACACAATAAACTCTCAATTTCAGATTAAACACGTTTTATTTTACTTTGTCCCAGAAACGTGGCGAACCATCTTCTCAGCTCCGGCAGCTAATGAAAATCCGTCAAATTTGACTTTCCCTAATTCTCTTGTCTTTTGTCGGAAAAGAAAACACAAACGCCATGCATGCATATACAAACATTTACGCATCACATCCATCCCTCTCGTCTTTGTCAGGAATAAATTAATTTTAAAATTTGGTGTGTAACAAACCATCATAATCAATTTCTTGCAACGGATAACGTTAAATATAATATCGAAATCATTTTTATCAATAATATTGAATCCTCCATTTTGGTAAAAAAAATTCTGAATCTATTAATGCTCAGAAATTCTGAAAATATTAAAATAAAAATATTATTACGAAAAATGCTTGTTTAAATATGTGACCTCGAAGGAATTGTCATTCGGACAAATGCCAAAACTCGATATGTCGATAACTTTGCAAGAAAAAGCCCAGGGCAATCAACTAATAGCTCATAATTATGAATAAATAGAATTCTAATGTCAATCGTAAGGATTGCAGTTTACATATAACCTCGAAAGTAAAAAAACCAATTTTTCGAAAACATGACCTCAAAAATATTTTTTTATTCCATAACCTCAATTAACTTATACGCCTGGCTCACCAATTCCAGCGTCGCATTTAGATCTGTCGTTGAAAAGAGCTTCGGACAGACTCTGTTCCAAAAAAACGTTCAATATTTCTTTCTTGAGACTTTTTTTATATCAGCCGTGCATGCTTACAATATAGAAAAGAATCATGGTGCATGATGCATGAGCTTAATAAATATTGAGCATTAGATTTTAAGAAAAATATCACCTGATGCAATAAACCTATTATTAATCAGAATACGGCCAGAAAACAAAAGAAACACGTTAAAATCTTAAGAGGTTCTCCACAAAATAGAACTTTTAGTGAATGTGGCCAAATTATTTTGTTTGTCATGTTTCTCTTCCTGTCTAACTTTTAACTCATGTGGAGTAACAAAGACTCTCCAAGGGAATATACTTTTTAATTGTCATACGCGTGCATTATGTGAGAAGGTTTTCCTTCTGAAGCTGGATTAACGATCAACTAGGTTAATTCCATATTTCAAGAAGCTAAAATAAATCTACGAAGCAGAACAGAATAGACTTAAACATGAAAATCAGTCGAAGAATTTCATGATTTCTGAAGGATATTAAATAAACATTAAATAAAAGATGAACATTTATCGAGACAAATTATAGATATATTCTTTAAACAATGATATTAAAGCAAAGTATTCCTTTAATTAGAAGAAAAATTAACTGAACTCTCTTACACTACGGTTGAATTTTCACTTAAGTTCTTCGTAAACGGAACTAAGATAGATGGACTATATTCATAATAAGACAGAAATCCAAAGCCTTGTCTAAAACAGTAGTACCGACTAACCAAACCCATCCACGTAAGCATTTGAATAGTAGTTGGTGTTATTGTCTTGTTAGTAAAATAGACCAAATCTCGATATTATTATTAAAGGTTACTTCGAAGGTAAACAGTTTCTAAGGAAAAAAAAATATAAATGGATTCAGTAATAATTAGCTAGATTAAATCTAGCTGCATACTCTACTACCAACCAACTACTTTCTGAGTGTTGGATATGCTATGAAAATTAATTATTATTATCTATAAATATTACAAAATACTTTTATAAAGAATTTCCTTAATCCAACACTACTAATAATGCATAACAGCTAACAGTTTTCAGTTACTTTGACCTATAAAAATAGATATAGTATAATTTTAGTCAAACACTATATGCCGTGCTAGTAGCAATGTTTATTTCCCTGAACTTACGATAATCTGGTAGGAACTGCCAATATCCATTGTATAATTTTGGAGGACCATAGCTTATCTCAAACAATCGTGTTGAGGAATGCGGTATCATTCGGATGCAATTCCATAGCCAGTCAATCATTCACGGGTGATTATTTCATCCTTCAACTTTGTTCAGTTGCTTTCGAGAGAGTTCCAAAACTATAGCCAAACTAATCTCTCATCTGCAGTTTATAACAAATCCAGGCTTAGATCAGGAACTTTCGAAATAGGGTCATACCATACTGAAAGAGCAGTAGGGGCTTAATCGCGATTAGACGGTTGTTCAAGAAATCAACATGCTAGTGACAAATGAAAGAACCTAATAATTAAAAGTTGTAATAAGACTCTTGTGTAATCAGTTATTAAAATGCATAGGACAATTAAAGTATTTTGAAATAAGCTACGATTCATATTTTAAGAACTGACTAAATAAATATGTAATTTAATATATACTTACTTATAAGGGTATTGGTCGAAAGAACGACAAATAAAAAAGCCGACAGGTTAAAATACCGACAGGCCAACAGCCGAGACATCAAAAAGCCGACAGACAAAAAGCCGATACGTAAAAAGAGACAATAGAAAAACCAAATCGACATAATACCGACAGTCAAATAAGCGACACTTCGAAGAGCCGACTGCCAAAAAGCCGACACATAAAAAAATAGACACACCGACAAGCGGTCAATCATTTTCTGAAGTGTCGTTTTTTTTACTGCTGGCGTTTGGCAGTCGGTTCTTCGAAGTGTCCGTTATTTGAATGACAGTATCATGATGATTCAGTTTGTCAAATGTCAGTTTTTTGACGTGCTGTATTTTGCCTATCAGTTTTTTGAATGTTGGTTTTTTGAGCTGTTGGTTTTTTGACTATCGGTATTATGACAATTCGACCTGCACCTGAAAAACCGATAAATAAAAAAACTGGTAGCCCAAAACACCGACAGGTCAAAAAACCGACAGTCATAAAGCCGGGAGTCGAAAAGCCGACACATCAAAACATAGACACATCAACAAGCAGATAGTGTTTTTATAAGTGTCGGTGTTTTGACTGTCGGCTTTTCGATTGTCGGTTTTTTGACCTGTCGACCAGTTTTTCGACCTGCACCTGGTTTTTATACTATCGGCTTTTTACCTGTCGATTTTCGGAATGTCGGTATTATGACAATTCGGATTTTCTACTGTCGGCTTTTTGACGTGTCGGTATTTTGCCTGTCGGCTTTTTGACCTGTTGGCTTTTTGCCTAACGGATTTTTGAATGTCGGTATTTTGAGTGTCGGTATTTCGACCTGTCGGCTTTTTGATTTGTCGGTTTTTCGACCCGCACTCACTTATAATACCAATACTCAATTTTGTTTGTCATGAAACATTTCGTTTTAATAAGTTTCAATAAAAGGCTTAATTTGTTTAGTAAGTGTACTGTTTGTTGCATCAAATCTTTGGAACTTGATAACTTAAGCAAACCAGAATTCATCGGAGATAAATTGTGAGAATATTTTAAAATGCCATGATGGTAGTTTATATATGCTGAATAAGAACTTGAAAAGTAGTTGTCTGAATTTCTGGAGACTTATTGTTAGTCAAATGAATTTCTCAATGCCATTCAGCTATTTACTTTCTTTGTTGTTTTAACTACTTTATAGTATTTATTACAACTGATGAAATTTATTTGAGGATCTCTTGAACTATTTGCAATAGTTAAAAGGTGCTCAGTTATTAAGAATCGTTTTTAGAACCCAATAAGAAACTTCAATACTAAAAACTGAAACACGTTATTTCGATATACTAAACAAATTAAGCGATATTAGTCAAATAACGAAGGTATGTCCACCAGAATCAAATGTTTCATGAAATTGAAAATTGAGCATTGATAATATAATACACATTTTATTATCTTAGTGCACTATTCCTTCGCAGCATAGTTTATGGAGATTACACAGGTGGACGCATTTTATATTTCACGTAACAGTTTTTTGTAATTAAATGTAATCTATTTTTCAATAATGCTTGAAATTATGTAATTTATAAAAATATATATCTATAAAAAAAATGGACTAAAATGCATGAAATATTACAAAATGAAGATCATATATATATACGGAAATAGTTATTACTAAAATTTGTATTTGGAGAGAATATTTGATATGTAAAAATGTTGTATTTATGTATAGAGAAGGCTACATGTTTTTACATGTCCGATATAATTTTGAGCTTCAGCTCAAATCTTGTATGTCGTAAAGACATCATATTGGTGAGAACTAACATCCAAACGGCGGCTTAAATATAGCAAGAATGGAAAAATGTTAATTTGTCAAATTTGCTTCAAATTCGTGTAACTCGGAAGTTTTTTGGTTCATTGAATGTAAATATGAGTTAAATTTCCAAAAATCAAAATAGCTAATTGGTCATGAAAATCACCATAATTTAATAAAATGCGAATCAAATATTTGACAGTGGATTTAAATATCGCTGAATCAGAATCTAATACTGAATTTGTAAATAACAAAGTTTAGAAAAATATACTTTTATTAATAGTAAATAAATTTTAAATGATATTTAAATTAAGATGAACTTGCGACAAGCCAAATGCAATTTAAAGTAGAAATAAGATTTGTAAAACAATACAAATTTTTTAAGGAAGAGATTGGTTAAAATCTCAACATATAAGGAACAAACATCAGACAATTAATAAATTGTAATTATTACGAAAGTCGTATAAAATTCAAGCATATTTATACAGTGTTGTTATGACAATTTTATAATTAAATCAAGAGATGTAGTTTATATTAAACAGTAAGTTTTACAGGAATTATAATGAATTGATTAGGGTTCATTTATTAAACGGTTTATAACTTAAAAATAACTAAATAATTGTATTAATTTACTCGGAATATTAACCGCAACTTCCAACTAAGAGATAAAAACGCCAATAAAGATGAGTTTGTCGCACTAACATTTTCCAGAATTTGTACCTTGAAATGGGTTTAAATTAATCCGAAATGTAGGACATACGTCCTTTACTAAATTATAACAATAAAAATAAATGAATAAGCTTAATACTGCAATATTTAGTCCGTATTTAAACATTTCCACAGTAAGTCGTTAATGGAAATTAATAAAATGAAAAATAATTTTTAATTTTTAACATGAACTTTTCCATTAGAAACCATACATGTAAGAGTATTGTTAAAATACATAATTATAAATAGACAACTTATTATTGTTATAAATTATTTAATTTTTATATATTTGCATTACACATATTATGCGTAGATTATTATATCTAAAAATAGTTTAGATTCATACCAATAAGGAAATCTAAGATAGAGTTAGTCGGACGAGTTCTTGGGAAGACAATTTTTGGCCTGAGACTCGATAAAATATCGAAAAATTTAGTAGAAGACTAAGAAGGATTTCTAGATGGATCTCATTCTGGATAGGATTCCAAGCTATAGAATATTCTATTCGAATTGTTCTTGAGAGTAGATAATACCAGCAACTTCTCAGACAGAATCTTTCTGAAGGAAGATACGAATAAACTTTAAAAATATATTCTTCATTTCATAACTGATTATTTTTAAAAAATCATTTTTATTATTATACTGCAACAATATTGCAACATTTTATTCTCGGTTAATGTGGTATTGTGTTTTAAACAATGAAAATATGGCTTTTGATTTACGGTTTGTTTTGGTGATTGTGGTACACAATTTACGATAATAAAAACGGATCGAATGGGCGGGCCAACATTGGCCTCCAAGGGCAATAAATTGATAACAAATATGAAGCTGTTCGATCCTGCCGGTGGCCACCAAATATTAGTGTAACGACACGACCTATAAAATGCCAGCATTATAAACGAACAAAACCAATAGCTCGGTTTTCTAAATCTCTCGCTGGTTCATTAAATAACCGAAACAACGTAATTAAACTGCATTTAACTTAAACTACTAACATTTTGTTGATGCTAATGTCACATAAGCGTAACATTGAGAGAATCGATTCATTTACGGCAATTACATAAAGTGCTTGAAACCACTTGTTAATATAATTACAATTAATTATGGTACTTAACGCGTTAAAATTAAATCGCGTATCCTCAAACAACTTCAACTGTCACAAATAGCATTAAAATTATCGAAAGGTAATTTAAAATGACAACCGAAATTATTCATTATTAATGACTGGACTTATAATCGATTATATTTCCCGAAACAAAAAGCAATTTTGAAGTGAAATGAATATGTTGACACAACTATACAGATACTTGATATTAATATTTCAATATATAATAAATTAATAAATTCTATAAAACACAATATTTTTTAATATTCTTAACATAAAAAACGAATTTCTTTTCTTGATTTTCGTACTTGTTAAAAACATAGAACGTTAACCTCTTTCTACATGTTATATATACGTAGTATGCGTGTGTTTTTATCCGTTACATAAAGTTCACTTAACAATATGAATAATGGCATGCTATACATAAATTCGGAACAAATTTAACGCAAAAATTATGGCAATTTTCCGCTTACATTTTGAGCGACTTTTATAGGTATTTTTATGGATATAAGCCGGTATTTACTGCCCGAAAACAGAAGCGTTAAAGGATGAATTTCCCTGACTCTGCAGAATGTATCATTTCTAATCTGTCAGAAGTATTCTGCATTTCCAGCCAGTTAGGGCTGTTTCGTATTTTAATAGATGTACTTTTGTAATTGCTTGTCTACATTATTGCTGCCCGTTCGATTCGAGTAAATTTTAATATCTGCATAGCTATGCAATTTTAATCCTGAAGGAAAATACATTGAAAATTCATTTTCTTTTAAATTTCAAAATATATCAATTATATTTGCCAAAAACGTATTTTTCTATTTAAATGAAATTTATATTTTATTCTGTATAACCCGAGAAATGTATTATACATGCTGGGCAGTTTGTGGTCATATGAAATGCAACATATATTATACGTTATAGAAATGAAAGGAGATTAGGTTAAATTCCATCAATCTTACAACGGACAATGTCCAGACATAAATTTATAGTAAATATACTTATATTCAAAATGTAAGATTGTCTTTAATTTTAAAAGCATAAAAACTCTTTTTTTCAATTCTATTAATAGCAAAGATTGTATTAAAGTATTTCTACAAGTATTAAAGTTAATTGCAGCATATATTATTTATAAAGTGTATAAAATAAAAGCTTTAATGAGATATGCCTTCAAAGTAAAGCCAAGCTTATCATCACTCCCGTAAACTTACATCGTAATATCGCCTGCCTGTAAAAATACACACAGTAATATTGGAATCTCTTGCTATTATTACATTCTTCGTACAACGTTGTAGGGTTATTCAAAGTTATTGAACACGGCTAAGGTTACTGTAGATCATCATGTAAATTTATTAAAGGTTTTACTCATTTTATGAGATAATTACGTATCATTCCGTATTTGTATTAATCCACCATCATCTAGGACGACGTTTTTTAAGCACTAAACAAAGTTAGAAACATTTAGACTTCACATTCCCCAATGTAAACAGTTTACTCTTTTACTCGCCAAAATTCGGTATAATTTAACCTATATTCTGAAGTTTAATATAAGTAAGAAATCTGTATTTTTTTGTAAAAGTTAATTGTTTATTTGTTTTAGTTAAATATTTGTTCGATTTACTCTCTCGAGGCTCCATAGATATACTAAAAGCTTATCTAATTTTTAAATGAGCAAAACTACATAATTTTTAGACTTTCTGGGCGCTATTTATTTATTTACATTGAATGATATGATTGAAATCGATTTGAAAAATAAATATGACGTCCTATTGCTTCAATACGTCCCAGTCACTACGGTAAACGTCCTAGTTGCGGAACACGTATCATTGAACAAACAGTTTAAAGACCATCGATTAATTGATAGACTAATTGTTAACGCAACAAACATATAGAAATAGGACGTCCATAAACATTAATGCAAATGTCTATAAATTTAAACAATTATTTTTGAAATAGACAATAATTTGCTAAAAATAGCTATTTAGCAACGATTACCATCCTGTACATCTCACAGTCCGAACAGTTCCTTCACCATTTACTAACATCTATACTAAGAAATATTTCTTAAAGAAATGTTTGTACAGAATATTCTTGGCAAATATGGCTTCCTAAATTATAATGTATTTTTAAGAAATCAAGTATTTACATATTATAAATGTATCTTCAATCTGAGGGAACGGGAGTTATTATAAAAATTATTTCCCGAGACTAATTTCTTGTATTCAAATAAATCATATATTTTCGTAATCAGAATTGTTTGCAGATTAGGGTCGTTTATGTGAATTTACTCTCACAATTTCATGGAGAGAAAATACACTGTTTATGAAGTGAATATTGAGTCCATGTAATACAAAAAGTAATTCTCACCCTCAACAAAAATTCAACGATACTTTTTCAGTTGTATAGTCGTAAAGGTTACTTAATCTATAAGCAATGCTTTCGAATTAATATTGAAGAAATTTTTAGTAATTTTTATATCACAAATTTCTAAAAAGTAATTTTATCTGTATATTTTATTTATAAAAACTTCCAATTATACAGTTTATAACGTAACTTTTATTTAATTCGTGATGAATTAACTTTCCAGGCTTAGATACGAGATCACACGCTACTTTATTTTTGCATATGTCATGGTATTAAACTTCAAAATATACCTGATGCATTTTAATGATGTTACATTTATTTATTGTCAATATATTAAAAATCACACTAAAGTACAACAACTTTGATCAAGATATAAATAAAAACGAGTTTAATATACGCTAATCAAACTAGTTTCTTATACGAAAAATACTCATCAAATATTAGTAACATTTGCACATTGGAAGATGCCCTAATGACATTGAAAGGCACCATGTTCGAAATTCATCACGAAAATTTCGAACATAAACAAAAATATTAGGATAAAAATTTTGCGTTCAGTGTGGGTGGCACGTTTGCTCACAGTAGAACAGAAGTAACTATGACTTACATGATTGTTAGCGATATGTGGTGCAAACAAGGATTTTGTAAGATAGATACATGATAATTAATGTAATGTAGATTCATTATTATTTAAAACTTAAACTAAAAAGAGCAGTAAAAAATAAAGAGAAAGAATACCGGTTGTTTCGTATCGGCCAAATACGACTGCTCGCACTTTAATGTTGATCGAGCCGATCACGTGATTGTTTTTGTTAATTGCGACGGCACCCAAGGCGGGCACATTTTTCGAAACGTTCAGTTCGTTTTTGGCTCTCGGTCGATTACCTTATACGCGTACAGCGATCAATTCCGAAAATAAGTTCATGACTGTTCAATTCGGCGTTACAAGTTCTTTGTTACTTTGTGCGATTTGCTAACCTATTAGTTATTAAGTACTTTTGTAATTATTAGTTTACGGCTTATGAGTATAATCTCATATTAAATGTAGCCGTGACATTAATAAATGTTGAGAAAAAGTGCAACGAGTTTCTTCATCGATTTCGGACCTTTTATCTTATTTCCGTACAATTCGTTACGGAACACCGGTGAAAATATCCAAAGACAGAATCGAAAAATCCAGAGAGTTATTTGCAAATTATATAGGTATAGAACATATAAAACAGATAATCTAGTTATTCCATGAGACATATTCATAGAATATCGTGGATACTATGTACACTCATCAACGTAAATATTCATGCAGCAATATACTGCTGAAATATACTCTTGAACGTAGAATAATATACTGATGTATGTTAAGTAAGCATGGAATGTTCACAAACAAATGTTTGCAAACAAATTTCCTGATTTTTCTTTGTATTCATTTTTTCTATCTGAATAGTCTTCAAATAAGGTCCGGCATGGATCTTTATTTTGCGACAGCAAAAGAATTTTGCACATCAGGACATGTAAGACGATCATAAAAAATTACTATATTGCGTTTTTGGATGAGTTAGATGAAGCAATAAAGCAAACAAGTTTCTTGTGGTTGGCAAAGCAATGTTCTGATCCAAAAATCTAAGAAAGTAATGGTGGATCGCACCGATTTAAGATTCGAATAATTTTCACGTATTATATGACATCTAGTTGTTACTAGATTTTAAATGATGATCCAAGGAAGGGAATTTAATTCCGATGATGAAGTCATAGCCAAAGTTGAAATCTGCTCTGAACCAAAAGACAATCACTTCATAACAAACATATTGGGATTATTATACCACTACACTTAAAAAAAAAGTCTTAATTTAAGACCATTGATGGGCTGCTACATTTAAGATGTAACAAAAACTACCCGCTTAGAAAAGGACAAACTTATGCACTATATATGACTTATGGACTAATTTCAAGCCCTTCAATTTATAACAATTTTAAGACTTATTTTTTTCTGTATATGGTAGGTGGCTATAGTGAGGAATAAGGTAAATTTTTTTGGAAAGACATTGGCTATGCTGTATTCCCGATTCTTAATGGCCTATGTTGTTAGGTACACATTGAAAATATGCAGTATTTTATATTGAACATAAGCCGTTCAAATACTACCAACAGCAAGAAGAAAACAAAAAATATTGGCCGGGGAACAAAGTTCCGAAAATCATCATACCCCGAAAGGCCAAAATGTCGATATAGCATGGTTCCAACCTGATTTTCTTCACTTTGTCTTTGAAAATTTGGCAAAACAAAAGCAGGAGTTTTGATTTTCGGAACTTTGATCCCGGCCCAAAATATTATGATAGGGAAATTAGCGAGTTCGGATGTTGAAACAATAACGTTCTACTCCTGGCGCACATGTATTGAACTTTTGGTATATTGGAATTTAAGCAGTTGTCGATTGAATTAATATTTCTATTAACTGTAAATATTTTATATGAATTTTTTATCGGCTATCAGGAGTTTATACTCAACTTTCATACTGAAAAAAACAGTTCTCCTGAAGTAGCCCAATTTTGAACTGCAACAATACAACTCTCGACCTGTGGACACAACAGAAAGTCTTGGTTATTAGAAAAACAATCTTTTGCAGTGGCCACACACTGACTATGTCGAACGACAATTTTTGCTTAAGAAACACACATTCCTTGACAATATAAATTCATACTGAAGTTTTGTTGCGGTGGAAGCTCATTAACGTTGTTCACCTCTGAATATCAATGTGGCAAAATAACTTCATTTTCATTGTAGGTTCTTAGGCTTTGAGATTTGAGATAGAAAAACGTTGACAGCTGAATAACGATATTCTGGGCTGAAATTTTCTTTCACTCTATATCCTTAGTATTTAATTATACAGAATACAATTAACATCTTCATTATACGACTATTAGGACTTCTATTATTACTGACGCAAAAGTTTACTTTAAACTGGAAAATGTCTGTAAAAATATCTCTGTGATAATACAAAAACTGGAAGTAATGAAAACTCACAACATTTAACGTTGATGCATGCTTGGTGAATAGTTTTTCTTCTATAAAGGTTGTATATAATTTATAATCACCCTGTAGGTCGTGAACTACGTATAAGAGGCACTTCACAAAGACTTGATAATCGTTGACTTATTTCGTAAAGCCTTCGTGACTACGAATAACATAGTGGTAATAAATGAGCGTATAAGAAGAACTTAATTGAAGAGCTCTTTTGTTCCGACTGCCCGTTATTCCACGGTACTGATTAGAGACGTTTATACGAAAAATTGGCGCTTCAGAATTCGCCTTGTCGGTTCAAGATGGAGTAGTATGTCAAGGTGCTATTTTCAATTTATTACTAACTAAATTGACTAAATTAATTATTAATTACGAACATTCTCCAATAATTCGATTTCCATCTCAAACACTTTAGTCTTAGATTGCCATTGGATTCATTAGAACATCGATTCGCTCAAATTATATTATTTACTAATCATAATAACGTCCATCTTTATCAAATGTCCTTAAATTCTATTTTTACGCTTCGAGAGGTTAATAAACTACTGAATTGGAGACAGAATAATATTTCTGCAATATTAAACATAAAGATTAAAAATTAAAAAATTTAAATAATTATATATTTTTGGAAAATAAATTATTTAATTAAAAAACACGCTAAATTTACAGCAACTGAAGTTGATATAATTGATGCAAATATTTTGAATAATATTTAACTAGAAAATAAACATATACATATAGAATTAATTATTATTTTCTAATGAATATTAATTAATTTCTGCTTTTATCCGATTTTTAAAATCGTTTATTATTTGTATTTATTAATAACTGGTCAAAACAAAGCTGAAATCAATATTTTGTTTTGCTTATAAAAAAAGATATTTTTTAAAACGAAATTCCTAATTTCCATGAACATTCTTTCAGTAAAATTTATTAAGTTAGTTTGTACTAAAAGTTATTTTGCTTATTAATATTATGATATTGTTCAACAATTAATACTCGACAGAATATAAATTCTCTTTTTCCAATATTTGCATAAGTATATATTGATTACAGACTTAACGATTAAAACAAGTTCATGAATCTTTTATAGAGCATAGTTATCAAATCCTGACTGTGCTTATTAATAAATTATAAACGCAAAAATTAAATAATTCAAATGCTGAGATTTATGTAGACGAACAAAGGTTCATTCATTTCAGGATTGCAATTTTAACACAGCGCAGAAAAAGAAATTCGGGATAAAGGATGCTGGAATATTCATATTGAAATTTTCATTTCCAAAACATTCCAGATATAAATTCATCAAGGGTGTAAAATAAAACTTATGAATTCTTTAAATATTTAACTGTCTCACTGAACAATGTTCATTAAGCTATATAAAAAATTCACAAATCGCAGCGTATACTTTGAAAGTTACGTACTTTTTATTGTGCTTAAATTTTTTTGTTAATACATCTTTATCAAATAATGCTTTCTTTTTTAATTTAACATCATATGAATTCTCAATATAGGATTGTTAAGTTACATATAAATCATTGAACTGAATATTTAAATAGAACTAATTCTGAAATTTAACTTGAAATGCTCATTCGGTAATCGGTTCCAGAAATAAATAATTGATTACTCATGTAATTTAACTCGATAGTTTTAACGAATTCAAATTTCAGTTCCGTAAAAATCTTGTTTCATTTTCAAGTCTCTCTAAATGAATTTTGTTATTTAGTAAAACAAATATATCAACTAATAACTATTTTAATCACAGGCTTTTAAGAAACTCGAGTACTGCAGTTAGATTAGTAAGAGAGTTATCTAATGAATTAGTCGTTATTTTTTACTTCTTACTACACAGAAATACTTTTCGTTTAAAAGTTTTCAAGTTTGCACTTTATGGTAAAATTTACATTTAGTTGATGAAATTGATATAAGTTATGTAATGTTCATTATTTGAGTTTCAACTATGTCGATAGAATTACAATTAAAAAACTTACAGTAAATATAGCTGTAAACAATTATAAATTTTTACGAGTTCAAAATTTTACACCAAAATCGTATCAATACTATATAAATGGATAAACAACTATTTACTATTTCACTATCCAAACAGCACATATCTCATGAAGAGGTTCTATGATCGAAATCATTCATTTATTACATTTCGAAAAATCGAGTTGTTATTATGTGGTATCCTTTATATTTATATTAATTTCAACACAACTCGTTGTAAATAATGATCACAGTTATTAAGACAATTCAAATATGGCATTCAGCTGTTAGAGGACATATGTTTTGGTTCTGGTCTCCTTTTCTATTCAAATTTATGGAGTTTGGGGTCTTCAATTCATTTTAATTAATGAATTCAATGTATTGCCTGTGTATTTGGATATATTTTCAATTCGAAATATAAAATATAAGTTGTAAAGATTACAGACAGGTCGAATAAGAAAGGTCTTGGATGTTATTGGGAAGATATGGGTCATTTCCAAAGTAATGTTGTGCATCAAATAGAATCGTAGTATATGGTATAGTAATATATAGAATGCGATACATTTTTGTAGCTTCATTGAAAGAATAGTATAGTTATGATAATTAGAAGTCACTTTTCCGCCTCACATTGGAAAGCATAATCATCACGCTGACAGTATAATTATCTCGTCTATACATTTGATCCTCGCAACTACACCGTTCTATCAGTGATTTTATTATTATTTGATCCAGTTTGTAAGATTCTTACCATTTAATGAGCTTTTAGTCGAGCACTTTAGGTTATTTATTACGAAGTTATAGCCATTTTAAATTATGACATTTATCCTAACAACGTTTCTACTTCAGAATAGCTCTTGAAAACTTATAGTTAGGTGTTTTTGGGTTTGCTAAGTACGAAGGTGAGTTACAAAAAAATCAATGTCAATTTTCAAGATGGCTATTGTTGGATAACAATTTAAAATGGTCGTAGTTGTGAGAAAAAATCCTAGGTTAGGAACTTAATAAACTCTTTTTGAACGGTGAAAGTAGTATTTAATTGTGAAAATAGCAACGAGTTACAAAAATATGTCCCATTCTGTATATATATTCCCAAAGGTAACAACGAAATACGCATTTTTCAAGCACACAAAGAAAAATATCTTAATATTCATGTTGAGTAAAACCTTGTTGAGCTGTATTATTCTTTCTTACTTTTAGTTGTATGTTATCAGTGTTATGATTAATTAAAAACAGCATTTCGAATACTATTTTTGAAACATAAACTGTGAAAGTGAGTGCCTATAGCATATAGGTAAATATTACATCAAATAAGCGTTTAACTGCCATTTTGAACATTGTGATAAACCATTTCAAAAGTCTGAATCAAACCTAATCGAAAATTGAAGGTAATTTCACTCATATATATGAAAAACCTATCTATCTATCTATATTCTTCTATCCAGTTTTCGTCAAAATATAAAAGAAAGAAAAATGCGCTTCATTCATAAAATGTAATATTTATATATATATATAATACCCTCAGTTTATAATTTATCATACCTATTTAATATGCCACAGTTAAACCTACTAGAATTAGTTCAATTAAATTGGGAAATTAAAGTCTTTCATCTTCCTTCTTTTCGATGTCCGATAAAAAATAATTATTCATTTTATTACTATACGAGATGTTCGGAAAACTAGTCTAATCAATTGGAATTTCAAATTTTCTACAATTTCATAAAATATGTAGACCTTAACTTTAGACAGAATTTGGAAACTCTTGATGACTAAAAATTATAAACAAGTGTAAAATGAAATTGCTTTAAATTAAAGTAAGATTTGTATTCATGTTCTTTATAATTATATAAGTACTTCTCTGGTACTGATCTTAAACTATTATTTTAGATTATTTGCATGTGCAACGAATGTTATTTCAAAAATGTTTGACTGTTTTATTGTAATGTACGTAATTTTGTATGCTTGAAAGAATATTCCGCCCACAGTCCAGACAGCATGAGATAAGTTTATGGATATTATCTGCATGGGTGTCCTTTAAACAATTGCAACTACTCGAAAATAACCTATAAGTATATTCCTATTAAATATTTTCCATATAAATGTCGACTGTTCTGTGCACAAACTGGTTATATCTTAGATTGCAAGATAAGATTCGACCCCCAATCTACCTAAATATTGAAATGAATGATCAATTCTTTGTTATCATATCTAATACTCAAAAGGTTTGTTAGATCCGAGACAATATTTAAATTTCTTTTAACTTTTATTCTGACCCACAAGGTCGACTTTTTCTTGAATCTTTGGGAGAATCAATTAAAACTAATTTTCAATAACGTAACGTTTAATTTTCTAACACGGCTCACGATCCAACTTCGAGTTCTGATATTAAGATCAAAGTTATTAAGTTCTTTAGCGACTTCCTGGTATCATAAAGCTTCGCTCTTGCTACGCTTTGTGAAACTATACGCTGCTCAAGGGAAAACTCAAGATGAAAGCGTACGTTTCGGCGCGAACTTGTTGCTGGTTCTTGACACGAAATATGAATGTTACATGATCATTTTCCCATCTTCAAATTTGTATCGCGAAATTCATTAAATTGGCACTAGTTGGGGATTGTCTTGATACGTCATTATCATTGCCAACTTTTGTTTAATGAGACGACAGTAAAAAGAAACTGTTTAAGTTCAACGATCCTGCAGCTATAAAGACAGAATTTGCACGTTTAATTTTTCATTTCCTATACTCCGACCATTTTTACATGTATCAAAGTAAAATTTTGCTCTAGTAAATTTTTAATTCTTAAAAATTTACCAAAAATGGTTATGTACCGAAAATACCTTCTCTGAAAACGAGCGAGGGGTGAAATATGCTCACCTCAGTACCGCATTATTGCTGGGTGTCCATTATTCCAAGAGCGAAATTCTACTCCGCAAAATTTCGGGAAGAGTCATTCTTCTCGGACAATCGCTTGGCATGGCAGCAATTTAGATACAGGCTGACCGTCACTCTTTTACCACTAGTATGTAACACTGCGGCTCGCCGGTGGCTGCTTTTGAATTATGCGCGATCCGCGAGGGTGGCATGGTAGAGGATCAAATGAGATTGATATTTCCGCAGGTAAGCCACCACCTGCGGTCACCTGGTACCGTAATGGCAAATTCGTCAACAATGAAACCATGAACGTACGGGACGGTCTGACGCGCAGCGAAATCGTCGTAAAAAATCTGGGACGAGCCGACGTGTATTCAGAGCTGACCTGCAACGCTACCAACAACAATAGGTCGAACCCGCTATCCACGTCAGTTCGTGTCAACATAAATTGTAAGTATTCCGATATATACTATTACCAGTAGATTTTTCGAATTTCGACACCAGCGGAAATCAGTTTTTTATGGCATCGACGCATAATATAAAAACACGTAAGACGTATGGCGATGGCGAACATTTGAAAATGACTTTACGATCAACAGCGATATGTCGAATACTCCAGAAATTAAAACAGATTTTTTAGTACTTGTTAACACTGGTCCTTACATCATTTAAAATGAAATTCGTTTATACAGCAGTTTTAGGATACATACAAGCATAATTTATTGGTATTCTTGACCTTGATGATGACCTTCGTGGATATTCCAAGGACAAATTTAATTGTTTACATAGAAAGCATTGTTTTTAACCCCGTTTTTAATTGAGTTCGAAACACCAGGGCCTAGCTAATCAACGTGCATTCAATAATCCAACTGTATTGAGTTTTCCAACATAATTTCCAAAGTAACAAATCTAGGTCAAGATCACCATTCTTTTGGAACCTCGATAATACTAAAATAATAAGTTTTCCCTAGATAATACAAAATGATTACAAAAATATCTAAAATTTAGTAAAATTTCATAAATTGCATTTTAATCCTTACTGGATTCACGTTGGTCATATTGACATGAAAAAAAGAAGCGCATTGCTTGATTTTTCTGTAGGTATCTGCATTGATATATAAAAAATTTACATCCAAATTGAAATTTATTAAATTTGTATGATTGGTATTTCAAGATGAAAGGTTTAAATTACTTCATAAATTTTCTCACAATTTTTAAAGCACTTGCAAACCTTTAAAAAGCACACGGGTCAAATAGACCCACGTGTGTCCGCCATTGGGGTCAAAAACGTAGATACAGTAAGGGTTAAAATTAAAGCTATTGCTATACATATTGCATAGGTTGTCCGAGTACAAATTTATTCAGGCCTTGATGAGGGCCTGACCGCAGCGTTATGGGTCTGATCAAGACCTTAATAAATTTCTGCTCGTGTACACCTTTATCTGATTAAATTAGCTTTGTTTTTTTAATAAAAAATAAGATTTACAAATCGTAGTAATTTATATTTTTTTTATATGAACTCCAAATACAACAACCACAGGAGTATAGGGTGTACCTCAAAAACCCGACAAATCATAAAAGAAGCACTTCAAAAAACCGACATTCAAAAACTAGACATTTAAAAAAATAGACATTCAAAAAAAAAGGCATTCAAAAACTAGATGTTTGAAAATGCAGAATTCAAAAACCAAACATTTTTGAAAATGTAATTAATGATTGAATTTTAAACGTGCTTAATAAATATAATCCGGGGGTCAAACTGATTTGACCTTCAAGTGACTAACAAAATTAATCCCTTCGTCAACCATTTTTGATCTTGAAATGACCTTGCTTAAGACTTCAAGGCGTGTTATCTGAGATCATTTTTTTATGTAGTAAACGCACCAATCGATAGTGTCTGTATTTTGAAATGTCTGATTTTTGAATGTCAGATTTTTTAAGTGCCTGTTTTGTGATTTGTCGGGGTTTTGAGATGCACTCGGATTATAAGCAATATCCAATAAGACAGGTATTGCTTAAACCACAATTTTTCTCTTTATTCAATGAATATTTACTCTTATTTACTTCTTTACCATTTTTTTGAAAATAAAAATTAACTCTGTACTAGTACAAAAAATTTGAACAAATAATTCATATCAAATATTAAAAAATTGGCTATTCGCATTTGAAATAATTAAGAGCGAAATTATTCTATCCCTACATTTCAAAACCTCTTTTTCCGCAATAACGTTTTGTATATTTCTGTTTCATTACATATAGTAACATCATAGTGTAGGGATATTCCGAATATTTTTAACAGTTTCGAATTAATCTCTGTATATTCAGTACTCAACGAGCACTAAAAATAACAGCGCTATAACATCTCTATAAATATTACTTTGTAATGTACATAATTGTTATACAAAACGTTACTTTCGTGTGCGTTGGCTGCGCGGAGTATAATGTTTAATTAGATTATATTAGAATTCAACTAATTAGATATAATAGATAATTAGAAAATGAAATGTAGCGATTTTAATGTAAAAAACCGCAAAAATCGGTTATACTTTAGAATAAAAAATTTGTTTCTCATCGAAAGAGTATTTTCGGTCATAAAATTCCTTCACTAAAGATGAAGAAAATAATTATAGTATTAAGATATATTTTTAAAATATTAACAAAATAACATTGTTACGGACAGAATCGATGTTTTATCGACTGCGGTACCCGGCGTAGGTTTTTTCCCACAAAAGTGGTTTTCCCTACGCCATTGCACACCCGAATGGGAGTACCTCTCAAAATGAAGCTGACCTGTTAGGTAATTATGTAAAAGGCCCTTCGAAATGGTGACGATCTCGATACGAGTATTTGTAATTCGAATAGTATGATATCGATGTGTAATATGACGTCGTAGTCTATTTAAATGTTCGAGAGTTTGAAAAATCGAACGAAGATGTGAAAAAGTGACGATCGGGTTGAGAGAGAACGTTCCGGAACGTCAGAGGGTTAGGAAGTCCGCGTCGCGATCGGATCGTCACCGGCACTGATCGGAATAAATAATTGATATTTTCGGGTGGCCGATCAAACCGCGTATTTTATTTACAAGCCCTTCCACCAGTCGAACAAACATCATGATCACAAAATGGCGATGGCAGTGAGTAATTTCCTTTTAAAAGTTAACAAATTTTTATTAAACTATAAACTTTAGACAACATTCTCTAGGAATATCTTAAAATATATCCATTTTTAAAATATATCATTTTTGATCTTTTAAATTTTCGGAGAAACGAAATTTTTAAAAAAGTCGTTTAAAAAGTCTGGAAAAATTTTAGTGTATTCTTTGACAAATTATAAGATAATTATGTTCCAAGGAAATTTTGTCTAAAGTCGAAAGTTTTCGACAAAAGAAATTAATATTTTTGAAATCTAGAAATGATTAATAATTTTTTTCTCAAAACTAGAAACTTTAGAGAAACTCCTCTTAGAACAAAAATATTTTAGAATTAGTTGATTACTCTAAATTTTTTTCAGATTTTTTTACATGACTTTTTTCACAATTTCGAATTTCTTAATTTTTGAAGCCATTTTGTGATCATGATGTTAATTTTTAATATTTAAAAAATATATCTTAATTCTACAACTATTTTTTTCACCTTTAGCGAAAGAATTTTTTGCCAGCAAATACTCTTTCTATGAGAAAAAAATGTTTTATAAAAAAGTATACCAGATTTTTTGCGTTTTTTTAACATTTAAATCGTAATATTTAATTTTGTAATAAAGATAGCTTAATTTTGACAATTCTATTGAAATGACCGATCGCGAAAATAACAAGACACATACATTTCAATTTTTTTTAATTTTAATTTTCATATGAAATACTTGATTGAAATGGAAGTAGGAAATGTTAAATAATCAGTACAGAAATTCTCCCATTATCCCAAAATGTAAAACTCGTAATAAAAAACGTAATCTTCAGAGTTTATTATCGAATCCCGGAAAATTTGAAGAGCTCATAAGCATAAACATAATTTGTTTCACATTTGTGAAACCGCGGATTCCATTACAATATGTGCCGTATTACAACAAGCTCACAAGCAATGCGAGCTATTTAATACCAGAAATTTCAGTTCGGCAAAGTCAAGAACGAAATGTAAATTCCTTTATTTTTTGTATCACTTTCCGTGAAGTGCAGGGGACTCGTGGAATGGAAAGAAGCAAGAGGCTTTCGGGTCAACGAGAAATTTTATGAAAAACGTCGACGCGTAAGGTGCTATTATGCGGCATTCGTATTATGTGCGCAAAGTACATGGGATTTCTCTTAGTAAAAGCTTTGTGAATTTCCTGTACTACCATAAGTACAATTTCTTCTCATATTACGTATCGATTTGATGCATCGTAAATATTCTTTACCTGCAACCAAGAGCGTGTTATTTATACGACGTTCTTTAAAAAGTATTTTTGCTGTATACTCGTTGGAAATGATCACGTATATATTTCGAATTTCAGAATCTCAAAAATATAGAAATATACCGCAATATTTAATGGAATATTTTAAAATCTAACGTTTCGCAAATACCGGTTTAACATCCACAGTTTAATTTATGCGCAAAATGTAAATGCGACTAGTCTAGACGTTGTGTTTACGAGAACCTCCATGTACGATAATGTACAAGAAAATGTCGGTGCTTATATATATATATACATATACATATATTCATTTATATATACATACAAGCGCAAGTGCTAGAGCACTGATCGTCGGTCGACGCGGAAATTGTGGCGGAGCCTGACTCCCTGCCGTTACGGAATTTACCTCCGCTCGATTTGAAACCAGATATTCCCTGCTGTTTGACGAAGAACAAAACCGTGTTTACCTTTAGGTGAAAAATTTTACCTCGTATCTGTCGCTTTCTTAACCATCCGAATTTTACGTGCGTCAGCAAAACGGACTTCATTTCGGAAAGACAGCTTTCACCGCACACAAAATAACAGGAATGATGAAAAACATTTATCTCGAAGCCACATTTTCCACATTAATTTAAGAATAAATATATTCAGGACTATGGCGCTTGCTTCTAAATAAAAAATAAATATACTAGAGTACGTGCTTGTATTTATTTATATGTTTTACATAATATACGAGTGCAGAAATGATATCGTTTTCGCGATGCCCAACGTCAGCGCTAATTATAATTATAATCCCATTTGGAATTTCGCCCGAATTTTCTTTATTTATATCACGCATTGCAAATTCATATGTGTATCGCGACGTGTATTGCGTTTAAAGTCGACGTTTATTCGTCTTTTCGAAAGTGCGGTGAAATGTAGTGGCGCTGACTGGAATTTATCATGGCCTTAAATTACGTAATTTATTTCGGGTAACGTTTCGGACGTATTCGAATTTTTTGCATTAAATCCATATTCGGTACTGAATTATGATTTACGCAATATCAAATTTTTGTATTTTGTTCAAAGGCAAGAGGAAAAAAGCATTAAAGTAGAGGCTACAATAATGCTAGAATCTATTAGCGAATTAAGCTTAATTTTATGTTGGTGTCAGGTTTGTTAGAATCCGATTGAGCAATAATAGCATAGAATACGCCACGAGGAACATAATTCAATTGGCAGGATAGTGTAGAGTTTCAAATTAATTATCACAAGGATAATAAATATTGCCTATTATAGTAAATGCATCAATTAATTACTCAAGTCTCCAACTATTGAAACACGTACGACTGGCGCGATGATACTAGAAGCGTTAATTAATTTTCTGGTTTCGCCGGCAATGACGTGACTTCAATTCCATCAAATTGTCAAAGAACTTTACTTTGTTCATGCTATGTAAATTCCTAGGGATTGTTCAGAAGAAGAAGTTAAATCTGCTATGAGCTTACCTTAAACGAGTTCTGCACTCCTGAATCGATTAGGTTGAAATAGATTTCGAAATCTTATAGTTTTTAGAGTTTTCGATAGGTATATAGGTATAAAAACAAAATTTCATTCTTCTTTTAAATATTTTAGATTTTAGATTATAAGATATTTGGATTCATGCATTATAACAATTAATTGTTGTGACGAATTCGATTATTATTGACTTGTTCATCTTACATTTTTTATTCGACTAAAAAAATGGGAGTTCATTTTGTGCAGAAACATATAGATTGGATGATTTCTTTTCGAAATTCATTTAAAGCCTACTACTTTCTGGTTGATATAACTTCTTTTCTAACTTTTAAATTGTTGTAATATAACAACTATGCGATAGAGACATTTGGGTTTCAGTACTTTTTTTTAAGCTGTAGGCTATCAAAATAGGTAACAACAAACGAATTTTTAAACATTTCACAGAATGATGCACCATAAAAATAACTAAACTCAAAAAGCATTTCTCAAAAAGTAATTGAAATTTGGTTGTTTGCATTTTCTCAAAAAAATATACGTATGTAGCGAAAATTTGAATTACAAAGCGTAAATAAAAATTCTAACAGGTTATTTTTTTCGAATAGTAGAATAATATGATTTATGATAAAGCAACATTCTAATAACTACTAGAAATGTATGGCAATTTAATTCTGAATATTGTGTATGAAGACATTAATTATTTTTATTACATAATTAAAAAATCCATGTGCAATGTGCTTTCATATTTTATTTTTCTGAAAAATGTTAATTGTTATGAACTTTATGACCATATGAGGCGAATAGTATTAAAGAATAGCAACAAATCAACGACTAAAAAATTTATATCATTAACGCCTCAAAGGCCACTTTTTCCCACTGATTTCAATAAAGATTGCGATGTTAAAATCAAGGGCTTTTTCAAAACTTGAAAAAAATTGCGAAAAATTTTAAAATATTTATTCTTATCAATATTTATTCTTATCAATATTTATCTATTCTTATCAGTAATAACGGTATTAGAATGTTGGAAGTTAATTGGAACCATTGGTAAAGGTGGATAAAATGCATGAATTTTATGAAAAAATGTTCCTTTCATACCCCACTTCATTGTAACAACCTCAAAGCGACATCAAAATAGGAAAAATGTCTGGATGTTCTGACTAAAAAACTATAAACGGAATAATCTCAAGTTTAATTAATTACATAAAGAAATTAATTTATCGTCGCATGGAATTTAATAAATAAACAATTTAATTTATCGGTTTTCCGGACCAAAGTGTCTAAATTTTCAATCTCCAAAACTATAAGCTTTTATACAAAAATACTAAGAATGAAAAGTTTTTAGAAATAATCCAGGAATAGACTAGAGTTTTTAAAGATTTTTTTAAAGTTATTTTGAGAATTTTTTTATTTCAATTTTTAATAAACAAATTTTTAAATATTTACGAAAAAATCAGAACAAAAATGTTGAACATTTTTTGATAAATTTTATTTATGTTTTGTTTTTTGAAATTTTTTCCAAAAGTTGACTGTTCTGTAGGAAAAAAGTGTCAAATATTATAATTTAGGATGTTGTTTTTTGGAATGTGAACAAATTTTAAACAACACAAAATTCTCAGAATTAATCAAGGAATGTCCCTACCTTTTTGCAGAATTTTTTCAAGATATCTAAAAATTTGGTTAAAAGTATAAATTAACAGTTTTTCAAAATAACATTAGAAAAATTTGAAAATATCCCCGTATATTCTTTAACAATTTCTAAAAACTTTTCATTTTTAGAATTTATTTAAAAAGGTTATAGTTTTTTAAACCGAAAATGAAGTTAACCTGGCTTTCATATTGAACATAAAAAGCGGATAATGGCTTTAGAACGAGTACATAGATGTTCATTTTCTGCAATCTTTTTTTAATTCTTGTAACTAAATTTGAAGGTGATTCCAAATGTTATGTTAGAAAAATTCACATATTTTTTTATTTTTTTTAAGGATGGTAAAGATGGAAACTGTTGGATTATTTTAGATTTTCGAAGAAAATGAGGACTGTTAAAGTAGACAGATTCGATGCGCTGGGATTTTTCATTTACAGTTTTTTTTTATAAATTAACAATTAAATTTATCGGTTTTCCAGGCCAAATTTACATTTCTAACAAATCATTCCTCAATGATTTAATTATTTTCGTGGCACTTACCATCTAAATTGAATTTTCAAAATTGATTGGCGGATAAAATATTTGAAAATTCAAACACTTTTGTCCGGAAAACCGATAAATTCAATTGTTAATCGATTAAATACCATCCTACGATAAATTCATTTCTTTATATATTTAATTAAATTTGAGATTATTCTATGTATAGATTTTTAGTTAGAAAGTCCAGAAAATTTCCTAGTTGCCACAATGAAGTGAGGTAAATAGCAAATTTTTTTCATAAAATTCATGTATTTGATCCACTTTTATCCGTAGTTGTATATAATCACAACATTCTAATAACTTGAAAAATATTGAAAAGTATATATATATTTCCAATTTTTTTGGCAATTTTTTCAAGTTTGGCGCCATATTGGAATCGCTGGTGACTGGAACTCAATTTTAACCTCGGAATCTTGAGGAGTGCCCTCGAAAATACTAGGATATGTTGCTATCAAATTTCATAAATAAATAAAAAATCAAAAAAGTGAAGGAAAAAGAGTGTACTTTCAGGCGTTAATTGGTCAATGTACCCAGCTTGTCACTGTACATTAACATAACATAAATAAATTTTGTATATTCCTAATTCATATATTAGTACAGAATTGTTCTGATTATTTTTCGCGACTGGGTTTCAGCCAATCAGAGCGCGATATTCAAAGGGTTCTATAGTCATTTGTTTAAAATTATACTGGAAATTCCGTGCTACGCACTCGGGATCTTTAACCTCCAAAACTTGACATATTCACTTGTTTGCAACAAAGCTATCGGGAAATATTCCGATAATTTTGAAGGTCTCGGGATATTACAACTGAATATTTCTTACGTCATTAATTCTTTAAATATTAATGAAGCATATTTTAGTTCAGATTTCCAAAATTTAAACAAGATTTTGTTGTGGTCTCAATAACAAGCACTAAAACATGGTTGCAAGTTGACCAGAGGAAGTTAAAATGAAGCACCGATTATTGAAATTACTCTTTTTATGTCATTACAATAAATAATATGAATAAAAATTCGGAAGAATAAATGCATTCATCGCATTCAACATTTTGAAAACTGTAATTAATAAATTCATTTTATCGTTAGTAGCACAAATTTAGTAATAAATTTGTAAATTAAATTACAAAACATAAGTGCAAATGATCACGACCTAAATTTAAATTTCGAGCGCTTATTAAGGAGTGACTAAAATGGAAACCTGAGAAACAAAATGATATTTGCTTTTTAGAAAATAAAATCTAACGAGTTTCTCGCATGAGATGTGATATTTTTCATTATTTGTTTAGTGATATCAATAATGTAGCTGAAAATACTCACAATATTGCAATTATGCGTAATTTTAGACTCTCTGCTGCTCTATTATTGAAATTCGAACAAATTACGAATTAATCCAGTGAAAAATAACACCATGCTATAAAGAGATTTTTTGTAATTTTATTTGTCATGTGGTACTAATTTCCTCCACTGTTGATTTCTACACTAATATAACCATCATTCTGTACGTGTTCTAAGTAAGGAATTTCGAAAGAATTGTACTAAAACAATTTTTACAATTTATTCCATGTAATTGAAGGTGTAAGAACTGCTAAAATTACATGAACTCTCTTTATATCGTGCTTATCATATATACTACTATAACTTTTGACGATGTGATAAAAATATATCATAAACTGTAAAAGCAGTGCTTCTTAATGAAGTTTTACCTTCGATTTCCTAATTTAAAATGTTCATCTGTAGCAATGCTTTCTTGCCACTTTTTGTAAAGTTAAAAGAATTGTTCTGCCTAGTGCTCATTTTGTTCGTAAAAACTACGTCAAAACTTTTTCCTACTAAACTAATTTGTATTCTAACGTTAAAATTTTCGAATTAGCCAGAACTTTGTTTAAAAATGAACAAGCATAAATCGATAGTACAGTAGTGCGCAAGTAAAATTGCGTATTTTTCTTATACAAGGGACGTTAGATCAATAATAAATTAATGCAATAAAATACAAAACATTACACATTAATTTTTAGTTCGATCAACTACGTTATTTTAGTATTTGACAAGTTGAAGTTTTTACTTACAGGACACTTAATAAATGCTCTGATATTTTATTTTATTGTAGTACTATATTATCATCTTCAAAAGAAACATATTTTCATTTAACACTTACTAAACGCTTTTGGTTATATCTATAACAAAATTGTCAATGGCTATAATAAGATAAAAGTGAAAGAACTAGTGAACTAAATAAAAGCTTTATTACTACATTTTAAAATATGTCATACAAATATTCTCAATATCGTAACAACTTATTGGAAATTACACCATTATGTGAAATTTTAACGGATAGTGTTTAAATTGTAAATATTGTATTTCTTTATAGAATACTTCGTGTCAAAAGTATCTTTTTGTCGACTACGTTTCATCGACACAGGGAATTGCAAAAACGTGTGATCGATCGGAAAGGCATAAAATTGATGAAAAAAACGAAAAAAGAAAGAGCTGTAAAATGTAGGATAGGTCGGAGAGGAATAATTAACATAGAAACGAGCCTAATAAAAAGTTTAAATGATCATTTCCGCAGTGTCCTAAAATTGGAACTTTTTATACAACTTCTCGTGTCGTTTATGCGAGAGTGAGCGCAGTAATATCGTAAATCATAATAATAAGTTTTTATGAATTCTTATGGTGTTCTATAAAGACTCGTTTAATAAAGTTTCCCCGTTAAATTATTGTGACACGCAATAACTATCCATGTTTTAATAAGTGATTATTAATGCAAAAAAGAATATCGTGTCTGAACTATTTGTCCTATAAAAGTTAATCCACATGATTAAGTAAATTATAAAAGTTTATGCAGGAAACAAAACAAATAATCTTATAAGTGTTCTGCGAATGATTGATTATTAAATTAAGATTTGTTAATATTATTGTATTGTGGAATTATTAAACTCCATCACTATTGTGTATCAAGTTGAAATTAAAAAAAAAATCCACGTTTAAGAATTAAAATATATAATTCGCCTTTTGAGACACGTGTGGTGTACATAAATAAATGGTCATTGCTGTCGATCACTATTATTTACTAGTATAAATAAATTTGAAATGTTAATATTAACATATATTCAGTTGCTCTAATTCTATTTAATATTAAAACTAGGATGATTTAAGATGATCATTTATAACGAGATTGTTATCACTTATAGTTTTCTATGTTATCTATGTAAAAGTATAAAATTCTCAAGTAATTTCTAATGCCTAGTCGATTTTTAGTATTGACTTAGTAATTTAGACTATTAATTTTTATATTATTATATTATTAGTTTTTCACTTGTTACAACTTTTCGGTATTAAATTAAGAAAAATGATCTGTAGTAACTATATATATTAACATAATTAAAGACTTATCCTCGAAGTCCTACTCAGTTTAGTTTACAAACTTTCAGTATAATCTCTTTCAGTTTACCAGCAGATAACGTGCGCATTATCAGTCGAGCTGGAAAATTGTTCGCATAGATTTCTTATAAAAGCCTCAAATTCTTGTTTTAAAATTATACATTTCAAAATTACCTTCAACGAAGATTAATATTTTCATATTATTTCTACTTAGGAAATATTCATTTGTTATTTGTTTAACAGAAAGTTACCGTAAGTATCAAATTAACATAGTTAAATTACTGCATAGTTATTTACGTACATTCTAACATTAGACATACCGATACACTGTCAACATTCCATTTTTAGGTACTTCCAAAAGGTTTTTTTTTATTTCGATGTCAAAAATATATCAATTTGACGCATATCCTTGAACGTTTACGGTCAGATTTTGTATTTTTAATTTAGCGCCCTAGTGATCTTCTTATTTTAACGCAATGCTAGATTAAAATAGTTTATCGAATTTCTTATCTCTGGACTTGATCAATAATTCAAGAAAAGTGTCTATTGCTTCATAAAGTTAAACACAAGAATTTTGCGTTATGAACTGGGTATGAACATATATTTCTCACCTTTATTTTAATCATATTGTCCAAACTGCTGCTGAAAATGTGTTTTTTTGTGTCCACTTCACAATGGAGGTGCCTGAAATTATGGATAGAATTACTGCTAAAAAGTCGTATTTTTTTACTGTAATAGTCTTGAGAGCCATGATATAGAAAGCTGTATTTTCTGTTTAAATACAGCTCATTCACTTTGTACTATTTTTAGAAACGAAACGCTAATGGTTATATTAGTCATCTGCTATTGTTTAAAAAATATAGTTGAAATGGAAATAATTTAAAAACGAAAGAATTTAAATGAAAAGAAACACCTAGAGCAGTCACAAAAGCATAAAAATGTCTCTTATCCTACAAGAACTCACGCAGATGACTTAATATAATCAGTGGATGTGGATCCTAACACTGCTCTTCTGATTTTATTACAATGAAATTCTCGGAATTACCAGCAAAATTGAGTTGCTTGGATGTCATACATGAAAAAATCGTTCCAAGAAGACAAGTCTTCCTATTCAAATTTATAAATCGGCCCATAAGAAATTATGCTTTTATTAAGTATAAATATTACAATAAAACAAAAAATTAATAACATCCATCATGTTATATAATACTACTTCGGCTGACATGTGCTCGGGGTCTAAGTATTAAAAATGATCATTTTCAGTTTTTTTCTATAGACAATTAAATAGCTGGGTCTACCAAACCCTGCCCAATCGATGAGTGCATGCGCCAACAGCCGAAGGATCGAAGCCATTAGTTTGTACGGTTCGATAACTATGCAAAATGTGATGGTTTAATAAAAGCTCGCAACTTAGCTAAGGGAGTAAAAGTGAATCAAATTTCTGCAACTTTTATCCGGACTAATATTTTTATTAATGCATACACGGAAAGAATGTTGGCACATAAGCCACGTGAAATGAGAGAGGTATTTTTCATTTAAGGAATCTTACCCGATTTTGGAAACTATGACGTCCAAAAATTTGGTGAATGCTAGACTTGCTGGAGCCCAATTTTGGGAAAGCATAGTTCCCAAAATCGGGTAAGCGCTGCAGTTTCATTAAATGAAAAATCCCTCTTTCATTTCGTGTTGCTTATGTGCCAACTTTCCATGTCTGTTCTGAAGGAATTGTATCAACTGTCGAGAAGGGATAGTGTATTTGCTAAAAATAATATGAAAATTGGTCGGTGAGGCACATTTTTTTCAATTCGGTCGTCGCTATTGTCTCATTTACTGCAAATTAAGAAAATTTTAACTACATTGTAAATTTGTCCTACTGTTATATCCGTCCTCCGAACAATAATCCAAAGCGTAAGTAGTAACAAAAACTTTAGGTCAGGCGCGTTCTTATTAATACTTTTGAAAGTCTTTATCGAATATTCTACTGTGTGCGTTACGTAGAAATATTTAAAATTCGAATAATTTTATCGATTAATAACCGTGATCAAGTTTATTTTATAATTTTACAATAAATATAATTATTTATTTTTATCAAATTCTTATATAGAAAAAGTACCGAATTCAACGAAATCTTAATACGAATTGTAGAAAAGAACACGAATAACCTAATGGACCGGTGGTGAAATAAAGAAGATGTGTTTGCGACCTCGAGCGAAATTCTTGAAACACGACGACGTCGAGAAAACAATTAGACACAAGGAGGACCATTAAAACGAATCAGTACCACAAAAATCCACTTCGAAACCTGATGCTCGTGGAGAATGTCGTGATTATCACCTGCCGGATTAATCTAAAAATCTCTTAAAAGAAAATTTAAGAAAAGGCTTTTGAAACAAAAAACAGAAATAGCGTAATGGAAAGATATAATTTTTATTTCGAAAAATGCCGCTCAAACTTAAAATCAACGAGCCTTGGCAACCCAAGAAAAATTCCAGAGACAAAAAAGCCTCTATTTTGGAGAGTTTCTGAACATCGGTAAGCTGAACATCAAGCAATGAAACATTTGTATGTCTTTTTGCGATTTGCAATAGTTGACCAAAGTTATTTTTGTTGACAATTCCTTCAGATAATTTCTAGATTTTTTCTAGAAAATTCATATAGATCAAGAAGTTGCAAACATCGTTTATTGGATTTTACTTTCAATGTGGACTTTTGTGTTATCGTTTCATTTGAATATTATTTCGTGTTTCAGAAATTTCACCCCTTGTAGTATCCCGTAAATTTTAGCACCGCTCCGTTCGATTATTTGTTATGTTTCTTCGTTTTCACAATGCATATGAATACTTCGTTCCTTTTCTTTTAAAACTGTTAAACATATGATAGATCATGATGTTAGCAAACACTTTTTATATTCTATTATTCCATTGAATAGGACACATAATTTGAAATTTGATTGAGAACCCGGGTTTGTTAAGTTGTTTTTTTATAAATAAATGCGTTTTAAGTAATGAAATAATGAATGTATTTATACGGATAAAATTTTGTCTATAACTGTATTTTATAAAAAAGAAAATCATTTTTAATTTATTAAGATTAATCGAGGCTTTTCGAGATATTCATTTTAAATTTGTAATATAAACAATACAAAGTTTTTTTTTTGCAAAATCGGTATATTGCTGTTTTAGACCAAATGCTGCAGGAAAAAATGATATGTAACAAAAAAGAATATCAGGTTTTTTGGTGGCGCGTTTCACAAATCATTACTCAAAATAAATCAAATTCATACACCGACAAATCTAAAAAACAAAAAGCAAATTTAGTGTGATTCCCGCCCAATAGTACCTAAGACGTATAATCTAAAACATCATTCTTCATAAAGCTTAAATTAAAAAGGAAGGCTTATGACCTACAAAGATGTTGCAAAATTCTTTTCATATACGAGAAAAATTCTCAACAAGAGAGATCATGGTTGATCAACAGCGTCTTGAAGAGGGATCAGTTGGATCCAAGATGGTTTTTTTATCTCTTATTCAGAAATTTTTTTCCTTTCTTTCCACTTTTATTGAGCATTTTTTTCGTATTGAGAGGGAATTTAATATCTTTGGTGGTCATAAACCCTCCTTTTTAATTATTATTCGACACTATTAAAAAACCTGCATAAAATTTCATTTTATTCAAAATTCTTGTGTTATATTATCTAAAGATATTATTGTCATGTATCATGTCAAAAATATCTTGCAGGAGACATGGGAGATATTGATTCTTAAAAAATACAATTATCTTCATTTACAGAAGAAAAATGTTTATAAGACTCTCAAACATTGTGCAACATAAAGCAAACATCCCTTAAATAAGAAAATTTTACAAAACTATTCAATTCTTAAACTAGAAAAGGTTGCAGAAATTGTACCCAAAAATAATATCCAATAAATGTACGTTCTTCATATTGAATTATATGTAAGCCCATGTTCAACGAATCTGTCGTTTTTGACAGATCTTTTGTATATTTTTTGCCGTACAACTTACATTAATCGTACAAAACATCGGTCGACAAGGACAGACTCATCGCACATGGGTGTATATCGCATACTGCATAAGTATTCGACCACAAACTTAAAATGTATACAAATGTGTTGTCTTGTAAAAAATGTGAGAAAAAATGGGAGGGGAAGGCGAGGAACCGAGTGGCTAAATATATACTAGGACTCTACTATAAATAGGGATATTACGTAATGTTCTTGGTAGTTATCCTTTATATTATATAGGTGATGCTTAAGCATAGACTTTACTTCAATTACTTTTAATTTTTCTCTTTCTTGGTCCAATAAAAATGTCTAGTAAAGGTCCAACAAAATCTTACATTTATATAATTATATATTTTTATTGTCAAGTTTATGTGCATTTTCTAATAATCTCTAATAAGCTCACTCATTAAAATTTATTTCACGTTCCCGCAATCGTAAGGAATTAAATCTTACTTCTTTTCTGTACTTCGTAATGTAGAAGGATTTACACCACGTTGAATCCTTACATACCCGTTTGGATTCTTTGAGGTTTTTGTGGAACGCCTGACTTTGAACCATGTAAAGTTTTGACCTCATTTTTGTCTCGTACAGTTTGATGACGCAGCATTTTCGTGACCATTGGAACAATTCTATCTTGCAGAAAATATTCACTACGAGACATCGTCGACCGCATGGATACCGTATATTGCAGGAAATACTTGGCATTTGAATAAAACACTAAGTTTCGTCGTTTCCGCATGCTCACCTCAAAACCGCAACTTTCGTTCAGTATATCTGATGAAACCGTTTCCAAGCGCTTTATTCAAATTGCATGTTTCCCCCCTAATCATCCGACATGTGATAAAATTCTCTGGACGAAAAATTAATATCTAAGTCCATGCTTCCACGTAACTTTAAAAAGTTTTAAAAATGTTCTTTAAATATAATACATTTTTAATATGCACACGTAAATTAATTGTAATATCTGGTATCTTAATTTTAAATGAATATACTCAAATATTAAAGATTTAATGTACATATATCGCACTCAAGTGTTATGTTGATCGAACGTTTTATCAAACTTAAATTGTCAGAAAGTAAAATTCGGACTTTAATGAAAGAAAGAACGGTCGATCAACCAATCAACGACCAGTTGCGTAAAGGATGCGTGACAAACTTGAACAAAAACGCGATTGGCTGTTGTCCCTTCTTCATCGAACAATGACATATGAAATTATGACCAATGAGGTGCAACTTCCATATTCAGTTTTAAGTTCATGAAGAGGTTTTAAGAAACAAACTTCTTAAATTTCATGACAAATTCTTAATATTTAGTAACATTTATGGAATATAAAAAAAAAAGGATAAAGGAAAGGAATTATCCCCCGCTTTAATGACATTTTTAGCCTATTCGCGGGTCGGCTCTCGGGTGGATTGGTCGGACAGACTTTCAAAGACATTACAAGACAATACTTTTTTAGACAAACACAAGGATCACCCACCCAGAGCCAGTCCCCCCATTACTGCGCCCCGTAGAGCGACTTGACCCCTCTGTATCGCATTTGCACGGGGTCTGGGAAAACTACGGAAAACCCAGACAGATACAGTCGACGAACTACTTTATCATCAGAGTATACCCTCTGATGGTAAAGCAGCTGTGTCTCCCACTCAGCAATCGGCCTGCTATCTTTGCCGTAGCGGGCGCAACGCTTGTTTTTTTATTTTTCACAGTCACCCTTCCAAGTATGGATCCCTATCAAGAACCTTTCACTTGAAATAGCGACTGTACGTCGCACCGACCACAGGGCAATTGCTGTTGGTTACATTTATGGAATATGCTACATAAATTTCTCTTAAATTTCTTGAAATTGTTTACAGTGATAGTCAACAGATTTATGTGTGACATATAAGTCCCTAGACGAAAATATCAACGACTTATTATCTGATAGAAATAGGCCACTTGCATAAAAAATGACAAATCCAGAAAAAACATATGTAATAATTTAGATCCTCCTGAATTCCAAAATTTTTTTTTTTTCAAATTTTGTCGATAGTTGTTTCTGATTGGTCAGAAAGTTACATTTTGATTAAAATTTCGTTCTTGCTTTCCTTAGTGTCCAATCGGGAAAGAGCAAATCGCCACTGTTGTTTTAACGGAGTTTTGCGTTTCCTAAGTGACCAATCACAAACGAACAATCATAATCTTTACATACTTTGTATATTAATATTTATGTCAATATTTTTAACAGTGTAATCAATCCATTTTGAAAATCCCACCAAAGAATGAACATTTTCAGGAGGAATTCATCACCTTTTTTTGATCTATTTTTCCGAGTCCCGACGATCGATTTCAGTGGAAGCGGATTCAATTTTCGGGGTCGTGTCTGGCGAAAATATCAGCAGTTCGTTTCGGAAGGCACAAAATCCAGCGAGTTTAACGTCCGGAATTTTCTTCTCGATTTACATTTTATCAGCATAGTAATATCGTAAATCAGTGCATGCCAGTTTTACCAGAAGGTGAGTCGCGAGCGACAAGGTTCAGCGTGAACGATTGCGTCGATTTTCGAGTGTAATCGCGCACGACTCGCGGCATATACGGTACATTCGTGACGCCGCGATAAGCACGCGCGCCATTTTCCCTCTTGTTTTCCCCCTCGCTCTCACTCTATAACAAGAGCGTTCATTAATTCGCAATGCGGGAGCATTTATTACACCTGCAACCCACGTTTTCCACGTTTCGCGGGCCGCATCAAACAATCGAGATCGCTTCGGCACGTCCCGTCGCACTAACGTTTTTCTTCCGCATTTCCCTCTATCAGCGTCTCTTTTATTCTTTTATTCCTCTGCATTTCCACCATATTCTCTGGCGCCTCAATCACATCTAACGATCGATAAACTTAATATCTTACCAAATCAGTTATATTTTCCGCTACATCAAATCTCAACACGCAAATTGTTGTGAAAATGCAACATATACATTGATGATATGCAAAAAGGTGTGGCATTTCACATATAAACATATAATATCTAATATTCGAACGAGTTTGGATTGGGTACGTTTATAGAGGGGGAAAAGTATGTTTAGCATATATTACACAGGCCAAAAAAATGAGACCGACCCAGAATTACTCAGAAACCTGACTATACCTTGCCAACAGATTCCGATGCGCTGAAAACTGTGGCCATACAATTAAGTGCCCGGATGTAAAAACGCTCTAGCCGCTCGGTCTGACTCATCGTAAGTAGTAACAGCCAGTTTCGCAGTTTTTTGCATTTATCTTGTTTTGCTTGATAGATATTGTATTGTTCGTACTTTTACTACAAATTTGTAGGTATTGAAAATATCTTTAATTTGAGCCGTCACTCGTTCCGATTCGATGAAAATTGTGTCCAGGGGAGCCTTCCGAAGTCTCGTTTTTCCTACGTCCCACCAAAAAACGACATCCGAAGGCTCCCTGGACACAATTTTCATCGAATCGGAACGAGTGACGGCTCAAATTAAAGATATTTTCAATACCTACAACTTTGTCGATGGCGGTACATTACTATCTATCAAGCAAGACGAGATAAATGCAAAAAACTGCGAAACTGGCTGTTACTACTTACGATGAGTCAGACAGAGCGGCTAAGGCGTTCTTGCATCCGGACACTCAATTGTACGACGAAGAACCGCGCATTTCGCAATTGTGCGACGAAGAACCGGATATTTCAAAAGTTGTTATGATATGACAAGGCTAATACGAAGAACGGGACATCTCAAACGGTATGTGAAAAATTGGAAAACTCGGTTTTGGGACAAAGAACCAGACATTTCGGCAGTTGCGACGATAAACCGAGCGCTTGAAAAGTTTGAGACGAAAAACCGAACATTTTATGGTGTGCAAGAACTGGACGTTTCACGATTGTTCGAGGAAGGACCGGACATTTCAAAAGTTCCCAACGGGCACGAAGAACACAAATGTTTCTAAAACGTTTTTAGATTGTTCCAGAAACGTTCCTAAAACATTATATGTCTGCAACTTTTACGGAACGTTTTATAAACGTTTCATCCATGGTGCAGACATATAACGTTTTAGGAACGTTTCTGGAACATTCTAAAATCGTTTTAGAAACATTTGGGTTCTTCGTGCCCGTTGGGTTGCCATGATGTAATAAATCACTATACAAAATCTTGAAATGTCAGTTCTTTGCGTTGTCAGTGGCTGCACATTGCTATCTATCAAGCAAAACAAGATAAATGCAAGAAAGTGCTGAACGGGATGTTACTACTTACGATGAGTCAGACCGAGCGGCTAAGGTGTTTTTGCATCCGGGCACTCAATTGCTCTATCACGTCGGCATTCTGAGATATCCTAACCTAAATATGCAAAGCCAGAGAGAGAGTCAAAAGAGTCGAGTCCAGGATTCACTAAGTATAATTTTGAATCCTTTCATGAAATTTGGCCATTCATATCGGTTCCGCCATTTTGAGTTTTAAAAAGATTGCCTCAAATTCCTAATCAGGGATCCCGATAACCCCTGCACCTACATTTCAGGGATAATTATAACAGTAGAGTTTCGAATTTCATCAATGATGTTCACAACTTATCAAATAAGGTTTATTTCATAGACATATTGACGTTTTGAAGGGGTTATCGATTCGGGGCAAAACAAACAAAGGATGCTCACGGGTATTGATGGTTTGTGCCCTGGATATGGAACCTCCCTAATTGGCACATTCGGTTAGGGTATGGGAGGTAATACCGCATACCAAATTCGATGGCCCAATCATAGCAGAAGGTCGAGAAAATCGCTGTAGAAGTCGCGGATTCTACATAGAAAGTGCTCTAACGTAAGTAGTAATATGCTGCACCGTGTATTGTTCGTACTTTGACTACTTACATTCCTGTATTTTTCTATGTATAATCCGCGAATTCCACAGCGATTTTCTCGACCTTCTGTTATGATTGGGCCATTGAATTTGGTATGGGGTGTTATCTCCCATCATACCCTACCCGAATATGCCAATTAAGGAGGTACCATCTCCAGGGCACAAACCACCAGTACCCATGAGCATCCTCCTTTCTAGTTGAAATTCATAGATTTTGTACAATTTTAGTTGCGAATAGACCGAAATCCCATTTCCTCTTCCAAAACCTTTTCAATTGAAGCAATTTAAATACAATTTTGACTACGTCACTCGAAGGAGCACTCGATATCGTTTGGGTCGGTCACCTTCAAATCAGTGTTAATCTTATCTTCTGTTGAGATTGAAGTTCGAGAATCAACTAAAAAATGTGCATCTCCTGAATGGATTAATTCAATAAATTACAGATTACACGTACGTCTTTACGATCGAAGTTCACAAATCCTAAGATTACATGCTACATATCCACAAAGTATATCCACAAACCTCAAGTTCATGTAACTCATACCTATGAATATAAATTGTTATGCCTGTAAATCCCAAGCTTAACCATATAAACCCCAAGATAAGTACAATCACCATAAGCTAACTCACCCAAATGTTGGAAAAATTTGTCAAAGTTAGAGTTAAGAACATGACGAGTAATAAAAAAATATATTTTAAACCTTGCATTGTTCACCTTCACTTTTAGTTTTGCTCTGAACTGTCTGTATTTGTTTTATGTCATGAAATCCGGAAAGGATTTTCAGATAATAGTTGTTCGCCACTCTACTTAAATAAAACTTACATGATTTCGGTAGTAATGATTTATAATTTTGATATTCAACGATAAATTGGCATATAATACCTACAGTTACAACACAGTCTTGATATTTACGTAGTAATTATTTATATAATAAATATTTAAATTTGTTAAAAATTACGTTATGATTAAAATCGATTGTACATGACTTCGAACCCTGAAGAGTGGACCACAGTGGCTTTATCCCTGGGAATACTTAGAACTAACTGGACTGCAATGCTGTACTATTTACAAATTGCAATGTCTTGTTGTCCGCCGAGAGATAGAGCCACTACGGACCGATCCTTAAGTTCCGCATACATAGAAGTCACATGACATCGTTTGAAATCGTCGCTTAATTTTCATCGAAATTCAATCATGTAAATAAATAACAAAACCGAACGTTAACTTGTGTCTTTATAAGGTATTTCAGCGTATGAAACGATTCAAGAGTGTCGTATTAGAAAACTTGCATGATATCGAACGTTCACTACTATCAAAAAGAATATTTCACTTATACTAACAAAAATAAATCTTATTAATGTTAGTGTCACTTAAAACTAGTTTCCGTTTAAAACAACATTTTTTCCATTCTTTGTTTTTGTCGCATAACTCACATACTCTTCTTCCTTTTTCTAGCACTTCTTGACTATCGCCGTGCCTTGTCTCTTAGTTAGCCTAAAATAAAAACAAAAATAGCTTACGTAATTTTGGGTGTTTCACCATATGATTTTTTTCTCGCTTTCGCTTGCGTTGATCGGATTTGAAAAACTGCGTCGATCAAAGTACACAAGATTAATAGAGGTTTTTGAATTTTGTTGAAAACCAAATATTTTTATTTCTAATTTCTCTGTGCATAACACCGTTCCCTAAAAATCAGTCATATGTATGAATTGTCATTCAATATTGACAATGTGAACCATAAAAGGAATTTATATTTTGAGTTTAAATAATTTTTTTCCGAATCACACAATTTTTTGACGAATCACATATCCGATATTTTTATTGTACAGATTCCTTGTAATCCGAATATTCGTATATTAAATGTGTTTCCCCCAAGTTACTCTATTGGACAAGTAACTTGCATACCTGTGTTATAATTTTTGATCTAATATAGTTGCCTCCATGTGAAATATTTAATAAGATCAGTAAATAACACTAATTACTTAACAGTGTTTCTTTTACTGTGTAAAATACTAACTTACACAGATCTTTCTTTAAACCCTCAATGATAAGACATATATTTTTTTAACGACAAATTCAGCGCGATATTGGATAATGTTATGGGCAAGAAATAATCTGGACCCAAAACTCTTTGTTCATAAATCGTTAATTTACACCCTGAAACTGCACTAAAGGGTGTATGGAGTAGCTAGTTGCAGATGTGAACGTTTTTGTCGTCAAAAAATGGTCGATTTCCGACTGTAATATTATTGTTGCAAGATATTTTCCTTTTTCTGTATTTTATATTATGTGTAATATGATGTGTTTTTTAATTGTTTACAATTTCGTTATTCTTTTCCTCATTTTTCCAAATACATTTAGTTTTTAGAAGCGAATCATGAGGTGAACCATCGCAATGAGTATTTATAATTTTTTTGGGGCAACTATAAACGTTAGACGACATTGCTCTAAGGAGAAATGTAAAATCAGAACAATGATATTTTGCAACAAATGTTCGAAACACTTCAAAAATCGTTTCAGTTACAACCAAAATCATTAGAGGTATAATTATCGAAAGGTATTTATCGTAAGCAAAAAAATCAACATGTTCCATAAATATAACAGACAAAATAAACGAAATTAACAAAAATTAAATAATAATTCTTTAGATTTACTTCCACGTGGTGCAATACTGGTGGATACTCCGCATATCCCACATTTGTCATCAGCTACTCAAAAAATATTAATTAGCAGTAATTGAGATATTGCTGATTTCAAAACTTCAATCGATTGGGTAAAAATGAAATAATGCAATTTTTAAACGTCATTTTTAAATCGCCATTTTTAAATTTTGAAAAATCGCAGATACCAGTTTGAAGATAAAACATTTAGAACGAGATATTTTTCATTTCTAAGTCCTCTCCATTGTTGTTTCGGGGTGTAAATTAACGATTTATGACAAAAATATTTTAAAAATTCGCTATTTTTTTTTTTAATATAGCTGTGTTTTTTTTTCAGTTTTGGGCCAATTCTGTTCGCAGAATCTTAAAAAGCAACCTATTTTACGTCAAGAACGTTGGGTGAAGATTCTTTTTCTTGACCATAACATTCTCCAATATCGCGCTGAAGTTGGCGTTCAAAAAGTGTCCGTCCTGTCCGTAAAGGGTTAACCTGGAATATTTAATATTTTTAGCCATCTTTTTATGTTTTCGACATTTTGTACTCCTCTCGTTCTTAACATGATCTATTAAACAATCACCTATCTTTTTTAGGTCATTTTAAATTATTCCAAGAACGTCAGGAGCTTTCATTTTACCTTCCATTTCGAATTCGCCACCTTAGAAATGATCATGTCAATTCTTTGACGCCATCTTTATATTAAGTGAAGCTAGAATCGCCTAAGAACCAATGTTTAAGAGAAATCAAAACTCGAATATAGTAGTATAACCATTATAAACTAGAAACATGAAAGCTTTGAAGGTAATATGAATGATGACGACCTTGGAAGAAATTTCATAATTTAACGACAACTACGTGTCACAAAATTATAGCTGATCGACCGAAAGCTCATTTTGATGAGTAAAGGTATCGCTAAATGACAGAAATATTAAAGAAGGCAACAAAAATTGGTAAAGTAAAAGACGCACTTTTCCAGTAAATGACCTCAAATATGTACAAAACCTGGTCTGATGGGCAGGTTATGAATCCATTCTACACCCAAAATTACTTATAAGAATACTATGATTACAGACACAAAATTAGAATGAGACTTGTTAATCTGTTCATTAATTCATTTTGATTCGATTATTTTTTCATTTCAATAATCTGAATCAACTGGACAACGTATTACACTGGAACATTTACGCAGAATTATATTCTTGTCGATCTTTACATTTAATCAGTTAAAAGCACTAAGTAACATTGATTTGGATTATAACAAATTTTACATTACATAAGGTAAATATACTGGTAATATTTGCCATAAATGCCACGCATTCACGTTTCAAAGAAGTCTCGTTAGCGACAATTTCATTAAATTATTTTATTTGATTCACTGTTTTTAAACGATATCGACAATATTGCATGTTTGATGGCATATTGATGAATATGACTTCGATCTGTTTTTAATTACATTTTAGCATTACGCGAGTGTATTACAGAACAGAACAGAACATATTGAAAATATATCGTATTTACTTACATTTACGGAACTGGATAACCTTTCACATTTTCGACTGAATGCCAATCAAGGGCTATTTAATGCATATTGCAATTAAACCGCGGGCATTTTTGGAATAAATTAGTTTCAGTGCTTAAAAATCTGATAAACACTTGTGAAAAAACTTTGTTATGCTGTTGCTGCACTGTTTAAGGCGCAAACTCTATGCAAATACCTACAAGGATATTGAATTCTGTAACGCTGAATAGATTGGAATATCTGTTGATATTTTGCATCAGTAGAGAAATTAATTAAACTTATCGATTATTATTACAGTATAATATTATTGAAACAATAATATATTATTTAATGTTTATAGAACATATAATTATTTATCATAGAATAAATATCAATTTATATTACTGCAATGTTGTTGACTGTCATATGAACTTATAATGACTGTATGTCATGGGAAGAATTATTTATTTCACAATTACTGCGTATATATAAATAAATGGCACCCAAATTCAAACAAGAGAGCAAAAACTTGTCATAGGTGCTGACATATTTTTCATCTTGACACTGAAGTGCAGTTCTTACTTTATTTGCATCTCGTATATTTATGGAAGGTAATCCGTTATTTTACTGTTGTTCTCTGAGAATAATCTTTGCACTCCCCTGCGTCTTTCTATCCTGACTCGTTAAGTAATGAAAATGCAGCGATCTTGGTACACTTTAGCACAATAATGTACACTTTCGAAATGACTTCCTGCAGAGTTATTCGTTCTTGCAAGATTGAATGATTAAAGCCATAATCTTAAGTGATCGCTGTTATTCGTAGCGTAATGTAAACGTTGATTTTATGTTCATCACATAATGGCACATCGTTAAAGTGAACAGTTTCTTTTCTACAAGAATTTGATGCTAAAAGCCGCCTTCGCAATTGGCTAGTCACATTGTTCGCGTCTAGAAATGCAGTCTGTTTACCTTCCTACGGTACTATTTTCAGAGCTAGAATAGACTCGAGAAATGGTATACAACTTGACAATGGTAAAATGCTGGATCATTTTCAGACTTTATACTCGACGGATTTAGCTGTCATTTAACTCTCCATGTAATTTCCGGGTGACTTGGAAATGATTTAAATCCTTAGTGAAATTCCTTAAAATAACATATTAAATTTAATGAAGATTTCCAAGAGGATGTACGCTTATGCCTGTTAATAGCTTTAAAGAATTTGCGATCGATTCTTTGTAACATCAACATGAAAAACCAATAAGACTTTTCCTTCAGCTCCGTTGTATTTTCTGATCTCTTTGTTAAATTCCAACGATTTGTTGAAATTCTTTTGAAACTTTTTTATTACGAATTAAAGTTTTAATGAAATAGGAATTTTAACATTCTTTATTTATTCTTTTATTTAAAATTTAATCCTAGTTTCATTATATGACTGGCAGAAGGAAAAAACTCGAATAATATTATAATACAATATAAATTAACGTTCGAAATAATATCAAAAGTACAATTAAAATCTCATTTACTTTGAAAATGTAGGCGTATCCTACGTAATGTCATGTTCCATACTTAGTAAATTAATTAATTAACATCCCCGATTTTGTGGAAATAATATTACGATTTCATTACAATAAAATGTTTACGAATTCGGTATTCAAATATTTAGGCCAACTGCAATACAATATTACATTCGAAACTGAACAAATAAAATTTATAGCTAGGTCATATAACCTGGCTGGCTTCATATATTATTGTAGAATATGCATATGCATGGGATTTTAATTTCGCAGAAAATGGTTTCTGTTATTTAAACAGGAACGATTCGGTCACGTTTCAGTAAATATAATGAAAGCATCGCAAAATATATAATCTATTAAAACTGCATTTTCTAATTTCAACATTTTTATAAATATTGTAGGAGTGTAAACGAAAAGTGAATCATACTAAAAGTGGTTATTTTCCAGATACCCGAATCTGATATATTTTATCCATTTTCAGAGGTATTGATTATCGCAGGGAACAAAATGGGTTTAATTTATATAATTTTTCACAAAAAGCTACAGATTCTCGATGATTCCCTTTAAAATGGATTCATGTCATTTCAGTAAAATCTTCATCTTCATATCAAAACATAGTCTATTTTATAAATAATTGACAATAGTATAAAAATCACTCTGGAGATGTGAATTAATAAGAATGTGTGCCATTCTAATGTAGATAATATAATACTTTTCTACTTAAATCACTTTGCGATTAAACAATTAGTCAAACGATTATGCATATGTTCTACTAAAAGTCTAATTTTACTATTTTGATGTTATAATTAATTTCATTACTGTTTTTAATATGTCCGTTCAGACATTCAATTGATTTGTCATATTATCTTTATCTTCTTATGTCGTTAAATGTTTTAACTCTGTTAGGTTCAAATCCAATTAACGTGAATCAATGTCTCAATTCTTACAGATATTTTATTTCTTAAATAGGTCAGATCCCTCACATGCAGTAATCACCACTTACGATCGAATTATATTTTCATTTGAATACATCAATTAAGACTGATGAGATGATATAAGGGATTATCAGGAAAATAAACTTCTTTCGAAATATAATAAAATAATTTAATGTCTTTGATTTGAATTTGTTTTTTAAGTCTTTTAACCTATTAACGATGAGACCTCCAATTATTCTATTAGAATTTCATAAGAATTCAAATGAGAATATTTTTTTTCAACCAAACGTTTCTAGATGTCTTTGTTATCACCCTTTACGATGTTACAGTTCAGAAACATTGATAGTAAACCATTTTAATAGATTTTTAACGTTTTTTTTTTAATAAATCGAAAGTAACAAAAAATTATGCTTATAAATGGTTGTAATGTTTCTATTATAGCGGACACGATGATTGTATGAAAGAGTCTACGGGGGAATTAATTTTTTGAGATTTAGCGGATTCTACACAACGACTTTTGGTCGAAAGTTTCCTAAATTCTTGGAGTTTCCTGATTTAGTAAAATTATATGTCGCAGTAATCAAGTAATAATCGAGATTGTTAGTAACGTTTTATTTGTGTAATATACAAATGATCGACAAACTCATGTTTTATTGCGTTGCTGCTCTTCAATCATTCCCATTCGTTTTCACATAAGCTTTCATGGTTTATAAATACGCGTAAATTACGCAACCATTCTATGAGTAAGGTAGTATTTAAACAGGCGAATAACAATTACAATATTAGATTTGTAACAACTCTTCTTGTTAACAGATATAAAAACTACAAGAGGAATCAATGTGGAAAACAAGTAGCTAATTATTTGACTCCATAATATTTGCGATTGTTATATTTTAAGTTCACTGTAAAATAAAATATGAGCAGGTCGTTGAAGCAAAATTCTAATATCTCTTTTAATTTAATTCGCTTTTGATCGATGAATGATAAAAAAAGGTACAAAACCGGATATCATCTCGATTTCAACTACTCAATCTTCAGGAACTGTAATTTTTAACTATTTACTTTTTCAGTATTTTTTTTCAATCTCCTCTGGAATGAGCCTGTCTCCTTGAACAGCCGCATTCCTAGGTAGGCGGCCATGATCTTCTCCGATGGCACTCTTTTTAATTTTCTTCGGGACGATCGACAATTGAAATTAATATACCGTGGCTCTTTTGCTTGCCTGAATTCCGTTTTCCAATGCAACCTCACACCACTACTGCTGTCGCCTTCGAAGCCTGTAGTTTATACATCTATAGCTTCTCTATCGCTATAGGCTATGGTTATAGATACTCGGCAAACAGAAGGAAAAGCGAGGATATCTTCCGCCCATCAGGGATTCGCGCGGGATGCGTTTGAATTGCAAAGCGAATGAAAACCGAACTGTAGCTGTGACGAGAACGCACGGCATCGGGGGCCAACTTTCCTTCCCCTATATGAAACTGTATTGCCATCGATGCAGCACTTCGTTCCAGGTCGAAGATTTTTTTCTACATATCTATGGAGGAACTGCATACAAGTGTTTTTCTCTAAAATATACTAATTATAACTTTTTTTTTGGTGGTTGTACAATTACTATTTATAACGATTTCGATTTAACCTGTCACTTATTTTGATAAGGATTTGCTATCGACCTGATTTCAAATGTATACTTCTTAACTATTAATAATAACCAATCGCTAAAAATTCTTTATCAAAAAAAATAAAAACTGTACCTGCATAAATTCTTGGAAACGTTAATAAATATTTTTTGTCTACATACATTATCCCAGGGTCTATAACTACCTTAATAACGTTTTATTTGTGTAATACAAATGAGCGACAAAAACTCATGTTTTATTACGTTGCTGCTCCTAAATCATTCCCATTTGATTTCACATAAGCTTTCATGGTTTCTAAATAGGCGTAAAAAGAACTTCATCTACATTTCATCAAATTTTACCGAAAGCGAATAAATCAGAAAATTATCGAAAGAAGATCACTTTTGGAAACATTTCAGGATCTGGCGTTTTTGACAATTAATGGTAAATACATAAAGATTGTACATAAATGGGGTTTCTTTCAAATTTGCATTTAATTTGCTTTTTATTCGATTTTATGTACACACATTTACGATGGTACTACTTGGATTCAAAATGAGATGTCGATTAGAACATGACCACTTTCTTATCAAAAGCCAATTAAATTCCACTTAGGTTGTTTCAGATGACAGTATTTAATTCGGCGTGATTGAACCAAAATGTAGAATTTTTTGAGAAATAAAACATGCCATAATTTCATGCATTTAGATATGAAAAGTTCTACATTCCGGCCCATTTTGAACTCAATCATCTACAAATATATTCTGTCGAAATATGCAAACTCAGCAAAGAGCAAAATCACAATCGAGTGGTGCAAAAGTTCGCAAAACGATACTATGACCTGGGTTGAAATTCCACTGACCCAACAAAGAGATAAAGGTGCATGGAAAATGCAACCCTTCCTTAAAAATAAAATAGAGCAACACCGAATTCCGACTTCAAAACTGATGTCCGCTGATCATTGGTCATGACTTCTGGGACACCACGAACTTTTACATATATGACCAAGAAAATCAACAGTTTTCAAATCTGAAAATCATAATTTTTTTATCAAAGGTTCTCCAACAGAAATTCTCGGCACATAATTGGTCCTTGCTAATTAAGTCTAAACAAAATATTTAATTTTACCTATTGCGTGGTCCTAACCGATATTATCACATATTAGATAAAATGCAGATTAAGCCAAGATAATTTACATTTTTTTTAAATAATGTAGAAAAGTATAAGTATTTTTTTCTGCTTCATAGAATAAAACAGTTTCATTTACAAACTTCTGGTTCGTACTGTACTTATCTCATCAAATAAATCCAATCTTACAGTATTTTCAATTAGTTCTCTCATCGGTTATGCAATTGCCTCATTATTGATTTGTCGATTCATATAATCGTTGGCATTTTCCAGAAAAATATGTTTATCTATAAACAATTTTTAAATTAATATTTATTAAACTTTTTCATAGATTTAAAGAAAAACAAATTTCTTTTAAAACGACAGTGATTATTATAGAATTGATGTTTATTTTGTATTAAATAGTACTAATTGTTGGAGAGACATTAATTAGTACTACATTTTACAGTGCAACAACCTAACGATTGTCTCGTTTTTTAATAGAGAAGAAATACTTATTTATGTGCATTTCTCCTTTAAACGTTATCGAGTTACGAACACTGAAAATGAGATTGAAATCTCCTCAGCTTCTTCTTTTAGAAAGTTCATAGGAATTGTTAAACTTGCTGCCGTTAAATAATCAGAAGAATGCATTTTGGATATTAATAACGAATGAATCGATAGATCGGCAATTCCAACCTGTTAACCTATTTTCCCGAATGATCATACATCTCTTCAATTTCACGCACAAAAGAAACCTTTCATTTTCGAAATATCTAAACTTTTGAATTCTGGAGTGCATTGTATTGATATTAACAACCTATTAAATATTTATTTTTGTAATATAACGTAGCACGCCTTGTATTTAAAGAGAATTTAATTTAATTTTTCATGTGCGTATTCATCATTTATTAATCTGTCTCGTTCAATGTAGGTTATGCAAAATTTGCACGAGAATTTCGATGACTATATTGTAGATATGTCAACTTAAAATTTTTAACTACAATGGTTTTTCTATAAAATAAGTCAGTAGATACTCTTCAAACTAAAATAGATTTTCCGTTAACAATATATCAAAGATTCTGAACAATCATTGCCAATTTTATCATTTTCAATTTTATCATTTTCAATTTTATCATTGTCAATTTTACCATAGGTATATTCTATTAGTTATAACAAGTTGATGTATAGAAAATCATTAAAAGTATCAAATTAATTTTAAAGGTGTACATTTTATATTATTTAATAAAAAAATTACAGAAATGCATGCTTTTTAATTTGACGATACTCAGTCAGTAAATAACTATACGTGTTAAAAAAGAGAAATAACATATTGTATTATGAAAATAATAAAGTTTTCAAATAATTTGTACCCAAATGACTAAAAAACAGAATTAAAAATAATATGTTAATTACATGTATCAATTTGTACTTTTTGTTCAATTAACAATTTTAATTGCATCAATACTCGATAGTAATTATGATCTCAACATCAACATTATTAGATAATCGCAGAGAGCACGAGCCATTCCTAATTGATCGCACAAATGCAATTCTATCAAAGTATATATATTTTGCCGACAACATCAGCAAGTGGAATTACGATACTCCCGGAAATGCAATTTATCTTATCCGCTTATATATTCTCTCTAAACAGGCAAATTTTGGACAAGTTGCATTACACAATTTCTATCGAAATCATTTCCATTCCAAAAATCAGCATTGCGATCATCTGTATGAACGAATATTATATTAATTATATATTAAAAATACGCTGTAGTAATGCCATTTCGACCAATAACTGTAACACGTATAAATAACTAATATTTATCACCGAAATAAAAAAGAACGATTAGTTTTATAAATTTTGTAATTACACAAGACAAAATAACAAAATTTTACCTTTGTCCGGGTAAATGCTTTAATGTATTTTCTCTTTCTGAATTCCGTTTAAGCCAAACACTCTAAAATGTTAAAAAGACCTCATAAAATTAAAAAAAAAACGCATATACGAGAAATTTCCGAAAAATAGTTTCAGCAGATAATAGTTCATGATGTACTAAGTAAAATGAGATTAATTTTGAATAAAAGCTTATAGAAAAAGAGACCAAATTCGGATTTAATCAAAGAAGATTATTTTAGAATTTCATTAAATCAAGATTATTATAAAGAAAAATCGTTTCTACCTAAAAATGAACACTATCAATTAGTAATCCATTCCATTAACCACTTGACTGTAATACCTCTTAAATTTATACAAAAATAATGAATACATTATACCCTTTTTCGACTGCAAACGTGCTCATCAAGACAACCAACAGTTTACACAGAACAACGCGTGCAAAGAAAAAGAATTTAATTTATTATTATTATTTTGTATTTATGTACATTGCAATCTTAAACAAAAACATCATATTTTTTTATGTACCCAGCAACAATCTGTTGTTTAAAGGACATTTTGATTTCAAACACGGTATCAAATAATTTATTGTTCTTCCTGCAAATATCGTTAACCGTTATTATAGTGAAGTTATTGAGGGAATTGATTAGTAGTGTAATTGTTAGGTTTCAATCCCAAATCAAGAGAAGTTTTTTTATAAACTCAGTTGAGCGAGATCTTATGATAGCTCTTTGTTGATCTGCAACTTGTCAAACTTTAGTCGTGAATTGTTTGGTTAAATGTGAGGTCACTTTTTAATCTCGTCAGTTTTTATTAAAAATTGATTACATATTGTTCTACTTTTTTTACTTACTTAACTTCTTTTGATGAATAACTCAATTTTGAAAGTAGATATTTTAATTGCTGCAAGATAAATTACACTGTGTTTTAGTATATGCCAACGTTCAAAGTGCACTGAGAAAAAATAGCATTAAGTACCACTTGTATTAGTTGAATATGTCCCGTGAATGAAACGTAGTTACTAATACCACTAGATTAGTATGGCCAACTACTTGACGTGGCATTAAATACCACTTTCATTAGTAGAATATACTCCAACAACATCCAGAAGTAGTTAATACTGCTATAATATCATTATATATATCAGAATAATTACGGGTATTGGTCGAAAAACCGACAAATAAAAAAGCCAATAGGTCAAAAAACCGAAAGTAAAAAAAAACCGACAATGGAATAGCTGACACATAAAAATTGCGAACAGTCATTTTTTGAAATGTCGGCTTTTTGGTTTGTCGGTTTTTTGTCCTGTCGGCTTTTTTCTTTGTCGGTTTTTTGTCCTGTCGGCTTTTTGGTTTGTCAGTTTTTCGACCCGCACTCATAATTACTGGAGATATCTTTTCATAATAATAATTAATCATAAACTGCGGCATAATCTACGAAAACAACGTCGCATCGAAGAACATGTTCATGCAACTAAAATAACTATACAAATAAAAGAAGAGAAAAGCCATCTCTCGATCAAATCAAATATAATAATAGCTTATTAATGCCTATTTGTTGAGAATGAAGTTCGTTAGGTAGAATCTCAAATTCATTCCAATATATACGAACTTCGCCAGAGAATCAACTACCGTCAAACACATTAAAAGAAAACTTAGTCGGAGCATAAAACTCTTAGTCGTTGGTTTACATTCTGTCATAATCACTGTAAAAATTAATCACTATTAAACTTGAATTTTCATCACTAAATGTCGAGAGTCAATGTTTTAGAAATCAAAAAGTCCTTCTAAAAAGAAGAAATGAGGAACAGTATCCAAACATAAAAATACAGCTTAAAATTAATTTAAATAGCCACATCGACAAACGGACTATCACTTTTTGAAGTATCGGTTTTTTTACAGTCGGCTTTTCGATTGTCGGTTTTTTGACTGCCGGTTTTTTGACTGTCGATTTTTTGACCTGCCGGTTTTTTGACCTGCCGGTTTTTTCTGTCGGTTTTTTTATCTGTCTGTTTTTTGACTGTCGGTTTTTGACCTGTCGGCTTTTTTATTTATTGGTTTCTCGACCTCCACCCCTTTTAACATTCACAAAAATCATGTAAAGCAGTGTAGTTAGTTAAAAGATAAGTTACATCGTTCCCCATTATGCTAATATCCAAATACAGAGATGAAATTTAATAGATTTTAGTAGTCTTCAGATATATTAGCGAAGTGACGCAACAAAAATGCAGGCTTTTGTACAAGGAAATATTTTAAAGACCAATGAATGCATCCGATGTATAATTTGGTCGATTCGTTGCGGTACTTGCGACGGATACTTACGAACGGCACATAGGTACCAAAACCGGCATAGCAAAATCTCGATAAGACGCGATCTCAAGCTGGTCAATTCCTGTATGCCTCGATTCAAAGCTCATTCATCCCGAGTGCACGCCCTCGAGCTTCGCTTCCATCCCTTGTGGCTAGCCTGTGGGCAGCGGAAGTACGGGTCTGCTCCATCGTAATGTGGAATTTTGATGAGCTTATAGCCACGAGAGGCAACCATTGGTTCCACGCGATCGAATCTTCTCACATACAAGACTCACTAGAAGTTATTTAGATAAAATTCCAACATGCAAAAAGGTACATAACTAGTGTCTCTGAGTGACGTAAAGTATGCTTTTCATCGTGCACATTACGTGCCACAGCACAAAGAATGCTAATCTCACCTGGCTTAATATTTATGAATTCATCACAATACGTAAATGTTATTGTTAATATTAGTTGTTTAGTTAATTTCTAAAGTACGAAGAAATGCAAAATTATAAACAATGAATATTTCAACATATCTGACATTCGTAAAATTATTCTTTCAATATTTCTTCAAGTCCAAATTCAATCTGTAAACAGTACAAAATTAATCCTTCTCGCAGAAGAAAGAATTACACAGCCCAACAAAAATTTGAGAATTTCCCGTTGTCCTATAAGTAAGAGTCGATTATGACAAGACTTTTTGTCCAGAATCTAAATATGATCCCCATAGTATCCAAGTAACTCTAGCTTTTAACATATTTATGGTTAAAGGGGTCAAAAATTCGATTATAGGCGATTTTGGGCATCTGTTCACGACCTAAAAATAGTATATTACGATACACGTGCGCGAAGTAGGTGATTTGCGGACGAGTGTAACGAAATTCAATGTCGCGCGCGGAGTTAAAAAAATGATGTTGTCCCACCAGTAACAGTCAAATCTCATTATATGTTTCCCGCAGAATCCAAATACGTCGCCAGAATATTAATGTGGTCCTAATTTTTGACCACATTGAAGGTCAAACGGGTCAAAAATCATGTTTTTGTGCATATTTCACATCTTCACTATTGGATGTGAAGCAAACAAAAATCAAGAAATGCAAAATGGCGGATCGCTTATGTCCAACGAGCTTTTTGAAATTCGAATCACATCAAAATCGTATTCTGGAGAAAAGCAGAAAAAATGTTCTCAAATCGGATTTCTTACATCTTTGACCTTCAATTTAGTCAAAAATTACGTCCAATTTAAAATTATGGCGTACATATTTGGATTCTGCTTGACAACATCATTTTATAAGGCTGAGAATCGAATTTTTTACCCCGTGGACCTTAAATATCTCAAAAACTAGAGCGAATTAGCTATTTTGTCGATCATATTTTAATTCTGGTTGTTTTTACTTCCTATTCATTCAGATTTTGAATCTTTCATTGTCAATATCCTTATAAAAATCGATAATTTTTCTGTTTATCGACCGGGATTATTGTAACTGTCATGTGGACTGGGAATCGAGGATGTTCAATCAATAAAAATGTGGCACTTTGTAAGGAAAAATTCGGTTCAACATTTATTTTACATCAAAGTTATTCTGATAAAATACATCTATTCTTTTTTCATAATTTTCTCCATGTTTAAAAGAATCATTAATATGAAGCTAAAAACAAAAAATCTTCCCGAAATCTACTATTTTATTCACCTTTATCCATAGTTTGGAAATAATCGACATTCGTTATGCACTTCAAAGAATATGATGAAAAAAATGTTTAGGCACTTTTTAAATAAAATCCATATTGCTTTCTTAAGGAACGGTAGGGCGATTTAGACGCAGGAAATTGAAAGAACACAGCCGAAAACAGTAAGAGTCGTTATTGCCATCTTTTCCATTTTTTAATGTGGTAGTTGAAAGTTTGAAAATTAGGTAAACACTGCAAGTTTTTTGGCGTTAAGAGGTTAAAGAAACCTACTGCATGGACTATCTTAATGTTTTCAAGAAACATTTGTGAATATATAAAAAAAATATACCATGCCATTCGATTGCCAACAAATTGAAAATTCAAGGAGTTATTCGCAAAGGTGGAAATGGAATCCATCCACTGCTCAAGTGAAAAGTCCTTCATAGCGCATGCAATCAAAATATTAGAAAGTTTATTAAACTAAAAGGTATTGGTTGTATGAGAACTCTCCATGAACAAACATTAAATTTCACAAAATCCCGGAAAATAAAAGTTTTAAATTTAGCGCGAATATTTGATAAATATTTGTCACCTAAAAGTACAGGTTACACTCGTTACATTCGTTAAGAAAATTACGTTCTAGGTATGAATGAACATATGTCAAAAAATTTGTCGCATTAAAAATCAAATTGATCGGATGATTTGACTTCCAGTTGTAATTGTAACAAAAAAACGCATTTAAACTTAGCCGTTTGAAATGATGAATGGCTGGTCTTCGGAAGACAGTAAATTAAAATTATTTACTTATTAAATTTCGCAGTATAAAAAGATTTTTTTTCAAATTCCCATACTAATGATGCCAACTTAATTTTTTGTCAACTTTTCTATTCTAAATATAATAATAATTAGAACTGTACACAAAGTAGTTGAAAAACAATAAATTGCAGACATTTGTCATTGTTGATAAATTGCCGAAGTTTTTTTCATTGTTGACAAAAATAAAGACTAAACTCGACGTGAGAGATTCTAAGCATCGTTGCATTTTCCAATACCTCACATGGAGGAAATTTTTCTATGAAACTGTAGCAATCGAGATCGTAGTTTTAGAATAGACTCGAAGAAGGAGAAATTTTCCATTCTTTCTAATAAAAATTACTATAAGTGCTTAGCATTATTATAATTCAGGCAATAAACATTTTTTTTAAATTTCGTATAAAATTTGTTACAAGAAATAATGTCAGTAACTAATTATAAGTCTGAGAATAAAAAAATTTGCATATTCCATTTTTGTTAATAATAAGACGTTAGGAACATTAATACATTTTTAAAGTTAATATAGTCATACCAGCTTTCAAAAATATGAAGAAAAATACTCATTTGTGTCATTTCTCCGAAAAGAATTTTGCAATTCGTTAAAACTATATTTTCAATCATTACAGACAAAAGAAAAATTAATTCACACTCGTAATTATGACCATAAATTATTAAAACCCAATTATTTTTTAATAGTATGTTACTAATTCAACAGGAATTTCAAATGGGTTTAGTACAATTCAACTTGACAAATTTTAAAAACCTCAAGTTTAAAAAAAAACGACGTTATCATTATCAAATATAAACTTGTAATGTAACACCAAAATGGATTTGGTCATTAGTACTTTTAGTATCAAGGGCCTAAAATAAGAGTTTTACGCCTCGTTTAGATTGCACGATTATAAATCCTATGTACGAGATGCTAAGACTATTTTTCGATTGCGTAGGTGTAACAATGACCATTTTTATAAATAAAGACTTAGCAAAAACCTTATCTACCCTAATGCATGGGTCGGGAAATGGCCATTTTACGCCCGCAAAAAGTAACGTAAGAGGGTCATTTTACGCCTGCTGAATTGAAAACAAATATTTCCATATAACCGGTTATCATAAAATAAACATCTTCGAAGGTAAAAAAATGACAATACCATGCGAAATTGGAGATTAAATTAATTTTGATTCTGTACGAATCTATTTTACGTATGAATTAAGTACGAATTATTTAATTCATGTTAAGTTTCACATTAAATTATATTTTTCTTAGCAATTCGCACTTTTATTTGAAATAAATTGAAATCCTCGCAGTGATATTTCCATAATTTCTCAAGCAGAACAGCAGGTGATGATCAACACCAGTATTCAACATAAACTGTCGCTCTGCAGGAGTGAAGTTTTTCTTTTATTGAAGTCTTTACTGATTTTCTCTAGAGAACCGAGTCGACCTCTTCAAAAAGTGAATTTCAGGTCAATTGAATAATATGACTGCCATGCGTTTATTGCTCGAATTGCTCGATTGCCACTGCCTGGGTCTTTGCCCAAGGGAAATACGTGTAAATTTAAATACTTCAAACTCGTCTACGATGTTGTTTTTACGTTAGAAGTAGTATTTTTTTTTATAAGAAATATCATATAAAATTGGATTTTACAATTTCCGCTTCCTTTCGTATACGCTATAGAATGATTAAAGTTCAGTTGAGTATACATATACAAGTATGAAAGTGAATTTTTTTGTATGTAGCGATGTAGAATGTAATGAAAACGGTTAACCATTTTCTCCTTTTTATTGACAGTATTTTGATGTTACATTAAAGGTTTTTAATGAATATTTTTTAGTAAACTACATAAATAAATTCAACTGACATTTTGTATAAAACATTTTATTATAAATACATCTCGGCTCTGGGTGTCATCCGGAAATTTTCTTTCTTCTTGAATTCTTTTTAAAATATAATTTCTCCTTACATAATTCATGTTTCATAAGTAAAAACATAAAAGAATGTGCAGGCATAAGTGTAATGTTGAAAATCATAATCAAATTGTATGGTGCTATGGTAATAAAACTTTGATGAGAATTAACAAAATAATTAATTAGTTTTACAAAAATCATTCAATAAAATATCGACAAAGCTTGACATTTTTTAAATTTGTTAGGAAAAACTCTTACCTTTTGAGAAACACACTCCAATCATACGAAATCATTCTATAAATCAATCTTAGATGTTTTAATACACCTGAAGAGAAATTTTGTTCTCTATATATGAGAAACGTTCTCTTAATCGTGGTAGAATGTCACTCTTAAATGAAGATACACAAGTTTGTAAAAGTGAAATTAATATTCGATGAAAATTATAATAAACAAATGGTGTGAAAATGTACTGTACTTTAGCGTCGTAAAATGTAACTTTTTAACTGTGTGATTTATCTTCATGAAACTGTAACGAGCGTTGAAAAAATTGTATTTGCAAATTTTAATTCTTTAGTGCTTTCATGAATACACAAGCATTAAAGCTCATAAGGCAACAAATTTTGTAGAGCGTATACGACTAATTTAAATCATGACTGGAATTGTTAAATCTTGTGGTTGAGGAAAATTATGAATTAGTATGCGCCAAAAAAATTCATTTAGTATGTTTTACAAACATTGCAAATAATTATGCAGCACATTTGATAGATTTTAAATGTAATAAATTTCGCTATTAATCAGGACAAATAGAAATTGTGTTTATAAATACTTATTCATTGTTGGTCAACATCGTATGACTAAGAATAATTTATAACACCAATAATTCAAGTAAGTTACACAGTTTTTTGCTTTTAGTAGAACTTTCATAAATGGAAGTAAGTCGTTATTATTACTCGTGTAAATTACACAGAAATGTATTCAGTAAGTAGAAAAGTTAATTTACCTTGGGATAGATTTTTAATAGCGAAGTACAGTTTTACGAAACCACCAATTTGACGTGACAACACCTTTTTATTAATTTTAAACTGTCGAATGTGGTCGCATTAGAGCTTGTCAGAAATCTGGAGAATAACGGAATTTTTTAACGCTAGGTGTCCATTTTCTGCGGGATCATCCGAAACTAACTACCTACTTTTAATGAGATTCAACGTATAAATGTCCGAATAGTTTACTCATCCGACAGAGTTTGTTTTAAAAAGAACTTTTTTCAAGGGCTCCCTGTTTTATTCCTCCTTTTACTCCCTATTCATTATGAGGCACAAATAGAATGAATACAAATGTTACACACGGATTATTTCTTCGCAAGTGAGATTTAACTTCCGTAAATGATGTAATCTTACAAACATAAAAATTACTCGGTTTTCCGAAAGTTTTCTTTAATGCAAGTGTAGATGTACCTTTTAAATAATTTGATTTCAGTACATATATTTTTGGTGAACACAAAGTAACAGTTATCTAAGAATTATGTAGCAGCTAAATAACCGTCCACATTATTATTATAGCATTTGATGGATTTCTAATTATATGTTAGAAAAAAATCATTCTAAAGTATTAAAAAATATTACGTGTCATATATAATATGATTTTACTTTGATTAATTTTTCAAAATGTTACTGTTACACATTGTGAATCTTAGAATATTAAAAATTCTTACATTCAGCGTAAGCAAAGACATCTAAGACGAGATTTGTCATTCCCTTTAATTGGAACTACAACCTACTATTATAAACATAATAAATATACGATTTTTTTAGAAAACACTATTTTTCATTTAAAAAATATAACAGTTCAATATTATAGCAATTAATGATTTGACAAGGTTCGGAAGATATGATTTCATATAACATAAATGAAGATACGAATGTTATCAATAAGTTTGTAGAATGTTGTACCAAAATAAATGAGAAACGGTTATATCATTGTTAAAGTAGGTACTCATGCATTGTCAGAGAAATTTAATAACACATGTAAATCGAAATCTCGAAATACCTACGATGAAGGAGCAAATATTCTGCAACTACTGCAGTACGTTCAAATTCTTCTCAAATTCCACTAGAATATCCCCGTACAAAATTGAAGAATTCGGTTATTTCGACAAACCACCAAATTCACAAACTCGTTCCGAAAAATACATAATGTCAAATAATTTGTAGAACTTATGAATTTATCGAACATTTTAACTAACATTGATGTTCGAGGAATTTGTAAGATTTCAAAATATTGGAGGCTGAAAATCTGCTGCCCAAAAATAATAACCGCTTATTGAAAATATACGGAATTAACAAAATGAAAAAGTTTCATTAATAGAATGTTATTTTTACCATTAAAATTGAGAAACCTATCACATTTGAAGTTATCGATACGACGAATTCTAAATAAAATGTGTACACAATCATTTAGTATACTTTAAGCAAGTAAATTCATTCTAATGTATTTGATAAACATAACTGAGGCATTGAAGTCGAAATCTGGCGAATCAAAGAAAGCAATATATTGTGTTTACCATGACATCACAAACTTCATATAATTCTTTACATGTGTTGCAAGTATATAAACAAATAGGTGAACAAGAATTAATCCTACTAAATTAATCTATTCCGTCCGCAGCCTTTCAAATCTTACCAACACATATTTTTTGCGTTTTTCTGAAAATTTCGCATGAAGGACAGATTTAAGTAGAATATAAAGTAAATCGATAAGTCTGAATAATAATTTGCACCTCAGATTCATTTGCAGTTAGTATTTTCTTCATTCAATATTAGACAAATGTTTCGTAGAGTCACCGAAGAATCGAGAACAACCATATTTTACCATTTCAAAATATTATATGTGTAATGTTTTCGGATTAACTATTTGGGCCTCAAGACGTTGTAAATGAAACGATATCATTATCTAATTCGGTGTAAAAATATAGCAATTTCATTTTTATGAATTCTTTCGCTTAACTAATATTATTTAGCATAGAATTGTATGGACTGTCAAGAGAAAAATAATATTCTTATAGTTGAATAACGCATAGTGTTATAGGGTTCTGGGGTTACTGACTGTGATTTTGATGTTAAAATTACAATTTGATAGTTTATAATAGTGGTTAATTTTTTACTAATATTGTAATGTAATAATCAATGACTCACAATTAGTAATCATAGATGTAAGAATGCTTAGAGCGGATACTATCATTCTGATAACAAAATTATAATCTGATGGTTCAAGGCTGCCAAATGGTTGTTAATATTTTAGTTACACTATTTTGTGATTATTTTAAGTTACGCTTCTCAAAAATACATTTTTTACGAATGTTTACTGATTTTGGTTTATTTCAAAGTACCGTTTTCTTTCAGAAGATTATATATTTCAGAATAAATTTCACGTACTTGTTTTTCATCACGTTATTCTATTGGTTTAAAAACAGAATAATTGAGTCACAATTGATTAACGAGTTATATAAGTCATCTGAATTTGTATCAATTCTTGACGTCGTTCTTGAATGCATGTCTCTGCAGTAATAAAAATATTTAGGATTTCTACCATCATCTTCTGATAATTGTCCAATTGGTTATATGGTACATTTAATTCATTTAACACTACAAGAATATGAAGTTTATGTTTATGGTGTGACTGGTGAACAATACTAGGCATAGCATTTGAAATTATAATACATATAAAAAACGTTACTAAACACGCTGTTTCGGAAAGAAAAGTTTCGATAGTCAATTGGATTTGCTTGAATTTTTGAACAATTTTAATATTTTTTATGAATTGACCATTTTTTTAAATCCTCTGCTTTATTTTTTTCGATCATTTTAAATTGTGAAGAAAAAACTTTAAAAACCCCTGTTTTTAAAATGACCATAAAACCCTGAGTTGCCTAAAACTGAGACATCAGAAATGTTACTTTAGTACTTGACGGTCACTACTGGTGAGTTTTAGTTTTTACAGATTTATGAATCAATAAAACTTATATTAACAATATATCACAAAAACACATATTTGCAAATTATACTTTTACATTTCTAATCTGGAATTGCAATTCAGCAATATAATAAATTAACGTTGGGTATTACTTGGACGGTTTTAAGCTATTTTTGTAATCGAATTAAAAAATACAACAAAATGCTAATAACCACGACGTACGAAAATAATCACTAAAAACAGATACCCAGACACTCATAAAAAAAATTTGAAGGGTATGGAACCGCATTATTGACATGCTGGACACGAATTTGTAATAAAAATAGGGGTATGAGGGCTAATTTCAAAGATAACCTCTATAACCCTTTAAAAATTACTTCTTATAGTGTTACAGTCTTATAAAAAAAGGCATATGCCTAATATCAAGTTGAGACCACAATAGTCACATGAATTTTGTTGTTTTGAATATAATTTTTACCTTCGAGGGGTAATTACGCTTCCATAAGGAAAAAAAACTGATTAAAATTTGAAAAAGAGATCAGTAAAGTCTGTTTAGCTAATAGACTATCAAAGTTGTAGATATTCTCAATATCTTTCATTTACGCTATAACCTTTTCAAATCCTTCTTCTCCTTCCCCTATCCCCCTTTAAGTAAAGTTTCCGAAACCAAATTAAAAGAACGCATTTTTAATGGGCCACAAATTCGTAAATTATTTCAGTACAATATTTTTGTGACGAAAATAATTAGTCTGTAAAAATCCAGGTGGATAAGTTTTAAAGATTCTGTAACTGTTTTTTTTTAATTTGACTCTGATATTTGGTCCATCACTTCTAATATTGAAATGTTTATGTCATATTTATATTTTTCCATACAAAGAACACAATGTACCTTCCTTCATTAGAATCCAGTTGTCTCTTTGTCAATACTACTGCGGAGAACATAGCAGAATTCATCTTCTGAATCTATTTTTAACTTGCTACTCAAGTTTTTTTCTGTGTAGAAGCGTAATTACCCCACGAATAACCATTTTTATCATCCAAATCATGTTCAGCACCAAAAAATACTTGAGACTACTATAAGGGTCTCAACTTGATATTAATCATATTCTTTTTTTTTTGAGCTTTTAACTAATGGCGGAGTGCCACAGGGCTCTGTTCTTGGACCGCTGCTTTTCTCTATATTTATTAATGATTTACCTGGGGTACTTCAGCATTCATGCCACATGATATATGCAGATGATACGCAAATATTACTTAAATGTCGTCCTTCTGAGATCAACAGTGCGATTTTGCGTATAGCAACAGATGCCGAGCGGTTTTGTGACTCGGCTGCGGAGAACAAGCTTATGATCAACTTTGAGAAGACCAAAGCAATGCTAGTGGGTAGCTCGTACTACAACAACTATGATTTAACTACCTTGACAGCCATATCTATTCGTGGGCGTCCTATTCCATGGGTAAAATCGACAAAGAATTTAGGGGTTATTATTGACTCTACTCTTTCCTGGAACGAGCATATAACGCATATCTCTAAGAAAGTATACTGCATTGCTCGGCAGCTAAGAGCTAATCAGAGTGCGCTGCCTCTCGATCTACGCAAACAGCTTATTTCTTCGCTAATTATGCCCTACTTAGACTATTGTTGTTCCGTCTACAATGACCTTAATACCACTCAAAAAACGAGAGTTGAGCGGTTGCTCAATGTAGGCATTCGATTTATATTTTGTCTTCGTCGTAGTGATCATATCACCCCGTACAGAACTAAGCTTGGTTGGCTCACTGCAGCGTCAAGACGCTTGTATTTTATCGGGATGGTAGTCTTTAGCGTCTTCAAAACTGGCACCCCCACCTATCTGTATAATCAATATGTATGGCGTCATAATAAATATGACCGTCAACCTAGAACGGGCTCTAACGATCTCATAATCCCTAAGTACAGGACAGAGACTTATGCCAACTCATTCTACGTTACCTCCATCAGACTGTGGAATGCTCTACCATTTGAGCTTAAAAAGTGCGTCAGCATCGGTGCCTTTAATACCAAGCTCATGCGTTTTCTTTTTGAGCTGGACACGTCAGGCCGTTCGCTATTTACTATTGTAACGTGAATATTTGTATTTTCATTATACTTTTATTGTTAGTATTGCGTCACCTACAGTGTTTTAGCTTATACTTAAATAATTCTAACCATTTATATCTGTACATTGTAATTCTCATTATTGTATCTCTTTTCTTTTTTCACTTATTATTTTATACTTTGTAATATCTACATGTAGTTGGCCAAAGAAGGGTACACTTCAAGCCAAAGTTTTATTAAATAAATAAATAAATAAATAACAGTAGAAAATGGGATTTTTTAAGTTATCTTTGAAATTTGTCCCGATACCCTCATTTTTTATTGCAGATTTGTTTGCTAATATAGTATCTATGGCAAATAATCGGTATAATATTATACCACATCAATAGTATAATTGTCCACTTTTAAGTAGAAACAGACTCTTTTGGTGAGACAAAAATTACAGGCTATTTTTAGTAACTTCACTGGGTGCGGGTCGAAAAACCGACAAATCAAAATGCCGTCTGGTCGAAAAGCCAACAGTCATAAAGCCGACAGTCCAAAAGTCGACAGTCGAAAAACCGACAGTAAAAAAGCCGACACATAAAAATTAAGCACATGGACAAGCAGCCAGTCATTTTTTTTTACTGCCAGCTTTTCGATTATAGGTTTTTTACTATCGGTTTTCTGACTGTCTGTTTTTTGGCCTGTCGGCTATTTAATTTGTTAGTTTTTCGACCCGCACCCATTTCACTTACTTGATTTGACTTATTTCGTGGTTATTCTTCTTTTCCATTATAAATAAATTAGTATATTTAAGGCTGGATGGAAATGGGAAGTTACTAATGACACAATGCCTATAAATGATTTGTGATACTGTCAGGGAATGTGGTAGAAACATTATCAGCATTTTCGAATTACAATATTTAAAGTTTCATTTTTGACCTAGCATTTGCATTCGCACAGCATCGTTCCACTGTGTCAGTGTGTCGAGTTAGTTCCCGCTTAGTGGCGTTTACATAAACACAACAGCACCCAGCAGGCATCCGATTTCGTTCTCGAAGTTAGGCCACTTTTCTTATGCGATTTCTCAGGGTGTCGCGCAAGGAAAACTCGGTTTCGCTTACACTTTCGGAAAAGTCTGTAGAGTGGCTCGATTCTAAGCACGGTGGTCGCAACACGCTGAAGTTTAAGCCTTGTGAAAAATGCAAAGCATCCTGAGGGAATACTTGCGGACCACCGAGCGTAACTTTTGTAAATTGTATCGTCTGTCTTGATTTGGAGCCTCGTATCGAGAACGATGCTTCGTCGTAGTTGCTGTCATGTCGGGTGACGTACATACCCGTGTCCCAGGGTCCTCGTGCAAGAAACGTCCGCAATGCAGGATAACCTGCCGACGCTGCTCCTCGCCAGCTTTTCGTAATTTCACGACGTCGGTCGTACGGGTCACGTCCCCATATCCACGATTACGCTCCTTCACATTCTTTCATTAAAACCGCTACGACGATAACGACCTACGATGCGCGACGTTAACAAAACAACGTACTGCCCGACATTGCATAATCGGTGTGTATGTGTGTGGCTGTTACGCGAAAATTTTCCAGGGGAAATACTCCCATTCCGTGAAAACATTTTGTTACTTTCAACCAATTTCAACGTCGTTAATGTTTTTGGTAACGTAAATTTCCTATATATTTTTTTCCACTACCGTTGAAACTTGCACGGAAAGAAATTATCCGTCGGATGCAGAACACACTTCAGGATTTTCTACGCTAACGATGTTGTACAACGACGTGTACTTAAACCTGCTACACACTGATGCATTTTGTGCAACACATGGTATAAGAAGTAACCAGATATACCTAAGCAAAAGAAGATTTCGATATCACTCACAGAGTGCGATAAAACGATGGTAAGTAGGTACGTACCTTTCAAGTCAGACCTTTAATGCTTTCATTTTCAAATCAGACAATTTTACGCCTTCTGGAACTTTGTAGATGACTATTTCCACAGTTGTTACATATTCCAACCTTCACAAAACATTAAAGTTATTTTATTACAACCTACCCTGTGTACGCCCAGGGAAAGAATGGAGATAATCTTCCTCGTATGGTGTCAATAAAGACTATTTTCACCACTAGAGTAACCTCGACTCCCGAATCTCTATTACCTTCTCGTAATCGCAATGGATTTTCATGTAATGCGTAAAAAGACTCATAGTTACATACTGACATAAATATAGGGGAAGGCAGAGCGAAGCGGCGAAAATTTTTTCCGTGTATCATATCTCCCCTTGAATTTCGCATTTGGGATGATGCAAAATATCATTTGATAGGTAATTTCATAGTCAATATTTACATGCATGTTAATTGCAGTATATGTTTTACAGATGGCCGGCTATGGCCAATATAAAAAACTTAAAAAACATGGGGCGAAGCGGCGATATCGGGGTGAAGTGGCGAATCCTTATTTTTAGAAGTCTCTGAGACGACTATCATAAAATTACGTGCACATCATAATCTTCTAAGTTATTATTGTTTGTTTTAATAAAAATAAAATTTCCGCGTTGGTGGAATGAACTAACCTCTTCAGTTATATCAAAGATTCCAACAACAGTAAAAAAAGAAATTGCAACTTCGGAACCTTTGAATACTCGTATTATATCAGGATCGCATATTTTAACTTCGTCTTTAGTTACTCAATGCAAGGGAATTATAAATTAAAAAATAATCACGGAATAGAGACATCCATGAAAAAATTTCGCCGCTACACCCCAAAGTATCATTTGGACTTGCAGAGACGATATCTCATTATAAACACACAAAAAATTAACAATTCATGTTTTACAAATAAACTCAAAAAATATACTTTTAGAATAAATATATAAATAGCGATTATTAAACTGCCAAAATTAAAATATTGACCAATCTGAGAACATAATACAGGAAAATGTCTTGAAAATTTTGTTTTAAAATTACATTTCTTGCTCCAAAGGTGGGTAAGAGAACAAAAAATGAAATATCATGCCTTAAAATATGAAAAATGGTGTAAACAAAGAAACCACATATGATATTTTACAATCAGTATGATCATAATGGAAATATTTGAGGTTGGTCACTTCGCCCCGTATTCCCTTACTATTTAAATGGAGAAGTCGTATGAAAAATACTTTTATAAAGATAGGTAGAGTAACGGTAGGTTTTACTGCGAATGTCCCTATTACTGCAGTTTCCATTTGTGATGCCTTTGGTTATGTGACCCGTAGTAATACCCACCATTACCAACTCGCAAAGATTGATATTTCGTTTTAAAATATAAACCTAAAACTGTCGCGTAAAAGTATAAGTGACCCAAATATCTATTTTGCATTCGCAAAAATATTAAAATAACAGATTGAAGGATCTGTTTATAGACGAAACATTCTAAAATTTGTTTAACCCATTAAGTCCCGAAAGGACATTTTTTCACTACTATTTTCAACGGTTGTTTTAGACTAGTATTTGTAAGAAAAAACATTGATTTTGCAAAATAGCAACATAACGCTCTCTTTTGGCTCAATTGATAATATTTCTCATTGTAAACAAGTAGACAAAATGTTAGATCCGTTGGCGAAACGTTGAAAAAGATCTGGTTACGGAACACGTATAGAAATTGAAAATTACTGAACAAAAATTTCTTAGCGCTAGTCAATTAATAAGGTGAAATTTTTTAAGAACTTTTTGAACATTTTTTGAATTTTTGTAATTGTAAGAACTTTTTGTTCTTTAACATTTTGTCCTAAAGTCTATCGTTTTCGAATAAAAAATTCCTGAATTTTTCGCTGATATTTTTGTGTTCGAGCCGTAATTTTGGATGCTTTCACCTTTATTATCAAAATAGGCATAGGCACATTTTAAAGTTGAAAGCTCGAGACCATGATTTCTGTACCCTTTAGAGAAATTCTGAAACGATTTCAATGTCAAAAGACGAAATAAAAAAAAAGTTCTGAAAATGTTTTGAAATATGCATATTTTTTAAATAGAATATGGTTTTTCACTGTGGCATTTTTTGAAAAATCTAATAGCAAATTCTGAAAGTTTAGTTAATTTTACTTCAGATATGCCTTATGCCAAATTTTTTAGAACATTTGTTTTACACAAAATACAACCGTTGCAAATTGTAGTCAAATGTCCATTCGGGACTGAATGGGTTAAATAAAATCAGAAAAAGTATTTCTTTTAGTTTGATAACGTTAAAGTTTCTTGATAATGAAAGATTCGAAGATTATAAAAAACTAATGGATAAAATATTAGAAGTTTACCAGAAATTATGATACATAATGAGTGTTTAATGATTAATCCTTATTTTAATATCACAACTATATTTTACATTTTATATTTTTATATAAAAAATGTATTATGAAACATTTATATAAAAATAAAATTCATTTATGTTCTTGTAACATCTGCTTTTAGAGAGCTACTGTTCGCTATATCTCTGATAGGAAGCGCGGTGAAAGTTAGCAGTAGTAAGAGACAGTTCGGCAGGACATTTCGCGAATACGAACAAATTACTATTTCCGCCGAAATTTTTTAACTAGGTCGTATAAAAATTGGAATAGAAATTATATGCTTTATTTTAAACTACAATTAAATCCGTTATCGAGTTTCTATAGAAAGACATACATCCTCTTATATTGAATTACATATCTACATTACGTGGAACGAAGAACTAATGAAAGATTTTCAACTTCGGATGCTGTTTCACCGATACAAAATTAACCTAAATTAGTTAATTTCATCTAGTAACATTTTCGTGTTCACCAGTACTTCATTAACGTGGGTAATGTGTGTTATTTTATAACATCAAACATCTGCTGAATTATGCTTCTTTGTATAAAATTACAATTTAAATTAAAATATAAATATGTACTGCTAAGCAAAGAAAACAAATATTTTCTAGCACATAAGATACAAACATAAATTAATTATTTATAAAACTATTTAACCGTAATTCTGTTTTCATAATTGATAATACCATTTGTTAATTTTCGTATCTGTTAGGTAAAAAGAATGAAAATAAATTCACATATTTTCTTTTCTGAACCGTTAGTGCCTTATTGTGAGAACCGCAGAGGTAGGTAACAATAACAACGACATAAAACTTCCCAATTTTACAACTACAGTCTATCACATGGTTACTTTTACTATTACTGTTTGTTATGGCCGTTATTTTACTTTTTTTTTATATTTCAGCGTACTCTTTCCCTCTAAAGTGGAAATTCAATATTGTATGATTCTGTACCCATTTTACGCCCATTCTATTTGTCTTTATTCTTCCTTTTTCTATTCAATCACACTCGAATAAATGCTACTTAAGCACGTATTATCTGATGGAATATAAAATATAAAAATAGTATAACGGAATACTTTAAATATTGTAATATTCTCACTGGCCATGAAAGGAGAAATCAAAATTATGTAACGGCAAGCTTATGTAGATCATCGAATAACTTGACTTTTAATTATTAAATACATATTAATAATTAAAAAGTTTGAAAAGTTTCCTCAGGATATTTTTTATATATGCATATACTTTTTTTAATTATCCACTGCGCTCTCGTCCTATATTTCACATGAAAAATGTATTTATTCTTCGTCGTCACCATTCTATTTTCATCAGTCATAAATCAGTTATTAAATTAACGTGTAAGAACAGAAAATGAGTGCTTAAAATATATTATTCAGAAGAATTGTGCAAGAGTTCACATAACCGTTTTTCTTAACTGACATAAAATTGAATTTAAAACCAAGAATTATGTTCTCGAACCTCGTCACTAATATTCACTGGAAAATAATTTTATTATTGCTTCTGAATATTTTTCCGCTTTGGTCATATTGATCAATCAGTTTGCAAGCACAAAGGAAAAATGAAAAATGGAAAACTGAAATCATGTAAAATATTACCTTGAGTTATCAATACCGAAACTGGACAAAGGCAGTTAAAAGTTTATGATACATTACCTGAGGAAGTAAATATATAAAAAATAAGCTATGTAGTAGAGAAATTGAGTGGTCACTAGGCTGACAGAAATAAAATATATAAATCGTAAGAGTATAAAAGGGAGCAGTTTAAGGAATAGTCGTTCAAACTGAACAGATATACAATTTTACTCGTGCAAACTTGCGATTTCCAATATTTAATTTTTTTTTGTATTAAAGAATACTAAATTATCTTTATTAAAAAAGAAATATAATATAATTATTAATAAACTATAGACTATAGTAAATTAAGCAATAAATATTAAACTTACTATATCAGAGTGTAGTTAGGGATTTATATTTAGGAAATGCAAACAGATCAGTAAGACGTAAATGAATTCAGATTTATTTAAATTCAATCCCCTATTAAACTGTAAACTATTACATTAGTTAGGTGAGCGAAAATCTGGTTTAGAGTAATGATGAAGTGTCTATGTAACTTATGTACTAGATTTCCAAAATGTTACTCACCTCTTTCCAACAATGAAACCTTGATGATTTATCAAATTTGGTGGGGCATAAGCCGTATTTCATTTGTTAAAAACCGACCAGCGTTACATCGTTTCATCACTTGATGATTTGTGTTATTAGACGTTAAAACTGGTAAATTTTTTTATTGTATCCAATTAAACTCATCATACATTGTATCAAAGGAAAATTTGTTACTACATATTTAAAAAGGACCAATATTTTTATCTTTCAAGCAGTTTTAAAAGTATCATGATCACAAGATCTTATACGACCTAAAAAAAAGTTATGAATTTGTTTCAGTTACATTCGCGTTAGTAACATGTTGAACTAGTTCCGGATTAGACAATAATACCTGGTTGGAAATGCCTGTAAAGGAGTTAAATTTTTACCGCATCGGATTTCGCGTTCACGTATAGCGGTGCAATAACGAGCGAAAACGAAAAATCCCATCCGTAAAGTACGATACACAACGACGCATTATGTTGTCAGTTTTTTTTATCGGCTTTGAGTCACGCGGTCACGAAATTTCAGCACTGCAGATGGTATATATGTAACACACTGTATACCGATATGGGTATTTTCGGAGTATCCCTGGGGAAGGGTGGTCGAACCTCGAAGCTATATTTCCATTCGGATTCGCATAAGCTACCTCTGTGCCAAATTGCGGTCCTGTTCCGTGGATCCCGAGGAATGCACGGATAGTTCCACACATGTACCCCTATACTTGATAAATTGTTCGCAAATAGTGACCCTCGGAAATACATCCTTTCAGTTGTTACTTCGATTCGAAAATACCATGCGTACTTATGGGGATGACTTTAAAATATTTTGATATACGCACCAGAGCCATTTAAAATTGTTGAAGTGCAATACAACTCATGATTATAATGATAGTTAATACGAAATTCGCCAGTAGTAGTATGACCATCAAAACACATTCTGGTAACTGATAAAAAAGGATATTTCATCCCCTGACCAAACTGATATGTTTAATCCTAGTCTAACTCAAACACTTCAATCATTGAGTATGGCGACTGTAAATAACTACTTAAAACTAAAAGGAAGTATTATTTTTGTCATCGTTCACCCGTTAACGTGTCAAATACATTATGCTTAACCCTTAATCCCGACTCCAGGGTCATTTTCGACCCGGAGAAAATTCAAATTGTACTTTATAAATTGCACAATTGTAAGCATTTTCAAGCGGCTGGACATATTTAACCCAGGTAGCGGGAGGAAAAGGCTTTAAAATAACCGTTGGAACTAAGGGTTAAGGGCGACTTGGCTACTGAATGCTAGAAGTAGTTTGTCGGCTTTTGTAGATAGTCTACGTTGATGGTATTTCCCAGGAATCAAATTTATTCAATTGCCGCTAACAAACATTTCCAGACATACTCATTCACGCACCATAGTCAACCAGTTCAGTATAGTGAATATCAACACTGTTCAGCTATAACCCAATAATTACAGTTCTTGAAACCACATCAATTTTTCATTACATTTAACTCCTTAGTGGGAGTCAAACCAGTGTATTGATTAAGAACTCTAATTTACTAAACCGTGTATCCTATTAAACGTCTACATACAGTTTATCAATAATCAGTCAAGCACGTTCATTGAAGCAAACTCGTTTCGGTACAGCAACCAAACTATTGTAATCAAATTCGTTTAAACACATCAACCAGCTAATTAAATTGAATCGTTGATAACCAAACAGTTTAAATTCAGAAAGCGGAATTCAGCTTAAAGTTACAGAACACTTTTGGAATTAAGAATTTACAAAGGCTTTTTTTTAGAGGATCTAAGTTGGCGAATAACATCCACTAAAGTAGAGATTTATGAAAATTACAAATTCTGCATCTTCCGAAACATGAAACATTATGAACAGACAGTTGAGCTCCTACGTCATAAATATCAAAACGGCTTGGGTTCGGATCCCGCGACGACAATTTTATGACAACTTTTTATTTCCACAATTGTTCTTTTGTTTCAATGAGGGAAATCATCTTCAGATGTTAGAAATAATTTCGCTCTCAAATTTGTATCTTTTGTAATTAATATGAAATGCAGTATCTCATCATCGCAACCGGTTCCTGTTTTAAATTTTGGAAAAATCAATTTTGATAGGGAAATCCGTATATTGCACAAAAGCAATCCGAACTCGAAAGTAAAACAAATAAATTTGCGACATCAAATCAATTCCTAAGCATCTTAAAAGCGTTCCAAGAAACCGATTTGTATTTTACATCTTTTTTTTAGGACATATCAAAGTTCATTTGTTCAAGTTATAAATCCCTGTAGAATAATTCCACATATTTATTTTCGATATACTATGCGTAAAAGACGATTTTACGTGCGCCGCGGTCATCACACGTGCGTAACATCATATTTGACCCACAAAAAACGGTGCACAAATTTTACGCATAGTATATCGAAAATTTTTTTCGACACGCGTGCGTAAGAATTCGATTTTACGCATCGGCCTATCTAATCGCATGTTAAACACGGTGCGTAAAATCGTATTTTATGCACTAGTATCGAAAAATACTATTCCAAAATTGTATGTACGGCATGTTGAGGGAGAAGGAAAGATTTTGGTGGTGGGGAAGTAAAAGAATAGAGGAAGTGAAGGAATACAAATATTTAAGGTATTTAGTAACTAGGCTTGGAAGGGAAAAAGACTATGTGAGAGAAAGGGTAAGTAGAGCTAGGGTGTCAATGGGATGGGTATGGAGTTACACGGAGAGGAAATTTAAGGGGGTGTAAGGGGGAGGTCAAAACTGTTTGACAGGATAGTAAAAGAGATTTTATTTTATGGAGTGCAGATGTGGGGATACAAAGAATGGAAGGAGGTGGAAGGAATGCAAGAAAAATATCTTGGGTGGATTTTTTTAGGGCTGGAAAGAGTCACCCCGGGGTATACAATGAGAGAAGAGTTAAAAAGAAATTAATTTATGGTGGAAATGGGATGGAGTGCGGGAAGGTTTTGAGGAAAAACTGGAGAAAGGAGGTGGAGGGGAGTTGGGCATGAAATGCATATTGGAGAAAGGGAAGGAAGAAAGAGAGAGTAATAGGAGTGAATGGACAAGAGAGAGTGTAAAGAGGGGGAATTATTTATGGAGAGGAGGTATGAGTAAGGAAGCTTTGAATGAAAAAAGAGTGTGTGTGCGTGTGCGTGTGCGTGTGCGTGTGCGTGTGCGTGTGCGTGTGTGTGTGTGTGTGTGTGTGTGGGTGTGCGTGTGCGTATGCGTGTGGGTGTGCGTGTGCGTGTGCGTGTGCGTGTGCGCGCGCGTGTGTGTGTGTGTGTGTGTGTGTGTAAATGATTTTAGCCTATATGTTTTATTGTTTTAGCGTTAGTAATTGATCGGTTCGTTATTCATGTATTTTTTAATCGCGGTAAATGTAGTATGGAATGAAGTTTTTTTTCTCGGGCATATTTATTTGTCTGATTTTTACTACCAACTTAAAATAGATGGGCATTCTCATCCAGCTTATCACTTTGAAAGGTACTTTATTAACACTTTGAAGCACGGAACATCTTTTTCTAATTCATTTTCATTATTTTTCGGTTGATTAAAATGGAACATTATCGCAAATTTTGTCTTCATTACTTCGATAACATGTTTACAATGCAAGAAAATTAATATGTAAGAAATTGAAATCTGAAAAGAAACCGCCTTTGAAACTAGACGAAAATGGATACGACGGGATTTTCGGGGATTGTTTAAATTTTTGTCGCCATATTGAATCTGCCATTTTGAAATTTGAAAATCTGAGGCCAGATTCCTGATCAGCAACCCAAACCTTCGATTAACAAATTTCAGCTATTTTCCGTGTAACGAAAAGTATGTGTTTTAGCAAGTCAATTTTTAATAAGAGGTAAACGCAAAACACTATTGTACTTTTCTTATTTTCTGCGAAATTTATACCCGATTATCGAAAGACTATCTCTTTCGCAAACTTATATCTCACGCTGTTACAATGTACATTCACCAACTTTAAAAATTAAAATACATTACGTATCTGACTTTAATGGAATGTATAAGTGCTATTTGATTGAACGATCTCAATAACTATAAATCTTCTATAATTTCAGTTCTAAACCCAATTTCATTCCGAAATTTAAATAATATCGTTGCGGTAATATTGTTACATTTAATTAAAAGTACAACTTATTTCATTTCGTTCTTCGCTCCAGTTTCATCGCGTAGCTGGGTGTCTGTTATTTTATTACTCTCTTACTTCAATATTGACTGATTAATAATGAAGAACCGTAAGTTTCTGAAGTTACACAACTCTGAAACTAATTATTATATTACCCGTCTTGTGAAATTATCGTATATATAAAGTTATAATTAAATGATTACACGATCTAGGATACTAGTTAAAATCGATAAAATTGTAAATTCAAAAAAAATATGAGAAAGGGTAAATTTACAGTGGTTATTATAATTTCTGGAAAATGTTCGATAGCGGTAAAAATATACAAACGGTAATATCGCTCCGTAATTATGCATTCAGAGCAAACTGCAGTTATATAGCACGCTTATCGCACATACCTGAATAGAATAAAGGACCATCTATGGCTGGTAGAATAAATAAACGTTATTAAATTCTCGTTTTTCATTTTTATCTCAAGTAAGAACTGTAATCGCGATTGGGACGTAAATTCATGACTTGAAAAAATAAAGATTTTCTTCCGTTTAAAATAAAATTTCGTGACTTAACTATAATGCCGGAATATGTGCACGTAGACTTTGTACCCGTTGTGGGTAAATTTCTGAACGAAACTTGAAACTCTAATCATAAACAATGGTATTATATGAAGTTGCAATCAATACGCGTTCCTAAAGTCAGTATACTAACTAAGAACAATAATCCTGCTCCCCTAAATATCAGTGTGATAAAGTTACGCCAAAATTGTGTTGATTCAGGGTATAAGTTGTAGCTTTGTATTATCTTAAGTATACTTTTGTTCAAAAGTTCACTTTCTTACTATGAACTCTTGAAGTTGAGGAAAATTGTGTTTTCATATTTTTCATTCCTAAACCATATTTGCTTAACCTCTTCGTTTCTGTTCGGTTCTTATTAGATTAAATAATACCATCTAACATTTTTAACAAAATAAAATAAAATGTAGAATGTTACATGTCTCCTGATTTTCCTGCAATGCCTGGTTAACATTTAATATAAATTTTTCAATTTTAACAACCTATGTCGTAAAATCAATGTCTCATTGTATATTGATTAGATAACTGCAAGCATTAACTAGACATGAAGCAAAAAGAGCATTAACGTCACGCTCGTGTTTTCTTTTATCATTACCATCTATGTCCATAAATTGGTAATAAGCGAATGCAAACGTCATCAGCGTAAATCAAGAATTAAATGAAATATTAATTGTTACAAATTTATGCGGATATTGGGAAATGATTAGATTCATCAAATGTAATATAAACATTAGAGTATTAACAACATTAAATTGGACATCAATTATTAGAGACCAAATGTAAAAGACAATTTGTTTACATTCTGTCTTTCTAAATAATAGTTTTTATTTATCCTTTTATTCTAAAAGATTTTTTTTCGGATACTGGATATAGAAAATATCACAGGAAATTTGTCAGTAAAAAAAAGGTGGTAGCGGCTTGCAAATTCATGCTACCTTATTTATAAAAGGGTCACTTATTTCCATTCCCTCAATTTTTATTCAGGGACAATCACGTAAGAAATAAATAAAAAGAAATAAATGCCATATACGTCCATAGTCAGTCAATTACATTGAGTAAATGATGCACGAGTAATAAGACTGTCGACATGCATCCTCGGCCATTGGGAAACCCTGCTTGGAATTCCATAAATCTAAGTCCAATAATCTCAATCCATTTAGAAATTTTCAAGCTCGCTGACTACAAACAGTTTCCTATACTCCTTTCTAGTGAATTATCCGATAAAAGAACTTGGGTTTCGTAAATTCCATAAATGTGTACAAGGTAAAATATTTGTGGATGTAATTTTATAAACTGAAATTTACTTTAAAACATTTTTTGAAATCCATAAAATATTATTTTTTGAAAGAGTCGTTGAAAATAATTGGTTTTTCTGTTGCCAACTTTTCGTTTCGGAAACTGCGCGGTTGTTTTATAAATAACAAATACAACCTATTTTTAGTGTTACAAACAAAGCAGATGTTTGTCGAAATCGTGTGGTGCGTACTCCATTTCTATTTTATTATAGAATATGCTCAATTTCAGCATTGCTGACGAGATCGCAACATTGCTGCTGCAATAGAGGTGGTAGACTACCTGAACTCGATTTACGTTAATTCCCATTAGGTTTCCAATCGTATTCCGATTATTGTCGTTGGCGTTCTATTATCGTTGCAATCCTAATTTGACGGATCTATTACCAAAATAACTCTGCACATATACCAACGTTAGAAAATAAAATAAAAATATTGAAAACTATGTGGTATGTCAATATGTATTTTGTTTTAAAAAATATTAAATAAAATGTATAAGGACAAACTATATATTTTAAAGATACACATGTCCGTTTAATATTTTAAATTGCTTAATAATTAGTGCAGCCTAATCCTCTCTTAATTCTACTTAGTATGGTACAACAATATAAAAAAGCAAAAATTATCACAGAAATGATGGTATTTTGATTATGAATAATATAAATAAGAACTTTATTTTCAAAGTATTTTTAATTCCACTTGTCCGTGCTTGAAAAGTCTGCGAGTTAAAATAACTAGGTGTGCTCCAACAAAAACGAACTTTACAAGATTATTTCTACGATCTTGATTATTCTTATCACGCATAAACAGGCCGCAGTTTTTCTAGGCTTCTCTAACAAGTATGTACTGAAAAAGCGTCGAGGTAACGCAATTTCAAACTACTGGAGGTATTCTTTAAAAATCGCTGACATTTAGTTGCGACCTACGATAAGACGATTTTATTGCTGCGTTGTATTCGTTTTCTCTCCAAAGATTTGTTCGTCGTTTAAGAATTAAAGACGAACTTTAAAGTACTTCCCAATAAGAATGTCTATTAAACAATTTATTGCTTTTAATCAGACAAATATTTTTCTGACTTTTCACTTTCTAAACTTAAGTAAACGTCATATCTCCTATTTAATTGTATGATTTGGTATTGCATTAACCACTTTATTCAAAATGCTAATTACACTTCGGGAAGAGAAAGAGTCCAAAAGATTTGTAATATCGGATTGGTTAACTTTTTTAGAAATTTAATTATCATTGTTATGGTGACAAGCTCTTAAATTTATTAATTGGGATTAGTATTCTTCATTACTTTATTTAATCTATTCCAATCATTTCAGTCTAGAACTCCACTGATTTTTATTGTAACTAGAAATAAGACTGGCGTTATTTTTAAGTTTCAACAATGATAAACTTTTATGATGCCCTACATCCAACTGCAAAACTAACCTAACCTAACAAGTTAGTTTGATGCCATTTAAAAATGAAAGTTTGGTTACGGTAGTAATGGTAAAAGGGGTCTCCAAAGTCCACGTATTTCGACGATGTAGTGTCCCAGAGGGTAAAATGTCCAGAGACCATTACATAAACGAAGTTGCATTCAAAATTATGGCAACACAAGTTTGTCATATTTCTTTCAAAATTATACTAAAAATGAACACCTACAAAAGATTTGTAATGTGGATTATGCAATGTAACTTTCACCCTTCGGCGTGAAATTATTTTTTTGTTTTCATCTTAATTAATATTAAATGACAAAATTTGTCATATACGATTTCACAAAATTATAGAAAAATATAGATCTTATTTTTTAAAACATTTGAACTTTTGGAAAAATTATACAAATGAACACTATTAGAAGTTTACATCAATATTATATAACTGAAAGAAGTTAATCTACGACACTTTATAGAACCTGAACATTTTTTAATAGCTTTTGTTTGCAAGTAATACAAGATTAAATTTCCACAAATATCGATTTCTTTAATGTTTATAGAGGTGTATTTGTCAATAAAAAGTTAAGTTCCATAAATATTTTTCATAGCGCTTGTAATGTTTACTTTACGAAGATACGAAATAACAAATAAAGAAATATTTAAACATTCTCCCTTAAATGATAATTTGCCGGCATGAGCAAAATTTGCCTGTAAATAATCTCTTTCATTACTGCCTAGTACCATCGAACTGCCAATTTATAAACACTAATTATTCGCGACTTATAATTATAAATCATACTTTTATATAACTTTTCTTTTGCCATTAAACCAAAGATAATGAAAGTTTTTACTAGTAGATTCAGAATTAGCAGCTTAAAATAAATATACTATAAAGTATATAAAGATAAGTTCGTTTCGATCCAGAAACAATTTTGAATTAATTTCAGTTAACAAATATGTGCATGACACGTTTACGAAAGTTTATTAAGGGACTTTAATGATTTTCATGGTAACGCTACCAAATATTAAAGAGTTTAATAAAACTGTATATAAAATGAACAGTAAAAATTCTGTTTTTATGTGAGTACATATTTAAAATTAAGTGAAAATAGTAAAAATTGGTCAGCCACTTAACTGATTTTCCAGTTGTTCCAAGCATATTATCAGTGTCTTGTAATTACTACTTTAGACTTTCATCATTTCGTTTATATCTACAAATAATTGTTCGACCCAAACAGCAAGTATGTTTTTTTTTATAGCAAGTACATTTAACAGAAGTAACACTGATTATTTATATGTAAAAAAAAAGAGATTGCGAATGGTGACCTTGGATTTTATATTCGATTTCATGTTCAAGATTAGGTTAGAGTCAAGTTTTTAAATAGAAACCCTTTTTTTTATATTGACAAGTCAGAGAGTAAGAAATGTTACGTTCAAAAAGTCAAATTAACTTCGTCAGTATTATAGTATATCGTATAGGGCACTGGCATCATTTTGAATCATAATTTCGAAATTTTCATTGTAATATCAAGGCGATCTAATTGCTGCTTCAATATTCCCGAGGAATGAATTTAACCACAGACTTTGTATTTAGGCGCAAAGTGTTCCGCGTTCTAAATTGTCGTTGTCAAAAATATTTGTTGCTTTAAGAAAATCAAATTAACTCTTAATAATCTTCAAAACGTTCATGCATCTTCACTAATTTGGCAGTGGAATCGTATGGAAACGTGATCATATTTCTACTTTATGATATCGATGTCTGGTATGAAGAATGGGACATCTTAAATGTGAGACGAATAACTGGACATTTTGAAAGTTTTGCGACGAGGAACCAGCCATTTGAACATTTGCGACTTAGAACTGGACTTTTCACAATCTTGCCGCAAAGAACTGACATTTCAAGAATTTTTATAGTGATTTATTACATCATGGCAACTTTTGAAATGTCCGGTCCTTCGTCGAACAATTTTGAAACGTCCAGTTCCTGCACACCATGAAATGGTCGGTTTTTCATCTCAAACTTTTAAAGCGCCCGATTTTTCGTCACAACTACCGAGATGTCCGGTTCTTCAGCCATTGGTATGGACACTACAGATACTAAATTGTATGGAAACTGCTTCATATGGGCATTCTATCTTCTGGGATGCTCGCCCCGCTCTTATGCATAACCTGGGACTAGCCCAATAAAACGTGGATTCAATTATTAACCACAACTATATAATTGGAGCATAGATTAGCCTAAAAAGAGGGGGTGACCTTTGAATTGGTGACAGAGAGCAGGTGAAATAAACGCTTCATTTGAAGAGCACACTCCATTCGAAAGAATTTTAGGCATAATGGTGAGCAGTGCGAGGTCCTAAAAGGTTCTGTTAAGTTAACATTTGGAGGATCTTAGTGGTAAAGAAGTGAAGACCCGCCAGTTAGTCTTGCTAGTTTCGGCATTATTAGGTTAGAATTAGACATTTGATGTTTATTTATAATGTACGCAAAAAGAAACAAAAAATTGGTATGTAAGCCAGATGATGAAGTAAGCCAGAAGATAGAGCATTTCATACGATGATGTGTACCAGAGGATGAGGTGCCCAGATTATGAAACTGAAGACAATGAAAGGGGTGCATGGAATGATACTCGATGAAATATTAAAAAATTAGATTGTCCAGCATTCAATGCTCATAACATAGATATGAAATCAAGAGCACCAGAAAAGGTGCAGCGTTCACTAAACTTGATTTAACCTGTAGACTGCCGGAAAATCTGTATATAGTTTTCAATAAATAATTTACTGAATTCGCTAAAAATGAATAGCTTGAGGTTCTTTAGGTCGCTGATTACGAATCTGGTGTTAGTTTTCAAAAATTCAAAATGGTGGGTCCAATATGACGGGCAAATTTTTCTACATTTTTTTTATTTTCTTGAGAATGGGTATCTAAGGGTTTTTGGCGTCGCTATGTTATTTTCGAAAACGAACATCAAATTCGTGACCCTGAAAACCACCACGTAACAATTTGCAAACAAATTCGTTTAATTTTAAAGGAAAAAATTAATGTTGAATTATTTCCAACCGTTAGCCGCCGGGAAGTCTATATATAGACTCTGCGTGTGATTGGAACTTTCTATAAGATATTTTTAAACTATAGCCACATCATTTTGGAATTTTTGAAGGTGAATAAATTCTAGCAATCCCCGGCAGTCTACAGGTTAAAGATATGTCTGATATAGATGAAAGTAAACAATTCTCCATTATTTCAGCAGTATTAAGAAAAAAGTATTATTTGATATGCAAGTTCAATCCGTAACAACTAATATCCATGTTTTCTGAAAATTTCGATAATTTTTACATAAAAATTAATTTTTTCAATTAAACAGCCGTTGAATCGAAATGAAATTTAAAAAATCGCTAAGTGCATAACTCTTATTCAGAAACACCCTGTACATTTTACATTTGCATTATGGCGAGAGAGAGAAGGGAGGGTGGGTGAACTTGGCTGTTTTGCTGCTAGGAAATTCTTTCTCGTGAAACGTGAACCTTTTCCGCGACATTCTTCCTCGAAATGCTTCTAAAAATTTTACATGAGCACAAAAACGAACAAGAATTCCTCCGGGACGCGAGTCACGCGCAAGCATTGTCGCCGTACCGTCAAGATTGACACCTTACGAACTGCATTAAATTCGCGCGCGAGATTTTATAGCGCACGACACGCCAATTTCTCGACGTATATAGGTGCGACACAGAGCCTAGTCGCGTGTTGTTACGCTGTCGCGTGTCGTCCGGGCGAGTAATGCGATTTAACTTCTCTCCGCTAGCCGGACCTCCGAGAATATTGAGTTTCCGATCCTACCAGTTACATATACGGACACGTACACCCGCAACTTCAGGCATTACGGAGTTATAATTGCGAGGTACTATAAACAAAATCTGGATAAACATAATTTAGACGTCGACCTACATTGACGAGTACCGTATTACCCTGCTGCATGCGGTATCGATTTCACCTGAAAATTAACAAATTTTTGAAATTTTTAATTGTCAAACGTTTTTTTTATTTATTATCATACCCAACTCCCTTGCAGATTTATATGGGCCATTACAATTCGCGGTTTAAATAACTTTTAAAAAGGTTTTTATCGCTGCCGGAAACAATCGATTTATATAGTAGCTTATAATTTCCATTAAAAAAAACTCCCATGACCAAAATTCCCTGCTGTTCCAAAATAAAAGACGGCATTATGCCAACACTTCATATATACATAGCTGCCGTGCCATTCCACTGGGACACCGGTTGTCTGTATTTAGGACAACTGCTGTCCCAAAATAAGGTGGCCGCCTTCTTAACCCGTTTCGTCCCAAAACGACAAATTTTTTCACGGGTTTTCATCCTCCGTAAGTTTATGGATATCTTTGAGATATTGTTACGAAATTTAGGTTTCCTACAGTTTTTGGGTATGCTCTTTTCGAATCTGGAGTCACTTTTTCGACATCACTTTCCAATTTTTAAATATGACCACTTAAATGAAAGAAAACATGGCAAATAGCGACAACATTTTCAGTAAATTGCAATTTTTATTGCGAAGGAGTTCAGGGATCATGTCAGGCTTTAGTATCATATGGCATAATGAGTTTTGCTAAACGTTGGTCAATATTAAGATTTAAATTATAAAATGGTTTCCTCAGAACGGCGTTATTGCTTGGGATTTATCTTGTTATCTGCGCCTGTTTTAATATTTCTGGTATCTTGTCGTGTATTTTGATAAATATGTTTTTCTAGCTTATTCTTGAGCTTGCTGAATTCAAATCCGTTATTAAAATTTGGAAATTGAAAATGGCGTATCCAATATGGATAACCGAAATTTTAAACAAATTGTCTAGTATTCAGTATATAAATGTTTTCAAAGTCATATTAAGTCGGCCATTTTTAATTTCCAAAATGTAATAACAGGTTTTTATTGAGCCACCAAAATACAATCTACATATTCCTCAAAATACATGTCAAGATACAAAAAATATTTTAATAAAACGCAAATAAAAAAAATCCGTATAAATAGCGCCATATTGAGGGCGCCATTTTATCATTTATATCATAATATTGATCAACTTTTAGTAAAACTCATTATGCCACAGGATTTTGGGGCCTGGTACGATCTCGGAACTCCTTCACAATAAAAACTGCAGTTTACTCAAAAAGTTTTTGCTTTTTCCGCCTTTTCGTTTAAGTAGCCATATTTAAAAAATGGGAAGTGATGTCGAAAAACGAACATCAGATTCGAAAATAGCATACCCAATAACTAAAGGAAACCTTTATTTCATAACAATGTCACAAAGATATCCATAAACTTTCGGAGGACGAAAACCGGCGACAAATTTTGACGTTTTGGGAGAAAACGGGTTAATCGACAAACGGTAGACATCTCCCGTTTTGCACCACCGGTTTCTGTACTAGCAAGGATATAATCTTAAACTTCTCTGAGTACGTAAGTCTGCTATATCCTGTGGAAATTCCCTCAGATTTTCTATAATTCTGACCAGAATCTGGCCACATTTACCCTACCTAGGGATTCGAATCGGAATCTGACAAGAATTGGATTTATTTTGAATATTATTGAATATATTGAGAATTGAATTTACCGAGGTATATTTAGGTTAGGCTCACCAAATTTTATAGTAAGTGCGTGGTCGGATAAAGCAGGAATCCGATCGGATCCTGGTCAGAGAAGCAAGATTCTGATCGGAATCTGATAAGATTATCCTGGTCAGACATAGGGAAAGCTTGCCGGATTCTGACCAGACTAGGGTTACATTTTCTACGTGGATAGTTGCGGGTGTCACTCCGAAGTTACTGGGAATTGTAGACGAGGAAATTTTCGCCATGGAAATTTTAGGAGAGTGAATTTTGACAGTAGGAATTTTGACAGTAGAATTATTTCGCTGAGGATTGGAGTGAAGCGTGAAATATTTCCTTCAATACTTGCTAGCCTTTACTGTGGGATTGAAATTGATCAGTATAATGCATAATTCCTAGCAGGACATTGAAATATCAATGCTAAACTGGCTCAAGTCCAATTAAAGGAAGTGAGTCGTGCATGCGTGAAGGAAAAGATACTCCCAAACACGTGCTAAATGTTTCCACAAAATTCATAGACTTAAGATATGACATGAAAATCAAGTTGGGAATGCAGGAGATTGAAAGGTTATACAGTAGTCCCCGTCCTAATTTACTCCCTTGCCTAATTAACGAATATTACATGTCCAAATTCACAATTTCTCTTCCATTCCTCTCCCCACTGTGGGTTGCTAGGGTGAAGGGTGAGAGGGAAACAAACAAAATGCAGGCCTGCCGCATGCGCAAGGCAAACTTAGTGCTTTGGAGGAGAAAACTTGGTGGGGTTATAGAAGTAACGTGAATTAGGAGAGGAACTGCCATTTTCTAAAAACCAACCGCGTGAAATAGGACAGGGACTATTGTAACTAAATCACCATGTTCGAAAATCAAAATATAAATATGCAATATTTAAGAAGGGTGCAGAGATCATTCTGAAGTAAGAAGTACTCGATGAGCGAGTGAAGAAGCTTAATAAAAACATAAACTCAAAAGCAATCCTTACCAAACCAATAGTTGAAACAATATCTAGTCTAGGCAAGTAAGAATTATAGTTGTAGGAACTGATAGTCAGAGCAGAGCTGCTCTGGAAAGATTTTATGCGAGTAATGGTTTAGACGAGGTTTGGAGTCCTCATAAAGCTGCAGACCCAACCAGTTTTTCATATTTTTATTACCACGAAGGAACTGGTCTGAGGATTTGCTTCACATCAAACTTCGAAATCCAAAAGCATACATTGAAATGGAAACTCCGAAATGGATTGGAAATAGTAATTTTTATAGCTAAAGACAATCTAAAGAGGATAACAATGAAACCCAAAAGAATATATGGGACTGGAATGATAAAAAAATGACAATATATGATCAAGTGGTCTTGTTGCTATTTGAGTCTATTCATTGGAATGTATAGTTGGTATTTCCGTAATTTCTTAATTAATTTCGATCTTTGATCAGTGAGTAGCTCGCACTGCCAAACAATGTGGTCGAGATCTCGTAATTTGTAATTACAATTACATTTCGGAATGTCAGTAATTCCTATTCTCGACTAAGAAGCAGAGAAGTTGTAATGATCCATTAATATTTAAAATAAGTTTAAATAGTAGATGTGGTTTTGAACCATTGACTCTGTAACAGAAATTGAAATATTCGCTCTAAGTTATCTTTTTTTCATAAACTGTTGCGTCTCATTTTCTGACTATTCATTCAATAGTAAGAATTAGTCGGAAAAGGGTATTTTAGTGTCTTGTATTGAATTTGGTTATAAGTTGATCTCTTGATTACTATTTTTGCTTTTGTAGGGAGGAAAACGAATTTAACTGATGAATTTAATCTGTCTCAATTATACATTTCTTTCATTATTATACTGTGAGAACTAACCATGACATCTATTTTAAAGATTTTTTTTAATTGTTGCGTAATTCGTGTAAATTCATTCCGACCGATTACAACGTGGATTTATTAATATATAATTTATTGAACATTTTCGGAAAAGTGAGGATGACGCTTAGGAGTATAGATTTCCGACTAATTGATGATACTTTGGAAATATATCTAGAAAAATTCTTTTATTTAAGTAGTATACAATAATTAGCATCAGGTTTGGTTTTCAGCAAGTGAGGACCATTACTACATGTATTACTGCATTTTCCTATGCACAATTCCGGACTGCAATAATTTTGAAACTTTCCCATGTTATAAAGCAATCGAATATGATATCAAGCGTTAAGCCCTTATTATGCTGCGAATGAATTTATTAGTTTCACAGGGTTCCATCTTGAGGACGAAATTCAGTGCAATTTGGTACATGGCAAAAATATTTTAAAACATATTCAATCCTATGATATCGTACAATTCAGGTGATATCAGATATCAAAATTAAAAGAATTTTGGACAGATATAAATTTGCATAAAATGTCTGGTTAGGATTCGAATTAAATATGATAATACAGAATCCATTCTTTTAAAATTATAAGCGGATTTTTAATCAGTGACGCTGGCAAAGTCTTTCATCTTTCTCATATAATTCGGATCAAATTAATACTAAATTAACCACATTGTAGTTTTAATTTTCGCGAATTTCATTTATTACATTCTTATATTACTTACAAAGTAATGAAATTTCATAATCTAATTAATGTCTACCAAATGTAACGAACGATGACATGACATACAGCAATAACGGTGAAGTTATAATTTGATTAAACGTGGAATATTTTATAGATTTTAATAATTGTATCATTTCTACGTTTATTAATTCGCTTTTTCACTAGTTACGAAAAATGTGTGAAATGTAATTCATTAAACACATACCTTGCTTGAACTTTTATCCAATTATTTTACTGAAATTATTCATTCCAATATTTTTCACAATTTTCCGTAGTCTATTTCACGTAGCGTATTTTTATTTATTTTCGATCACGCGAATGTATTCGTTTTGCATTAATGTCTATTTGCATCTCACTTTCAACACATTTTCCGACTTCTTTACCATTAAAAATATCGATGAAATATCGAATTCAATATCCTGTCATTCGAAAAACATAATTATTTATTTGTAGCTATGTTTCAATAAATTTTATGCCGTAATGAAAACCTAAAAATACAATTAAAATTAATGTCTTTCGCTTCGTAAGTGATATAGTAGTATAAATTTACATCAACCGCTGGGTGACCGTTATTCAGTAAAACAATAAAAATAAAAATAAACATTGACCAAAAACAAATTAGCATAATGTAAAATATATGAATAGATATATTTACTGAAAATTGTTTATTAAAGTGCTGAATTTGTTTATTAAAATAAAAAATAATACACGTTCTCCAATTCTGTTACATCATTATTTTTATTACGAAAATTGGAATTAGTTTTTACACTTATTTTCATATGTTTAAATCGATCCAAATGCCAAAAATGAATCATTATCTTGAAGTAGATACTGAAAGTCATCTATGAACTCTCATGGAAAACAAAGAAACATCTTCAACAAAAACTTATCAATATCAAATAGAATATTATTCATTTACGCGCCATTGTAACAGATAAAAATTAATATTTAAGCATTTATCATTCCATTAATATTTTATGGCAAAAATCACTATACGAAAAAGAATTCACAATTATTCATCTACGTTTATGATAAGGCGTGATATGTCCACTTTACAATTTCTAATATTACGTCAGAGCTAACTTTAGATACTTATTCTTGTCTGCGGAATATTACAGAACTTTTGTATTTAACGCTAGTCAGTTAAATTGTACTATCATATAAATTTAATTATCCTTATTAAAAAGATAAAATATTATAATTGCGTCCTTTAACTTATCAATTCGAGTATGACAGTGCCCGATTTTAACATGTGAATCCAATTTGTCATATGTACCATCCTTTCTCCTTTGATACTAAAGATTTATTTTTATAGGTATTTTACGTTTATTCTTACGTGCAGGCCGTGACAGTTAAGATGATATGTTTTACGACACTCTTGATAGAGCTTACTACCTTAAAGATTATGCGTATAAGAGTCACGTTTTGAAAAGTCAGCACTAAAATTCACATTTCCCTTTAACATTCGGAAATGTGCAAAAATAATGCGTTCAATCTCAATTTATAATAAAATATTACTGAATACTCCATTAATAATATTTACGATTAGTACTATAAATTCTATTTTTAAAGTAGCCAGACTGGCGTAGTTATAATATTATTCCAAAGAATTTTAATTTTATATCGTCCACCATTGTACTTGCCAAATAACAATTAATGCCATTAAAATCATATTAGCTTCAAAGTAATAAATTCCGAGCATATTAACACAAAAATTCAAGTATGTTTATCGAGTTTCAAACAGAAGCATGTACACTTTCAGTTTTTAATTTATGGTTTGCAATTCACATATCGTGTAATGCAAGTACCACTTTAAAAAATTAAACAAACATTTTTCCTGTATCAACATTTTGGTGAATCTGTAATTACGGTCATCGGGAATTTCAATTTATTTGGATGAGAAATTCCATATAAAAATCAGCTAGTGACAACAGAGTCTACACTTCGCAATATTAAAGTACAACATCATTTTTATTTGATAAACGGAATAGTTTAGTAAATTAGAATTATAAATTCGTATAAAATAAATATTCCACCAGAGATATTATGAAATTCAATTAAAAATATTAAAACGAATACATTATTTTTGCATCAGATATAAACGGAGTAAATCTTTAAAAAGTCCAACATTTAAACTGTACAAGAAATTAATTTTGGCATTAAATGTAGTGGCATGGTGTAGTAGAATTAAATATAACCGAACTATTTTTAGGGAAATATAGATATGTTATACCATATATTAAATTATAAATAGCTGTACAACATTTGCCTTTATTAGTAAGGTCGAATCAAATCCTTAAATGCCAACTTTTCTAGCTTGCATTTTATTTTATTTTCAACTGAACCATTTTTTGAGTATACCTGACTGTTGGTTAAGTTACATTCATATAAATTAAAACTCCATTTTCAAAAATAGCGGAGAACCCTTAAAAATCCAATCAAGTACTTCTCATTTAATCACCTCTCGTTACTGAAGACACTTGTGAGCGCGACGGGTCACCGAAGCTATGAAAGCAATAGTCAAGACTGATTATACTTGCATATGTATGGCGGACGCTTGAAACGGATGTTATCTTTTATTCAAATAAAATTGGCAACAAACGACACAAAAATTTATATTTATCATATACGATTTATCTAAAAATGAAATAAGCTCTTTCTATTTTATATAAATAAAGATAAAGTTATTCAAAAGTTTGACATTATTCATATGCTTGTATGTACATGTCATTTCATTCATATAGATGTTAGATTTTAAGCTGTGTTCCCAGAAACATTTCAAAATCTTCTATAGTTATTCAAGCTCAATTCACAGACTAACAATTAATTTCCTATATGTTAGCAAAATTAATATTTCGGGCAACTACTCAACCGTTTAAGGAAAGGCTTTAATTTAAGATGAATTTTTGACAGTACAGTTTAGTATTAAATCGAGATGAAAATGAATTACAATTTAAATTTTATGTGCACAAATTCCTTTTTTTCTTCAATAAATATTAATTTAACGCAGGTGCAATTAAAAATTAATATAGTTAACGGCTTCATACCTACAAATTGCATTAGATGTTAAAATGCTGCAGTTTATGAATTTCTAAATATTTCAAACACCTTTCATCCTAATCACACGGATTCTCAAAACGCTAGGCTCTGACGAAACATTTCCTTAACAAAATTTCGATTTGACAGTTACTTGGAACGGATTGGTATATGAATATAGTAACTGTCAAATCGAAATTTTATTTAGGATTATTTTTTTTCTCTTTATTCTTTTTTCCTTTTACTGTTTTCTTTGTTCTTTTTTGCGTTGTTAATTCCATGATTTTGAGAATCCGAATGATTACGACACAAGGTGTTTGAAATACTTAGAAACTCTTAAACTATAGCATTTTAACATGTAATGCAATTTGTAGGTATGAAGCCATTAACTATATTAATTTTTTCCTATAAAAATTATTTGCGTTAAAAATAGTTGTATAAGTGAAAGTTAAATTTGCACAACTGAAAGTTAAATAAAACATATATCCAATAAGCAAAAAGACTTTTTAAATATTCAAAATGAACACTTCTGTCAAAGAATGATTTCAAGGCGATGTAAACCAATTAGAAGCATATAATTTATTAGTTAGACAAAATTAGTATTCCAGTCAGTACAAATGAAAGACAGATTTACAAGCTCCTAGTTTCAATTGGGTTGGCAAAGAAATGCAGCTTTCTAAACTGCTCATCAACTTTTGTGTAATCACAGAAACAAATTGAAATAAATAATTGTAACGAGCCGTTTAACTCGACCGCGCGGAAGAGAAAAAGCGACGGAGAGAAAGAGGGCTATTACAATTTATATCGACACGCATAATCAAGAAATTACAAAGGACGCGATGCGCGCTTTTCCCGGCCGGTCGGCCATTTTGGATCCCAAGCCCACGTGCGATCCGAGCGCGCATCAGAAGACATGCGCGCCCAATGACAAGGCGCTGGCGCTGGTGCGCCTCTACAGGCGCAGAAGAGGTGCAACGGCGCCCTGGCCGCGCACCACGGAAAGTGGGAAACGACGGGCCAAGTTCCAAGCTCGGAGCGCATGTGTCGCCGCAATGGGGCGCATGCGCTCTAAATTCAAATGAGGGGCGGGCTGTCTAATTCAAGTTTGACAGTTCCCGTCCCGATTCTCAGGAAAAAAGGCGACATAACTGGACATAGGGATACTTACCGAGGTATTATAAGACCTGGTAAGTATCCCTCAACTCTCTCTTCCATTGGACTTCCTTCTGGGATCTTCACGCTTCACCTAGACAACTCGCTGCCTCAATTACGGAGAACCTGGCTGCTCCAGATAAAAAGTGGGCCCACACAATTCAACAGCCAGCACCAAATCTCATCATTCATGGAGGCGGCGAGGATTCAACACCAGAAGGATATATCGACGGAATGACGACGGAACTCCGTTCGTCCTTGTACTATAAATGGCTGCTGGTCCTCTCCCTCGTGGTCGCGAGGGAGTTCGACACCCATCCAGGGTTCACCAGGTGACAGCAGCCGAATCCACAATTATGAGACGGATGGAGGATCCGAGACAAGAGGAACGACGCCGAGAAGAACGAAGACAAGTGTAAGCCTCTTTCTCTTCCGTTCGTGTATTAAATTAAAATATTATTGTGTATGGAAATTAATATTGTGTAACGCCCTAAATTATTTATGTGTAATATGTATAGATGTATGTGTGGATGTATGAGATGAATATGTGTCCGTGTTAATTTCGTGTTGTCTAAATTATTCCGCGTAAGTTATTTCGTCGACTAGATTAATGACAATTTATTTTATGTATATTGACTCCACATACTTACCAACGACTCGATAATGTTTTATAATAATGACTCTTATTTATTTATATTCGCACTTCGACTTCGAGTATGTGGGTATGTGTGTGATACTGTGATTGATGGCTTTATTGACGAGTTCAATTATTTGTAAAATTCTAAATTTTAAATATATTTAATTGAATGACGACAAATAATATAATGACTTTTCATTTCAGCACCCAACGATTCCGATCTATAATTTTAATATTTATTTATAATGATGGACTATAATTGACATATAAATTTTTCTATGTTTGGACGATTCATAATGTTTTTGTATACATGACTCCGAATCGTTTCATAATTAGTAATCTCTTCAAACAAAATTTTAGTGTATTATACAAGAAAACAAATATATTTATTTCATCTAATATTATCAAAATGACATTATACCACATCAAAATATTAACCATACCTACAATTGCAATAGAAAATGCATGAATGTTATTATCCAAGACTAGTAAACCGTTTTTCATATATTACGACAAATATTTTCAGTAATAGTTGACTATCTACTACGGTTATGAAATATTTATGTCGTTGAACGTAACGAAGGATAGGAAGATATTCAAAACATTGATGGGTCCTTCTACATGCATGACGACGTCGATTTAGGTCATAGATGTTGTTAGTAAGGCAAAGGTCGTCGAGACAAGGTACATCGTCTAAGATCGTTAGACACACTAAATTCATAATTAAAGTCAACCATGTAAGATGCTATTTCAAAGAAAGGAATTGTAACAGTTTCATTAAATTCGCCATTAATGTAAGGAAATTTTAAAAAGATTTAGAAGTACGGTTTCACATTGAAACGTAAAAAAAATTAGATGGCTCGCAAACCAAAATCAGAAACATATTGAAAAATATGGACACTATTAAAAATTATGAGATATTTTTTAACATCGGGATAGTTTCTGGGCACATTATTCCGTTCTAGTAAATTGAATTAAGCAATTTCAGTTATTCTAGATCATGCAAGACTCTAAATTTATGACATCCATTAAAATAGATCTAAACTTTTACAAAGAATATTGCAACTATTGTCTAATTGTTATTAATGTTGGATTAATTTTGTTAATGCAAAACTAGAAACGACATGTGTTTTGAAAGTTTCTTGATGAATACTACGTACAATGGTGTGAAAAATAAAAACCATAATAATAGGAAAAAACCAATTTGCAGACAGAATATTACCAATAATAATAACAACGAAATCACTCATGACGAATTAAAAAATAATATTTTGTTTGTATTGCTTGCTTTCGCATACAGTAATGAACACCATGAAATATTTAAATGATAAACATTTTCTACAGTGCTGCTACAAGCAATAATAAACGTCAATTCTAATTTGCAACGAACTAAGAAGGGATATAAACAAGCAACAAAACAAGACTTGTACTTGTACGTGAAGAATACACAATTAGTAATAAACTTGTTTTTGTTTTCTTTTTGGTTAATGTATTTCGTAATAATGACGTTGAGTGTTACGTATAAAAATATTGCTTATATAAGGATAACATGCAAGACTTAAATCATCCCTGTATTTCGCATATACCCGATAAATATATATCACAACTAAATTGTAAAGAAAACTGCATACATCTCACTCAAAAGAAGAGTTTCAATAATAAATTGAGAATTATTCTTAGTAAAAGATATAAAATAGGTCATATTTAAACCAACAACAACTAAGAAAAATATCGCTATATAGCAAGAGGATTTAGCCAGACGAGAAGAAAATATAAGAAAAGAGGAAGAAGTTTTGATTGAAATATAAACTGAATAATTAAAACAGTCAAGGAAAGTTCAACACGAAAAATAGGTGTATTAATATGAAGAATAAAAGTGAACCATTACAAGAATAAGCGAGTAATATACCTACCAGAAAAATCTCCAAAACTGAAATTATGGAAAAGAGGGTTTTACAAATTGACTTGATTATCAAAGTAACTTGTGTAACCACAACAAGTGGTTTAATAAAACGAAATTATTTGTTTAATATATAACGTTTTAATAGTTACAAGAACTCCTTCAGTGGTTGACACACTCATCGAATAGATTAATCTCTAAATTTCGTGGAGTGAGAATTCACTCTTTGGTTAGCGAAAACTGAACAACTCTCCTGAAAAAGTGAATATTCAACTCTTTAAGAGTGAAATGTCAATCTAACAAGAGTGAAAATTCACTCTTTCTCTCTGAGTCGTGGAGTTGACAACTCTGGAGGAAAGAGTGAATTTCCACTCTTAATGAGTTGAATATTCATTCTTTCACGAGAGTTGCTCGGTTTTCACTAATTAACCCATTAACGCCCAAGCACAACTTTTTTTGCTTCAATTTCAATCAAGTATTTTCACTCAATTATTTCAAAATCGAAGTTACACGCCCTACTATTTTCGAAGTCGCTCTTCAGGATTGCGAGGTCAAAATTGAGTTTTACCCATCAAGAATTCCAATATGGCGCGGAATTTCAACAAAATTAAAAAAAAAATTGGTAAAAATGTATATTTATCAATTTGCTTCGAACTGTGAAAATATTGCATGATTCTATTGAAACTATGCCCAAAAGTGCATAAAATATTTAAATTTTAAGGAAAAATTTTACTCTTCTACCCCACGAGGAAATGAATTTTAAATATTACAGTTTAGGATTTTTTTCTCGAAAACTTTCAACTTTTGGAAAAAAAATTGCAAAGAACAAAAAACTCTCAGAATTCATCACAGAATACACTGTATTTTTTCGGAATTTGTCGTAAATAAATTAAAATATTGAAGATAATGTTAAACAAAAATATTCTCAAAATATCATCAAAAAATTTTGAAAAAATTACACTATATTTTTCTATGAATTCTAAGAACTTTTCATTCTTAGCATTTTTTTTAAAACCGCTCATACTTTATGAGTAAGGGCATCCAGAAATTTTTCAAACAAATTTTCATTGTTGATGCCATGTTGAGGTCGTCAGAATGATGTGGGGTATAATAGTAAAATTTTTCCTTAAAATTCAAATATTTTATGCACCTTTGTGCATAGTTTTAATAGAATCGCAATATTTTACTAGCTCGAAAAAAATTGATAAGTATAAATATTTCCCAATGTTTTGGATTTTTTTTTAATTCGGCGCCATATTGGAATTTATGATGGCTGAAACTCCATTTTGACCTCGAAATCTTGATGAGCGACCTAGAAAATAGTAGGATATGTACCTTTCAATTTAGTTGAACTTTCATTTTGATACGAAATGCTCGATTGAAATTGAAGCAAAAAAAGTTGTGCTTGAGGCGTTAATGGGTTATTAATTATCAACAAATTTAGAGATAATTATAATGACAGAGTCGATATAAAAGTTTTGAAATTCAAAAAGCGTCTAAATGAAAACGAATATAAATCAAGTTCGACTAAAATACTTGAGACAACTACCAAAACTAAAGCCTTAAATAACAAACATATATCCTGATAAAACAATAGAGAAATTAATATTTAGAAAACTGCTTATTAAAATAGAAATAAAAACAAAAGTATGCATGATATTTTCCAACTAAGATGCTACGCGATCTAATTCTGAACTAAAACCTGCCAAACTTTTCCTACAGATTTGGACTATTATGAAGTTATATTATACTATTATAAAGTTTCAAATTAAACAACCGCGAACCAATTTTAAGTATATAATAAATGTTAGAGTGATACATCTTCTTTCATGGGACATGGCTCATAGAGAGAAGAACAAGCGAATTCTTTAGCAAAAGATTCTTTACTGGTTCTCCGTATGGAAAAAGAGAGATAATATCAATAATGACAATAACAGCAGCAACAAGAACAACAACTCATAGTTATAATATTTTCAAATATCTATCGGTGTCCATAGTTTTGTTATTACTTATATTTTTGTAATAGAACATCCAGAATAAAGATTGAAAAGATAACCTAACTATAATTAATTGTGATTAGTACGACCAATCAATTCTTCCGGCTATAATATGTTACTTTTCAAAGGGATTTTACGGGCCCTAACTGGGGTCTCAGGGTAATTTGAAATCAAATAAATTACATATTCTTTGACGACATATCAACTAAACAGATCAGTGGTATTAGTGTGATTTCTTTGAAAATTTCAATGTACTTCGATTTATAATAAATGGAGCCAGGATACAATTCAGTTTTTGAACATTTAATATTTGTTCTGAACTGTCCAAAATTAACGTTAATTCTAATACATAATTCTATGTCTACGCAACTTATCAAATAGTATTTTTCCTTCTAGCGGATGTAAAATGCCATTTTACGCCTTCGAGAGACATGCTGTCTGAGGCATTCTTTTTTACTTCCTGAGGGAAGTATACGATTTCTCTTTATGGCCGGGAGGATAGCGGCACCTTTCTTCCCGCTTGCGGTGTGAAGAAAAGTCAAGTTTATGCCTCTAATTTTAAACTGGAACAGGTGGGGAACTCCTTTCCCAGTCATGTAATTTTCGAGGGCGCAAAAACTGAATTTACGCCCGGAAGGGCGAAAAATATATTTTTTAAATTCTTAAACTGCAGGAAATTTATTTTTGAGTCTATCAAAATTTAAGAATTTAATAAATTTAATTTTAAATTATAATTTATTCTTTGAGACTTTCCTTTCGTTGTCAGTTTTTCTTTCTTTTACACCCTATTTTATAAACCATCATTTTGAGAAATTCGAAATGTTTGAAATCTTCAATGAATTGTGAAATTCTACGATGTTTTGGTGAGTTTGATGGGGTATGAAATGGCAAATGTCTCTAACGTTCTTTGGTGTATAACATGTGAACCAAATTGTTAATAGAAGAGGAATTCACAAAATGGATTTCATGGGAATCTTTAAATTAATATATAATCGGAAACTATCAATAAAAATGTCACTCCCAAGACTATAAATAGTGCCAGATACATCTGACATCCGAAATTAATTCTAATATGAAATTTAGTGTATGATATCTGAACTGTGTATAAGTTACAATAATAAGGCCGGTAAACGTCTAATTTGAATCTAATTGTCATTTGCATAAGTGGCTTTCGAGTCTCCATGACGGTATCGCACGAAACGCTTGTTCATCGTTCGTTTGCTCGGTGTTTTAAACTCAAATCATGACTTTTCCGGGCAGGAGCTTACGTTAACTTTGTTCGCATTATGTACTTCCTCTCGCCTGCTCCGTAATAATTGTTAGTCGTCGCCCCGCTGCTTCATAATAAAACTTGCCGATATCAGTTTATTCGAGCGTAAGAGCGACGACCGACGTTAGTCGTGTACTTGCAGCCTTCGTGCACATGCACATATATACGGCCAAGTCGACGACTATGTATCGACTTCCAAGCTGATTACATTATAAAGTGAGCAACGTTTCCACCCGTCAGCGGAGCCTCCGCCGTAACCCATGTATAACGTTACGTGCAAATATCGTGTAAAACAGTCCTTACCGTAGGTTAAATCAGGAAAATGAATTTCTAAACGAGAAATAACACTTTTTGGATACTTTATTTTTACACTAAATCAAAATTTCAAATTTTATGGAAAATTTTCATTAAAATCGTACGTCAGTGATTTCACCACGTAACGCAGTTAAATGCGATTTTATTGAAGCAACGAAAACCGCCATCGTAAAATATGGTCTTTAAAAATGCGACGTAATAATCAAAGTTTTACTGGTGTGCGTATATTACGAAAAAATATCAATATAAATCACTTTGTATCGCTAGATTGCATAACAGTTTTCCAATACTCTTCACGGTGTAGTACCGAGCATGTTCACGACTACATTACACATTTTTTTATAAACGCTTTTCACTAATTCTACGTTTGCAGTTATTAATAACAAAAATGTCATATCCGCTGAAACTCGAAGACAATTGTTTGGAATATTTTTTATGGAATTGTAAATTATACTATTAAAAAAATCCAGCAAAATATCATACAAAACCAGGACACTAAAGAGTCTGATTGTCAGGTTGGTGAGGTAATGGAATCTTCATATTGGATTCGTAAAATGTTCCCAAAAGCCCGAGTCGGGTTTATGAATGTCGAGTTTTGATGTGACGAGTTCGTGATATGTCGGGTTCAAGAGATGTTCCCAAAAACCCGACTCGTGGTTTTCAATATCGGGTAGTTAAATCGCATTTTTTAATGTATTGTTTTTAGAATTTGGGTTCTTTATGAGGTGTTCCCAATGATCTGAAACCATTTCTTGAAAGGCGGGTATTGAAATGTCGCCGTTTTTTTAATTTTAATTAAGGTCTTACATGTCAGGTTTTGTAAAGTATAATTTTTAAAGTGGTCGTTGTTTCATTTCGCATTCGTGGATATGGAGCATTGAGATTTTAATTATCTGGGTTTCGAATATCTGGTTTTAAAAGAGTCGGTTTATAAAATTCTTTTCTTGTACCTTTTAACAATGATACAAAAACCGACAAGTAAAAAAGGCGACAGGCATAAAACTTACATAAATTTACTATCGGTTTTTCAACCAGTACCCATCTTAATCACTATTAAAATTGGGAATGCATTTGTTTCTACGGTATACATACGTATATTGACGAGTATTTAGAATCATTGAGATTAATATGGATATTGCACAACTAATAATACTAGAAAATTAGTATAATTTATTTCTTAGGCATTATGTATCTGGGGGTATTAATTAATCTCTTTAATGTTTAAGTTCCAACTTACGTAGCAAATTTTTGGTACATTGTGTTATATTGTTTGTGAAATCAACATGTAGTTGGACACAGAAGTATTATACTTCTAGTCAAAATATACAAATAAATAATAATGTACGATGTGGGTCCAAAAACCGACAAATCAAAAAGCAGACAGTCAAAAAACCGACAATCGGAAAACCGGCACTTCAAAAAAATGACTGTCCGCTTATCGATATGTCGGCTATTTGAATGTCGGCTTTTTGACTGTCGGCTTTTCGTTTGTCTGCCTTATTACTATCATTTTTTTAGCCGTCGGCTTTATATTTGTCGATTTTTCGACTCGCAACCATAATATGTCCAGTTTATGAATGTCGGGTTTTGTAATAACTGGTTTTTAAGTTTCTTTTTTTTCATTTCGGATAAATAAACATCGAGATTTTATCAAGTTTTTTTATGCAAGCTTTTTAAAATTACAGGTTTTTATAGTGTCAAGTTTTTTAATGTCTGGTTCTTATACGTCCTGTTATTTATGTGTTAACAACAAACGATTTTAATATAAAATAATCAAATAGCTGCATATAAAACATTGTTCACTTAGTTATAGAATGTACAAAAAATAAGTAACAACAGTCTTGTTTTTCGAATAACTGACAAATCAAAAAATCGACAGGTCGAAAAACCGACAGTCAAAATACCGACATTCAAAAAAACCGAAGAAAAAAATCCCACACGTCAAAAAACCAACTATCGTATTATCACTGTGACTAAAAGTCCTCGCAGGACTATCATTTCTGATTTTTGAAAAAATGAAGGCCATACTTTTTAGAGATTCGATGCTCTGGGATGGTTGTTGGCAAACAAAATTCCATGTTCTTTCATCAAAGGTATTGAATCTTGTTTGGTATTATTTATATATAACGCGTATGTTTTGATATTTTATTTCAAAGAAGTCTACTTGTTTCTCTGATATAAATTGAATATCATTGAATGCATTTTATGAGATACACGACCCAACTTTGATGTGCAATTCGGTTTTCCTACTATAAGCTTTTCGACGTGTCGGCTTTTTGCCTGTCGCCTTTTTGACGTGTCGGCTTGTTGCCTGTTGGCTTTTTGTCTTGTCGGCTTTTTGCCTTTCTGTAATTTGACAGTCGGTTTGTCGACCTATCAGCTGTTTGATTTGTCGGTTTTTCGACCCGCACTCTTATTTTGTATATAAATATACGGAGAGGTTGATGAATAATACCTTTAATATGTGGAGGACTCTATTAATAAAGTTTTGACTTGAAGCTTATACTTAAACAATAATATAATGTAGTATAGGAAACCAGCAAAAATCAGAAAGCATTGAAGAGCCTGATTTTTATTCATTTCGATTCGATATTAGCTTTTTTTACTTGGAATGTTATTTATCTTATTCAATTGCACTGTTTAGATATAATATATTATATTCCGAATATTTATTGCAAATTAATAAATAAAATCGAACTTATGTCAATTTATATTTCTACGTTAGTAGAAAGTAGTGTATTTCCCTTTTTGTATAGGGGAGAACGGGGTAATTACGACAGGTCGGATAATTCCGACCCCCCGTAATATCTCGCTTATAATATGACATCCCGTAATGTTATTGAAATTTTGTGAAAACACTGATGAGTACAACTATTTTGATTGCGGTAGTTGTTTATTTACTTTGCATTGAACCATGTGGCAGTGATGTTATTGTTTCTTACTGCGCTAATTTAGAAATTGTAGTATTATAAATAAGTAAATATAGTTTAAAATTATTGTGCAGACGAATCAAACGTAAGTAATTTAGAAAGCCTTAACCTTATATTTAATGAAATCAATTTGGTTTTTAGTGAGATGAGAGTGTGTTTTTAAGTACGTGTATTTTTTTTAAATAACGAACGTGCAGGGTAATTCCGACCCCTAATGTACGGGGTAATTGCGACTGTCCTTTTTCGAGTTTATTTTCGTTTGCTTTTTATCACAACCATATTATGCAATATTATGCATACATTGTATATAATGTATCACAAATGTGTTGATTTTTTTTCCTTTCTACATTTCGACCACAACATTTGAATTTGCTTCGCTTGTTTTCTCGTGCGATATTAGAAGTGACTATTTGCGTTTTCATTTTTGACCAACAATGTAGAGTAGGTATGTGATCTATGTACGTAGTGTTGTACATAAACTAGTTATTGTGATAGCAAAATATTATCTTCTTCACTTATTATTAATAAATGTAAATTAAGCCTATAAATCACTATGAAATTGTGCTGAAAATAAACGCGGTCGGAATTACACCTTTTGGGTGTCGGAATTACCCATACTTTGACAGAATCTGAAGAATTGAAATTTTTTACTAATGGGGGTAAAATCCTATAATAGACCTATAACAAGGTATTAATAATATCGATAAATGTTTACCCATGCAATACACTTTAACAAAGCATAACGTACAAATTCATTAAATCGCATTCTCTACCTCAAAAATCAATTTCGCTTATGTAGGTCGGAATTACCCCGTTCTCCCCTACTGTTTAACTCATTGATCATGTGTACTGTTTACAATGTTTCTTAAATATGTTTATATTACCTTTTTATGTTATTTCGAAACTGAAATGAGTGTACTATTCTTTAAATTTGAGACAGTGAAAATTCACCGAGTTTCAGTGAATTGTCACTGATTACCATAGTGAAAAAGGAGCCACTGAGAAGCAGTGAAATTTCACTCTTTCAGTCAGGGAAATTAGGTTGCTTTATCAGACAATAAAATTCATTTACTTTAACGCGAAACAGTGAAATACGGTCACAGTTACACTATTTATGCAGCGAATATGATGAAAATCACTAACCCAGAAGTTAGTATTCATTCACTGATTAAAATAGTGCATTTTTCACTGTTTCGAATTGGGAGAGTGTATATTTCTGGTAAAAATAAACTATCCAAATGTTGATTTAATATATTCTTTACGGTTTGGTGTGATACTACTGTACTTTTATACGTTATTCAAGGGATTATTTTAAGAGGGTAAAATTCTGACTGCATGTAATCAAAATAGTCTAGTCTATTATAGATTTAGTGAGAGCAGTAAAATCATGAAAGTATCAATGGAGCTTTTGTCTTTTGGAGTACCAAAATTTAATATTTAAGTCATTTACATGACATATATGGGCATTGTTCTAGAATTTTTAAACTTTATGTTGTCGCTCATTATGATACCTTAAAAATTTTAAATATAACTTTGCAACACTACAGATCAACAAATTTTTGTTCGTTTTACGTGTAATAAGTGTTTATTACTAATTACCGATATGTAGAAAACAATGAGAGTAAATAAAAGTAGTGAATTTGCCTGTTTTTGGTGCGCGACACTCACTACATCTTTTCAGTTTTAACACTGAAACTTTTTGAACCTTTTTTTTTATGGTCTGTGGTTTTTTGTGGAAGTATTTGGGGATGTAAACAAATGAAAAATCCTTAACTTAATGATGTGCCTCACTGTGAAATAAAATTATATACCTTCAAACTTGCGAGATTACATTTTTTTATAGTTGACAATTTAGCAATCAACATTAGATAATTTTTTCCACATTGGTTTTTAAGAAACCACAAAACAAGGGGTACATTATCTATATGATAAGTAATTTGAGCCTTTGTCCGAATGTGTGCCACCAATACATAAAAAATGCGACCACGTCAAACTTTAAATTTCCAAGCGAAACTCACTTTGAAAAATCAAATTATTTAATGGCACATCTACAATTCAGCTTCTAAGTACTTTGGAATCATTGTGATCTTCTCTCCTATGTTATTAAAGTATTTATAACTTTTGTGTTTTTTTTAATGCAACAAAAAACACACTTTTTGACAATAATAAAATGATTATTCTTTACAAATCGTTTTAATTTTTTTGTATCCTTAATGTTAAATCATGAATTTGGATTTCAAATTTTAATGAAAACTGACTTTGGATTTGTAATCAGTGGCCTCAAAAACCCTAACATATCAAATTTTATAAAAATCAAAGAAATTTTGTAAAAATAGTCCGCCATATTTAATCCATTATTTTAAATTTGAATAACTATTAACTAGACGTTTAATTTTATATACTAGCTTCTAAAAATTAGGCCATAAGCAAAAGAACTGAATTTTTTATGTATATTAAACGTTACAAAACTAAAAACTAATTTTGCGAGTAACGTAACATGTTACATTAAAAAAAAATACATTGTGTATAAATGAGTCACGCAAGATTTTTCCTGTCATTTGATCAATTCTAAAGCCAATAAAATTAATTTCATGGATGTGCCTAAAAAAAATGCAATTTTCTTCAACCTCAAAGTTTAAAAGTTCTAGAATAATGCCCATATTTGAATTTTTTAATGAAATCTATATCAGTAAATCAATAGAGATGCTTCTTTGTGTCTGTTTTTTGTTTGTCAACTTTCATATATAAACTTGTGCAAAAGATAATCTTGTGGTATGATATTATATAGCACTTCAAAATAAAGCATAAGTCTAGTAATCTTCGAGTTGTTGGTAGCTATAGATGAGAAGTAAGTTGTAAAGCAATACTAATAAAACAGAATTAAATATTTAACGTACAAGAGCAACAATAACCAATAAACACAAAAATTCTCATAAGATTCTATACAAGAAAAAGTTAAACTTCAGTTATTCTTAGAACTTCGAAGTTTAGACCATCCTATGAGAATTATAATAGTTTAATTGATGATTGCCCTTCGCGTTCGTAGAATATTTCTATATTGTTTTTGGCGTTTATTGATTGACTTTTCCTTTAAATTATCTACAACTCAAAATCTACACTCAGGGATTAATCATACGGATTTCAATGTAAAAATCGACATAAAACAAGCACTTTTTGCTATCCATCTTTAAAATTTAAAGGCTACAAAATAACTAAAAGCTGCTTAACGATGCCCAGTAAATTTTTTTAATTCCCGATAATACCAGAGATTAATGGCGTATTACAGATGCTTCATTCATTAATAAAAAGCTTCCAGATACAGAGATATATGTATAGAATACCGTGATTATAAAATGACGTATCACATATAGCAAATCCATAAAAATCACATACGTTTCCAATAAATGTTTTGTGTTTAGTGCAACGCTTAGGGTGCTATCAATATACCTACAAAACCATATATTATACCTCGATAGATGTTTTAAATCAAATTTGCAATAAACGTCACATATCAATTCTAGTAAATGTTAGGTTAGCTGTAAATTTCATGCTGATTATGCATTGTTTTCAATACTACATTAGTATTAGCATTTATTACATAAAGTTTAGAGAATTATTGAAATTGCGGGCAGGATTATATCTCAAATGAAATATCATTCAATCAAAAACGGATCAGGCAAATAACTAAATCGATAATATTTGCATTACATGAAAACTCCAGAGATTCTACGACACATTAATAATATTCTACATGCGATAAATCAACAATCGTCAGTCGAAACGGTGCTACGAAGAAGAGTAGAATTTCCATTATTCAGGTCGCATTGAAAGTGACAGCTGGTCGATTTAGAAATGAGCACAGCTTGAAAAGAACAAAACCAATCAACGCCTTTGTTTTTAAGGCCCGAACTCTAAACTATCGTCACTCCCTGATCGATTCACGCTACATATTGCAATCTGCAAGCATAAACAAAGTACAATCTAACTGCTTTGTTTTAACGTTGCGGTATTCTACTGACACGAATTCTTTGAAAAACTCGCGAACAATTAATGAAACCCGGATCACAAAAGGAAGCATTCTGCTTCGATTCGGATGATTTGATCGTTTTTGAAATTACGGATTCTTTTCAGCTAATTGCCCAAGATAATTGATTAATTTACTATGAAGAAATGATTAAAAATGTTAAATATTTAAAAACACGATTTATTAATTGTTTATTGTTATTAAAACTACAACATAATTACGAAATATATATTTATTTCTATTTTTTCGCAAATAATATACGGACTAAATTTCTCTATTCAATTTGTGTCACATCTTTGCTTCGTCAAATTCGTCGTCAAATTTTCAAGGATAATTGACGACCCGGAAAATTGCCTTTTTGTAAACGGCTGTTAACCGCGCTGGGAGACGGAAGTACGGGAAGTCGAGGACATAATCACGACTATTCATATTCGAGGCATTCGTCCATTTGTATGTATATAGTTAGTCCGTAGTTTGCAGAAGTTCCGAATGTTCAACGCGTTTTCATCACTGACCTCCATGAGATCGCAATGGGAATTCCGGTCGAATGGCGAAGCTGATCTTGTAAGATCCATGAAACCTCAACAAAGAGACGAAGTTCAACCACCATCTTGAAGTCAGTAATACATAAATGTTGGAAAACGTTCAACCCATTTCCTGAATCCCCAACTCCCTCGTTGAAATCTTGAATAAAACGGAAACATATTCAATTCTTTAAAAAATACAGAATTAAAAGTTAATAGAGATCTTTTATTTTTAAGAAACATTACAGTAAAAAATAAAGTTTTACTCTAAAAATTAAATTTTCGCTACTTTGCAAAGAGAATCAACAAAAGGTAAATTTAATTCTCGTAAATACAAATTTAAGTTTCATGTCGAGAGCGTAAGTTCTTTATTTTCTTTCGCATCTTTATCCTCTGTATAAACGAAGCGGTGTACTTAGTAGCTTCGTGTAAGCGGAAAGATGATGAATAGGCTGTCGTAAAGTATAACGACAGAGAATTTATCAATGTCATTTTCGTTCGCCGTCGCGTATGCGTAGCGGAAATTTTTTAAACACGCACTTAAGTTTGATTCGCGTGAAAAAGCCGATGTAAGATTATTATATATGAGACCTTTTTTGCAGTTGGTCCATTGACGGCTAATATCATGGGTGCTAATCAACCACTTTCAGCGGGGAAAAGGTACGACCTCGTTTGCTCTACTTCCGGTTCTCGGCCACCTGCTGTCATTACCTGGTGGAAAGAAGAACAGAGATTGATAGATGCCAAAGAAACCGTAAGTGTCTTTATCAAGTTTAGACTATATTATTCGGCAACCGTATTTCACAATTAGAATGAATTTAACTAAATCAATTACACAGGTCAACATGGTTTTGTTGTTGGGAAGCTGTGGGTCATTTCCGACGTAATTTTGTGCGTAGAATCAGAATCCGAAGCCAGAAGTGGGCCATCAGAATTTTGAGATATTTGAGGTTATTTACGCTTAAAACGATTTTTTTTCTATTTTTGAGGTCATGTACAAAAGACAAAACATTTTTAGTTTTTCATTTTGTTGGATCATGTGGTACTACTCTTTTTCTTTAATATGGGAAGCGCATAATTCCATTACGACTTTTCTTCACAAAGATACGCCAATTTGAAATTACGATATACATGTAAACAAATTTACCTTGAAATGCTCTTGGAGAACAAGCTCAAGGTCAAATTCAATGTCACGAAACCTATATAAATAGAAACAGCTATATAAAATATGGATACTAATACCACGTTTCAGTATTGTGACTGTTTTTTGATAATGTAAATGGAATATATCTCACAATTTCAAAACGGCCGTAACTTTGTAAGAAAAAATCTTAGGTGATCGAATAAAACCTCATTTTGAAGGATAAAGGTAGTACTAAAAGATGCAAATAATATAGAAGACCAAAGAAAATTGTTGCGTCCTGTACATGACCTCAAACATAGCAAAATAACGGGTTTTTAGAGTACATGACCTCAAATATCTCAAAAACCTGACGTCATGAACCAATTCTGACTTTGAGTTTGGATTCTACACATGCAATTACGTCGGAAATGACCCACAGCTTCCCAACAACATTCAAGACCCTCTTTTTTTTAGACCTGTGTTATTTATTTTCTTTATTTTTCTAAGGCTTTAATTCGAATTAACACATAAAATGGGAAAATCTTAGAAAAACGTAATTTTTTTGCGAATTTCAATTCATTTCCGGCCAATGACATCGATAGTGGCTAGGGCGTTCGCGATCGACAATTTCGGTTCCGTTACACAAACACACTCGTTCCCTCACACACATACGCCTATATATCGCACAAGCTTCAAATACCTCGCGGGCCTTCAGGCACCGACCTGAAAACGGCGTATACAAATAGAGACGAGAGTACAAGCTATAGCGGGCAGGTATTGAATGGTCCAAGAAATAAGCGAAGAATCACGAAACTGAACGTAACGCCGTTTCCAGACTTCCAGCGACAAAAACACGACCAGCAGCGTTTTATCCTTCACGGCGAGCAAGCAGGATGCTGGCAAACACTTGTACTGCCGTGCGGAAAACTCGATCATGGGTACCCCACCATTGCAGGATTCCTGGGAGCTGGAAATACAATGTAAGTTACCTAAAAGCCCATAAATCTTTTAGAAAATATAATTATTTGATGATCAAATAATCAATTTTTACAAACTGACTGAACAATATCCATGATCAATATGTATGGCTAGAATACGGTGCATGGTGATAAGTCCTAATACTAGTATAATATTTGCCAGTTGTAAATGATGTCATATTTATTATATTGAAACCTGTTGATGGCGACTTCCATTATCGTATAAGCTTCACGAATTTTCCAAGATGAAATTAAATACCAATAATGCTATTAGTATCCTAGTTATTATTTTATTAGAACTCTTGAGCACTGAGATAATGAACATGTTCTCTTTGCCTCAGATATACCAGAGACTACCATTCGATTGGGAACTTCACTCAATCCGAACGCGATTCGCGAAGGGAGCGACGTCTACTTCGATTGTCTGATAAATGCCGAGCCGCCGGTCTACAAAGTCGAGTGGAGGCATCAGGTATACCCGATACAATTGCTAACACATGACAAATTGATTTCTCGTCAGCTCCAGACGGCAACGTTTGAAAACCTTTCGCTCCATTACAGGGGAAGACCCTCAATCACAACATACCCCTAGGCGTCATAATAAGCAATCAGAGTCTGGTGCTCCAAGGTGTACACAGGGAAAATGGAGGAAACTACACATGCGTCGGTTTCAATACGGAGGGTGATGGCGAGAGTTCGCCCTTTTATTTGAACGTTATGTGTGAGTACATTGGCTTCTGTGCGGCCCACTGGTGCCAGCAGTGGAAGCACGCACACAAACAGACTAATTAAAGACCCTATTCGCAACACTCGTCCTATGCTCTTTAATTACACTGATTGTGCCGTAAATTAAAAAGAAACAGTCCTTTATCTCAATAATCACTAGGATTTCATTTATGGAGGATTCTTTCAATCTTCACTTTTTCCATTGACGCATCGATTCAGACACTTTTCCCTTTTAATTCGTATGGCCATTGAACTCGGGCCATTCATTTGTTTGCATTTTACAGATGCCCCTACATGTAAACCGAATCAAAAGAAAACTCATGGCGTGGCGAAGCAAGAGAAGGCCAACATATCATGCCAAGTGGACGCTAATCCGCCAGAGGTGGAGTTCCGTTGGACGTTCAATAATTCCGCTGAAAGCATCGATGTGAAAGCTGGACATATCGCCAAATCTGGTACTTCGTCGATTGTGTCATATACGCCGTCGAACGAGCTGGATTATGGAACGTTACTTTGTTGGGCAACCAACCGAATTGGATCCCAACAAGTCCCATGCGTTTATTTCATTATACCCGCAGGTATGTTGTTATCCTTGATAGTTACTCTTAGTAAGCTCTGAAAATTGCACATCTATTTTAAATAAACTATTGGTACAGTCGCAATCGGTAACAGATTTTCCAGATCCATTGTTGATCGGATTTTGTATTCACATTAAATTCCAAAGAATTTTCAGCTCAGGAATCCTTTTGCGAAATCAATATCAATGTAATTTAATTGTTTCCAGGACGACCAGACATGGTTCACAATTGTACAACGTCCAATACTTCCAAGAATTCCTTTGCCGTACGATGCACCCCAGGGTTCGATGGTGGTCTTCCTCAATCGTTTCTGCTAGAGGTCAGGGAAAGCAACAGTCAGGAATTGCGAACGAACTTGACCTCGATTGTACCACAGTTCAGCGTCACTAATCTTGATGCGGGTGCGCTTTATCAGGCGTGTATATACGCTTATAATGATAAAGGCCGCAGCGAAGCGATGGTCGTACAAGCTGGGACTTTGAGTCTGCCGGAAAAGCAATTAACGTCAGAATCAGGTGCGCTTAGTGTGGTTAGCTCTACCTACTAGCTTATATCTGACTAGACGGTACTGTGTTGCAACGGGTGCACATGTATCCTGGCGAGAGGGTTCGGAAAAACACACGGAAATTCACATTAATGCAACAGTAACAGAGCTTAATCACTTTTCAGCTTAATCTCAGAAGTTTACTTGTTGCGCGATGTATTCCATTGTTTCGTCATTCTCCGGGTTTAAATAAACCCCAGATTTAAAGAATACAAAAATTATTTTTAGTTATCATTTCATTAAAAATTTATTTTATCGGATGACTGTTACTTTTGGTAATTTTACTTAGAATTAATAAAATGTTCATACTTTCAGAGAGACCACGCCATCACGTGAAACTGACTCCTATGTTGAGTGTCATGATCGGCGTAGTTGCCGCTTTAGTAATTGTAGCCATCATCGTCATGATCGTGCTGCGAATTCAGCACACCCATGTGGAGGATCATGACAAATCGCACGTGGAAGATAACGGGAAGACCACCAAGGCCGTTCCTATTCAAAGAGAGCTTCGCTTCCGAGAAGATGGTAACCTGATAACCGACGAAAAACACCCATCCAGTCCATTCCGAAAAATGGATACGAATGGCGATGTTAGCGAAAGCGACGAGAAAAATCCCGACATCATTCCCCAGCAGATAGCGGGTATGTATCGACCTGTCCAGCGACCTTTTTCTAGGAAGAAACCCTCGTGACTATTTTTCTTCTTTTTACGGAAAAGGTGACGAACCATCGGAATACCTGAGGAAACGTCGTCTAGTGTCAACGATAGAGACGTCACCTTCTCGCAGTTTGCTGGAGCGTTCGGCAGTCGCTGCTATCGGTTCTCATGGGAACTACGTCGGGTACTGCACAATTCGCAGCGGAATGCCACTTCGTGAACTTTCCAACAATACTGCGAAGCATAAGAGTGTGAGTATCGAAAAAATTTAATAATTCTCAATATTCTTTATATTTCAGTACCCAAGTATTTATATATTATTATTATTTTATTTTTATTTGATTTTATTAATGTGTATCTTTGAAAAATATTTATACAAAGCTATTAATATGAGTTACGTTAATAAAAATTGAAACTCAAGGAATTATGATAAAAATATACACGTAATACGAATGATTACAATAATCGAAAGATTGTCCATTTCCAAGACGGATTCGAGGAAAATGTCTTTAAATATTTAAGCCTCAATTCCCAGCTTTCTGAGTTCGTTCAGGAAAATGTGGCGTAACTTTAAAAGTTTCCCAAGTTCAACCTTATCTAGCTACGAAGTTATCTTTTCGAGACGTAATAACAAAAAAGAGTTTTTAAACTGGAAAGTTCACTACCCGCTCATTATTACTGAATGGATTTATCTGTATCATTACGGCATGATATCCAACTTGTAGGATCATTCCAGACTAGAAGTTAGTTACGAATAATCAGCTAGTTCTTCAATTTGTGGTTATCTATGTAGTTTGATACCGATATAAGATTACCCGCTTTCTTTACTGTAACAGATACTGTGACAAGAAAAAGATCTTATTTTAAATAGCTTTTGCAAACAATTACTTACTAACGGTAGTGAAAAGAAGTCGTTCAAACTTCGTGTAAAATTATAAACCCTTATCTCGGAAATTGGGAAAGTTCCAACTCCAGGTCACTTTTTGTAAAATACAAAATTTCACAGCAATTTGAAATGTCCGTTTCTTTGTGTTAGCAGCAGGCGAAATTATACAAGTTGTTCAATTCCGATGCTTACTTAAGTAGCAACTGAGTTTTTAGAAAGAAATTGTTGAGCTTTAATTTACAGATTTATGTTAGATATGCGTTTTTTTTGTTATCTCAAGAACTACTACTTCGTTCCAATTCCAAGTTATTTTACTCATAAGAGGCCATCAGTAGTACTTGCAAGAAAAATTCTATTTGTCATGATCCACCAAATAATGGGGATGAAATAATTCGCATGGTTGTGTTACTATATTTTAGTTCGATCGAGAATTAGCGGGGGATGCAGTACGAGGAGTAGAGGTTCCCATATGATGAGTAGATTAATTCTTTGGCCTCAATAAGGTTCCACGAAAAATCGGACAGTGCCAGTTTCGGGCATAAACCCCGCTCATATACAATAGAGTCCCGGTATATTTACCCACTCGTTTCCTTGCCTTCCCCTTCCGTCTTGATATATTTACCAAAAGAAGGAGAACACCGCTTCTCCCACTCCTCACAGGTACGTTACGTTTGCTACGTTACAGCATGCCTTTCCTGAGGCCCCAACCCCCTAGGTGGGGGAAAAAGAGAGCGGCGAGAGGCAAATATAACGAGAAGGAACCGGTCAAATAGACTGTTAGAGGTTTATTTCAACTCAATGTATGATTTGCCACTTCCCTACAATGGAATCCAACATGGAATTCTTTTGAATGTCCTGTATCTTACTTAGAATCCCGCATAGGATTTTTCAGTAGATCGAAAAATTTACATAGTAAATCTCTTAACTATTGTTTTTCTTCTTGTACAGTTTCATCCCATGGTCAGCGAAGTTTATGAAGGCGGTTCATGCACTCTTCCGAGGCAACATTGGACTAATCACAGTGTTCAGTCAATGACAATGACAATGAGTCCTCCAGTTTTGTACACAGGTATGGGAGTGATGAACAGGACTTGTCAGAGCAGTGTACTTTTGCCGAAAGAGATCGAAGCGCGAACGGCAGGTCAGTGTTGCATACAGAAGCAAAAAGATCTGACAATAGCTACACCAGTCGTGGTGACCAAACGAGAAAGCTCTGTGTGACAATGTACCTGACAACCGGAGGAGTGGCGCGATACAAGTGTATAATGAAAAGCAGTACGAAAAAAAGCGCCGAATCGTGAATATGTAACGTGCACGAGATAAGATTGATCCTTCCCTCTGCGTTTAAGTTCCCTCGTCTTAAGAACAAATTCGGATGTTTCAGAAACATTGCGTTAAAGTTTCGGAAATATCTGGAATGTTTACTGCTTGCACTCTGTCGCAGTAAAATCACTACCAAAATCGAACACTTTAATATTTTCGAATATTTGCGGTTGCATGAGAACACACGTGTAGAGTTTAACGTAAAGAGCACGTGGTTTTGCGATAGCAATTAGGAAATGTTTATTTATTTTTAGCACTTAGAGTTTCATAGACAGCGATTATACTGCGACAACTCCTCTCGCTCCTATGACCCGTAATTTCATTTCCTAAATTGCGTTCGTGATCGACTGTACATTAACCACGTTTCTAAGTTCAATCAAGTGCCCTTTAACCTTGAAGGAAGCTTATAACGGCTACGTACTTGAATTATAAATGTGAACCAATGCCGACGGTAAATTACCTGTGTGCGTGAATGCATGTGTGAGAGATTGAGAATTGTAAATACTTGAACATGAGAATATTTTATACAGATCGCTAGGGTTAACGAAATAACTCCTCTTTTACTGGGCTGTAAAATTTATATAGTTGACTTAAATATGTATGTAAATGTACATGTATAAAATGCGACGGAACCGGACCAGTGCCAGAACTCCGTAAATTTTGGGCAAATGGACAGTGATGGAATAAGGAGCAATGTTGATTTGCTGAACATGTTGCATTTGACAACTGTACACTCCCAAAAATCAAGATTTTGAAAAACTACGAATTGTACATGATCCAAATTTTAGGGATTACCTAAACAGTTGGTTTGTGTTGTATTGTGAAGGTGTATACTATAATACTTGTACATAAATTGCATCTGCTTAAAATATAATTTAAAAGGTTAGCAACGAAAACAAATATTCAAAAAACCAAATGAAAAAATGGAGAATTTTTTCCTCGCATTTGTTTGTAAAAAGAAAACATTTTAATTCGGATGAAATTGAATTCGACTGAATGGATTTGGGACGATTTATGTGAGACATATCGTTACGTTTCGATCCCCGAAGTAAAGCGAAGAGCTCCATCACGCCTGAACTTGTAATATATAGTGAAATGTTTCGAACGGTTTCGTCAGGCATTGCTCCCGCTCCAGTCGCGAGACAAAGTAAACTGTAAAAAGTATACATTTTCTTCTAATAATTGTACGAAATATAACATTGTTTTTAAAGTCTCTAAACTCACTAATAGGCGCGCTGATTAAAGTTTCCAACTTGTTGTATATTATTGATATAGTCTTTCTATTACTGCCTGTTTAACGCATAATAATGTCATTGGAACTTTATCTGGTCATTGTAACCATTACGACTCGTGTAGCACTAGATTCAATTAAAAAGAAAAAATAACGAGAGGAAAAAACGACGTCATATCCACTTTACCGAGAAAAGTGTCGTGTGACTCAATTCATCCGCAGCAAGCGAATCATCCCCAAAGTGGGGGAAAAAGAATAAATTTGGAACCTTTACGACATAGAATGATACAATTTGACTTGCGTTCTAATTTATTGCGTGAATTGTTTATACCTGCCAATGAAGATCATCGTTTTCCGGCGTCCTGGACGAAAACGTAATTCTTGGCTTTGTTACGACGTTACTGCCACTTTTTAGTTTATTCGAATATTACACAGATTTCATATGACTCTAAGTTATTGTTCACAACAATTTGCACATATATATATGGGTGACGTTTACCGAAGTAAATTACTGTTCATTGCCATTGATGGAATTGATGCGAATACGCAAATGTACTATTTACCGAGATTAGGGGAGAAGAAGATGAGTTATGTATAAATGACAACGACGATTTCGCAGCTGATGGTAAGACATGTAAAAAAAACTTCCGAAACGAAAAGGAAATAAGAATTACGAAAATTGTGAATCATGTACATTTAAGTACACACAATATAAATAAACCAAACAGTCAAATCTGATCGCATACATTGAAATTTGTGTGAAAACCATGCTTCGTTGCGCATTCAACGACGTTTGTAGGCTTTGAAAATGTTGACCAAAGAACATTTCGCGAAAGCTCAATGTCTACAAATTGACTGATTGTTCGATAGAAATTTGAAGATGTTGATTGTTCGTGGTACGGTCACTTTGGCCAGCGGGCATGCGGTTTCATAATAACGGAAACACGATCGTTCGAGCTTGTGTCAATTTCGATTATCGAAGAATGCCGAATATTAAAGATTCGATACTTCACTCGTGCATATTATACATACTATATAGAGCTATTGTAAATATAATATACATAGTATGCACATCCCTAAAAGGTAACGTTAAGAAAGATGGATATTTTCGTGAATACTTGTATTCTCTAAAAATTAAGCGTTGCCGAATTATGGAGTGTTCAACCGAGGAATGACCAAATCTTGACATTTTTACAGTTTGAAGAAATCTTAACTTTCACTGCACTTTTTGATCATGAAATAGATTTTTTGCTATGGTAAATTTGAGAATACTCAGTTGTACATCTCTTTGGGTCTTGGGACTCTTGGGCATCCAGTAGAGCTTGGTTTTTCGGTGATCATAAAAATGAATCATAAAGGAACGTACTTCACGACAACATAATTTATTAAAAAAAAACTGCAAACTATCTAATCGTGGTGGTAAATTCCAATTCTTCAAACTTACTCTTTACTGGGAATCATAAACTATTGTATGGGAATGACGTTATTATTGATTTAATATTTTGTTTTTCTCTTGTTTTTATGATATCGACACTTCAAATCATTTCCTGTAGTTTTTCTTTGTAAGGTGAAGAAACCTGTAAACGATAAAAAATGCCGGCTTATTCTTTAAACTTAACCTATCTCCATGAATGTAAAATTCAAGACCGCTGAGACGCTCGAACGTTTTATATAAAGTTAGATATAACTGATTGACACACTTCAGTCAAGATTCCATTAAACTTTCAAGCTATATTTAAATTTTATTGATTTGCGAGAATAAACCAGCTAAAGGTACTTTGAGCACTCATTGAAAATGTTCAGGAAATGTGAAAAACAAGCAGGAAATGTGTATTCTTGTCGCAAAATTCTTTCTTTCCAGGAGTATTGACAAAAATATTTTTGTGAAATAAATAACTTCGTTAATTCGAGTCAATAATTACATACGAATACGTAAATAAATATTTACTTCGTTTGAAGTCAGCAAACTGTCAATTTTGAAACATATTACAATTGATATGATAAAATATTTTGTCTTAAGTAACAACAGTACATAAACAAAATTGAACAACATATTCGTTGATTTTTTGAAGATTTTTATCATCGAATGAATACGAAAGAAGAAAATGTTTCTTCTATGTATAAGAGTAACTAGACAAACCAAGACCGATACAACTTTTATTTGAAAACAATAATATTTAGTACTATAGTTGCACCCGATTTTAGTCAATTGTTTCGATTTTTTCAAAGACTAAGATTCAATATGACTTTACTGAACGAATTTTTTATTTTTCTAGATGAAATGGATACTTTTGTAAGGAGATAGCAAACCTTCACACAAAGCAATTATTTATAGTTCATTGTATAAAAACAGCTGCAATAAACTAAAAGATTTGGTCACCCGATTAATGTTAGAAATGATACTAAGGCATAAAGCTATATGTATAACGGCATGTCCATCGTCGCGAGATTTTAGCGATTTTGAAAAAAAATGAATGTATTGATATAAAAAAAAAGATAGAGCATCGTTTAGCTTTAGCGTTGTCTTGGAGTCGGGAAACGATCGGGACTGCAGATTTGTCTGATATGGTTGTTCACAGAATAAGTAAGCTGCCTAATCCAGTAACGATGAAAACCTTGGCTACAAATCTATACATTTGTGTATTTACGCCCTTAGTTCATTTTCACCCAATTTATATGTACTTACACCCTAAACTAGACACCCCTCTCGAGATACACGAAATGAAACTGTTCTTTTGATATTGTAAATATTCTGAAATAAATAATCATTTTTATTCAACGTTCCTCGCTGGTGTTTGCGTATAATTTATTTAGAAGAAGCAGTTATTGGTAAATTCTCACGAACCACGACATCATGATTTTTTTATCTTCATCAATGGGTAAGTTATTATGATTCTTGAATGAATAAATGTTACCTCTCAATATTTGCTCCCTGCCTGTTATGGGAAGTAGATGATATTCATAATTAATATGTGATCTTAACAATTACAAGACAAGACAAGACAAGACAAAAGTCCACAGCAATAAAATTCCATGGTGGAAATATTTATATTTTTTACAAAACATTCAATAATTTTTAATAACATAAGACATTATTTTCATGTAACTTTTCCAGTAATGGCTAAGAAACAGTTAACGACATAGATGACATCATTTATTTTCGAAAATTCTCGGTCAATTCTCAATCAATTTCGTTGATATTTTCTAAGATACCGCGTGTAGTAATTATAATTGTTTTTACAGAGCCCAAATTTTGAAAATGTTATGCAGTCGGCTTCAATTTACATTTTTGTATGGAAATTTCCTACCTGACAGGCGGACCATCTTAGAACCCTTTTAAGGTGGTGTTCTAAAGTGCTCCGCTGTTCAGGTAGGAATATAAGCTGAAAAACCTAAATTAAAAACGTCTGAATCTTCAAAATTCGGGCTCTGTAAGGGTAATTCTAATTAATATTTAGCACAATTAACGAATGCCAAAGAAATTAATAATAAATTATACGAGAATTATCGGATATGGGTTATTTTTACTTAGTTCCAATAAGTCTCGGGCAATTCTTTATTAATTTCTTTGGCATTCTGTAATTGTCCAGATTTGCAGGGTGTCCTAGAACTGGGTTTCGATATTTAAGGAGGTGATTCTCCATATTTCAAACAAAAAATTCCTCTACCAAAATTGGATCTAACTGAGACTCAGAATTGGAGTAACGGGTTATTGAAGTTTAGAAAAAAAATTAATTTTTTACAATAACTCCGCTCGCTGTTAAGCTATTTCAATGAGTGAGAGCTCATTTTCAAGTATTTTTTAAGCCCTATAATTCACCCATAATAGATTTTGATGTGCGACGCATGTAACTTATTTCGCCAAATAGTTAACGAAATCGCACGTAGAAAGAAGTTAAAGAGCTTGAAAAGTCAAAGAATTTTCCTCCCTCATACTTTCGATTTCTAGAAAAATTAAGTCCGGGGGACCACTCTTATGTCGTAGAACTGGCGAAAAACTCGTGTGGTACTAACTAAAAACATTCTAATACATTGAGGGTGTTCCCGCGGATTCAATTTTTATCGAAATCGAATGTATGGAGAGGGGGGGGGGCAAATTTGTTGTCTTTTTATGGTCTACAACTTCTTCCTACATACCATTTTATTAGCTATTTGGCGAAATAAGCTACAAAAATTTGCTGTTTTTCTGTTCTTGAGGCTATAACTTCAGATATATTCACCGCAGATTAAATGCTGTTATAGACCAGGAGCTAGTAGTGTGACTGATTTTTTCGCGTATGCAGATTAAATGGGGAAGTTGTATGGGTATTTCATGAACTTTAAGCGAATAATTAATCCACCTTCGACTGCAGCGGTGTTGCAAACGTAATAACTGTTTAAAAGAGTAAAAAAATGGCCAACACGGTTCAAACCTATTGGTTGATAAAAGGACCAAACAGGTCTTTTATTTCACGCCCAACGTTTCGACCCCTCTTGGAGGTCCTCCTCAGGGGCATCTATTAACAGATACATAGAAAAAAAAACATCAAAATATAACACACGAAAAAAATATGAACAAAAATATAAATTAAGGACATTTTCACTCATTACAACAAAATAATTATAAAGCAAACAACACGCACCTGACATGAGTAACCGTACGTCGTATACTAAATGTGTGACACAGATTACACTGACTTGTAAACATACACACACACACACCCACTCTTAGACTCGCAGTACAAACATAATACATAATTAAATGTGTCAATCCTATATATACAAATTCGTTACCTTTTAAAATACAATGTTATTTACAAATCATTAATTAAAATATTATAACTATTACTTAATTTTTCTGTGTCCGTTCTAAAATTTATGCTCGATTTTTGTTTTTTAATATGGATCATTTCTTTGATGTTACGTTTTTTCCAATGTGGTTCTGTTTCCAAAATTTCCACTTCAGCAAATTTAAAACTATGTCCTGTAATCAGCATATGCGATGTTAGTGCTGTATGACTAATTTCTCTTTTCCAATGATTAGTATGTTCATAAATTCTTTTTTTTAGATACCTTTTAGTTTGCCCTACATATGTAGCTGTACATTCACTGCAGTTTATCTTGTAAATTATATTCGATTTTTGTAATATATCTATCTCGTCAATTTTTGTTTTGAACAACGATTCCAAAGAGTTGAAACGTTTATTATATATTTTAATGTTAAACCTGTCATATATCTTTTTAATCCTTTGATTGAATTTATTGATATACGGTATTACTATACAATTTGAAAAGTCAAAAATTTGTCCTGTGTTAATCTCCTGTGTTTTTTGTCTATCTTTTAAAATTTTAATTCTATTGTTAATATTTTCTTGTATAAATTGAAAGTCATAACCATTCTTGTGTAAAAAAGTGTAAATATATCTTAAATTATTAAAATGGAATTTTTTTATTGGAAAGTAAAATAGCTCTGTCAACAAGCATTGAGATAATGCCACGTTTCATATGTATAGGATGATAAGAATTGAAATTAATATATTTCCCCGAACAAGTCGGTTTCCTATATCAATTAGTTAACAATATGTTCCCTTCTTTAAAAAAACGTACACCCAAAAACGCTAAACTGTTGTTTACTTCCAGTTCAAAAGTAAATTTAAGATCAGGATGGTAATTATTGAACATGTTGACAAGATATTCGATGTCATTTTCTGGATAAATTATAAATATATCATCCACATATCTTTTGTAGAGTGCAGATTTCTTCTCTAATTGGTTTAGAATTTCTTCTTCTAAATCGATCATTACTAAATCAGCCAGTGTAGGCGACAAAGGTGAACCCATAGGTGTACTTTTGTTTTGTTGGTATAGTTGTTTATTGAAGACAAACACCGTAGAATCCAAAATCAATGAAACTATTTTGATAATTTCCTTAACCGGGATTTTTGTAAATTGTTGTATCTCTAATTCTCCTTTTTTAAGGCTCTTAACGATTAGGTCAGTAATATCTTAACGGTTAGTAATAACTGTTTGTAAGAAAAACTTGTGTTTTTGAATGATGTGTTAGCGTATGCCAAATTTTATTCTTAAACTTTATCAGAAAGTACCCAGCAAGAACTAATTTGCATGCCATTTCCACGTGCAGGAAATTCTGAATAATTATTTCATCCTGCAAAAAAAATGTGCATTTCGAACTATAATAGCTTCATGTATACCATTTCGCAATCTTCTGTCTGCTGCTATGAAAGTCACGAAAAATAACTTTGCATACGATTTCAGCGTGCACATGTGCTTGTGGTGATTTTTGAAACTGAAAATTTTGTTGTAATAACATGGAACAATTAATTCGTACTCGGAAGAAAATGTATCATAAAGTGTATAATATTTAAGCTTAATTTAATGATCGGCATACGTTTTCAAATTGCAGAATCATCTAAAAAATAATTTAAACATTGTAAAAAAAAAGTACATTTTTGAATGACTAATTCACGTATGCCATTTCTACTAGTTATAGATTAAATGATAATATAATAGTATATTTATTTGCATACATGTAACATATGTACTGCGCTCGGAATCAGTGACTAAAATCATCAATTAGATAGTAAAATACTCTTGTCGCGCAATAACATTAAAAAATTAATTTGCAAATGCAACCTAACTCGAAATTAGTACTAGTATAGCAATTGTGAACATGTATTGACCGTCAGTACTGATTGAGTACTGACCCAGTACTGACTAGTGGTACCAAAAATAAAAATCATTGCTGGCTACTAGTACTGGATCAGTACTGATCCGCAACGACGGCAGCAATAAAAAATTTTGTACAATTTTTATTCTAGCACCACTGAATTTTTTTCAATTTTTAAAGATGTATTTCATAGAGCTAATTTTGAGCGAGGTACCTCCCCTTAATGATATGTAATCAAAACATTTTAATACTTTTAGAACTTGTAATGTTTGATTCACTAGAAAGTAATAACACGACAGTTTTTCTACAATTATTCTTCATTGGTAATAAACACTGAAAAAAAGTTTTGCTCCTAAAGCAATACCACGTATTTTTTCACAAATGTGTAATAACCGTTAGAGTCGTTTATACTATTTTATTTCTAATGTCTCACCTTTCAAATATGCAATATTACTGGCAAATTCAGTCCTATAATCAAAATTCAGGCAGCCTGAACCAATTTCATTTTCCTATGTATAGCGGTATAGTGCTGACAGCAATACAGATTGCCGTATGCGCCAAACTTTTTTTAAGTGTGTAAAAGAAGAGCACACTAGTAATTATTAAGATTATTATTTAATAAACAACGGTAGGCATAAAATTAAAAGTAACAAATTTTATTCAAGAATGCCTCATATATATATATATATATATATATATTGTAATGGAAATGCCATTTTATTTAAAATGTTAATTCCAATAATACCTAGTGTGGTTGGTATTCCGTTAACTCTCGGGCCCGGACGGTGGTACCAATAATATTTGAGGGTTTCAGGAACGTCGGCAACAATGGGAAGGCGACCACCGAAAACTGTAAGTTAAGGTAGGTCGCGAACCGATGAAAAGACGTGCCCGCGAAAACCCGCGGTAGCCAGATCTCTGCGAGCGCTTAGACGGCGAACGAGCCTCACAAAATTTTTGAATTTTCTTTTTTCTTGCGGAACATTAAATTCGGTGCGAATATCGACGACCATCGAGTTGGTCAAATAAGGACAGACGTCCCTCTTAAAAATTAAAATAGTGCGGCCAACTTCAGCGGCAAATATCGTGGGACAAGCGGCGTCCATCGTGCGAGCGAGAGAGAGAGATTGACCGAACTTGTGCGTACCTAGGCGTACCAACAAATGTAAGTACTAGTTTTGGACTAGTCTATGTAATTCTTGGGTCAATCTTGATTTCGATATTAATTTAATAAATCGCTTTATATTTACTTCTCTCCCTGTTATTTAATGCACGACATTTCACGTCATAAGTTCTGTCCAAAGAACTTTGTCTTTGGTGTCGGATTCGTTTCGTACCAAATTGGTCGTCTCGCGTTTTCCGGGTATTTGCAGGTTTGACTTGGGACGACCGAGTGTTACTCTGGAAAGAGGAGAACACGTAACTCCTAATTAAAAATTTGCACGTCGTGCATTCAGGTTGGATTTGCACGACGTTTGTAACAATCGGCGCGAGATGATTTAGTTTGAATATACGAGACCCTAGTCGTTTATCTAATTTTGAATTACTGTATATAAAAGATTGTTACAATATATATATATATATATTTACAGGGTCATCGAAAAGTATCGGACCCCCCTAATATCTTCAGTTAGAATGCACTTAGGAGAAAATGTCCAATAGCAAAGTTGTATGGTTTCAAGCGGGGAGTAAGATGATGACCTTGACTTTGACCTTGACCATGTCCTTCAAGGTCATTTCAAGGTTAATCTTATTTTTTTAAATAGAACCCCCTACATTTTATTGCATATTCTTATAGCTTATCTCGAGAGCTTTCCAAAACACTATAATAAAATATTTTTTTATTAAGTACTTTTTGAGTTATAAAGGTTTGAAGTTAACAATAAATGCATTCTTACTGAAAATATTAGGGGGATCCGATTAATGTATTTTCTTTAAACCAATTAATTGGTCTCATTATTCCGCGCACAAAAGTATTAAGGTTATGATTACTGAAAACTAAATAATATTTTACAAGATATTCTACATTTTGTGTCAAAAAATTGTTAACTTCAAACCGTTATAACTCAAAAAGTACTCAATAAAAAAATATTTTATTATAGTGTTTTAGAAAGCTCTCGAGATAAGCTATAAGAATATGCAATAAAATGTAGGGGGTTCTATTAAAAAAATAAGATTGACCTTGAAATGACCTTGAAGGACATGGTCAAGGTCAAAGTCAAAGTCATCATCTTACTCCCCGCTTGAAACCATACAACTTTGCTATTGGACATTTTCTCCTAAGTGCATTCCAACTGAAGATATTAGGGGGGTCCGATACTTTTCGATGACCCTGTATATATATATACAGGGTGATCCAAAAGTCCCGGAACAGCAAAATATCTCAGCGGGAGTGCATTTTCGGGGAAAATATTTTAGACAAAAGTTTAAGGATTTATCCCTGGCTATTTAATGGCGATATTGAATTTGACCTTGAACATGACCTTGAAGGTTATTTCAAGGTCAAGTTAATTTTTTTAAATGGGAATCCCTATTTTTTTTCACGGATTCGGAAAGAGCACAAAATTTTACGTCCGAATATGCTATGGCCGTTTTTTTCGGCAAGGTCATTTCAAGGTGAAACTTAAAACTCCCGTGACGGCGAAATATCTCAGAGGGTGTGCATTTCTTTGGAAATTGTTTCAGACAAAAGTTTAAGGATTTTTCCCGGGCTATTTAATGGTAGCACAGAATTTGACCTTGAACATAACCTTCAAGGTTATTTCAAGGTCAAGTTTGTTTTTTTTAATGGAAACTGCTATTTTTTTTCACGGATTCGGAAAGAGCACAAAATTTTACGTCCGAATATACTATGGCCGTTTTTTTCGGCAAGGTCATTTCAAGGCCAAACTTAAAACTCCCGGAACAGCGAATTAACTCAGCAAGAGGTCATTTTCGTGTAAAATGTTTCAGACAAAAGTTTCAGGATTTTTTCCGGGATATTTAATGCTAGCATAAAATTTGACCTTGAAAATTACCTTGAAGATGATTCTCAGGTCAAGATTATTTTTTTTTTTAATTGGAACCCAGTTTCATTTTCTTAACGAAGTTATGAGGATCTTCCGGTATTGAGAGTGGTTAAATTCATTTTGTTCAGTCGATGCTATTACTGGACGATCTGCTCTAGGGAGATCCTTTACAGTGCCGTAAACTTCGAAACAATTTATTGTTCTGCCAAAAGTCGATTTAGGAATCAGTTCCTGTCCCTCGCTTGTCCTCTAATTTTGTAAATAGAATAATAAACTGTTTAAAAAAAGTGTATGCATACATCTTACGCAACACTTGTGCAAAGTGAACTTGGGCGCGCGAACAGCGACAGAGAGCACGAGTCACCAGCGAAGTAAATAAACAACATACATTCACATTGAATTTATACATACGTGTACAGTCTTATAAGGTTACATTTTGGTCTTAACTTTATCGTTTTGTGAGATACATGGATTTCCTATCTAAACGCCTTTCCTATCTAAACGTATTAAGCATCATTTCAGTAACAAAATACATACGTATATTTCGTACAAAGAGCAATGGCTGCGCTAAGTGAACGAGAAAGAATAACCATTCTCATGATGAGAGGCTGGGGTGATAACCAGCGATCTTTAGAGAATGTGCGAACCTTATTTAACGCATCATTTAGAGAGGGACGAGAACCGATTTCTCAATCTACTGTTAGCAGAACAATAAATCGTTTTGAAGTTCACGGTACTGTGAAGGATCTCCCGAGAGCAGGTCGTCCAGTAACAGCATCAACTGAAGAAAATGAGTTGAATGTCGCGCTGTCAATAACGGAAGATCCTCATACTTCCATCAGGAAAGTTAAACAGCAGAACGACTTATGTTACGGTACAGTACAACGGATCTTAACTAAAAACTTAAAATTTCACCCATACAAAGTTAGACTCGTATAACAATTGAATGAAGACGATCCTGATAGACGCCTACAGTTTGCGGAATTAATGATGAATCGAATAGATGCTGATGCCGGTTTCTTGAATCGCATCGTATTTTCTGATGAAGCTACATTCTTCTTAAATGGGGCAATCAATAGACATAACATGTCTTATTGGAGTGAAACCAATCCTAATTGGATGGTCGATAGTCGTTCTACTCAATATCCTGAAAAAGTAAACGTATGGGCAGGTATTATAAACAATGCGGTAGTTGGGCCCTTCTTCATCGAGGGTACCCTTACTGGTCAAAAATACCACGATATGTTGAGGGACGACATCATCCCTGCTATTCAGGTTATTGTAGGCGAGGATTTCGATCAGACTTGGTTTCAGCAAGATGGTGCAGCACCCCATTATGCAACAGATGTTCGCAATTATTTGAGTGATGTATTTGCAGAACGGTGGATAGGTCGAAGGGGTGTAATAGAATGGCCACCAAGATCTCCGGATCTTACGCCCCTTGACTATTTTCTATGGGGTTATCTCAAAGATAGAGTGTATCGAACGAAACCGGTGAATATTGAGGAAGTAAAACAACGAATACGGGATGAGATCGCGGCTATAGAACCAGATATGATTAAAAAAGTCGTATCGACTTTTTATAATCGCTTGGGATATTGCCAAGAAGTTCATGGCAATCACTTTGAGCATAAGCTTTAGTAAGATACATAATTTCATCAAAATCTTAGAAAACCCATCTTGCCTTAACTGTCTGGGGACACCCACACACACACACGCACACGCACACGCACACGCACACGCACACACACAGGTGACGGCGAGGGGAACCACCTGAACAAAGCACCCCGAAGAGGTGTAAACCCGACCGTGCTACCTCCACGCGGTACATCTTGGTTAATGCTAAAGCCGGCGGTAGCATTGGAAACAATGTAAAAATGTTACCCATACATACGGTATTTATAAACGTATCGGATGTAAAAAAAAATCTATATTTTTATCCGGGAACAATGATAATGCATTGCACTCTGGAAACTCTGGAAACATTACGAAAATGAAACGGGGTTCCAATTAAAAAAAAATTGTCTTGAGCTTAGAATAAGCCTCAAGGTAATTTTCAAGGTTAAATTCAATGGTGTCTCTTGCTGAGTTAATTCGCTGTTCCGGGAGTTTTAAGTTTGGTCTTGAAATGACATTGCCGAAAAAAAGGCCATAGCATATTTGGACGTAAAATTTTGTGCTCTCTCCGAATCCGTGAAAAAAAATAGCAGTTTCCATTAAAAAAAACAAACTTGACCTTGAAATAACCTTCAAGGTCATGTTCAAGGTCAAATTCTGTGCTACCATTAAATATCCCAGGAAAAATCCTTAAACTTTTGTCTGAAACAATTTCTAAAGAAATGCACACCCTCTGAGATATTTCGCCGTTACGGGAGTTTTAAGTTTCACCTTGAAATGACCTTGCCGGAAAAATCGATCATATCATACTCGGACGTAGAATTTCCCGCTCTTTCAGAATCCATGAAAAAAAATAGGGGTTCCCATTTAAAAAAATTAACTTGACCTTGAAATAACCTTCAAGGTCATGTTCAAGGTCAAATTCAATATCGCCATTAAATAGCCAGGGAAAAATCCTGAAACTTTTGTCTGAAACATTTTCCTCGAAAATGCACTCCCGCTGAGATATTTTGCTGTTCCGGGACTTTTGGATCACCCTGTATAATATATATATTATGTCTGACAGTCAGTGAAAACGGCATACACGAATTAATCATTCCAAGTTATTAGAAAAAATTTTGCAGTTTAAAAAATCACCACAAACACATGTGTACGCTGAAATCGTATGCAAAGTTCTTTTTCGTGATTTTCATATCAACAAACAGAAAATTGCGAAATGGCATACACGAAGCCATTGTTCGAAATGCTTATTTTTTTCGCAGGAAAAAAATTAATAAAATTATTCAGAATTACCTGCACGTGGAAATCGTATGCAAATTAATTCTTGCTGGGTACTTTCTGATAAAGTTTAAGAATAAAATTTGGCATACGCTAACACATCGTTCAAAAACACAAGTTTTTGTTACAAACAGTTATTACGTTTGCAACACCGCTGCAGTCGAATGTGGATTAATTATTCGCTTAAAGTTCATGAAATACCCATACAACTTCCCCATTTAATTTGCATACGCGAAGAAATCAGTCACATTTTTTGGTCACTAGCTCCTGGTCTATTACGGTTGAATCGTAGGGCTTTAAAAAAGCTTAAAAGTGAGCCCTCACTCGTTGAAATAACTTAAAAGCGAGCCAAGTTATAGCAAAAAACGTAATTTTTTTTCAAAACTTCAATGGCCCGTCACTCAAATTCTGAGCCACAGATCTAATTTTGGTACATGACTTATTTGTTTAAAATATCACGGACAATCACCTATTGAAATATCGTAACCCAGTTCTCGGACACCCTGTATATAGAAAGTAGAATTATCCTTACAGAGCCCAAATTTTGAAAAACTATTTCAGACGTTTTTAATTTACGTTTTTTAGCGTAACTTCCTACCTTGCAATGAGTATAGAATGTGAAAAAACCCTGACAGGAATCTCAAACGTGGTTATTTTTTACCAGGAATGGATTAAAATTTTTAATCTGTTTTAATCCAATTCCGATGAAAGGGAGTACAAATAAACAGAAAATATTAAATCCTGGGAGCTGTATATTAAGACAATCTAATTTATAATTCCTTTATTAACATTAGCTTTTCTTATTTTGTAAATTATTTGCCTGTGTATGAAAGTAATAGCTGTTACAGTAAAACAGTCAGATACAAATTGTAATATTTCAAGAACAGAGCAAAAAAGAATCATTATCCCAGTACACAAAAATTATTAAGAAGTATTAAAAATAAAATCATTCTTTTTAATCCGTAATCGAAGGTTTAGTAGGCCTCGTAGTATTCAAAATTATTAACAAGTATAGACTATGTACAGAGTTAATAGTTGAGAATACTACAGGTGATCAGTAATTCATTCAAGAGTATTGACATTTCGGAAGTGTTTAAAACAAGTTTATTCTTAAATCAGAATTTCAAATATACTGAATAGGGAATTATTAACGGAGGCGAGTAAATAAGATTCAAATCGATAAAATTGAATACTTTTGAATAATTTTGAATCATTCTTGATCGTTTGATGTCAATTTGTAAAAAATTCGTTTGTCGTTTTATACATATGTAAAATATTACTAAATATTTCATCATTTTCATTGTTGTCTTTTTTTCTCAGTATCCATTAAGTAATTTTTTATATTCTTGGAGCCTTTGTACTGATTGATTGACGAAAATGTGTCGGCTTCTTTTAATTACACATGATTCAATTTGAGTGGCAAGGAAGAAGAACCGGTTAAGCGCTCGAAGCCAGTAATACCAGACACGAGTCAGACAAATATAATCGACTTCGCAATATCGAATTGAAAAAATACCGCCATATAAAGTTTACAATGTTTACATTTATAACATTTTTTAATACGACTTCAACTTTCTTAGAAAATAATTCAAAAGTGAACAATATCACCGGCCGCTAATTCACAACTTTTTAATTATATATCACAATATCTCGTGAACTATCAAACGATACGACTTGACATTTTAACTATACATATACAATATAGTAATACAAAAACGAATAGAAGGTTTTAAAAAAATGACTATTTTCAAACGCTTGGGGAGTCGAGCGAAGTTTTCGAACATTACAAAACTGAAATTGTGGTATTGTAGAGAAAGAGTTGAAGAAGTTTTCTACGAAATATGGAAAAATTTACATAGTTAAATTAACTTTGAATATATTTTTAATAATTGAATTATGTGTTCGATTCGTTTCTGTATTACTATATTGCATATGCAGTTAAAATTTTTAATCGTTTCATGCGATAGTTCAATTGATATCTTGATATATAATTCGAAAGTTATGAATTAGCAGCCGGTGAAATTTTTCACTTTTTAAGTATTTCCTAAAATAAGTCGACTTAAAAAATGTTAAATGTAAACATTGTTCTGTTTGAAATTCTCTATATCCCTATCGGCCGTAAAATCGGTCGACTTGTGCAGGGAGTTGACCCAGACAATTGACCGAATGCTGGTTTTGGGTCGATTTTCTGTCGACTTTTACTAAATCGACCTAATATTAGCCAAATCAAAATGCATTAATCGGTCAACTTCCTAAAAGTGGACTGAAAATCCACCTAATATTGACATAATCAAAATGCATTACAGTACTCCCTGCCCTAAGTTATGATGCCCAAAGTTATGTGTCTATCCTAAGGTATAATATGACTTGTCCAAAGTTATACCACTCTCTTCCTTTCCTTCCCCCACCTCATTGTTTCGCTAAGCCACACTCGCTCGCGACACACACACACACACACACACACACACACCCGCCGAAGTCTTGCTGGTTCCTTCTAACGGGCGCGTCCCCAGGTGGCGGATCGGGGAATGCTGGTAAAAGGTATCGGAGAAATAAAATACCCGACGCGGACCAAAGAACTAGCTAGGGGAAGGAACCCCGACCAAGAAACCAAGTATGGAAGATCAGCTGCAGATAAAAGCTTACGGTGCAGGGGTCGGATCCCCAGTAAGGGCGTCGGGTACGAGTGAGCAAGCGGGCTCTCCGGCGTCGTTATCAGGCAACCGCAGTGTTGTTGGGGTTGATCACTCGGCCCCAACAGCATTAAATGCTACAAGTGACACTATGTCAGGAAAGGCGCAGGAAACTGTAAGTTTCGAGCGCCTGGAAGAAAAACTTCAGCTCCTTGTGGAATTTATCCAGGAAAAGAAAAATCTCTACAAGGAGCTCAAGAATATGGCCAGAGGCACACTGCGTGCCTTTAGCCATTACGCCAAGTCACGAGAAAGTTCGGGGGCTTCGCAGGCGTCGGTCACCTGCCAGGACGGGGCGAGCCAAACGTCGCCCCTATTCCGTAAGCTCCCCGAACGTCCGGAGCGTAAAGGACCCTCGCCGCTGAAGCTGCCAGCGACAAAACGGGTCAGGAAAGAAGCGGATAAAGAGGAACGCCCCGTACCACCAGCTGCAAAACAACGGCGGCAACCCCAGTCGGAAGACCAGGACTGGGTTACGGTGGTCAGAAACGGCCTAAAGAAGAAGGCGAAGCAGCTGCAGCAACAACAACCGCAACAGCATCAGCAGCAACAACATCCGCAGGAGCAACGACAGCAACAAAAACGGCAGCAGCAGCAGCAGCAACAACATCAGCATCAGCAGGGAACGGATGTCGGCAAGCGACACAGGGGGAAGCCGGAATCAAAAGCCGGCCTCCGTCCCTTCCGCCCCGATGCCATCAAGATCAAGGCAGCGGACGGTGCGTCATATGTCGACATCCTGAAGACCATGAAAGCTGCGCCAGAACTGCAAAAGTTAGGAGAAAGGGTGACCGCCATCAGGCGGACGAAAGCAGGCGAACTGCTCATAGAGCTTGCAACGCCTGGCGTGTGCACCCAAGAGCTCCAAGCAGCGGCGACGTCCATCCTAAAAGGGACAGCTGTCGTACAGACACTGTCCCATAAGGAAGCCATCACCATCAAGGACATGGACGAGGCCACAACTCGGGAGGAGGTGGCACAGGCCATCATTGAGATGACTTCACCGGAAGCAGTGACCCCTGAGAATATCAAGCTCAGGGGAGCATATAGCGGAACCCAGGCGGCCAATATCTTGCTTCCCGTCGCAGTAGCAAACACACTGCTGCAAAAGGGGAAGCTTAAAATTGGCTGGGTTAATTGCCGGGTTCGACTGCGCGAGGGACCCCCACGCTGTTACAGGTGCCACGAGAGTGGACATCTAGCAAGGGGTTGTAAGAGCGCGGTCGATCGCTCGGCGCAGTGCTTCCGGTGTGGCAAGGAGGGCCACAAGATTGAGGACTGCGTAGCCAAACATCGTGCAACGCAGTAGGTTGGAGCACAGACCAACAATGGCTAAGGTGCCCCAAATAAACCTCAATCACTGTGCGGTGGCCCAGGACCTGATGTTTCAACTGGTCAAGGAGGAGAAGGCCGATATCGCCGTCATCAACGAGGCTTACCGGGACCTTTGTAAACCGAGCTGGGTGATGGATTCCACCAGCAAGGCGGCCATCTGGGTGTGTGGGAATCTCCACATATCCAATAAGATGTCCGATCCCCTGCCCAGCTTCACGTGGGTGGAGGTGGCTGGTATAACACTATACAGATGCTACCTTCCTCCCAGTCTTACCATCGACGAGTTCCAAGGATCCCTGGAGGCCATCGTCGCCAGTGCAAGAACCTCCCGACTCCCATTAGTGATCGGGGGGGACTTCAATGCATGGGCGACGGAATGGGGTAGCGCGAAGACCAACCATCGAGGATATGCCCTCATTGAAGCCTTCTCGTTACTGGAGTTGGAGATTGCTAACACGGGGGGAAAGCCGACCTACTCCAAGGCCGGCAAGTCCTCCGTAGTCGACCTGACCTTCGTCGACCCAAAATTGATGGGGGGAGCGTTGGCCTGGAAAGTTAGCGACCGATACACGGGCAGTGACCATCAAGCCTTGGTGTACCAGCTCCAACTGACCGGCAGAGCAGTAGGAAAGGTGCAGAGCGCAAGCAAAGAGAGATGGGCACCGGCCACCTTCGATCGGGAAATGTTCCTCTACAGCTTGGAACAGACGGAGGTGGAGGGAACAGCAGAGGAGAGAGCCCGATGCCTCTCCCGAGCGATAACAGTGGCTTGCGATGCCTCTATGGCCGTGAAGTCAAATCCTCGCGGCCGACCCCCAGTTTACTGGTGGAACGAGGAAATCGCAGATATCCGTCGAGAGTGCCTTCGGGCTCGAAGGCTGCACCAGAGAGCAATCCATAAGCCCCGGTACTACCAACTGGCCGCGGACTATGAAAGAAAGAGAAAGAGGCTCAAGATTGCCATCAAAGCCGCGAAAAGAAAGTGCTGGCAGGACTTTTGTGAGGAGGTGGACCGCGATCCCTGGGGGCGACCGTATAAAACGGTCATGAACAAGATCAAGCTCAGGGGACCCAACGCACCATCTTGTCCATCCTTCCTTGGCAAAGTCGTCGGCCATTTATTCCCAGAACAGCGGGAACGGCCGATTGGCACTGGCCTGATGGCAATTGCTGGTGCAGCCGAGCCGCCAGATGTTACCGAAGCCGAAGTAATGATGGCTGCTAAGAAGATCTCCACCCGTAAGGCCCCAGGAATGGATGGGGTACCTAGAATGACAGTGAAGATCGCAGCGCTGAATGTACCAACCATCTTCACATTGACATTCAGTGCTTGCCTGAAGGAAGGATGCTTCCCGGCGCAGTGGAAGGAACAGAGGTTGGTGCTCCTGTCTAAGGGAAACAAACCCCCGGACGACCCATCCTCATTCCGACCGCTCTGCATGCTTGACATCTCCAGGAAGCTATATGAGAGGGTTATCTGTGCCAGACTGGAAGCAGCCATCGAAAATGCCGGGGGTCTTTCCGAAAACCATTTCGGATTTAGGAAGGAGCGCTCAACCATCGATGCAATCGGCCGAGTGAAAGCAATAGCCACGGATGCCATCAGTGGCAGCCGAAACACCAGGTGCATGTGTGTCATCATTGCCCTGGATATCCGGAACGCATTCATTTCGGCCAGGTGGGATTGCATCATGCAGGCACTCGAAAATCTGAAGGTGCCTCTCTACCTAAGAGAAGCCATCTCAAGCTACCTGACAGAACAAACCCTGTATTATGACACCGATGACGGCAGGCACTCCTACAACATCACGGGAGGCGTGCCACAGGGTTCGGTTCTGGGACCCTTGCTCTGGAACGTCTTATATGACGGACTGCTCAGGCAATCCCTTCCAGACGGGGTGTCCATGGTAGCTTTCGCAGACGACCTTGCACTAATCGTCGTCTCGATGACCATCGACAAGGGGCAATTTAGCGGAGATGAAGCTATCGAGGTAGTAGCTAGGTGGTTGAGCAACCATGGGTTAGATCTGGCGGCTGAGAAGACGGAGGCGGTGCTCATCTCTCGAACGAAGAAAAGGGTATACGCCACCTTCACGGTGGAAGATAGGCAGATCAGGACGGTGGACACTATTAGATATCTTGGAGTCACTCTAGATGCGCGGCTGTCGTTCAAACAACACCTAATGAACGCAGGCGCAAAGGCTTCCAAAGTGGCTCGTACGCTCTCCAGCATCATGCCCAATATGGGGGGGCCGAAACAGCCGCGACGGTCCCTGCTTTCATCGGTAGTAAGCTCCGTTATCCTTTACGGGGCACCGATCTGGGCTGATGCCATGAACATCCATAAGAGCTACGGAGCCACCTGCCGGCGGGCTTATAGAACAGCCGCCCTAAGAGTGGCCCGTGCCTACCGTTCTGTATCGGACATCGCTCTCTCGGTGGTCGCGGGACTCCCTCCCATAGACCTTCTTGCTATGGAGAGGGCAGCAGTACACCGCGAAGGCAGGTGTATAAGGCAGGACATCGCCGACCAGGAGCCGAACCACGACAAATGGTCCATGAGGACCATAGAAGAGTGGCAAAAAAGATGGGATTCAGCGGAGTCGGGGCGGTGGACCCACTGCGTCATCCCAGATGTAGCAAAATGGACGGGCAGACAACACGGATACACCACCTTTCATCTCACCCAGGTGCTCACCGGGCACGGCTGCTTTCGCAGCTACTTACATCGTTTCCGCATTTACCAAAGTGCGGAGTGCCCGGCATGCCCTGCTGTCGACGAAGACGTGGCCCATGTCCTCTTCCACTGCCCGAGATTTGCAGCGGAACGGGAACAGTTCCGGATCTCGGTAGGAGGACCACTAACACCTGAGGGCATTGGGGAATGTCTGCTTGCCTCACAAGAGGGATGGGACGCGGTGGTCATAATCGCCACCTCCATCATCGATAGGCTGAATGCCATCAGAAGAGAAGAAGACGGAAGAGGCAACAACATCGCCCAGACTTGAAGAGCCAAAACATCGGCGGAGGGCCTACTGAGGCAAAGACTGCCCCCCTCGAAGTAATGCCTTGCGGCGGTTTCCGAGGGGGGAATCACAGTCTGAGCGGAGGTGGTTTTAGCGGGTGGGAGCCCCGCACTCCTGCTGGCACCGGCTGGCAGGGATGGCTGGTAGAGCTTTCCATCGTCGCTTCGGAAAAAAAAAAAAAAAAAAAAAAAAAAAAAAAAAACACACACACACACACACACACACACACACACACACACACACACACACACACACACACACACCACACACACACACACACACACACGCACGCGCACGCACGCACGCCACGCACGCACGCACGCACGCACGCACGCACGCACACGCACACACACACACACGCACGCACACACACGCACACGCACGCACACGCACACCCACACACCCACACACACACAGAAAGAGAGAAGCAGTTATTTCACTGTTGTTACCGTGTTACTCTCCCTCAACCCCCCCCCCCCTTGTAAACATATTACATAATGCAATTATATTAGAGAAAGGTTAATTTTGGATCCGAAATACGGATGTCAACGAACTTTTTAACACTCCAATTTTGCGTCGCATTGCGTTACGTTGCGTTTCCTGTTCGTGCTTATTCTTTCAATTTGTTTTAATTATTATAATTTTGCGTACTGATTCCTTTTATTATTTTGCGTCCAATTGTGCAGTGTATTTGTGATATGGCGTTTCTCATTCCAGCATTTAGAGTAAGTAGATTTAAATTGCGTATCCATAATTTTTCTTTTTCTTAACCTTCGTTACTTCTGTCATTTCAACAGAAATTTCACCTTCGCGTCGAATTCCTGAACCCTAATTAGATAGTCCCTTTTTGAGTGCCCCATTTCTTTTTATTGTTATTTATTGATTGTATTATCTTTTTCATTTTATTTGTTACTTATTGTAAATATGTTCTTATTTCTATTATTTTGTGTTTTAAATCATTTTTAATAGCCCGACCAAAATCGCGGTTATAGCACGGATATAAACAGAGTTACGAAAGTGGGGATAATGAAGGGCTACAACTTTGGATAAATTTCCGCTATTTTGAAAGAACCGACGGTATAACCTAGAATGGGGACTACTGTAATCGGTCATTTTTATAAAATTCGACAGAAAATCGACAGATAGTCGACCAAGAATCGACCGTAGTCGGCATTCGGTCAATTGTCGGACAATTTTGAGTCCATCCTTTGCACAAGTCGACCAATTTACGGTCGATTTTCGGTCAATTTTCGGTCGACCCGGGCCGACAGGGATGTCTTAATTACAGTAGAACCCCTCTTATTTCAACCCCTTTTATTTGAATCGTTTCCCCTCAGGCCTTCCCCCACAGCCGCTCGAACATCTCGATACAGTTTACAGTGTTTACACCATCAAAGTTGTACAGTGTAAATACCGTTTAACCTAAATTTGCAAACATGTATAGTCGGTAGACTGATATGTAATGAAATTTCAAATTAATTTAAAATTTTGCATCAAACTCATGATTTACATCATACAAATTATTCGAGAAGCTGCTAATTTCGAAAAATAAAAGTGCACATTTGAAGGTTAGGATGTTGTCAATTTTTAATGATGTGTATTTCAAGACCTCCACAAAAATTAAAAAGTCTTTCATTTGCAAAATAACAAACAAATCCAATATCAGCAGCTTAGTACTGAATTTGAAGTGATCTGAAGCTTTCATTAATCATATTTGCAAATTTGGCTTAAATATTGTCTCCTATATTCATATCGGTCTTAATTATACATAATTATATGTAATTAAGTGCATAATGTAAATTTAAAATGTTTATGTCTATATTCGAATGCAGATATAAATGACCATAAATAAATCCGAAATGTTGCAGTCTTTATTTATGACATAAAGGCACGAGTTGTGATCTCGTTACATTTTTATCCAAATTTAAAATTCTCTACACATTTTTCAGATAAATTATATAGATATTACATAATTCAACTCTAAACTAGTGTTGGCGTGGTGCCTCGCGAGCTTCGCTCGCTCAGAAACTTCGACCCAGTGGAGAGTCGGCTATTCCTTAAGACTCGTTTGTTTACTAACAGCTTTCAATTATATTATAAAACTATATTGATATTTGGGGGTCCAATCATATTTAGGTCCAAGTGGCTTCGATAGATATGTTACAACAATATAGTGTTTCTTATATGTATGAAAATTGAAAATGAGCATTTTCAAAACTTCGACCCCGACAACAGGCCAGCCTAACTATTAATAAATAAAAGTTGCAAAACACTTACTTCAAGCACTTGTATTGTAATAGACTATTCGATGCATATTACATGTTTACTGTGTTTTACTAATTACTGTCTGTATTATTATATAATTCATCAAAGATATCTTGAAAGTGTCGAAAAGATCTCTGACGGATATCTTTTAGATACTATAAGACATCTTTTAGATATATCGAAATAGTTATTTTCGTATCAAGGGCGTAAAAGAACTTTGCACCCGTAGGTGATCACCGCGCCCGAGGGGCTGGCAAAGACTACCCCTGGGGGATAGGGGGTCGAAAGGTCGAAATTTGATGAAAAACAATATGGTAATTTTTTTGCCGCGATGACCAAATTCAATACTTTTTCAGACAATAATCATAAACATTTTAAACCCGTTTTTATGGCATTATCGTTGACTTTAGGAAGAAAATGCATACAACCTTTTTTGTAGAGAATTTCATGCTCTATCTTTTTTGTTTGAAACATTTTTTAACAAAATTTGTATTTTTCAAACTAAATGCAAAAAACTACAAAGAAACTTAATTGGGGCTAATTTTTTTTAGTAATGGACGGGTGGATCTGCCCCAAAATCTAATCAGATCTAAGTTATGCCAAGACGCGTATTTTAAAAAAAAATTTATGTCAATACGCTTATCCGTTCGCGAGTTATCGCGAAACAAAAAAACGGGACGTACGGACGTACGTACGTACAAGATTACGGACACAAATTTTTTTATTGTTGATTTGGGTTCCTTAGGGTCTGAAACGTCGACATTTGATAAAAAACTATATGGTAATTTTTTTGCCCGAAGTGACCAAATTCAATACTTCGTCCAGACTTAGTCTGGGTCGAAGTAAATATATACGATGTCTAACAAAAATAAAAAGATATCAGATATTATCATCCACTATTAAAGCTTTAAATAGAGTAAAGGGGTAAGGGGAAATTTCAAATAAGAGGGGTCGCCGCCATCTTGAAAACCACGACCAGTTGAAATAAGAGGGGTTCTACTATATCTCTTGGTTTCGTGAACCACTCAAAAAAGAAGGAAGCATTTTATAATTATCTAATTTTGAATCCGTTAGAAAACATTGAATTTAAGAAAAATCGCGCACAATTGAGGGGCTGGGTGGAAAAATGGTCTAAGTCGACTTAGGTGCTTTTTCCGGCAATGAGCTAAAATGCAAGAGCATATGAATACGCTATTAATGCATTAGCAGGAAGTACTGAAGTATTTTTTTGATACACGTGTCCGTAAAGTAGACATTTTACGGACTCTTTTTAGTCCGTAAAGTGTGACTTTACGCACAGATTTCTGCACTTTAAAGTGCCTACTTTTGCGAACAGTGTACTAAAAAATAGTATTCGCTGCTCGGCCGTAAAATTTTACGATCTCGGTTTGGAGATAGTGCGATCCTCGGACCGTAAAATTGAACTTTACGGCCTAGGACCGAAAAGTACTATTTTAAGGCTAATAAAACATCAACGATTTCCGAAAAAACGGCCTAACTCGAGTTATGCTGTTTTTACGAAAATGGAAATATTCGTATTATAGTTGTTGTTATTATTATTATTTTTTTTTGTTATTGTCGTTATTATTATTATTATAATTTTAATAATAACTTTAACGACAGCATTGGTTTCTTATGTCGCTCAATCTGTACGAAAAGTGAGAATTTTTTGCTCAAATCTCTACCAGATCAGCGTGAAATGTCACTGCAACCACGTCCCAAACCATGAGGTGATTGCGGTATTGGTACTGAGTTCAATTTAACGCGCAGAAAATTGTCTACATGGGAACTCGATCCCAGAACCTTCGGAGAAGTTCAGGTTATGAAACAAGGCGGATGCCTTAGCCATCGTAACCATCTCGCCCTATTATTATTATTATTATTATTATTATTTTAAAAAATATTAATATTAATATTAATAATGCTGTAATATGAGTTGAAATCGTATATTCTATATTCAGTCGTTGTATTTGTAAATATTTCGTAAGTGGGGTACTGCGTTCAAGCGATTAGTTTAAAGAAAAAATGCCAAACTTTATTTCATATTCTTAAAGAGAGCCTAACTTTACTTAATATTCGTTAAAACAACCTAACTTCATTAATTATTAATGCAAAGAACTTGAATTCTCTTAATATTCATAAAAGAACCTAATTTTGTTGAACATTTATAAAAAACGAATCTGATTTCCGTAATAATGGCCTAACTGCAAATGTTGCAATTGCGATAAAATTTGTATCATTATACATATGCGAAAAATGCCTACGTATACTGGTGTAGATATCGGTCGTTGACGTTCTTACTGATTATGAGCTTCGTCAGTAAATCCTGTGAAAAGTTAAACAGATTTTTGCGTTTTTTTCAAAATCGACTTTTTCGACTTAGGCCGTTATTCCACCCAACCCCTCAATTATTCAATGATAACAATCATGACGACGTTTTAGCATTACTTCTTCTATGTGTTATTCAATAAATTTTCCGATTTCAGCAGAAAGAGTGCGTTTTGAAATTATTTATCTTTCATATAAAAGTTCTCGAAAATGTTGATAATTAAATAAGACACCACAAAGAATGGTTTGAATATGACAAATACTAAATTCACGAATAAACTTTGTTAATTGGAGATTAGAGTTATTTAGCTAAAATTTATGTAAGAGTAAATAACGACAAGTAGCATTTTGCAAACCCGTCACAGCAGTTAAGGCTTGTTTAGACCACATATAAAAGTGTGAGAGTTAAAAGTTACATGCCTACGAGGGTCGATGCAGGAAGAACGAATAGACCTTGAAAAAGCCTCGAGCAAAATTGTCTGCACTTTCATAGTGCACAGAAGGACTCTTGAGGTCCACAGGAAGGTCGAGAAGATCAACTTTTTATATAAAGTGAAGATTGCCTCCAAGGAGATCATACCGGCTGACCTGAGGATATATTATACCGAACGGGATTCGCATGAGACCCGCATTGAACTCCTGATAGAATGGTGTGCCAACCTAAATGCAGTAGACTAGGACGAGAACACTCCTCTCTACCTGACAGTGATACTACAACATAAGGAAGCTGGGAGGCTGCTCCTGGAAAATGGCTGCGACCCTGAGCAGAGAAACTGTAGGGGCGAGTCTCCAGATGACATCGCCGGCAGGATACTAAAGATCTCGATGAAGATAGGGTCAATTTTAACGGTATTTTGAGTTAATATCGTATTCACTACCTGTGCAAATGCTGATAAACACGAGAATCAAAGCAAAGAAGACTCAAAATAATTTACACATTTTTAAACACGCCTATGTTACTATTCTTCAACTAATATTCGATGGAGGATGTGAAACATTATCAGTCCTTAGCCTGTGTAACGTGTGAAGGGAAATTGTGAAATTAGATTACTATTAATAAGCCCGTATCGATGGATATTCAACGAAGATCCGGACATTTAAAGCGTGATGGGAAGAACCGGAAATTACGAAACTTTTTCGACGTAGTCCCGGACATTACCGAATTTACGACGAATAAAGGGACATTTCCGAATTTACGACAAAGAAACTGACTTTTCTCAATATTGCTCCGAAAACCGAACATTTAAAGATTTTCTATAGCGATTGATTTTATGATAAAAACTTTGGATGTGTCTGGTCCTTCCTTGCACAATTGAAAAATATCCGGTTCATCGTCGCACACCACGAAATGAACGGGTTCTCCTCGCAACCGCCGAAATGTCCGTTTCTTCGTCCCAAAACCGACTTATCCGGTTTTTCGCCTCACATTTAGGATGCCCCGTTCTTCCTATCAGCCATCAATATAGTATTAATTAATTAATTACTTGTAATTTTAGTTTAAAATTATCCTTAGATTGAAATACATCAAATGCTCTTCAACAATGTTTTTTATGAATTTCAAACACCCAAATAATTGTAGGTATTCGCTGACTGGGAGATCAAACAAGTAGGACTAACTATGATGATTTATTTATTTTGAATTTACATGCAGGTTATTATTTTTGCCAGCCTATGAAAACTGTCATCCTTTATAAGTAACATTTAATTCGGAAACACGATTGTAATTCTGATTTATACAAAACACGCTGTAGTACAAAATAGGTCTGGTTTGGTTATTTCAAAATTCAGGGATTTATTGAATTCTTAGGTCAGAATGAATAAGAAATGAGTAAATAGAATATTTTCCATGTTGTCATTTCCATCGAAACCGAAGTTAAAGCGTAAAAAAAAGTTTTTCACCCTTTGTGAGCTACAATAAAATCACACTGATTGCACACAACATTTTTAATAGGGCTAATTCTAAAGCTTAGAAGCGGGTATTGCGGGAACATAATTAACTTACCATCTTTTTAACGAAGAAAACATATCTGAGTTACAAGGATAATACTGATAACCGCGATTTTTGTTGCTGTTGAAACTAGTCACTACAGTGAATTTTGGGTTGCTAACAAGGAATCCAATGTTAAATTTAAAAACTTGTATATGACCGTCACCACATGCTGGACTAAATTTTAAATATTAAGCGGATTCGATTGAAACTATTTACTCGGAGGTTTTCGAACTTTCCAATTTGGAATCATTTCTGCAGTTTTGTACATTCAAAATGCACCCACCATTTGAAATTTGTTAAATTTAACATTTGATTCATCGTCAGCAACCAATAAAAACACCACACATAGCTAAAAATGAACGAAGGCACTGTAACTTGTGAGATTCGCCTTCTCAAAATACATAACAAACATACAAACCAGCTTTGCATTAATATACGGCGTGGTATACATGTTCTCTTTCTTGCGTTCCATCCATTAGATTTACAAATATTAAACTAGTATATGATATTATTGTATCGAACTAATAATGTAATATTTTAAATTTAAAATCTATGATAGATTGTGATCACTGCTGGTAGTAAAGGAATTTTTATAAAATTTGAATACGTCCAAGATTCACGGTATAAAAATGTCTTAGCAATCGGTCAAGAAAAACTGTTTTTCAAATGAGTCAGCATAATTGTTATAATATATTATAGTATCGTATGAAAATAATAATGTGAGATTTTGCACGTAAAAAACTCACCAGGATAAGATCAGCACAAATCTTTCTATTTTGTCCTGGAAACTAATTTTATTTATCATAACGGTGCGGAATTGGTTCAATAAACTTTTATTGAACACAGAAGGAATCATAGCAACTGTAAACGAGACATCAGTTCGCGTTCAATTTCAACTAGTATTAGTTTTAGGTGACAATTTAGGGCTAAATCAAATACTAGGTTTTAGCGAATCATTCAAGGCTCGTTACTTTTGTAGAATATGTATTGCAACGTCCGAAGAAGCCTCTAAAATGTGTATCGAAGATGAAACGAAATTGAGTACCAAGTACACTTATGAAAAAGATGTACAAGAGAATAATGCTAAAGAAACCGGAATTAAGGAAGAATGTGCATTTCATAATGTCAATGGTTTTCATATAACTGAAAATATAAGTGTAGATTTGATGCACGATTTGTTGGAGGGTGTATGCACTTATGTTATGAGGTCTCTTGTACATACTTTTATTTTCGAGAAAGAATACTTTTCTTTGCGAACTCTCCAGAATTAAACACCAGAATTAAACATTTTGATTTCGGTTCATCTGGAAATTTGAATAGACCGCCAGTTATTAATATGCCTCGGGTACTAAATAATGCAACTCGTAAAATGTCTGCAGCTGAGATGTTAAACTTCGTATGGTACTTTGGAATAATTGTAGGCGAATCAGTACCCGAGAATGACTTACACTGGAAATTGTACAAATACTTACGACAAATTATTGATATATTGCTGTCTCCGTGATTTGTTCACGCTGACGTAAGCATACTAAAAGCCCTTATAAAAAAACATAATGAGCAATATATTAAACTATATGGAAATCTTAAACCGAAATTTCATTTCTTAGTGCACTACCCAAGAATTTTACTGCTGAATAGACCAATTGTTAACTTCTGGGGAATGCGTTATGAATCATTCCACAGACCTATCAAATGTATAGCTCAGTCTACTAGCTGTAAAAAAAATTTATTAAAAACTGTAGCAACAAAACAAGCTTTGAGAATGTGTGAAATGATGCATTCCCTCCAGGTCGAACAGGGTATACAATTTGGGCCTACAAACAATTGTGCTGAAAATGTACTTAATTTTAGCTGCGGAAAACATGAGAGTGTATGTAAATATTACAAACAGGTTGATATAGATGGGATTCGATATCAAATTGGGTCTTTCATAATTTTAAACCTAAAAGAAAGCGAAATAGAATTTGGAGGAATATTAAACATAGGATTTTATGAAAACAATATTTATTTTAGTGTCAATGTATTCCACGAGATAACTTTTGATTACCACTACTATGGTTATATTGTTGAATGTAGCAACGAAAGGAAATCCATACAATATGAACACCTGCCAAAAATTGCTCCAGCTTTTTCCACTGTAAAAAATAAAACTCGTTTTATCGTTACTCGTTACGGTTTATAATTTAAGAAATAACATAATTGCACTGTTAACGGGAATAAATACATTTTTTTATTAACGAATATGTATTCACTGATCTACGATTTACATATAAAAATGTAGGATATCATTGCTTTTACCTAATAAATAGGATGTGTATTTCTTTTGAAAATGGTTTATACAAAACATATATGCCTAATTATTTTAATGTATTGCACGGCATTTGCACAAAATGAGTAATTTAATTTGAATAAAAAATGTTTTATATACAACAAATATGCATAATTGTTTTAGTTTATTCCATGTCATATGCACAAAATGAGTATAATTTACGCATGAATGAAAATTGACGATAAGTGAATTTAGATTTGTTATAAGGTAAAAGAACCAATGACTGTACTGAAAGAAATGTATATAGTTCTATCAATTATACATCTTTCAGTGTGGCCATGGTCCCATAACTGGGCAGTCTAATCAATACGCCCTTACAGCAAACAATCGACAAACAATTGATTAGGTTGTTCAGTTATAATTTCATGTCCAGTCATTAGTACGTTTAACTTAATAAAAATGAAATTTCGCGTAATGACATATCAATAGCAATACATGTTTACTTTGAAGCGATTCTTGGTCCATTTTTGGCACATCTGTTACGCCGCATGATCGAGAAAACGACTGTCGCTTATATAAGCATAAGTATATTTCCAAAATCAGTATGACAGGTGCACCTAACCAGTAATACAAACAGCGAACTGAAGCTAGTACGTCTGTCACGCTGAAAGATTTTCAGTGTATATATAGTAAGAAACTTTCAAAATATACAGGTTTTATTTTATGTGTCGTTTCTTGTCTGATTGAATTTTCAATTTACGTTGAATCTACAATGAATGTTTTTAATTTGGTAATAATCTTTAATCGTGTCAAATAGAAAAGCACACCAAATAAATAAAAACTAACGATTCAAGAAAACGAACTTGCTTTTGGAAAGTTTAATCACTTTGTCAGCATCTTCAGTAAGACTTTAAGAACCATTCGTTTTATGACGATCTGTTGTCATGTATTTGCGATTAGTAATACTTATTATGCTCGGAATACGATAAAATGATATTCTATCTCTATCTCCACGTTTTGAACAACCTACAATACAACAAAATGAGACCATATTTGCCTTAAAATACATAAATAATATATTTTTCTCTTATCGTCAATTCTAATTTAAAGGAAAACGCGGTTTGTTTGTCCTCCAGTATCCTCCATCTTGGATTTTAGGGACTCGTGACCTGTCGTGACGTCACAGCGTGAAATGCTCTACAAAGGTCTGGGACGACGCCATTACTGGCATTCTCGTATTTCTGTTCGATCGGTGCGGACCTCTTACTCGGTGGTTTTGTTCAACCGTTTCTCGGCGTGACGCAATCTACCCAGGATTCACGAAGAGAAACACGAGTAGATACAGGTTGGTGTTTTATCTTTTGATTATTTATATTCAAGAAGTGGAATTTGTGCGCGAAATCGAAAGTGTGAAAAATGGTCAAGTCTACGAAGCCATACCCGGAACTAGCCGACTTGGACGGGCATTGATTCTCATGGGGAATTACCGTGGTTTTCTTTGTTTTTCACATGAAGAAGTATAGGCAAGAACAAGGACAAAAGTCGAGGTTGCCCGTGAAAATCAATGACCGTGAGTGTACATATGGGCCGGAATCTATGTTCGTAACTTTTTTATAATAGTTATAAGAAAATAAGTATTTGTACGTGACTAATGTATTATATAACATATAATATACCGAAATTTACACGCAAATATATGTATTAGTGTTACTCCTACCTCATTGTACGAATAACTTGGTACAAACTGGGCACACAATACTCTCGTATACACGCGCACAGCAACACAATGTGTTGCACATATGTCATATGCGATTTCGATTCAATTTAAACTGGGGCACATGTTGGCGATTGCTCGACAGGGTCCTGTCCCAGGAAAGTCACAGCCTCGTCTTCCTCTTCGTCGGTCAGAAACTTGCCTTTGTCCACTTCCATGTCTTCCTTCTCGTCTCCTGGTGATTCGGTTTCTTTATTGTGTCGTAGAATATCTAAAATAATGATACTGGTTTCATTATTTTGGCGTAAAACTTGAACTTGATACCAACTCTAGTTTAATACTCGGTCTACGCTGCTTTAGTTTTATGTCTTTTGACATATATACAGGCATTCGGCATCCTTTCCTAAATATTTTGTCGAATATCAGTGTAATTCGTCACTCGGCTTACTTAGAAACAAAAACAAATTAATCGGATCGCCTGCGATCGTGTAATGGCGAATACAGACGACCGACATAATGGCGGCTTCTCGTCCTATATATCTGAAACGGGGAAACTCAACTTTTTAATAAATAAGACTAATCTAAGTAAAATTAGTTTACCGTCGTAATTTAAAGGTGTCTCATCGTCCAATTCTTCCATTTCGGCGAAAACCTTATTCATCTCGGCTTCTAACTCTCACAGTCTTTGTTCTCTTTCTGCTCGTCGATTTTCCATGTTTCGTCATCTACGCGTCAAGAAACGTAATGAGCCAGGAAGAGATACATAGTTACTAAACCACACAGAGAGGGAGGCCGGATAGGAGAATAGATATTTTTTAGCGGTACTACAAGTATAATATCTTCGAACAAGCACTGCGAAGTATAATGGACGTTCTTCGCTGCTCTATAGTCTACGGCAAGTATTAAAAATATATCTAGTTTCTTTTGAATATTTTATGGATTTTAGGATAGGAATTATTCGCCCTGTTAACACCGCCGACTACGATTTCTACCGGCAGCAGAGTGAACTAAACTGATAGAGTCAAAGTCGTCAGAGTCAAAAAATAACACAGGCAAGATGAGCGTAACCCAATATTTAATTAGTTTTGTAGATTTAATAAATTACATTGGACTCGGTAACTTCATGCGGGCTTCCTGAGGGACATGACGTCTATAAACACAACACTAAAATTTCCCATTTAAGTTCGGAAACGTGTATCAACGTAGAAAACATTATATGTTTTGCATTGAGAAGAAGTTCGCCTTCAATGTAGCATCGCGAACGGGGTCCAATGTAATTTATTCAATCTACAAAACTAATTAAATATTGGGTTTCGCTCATCTTGCCTATGTTATTTTTTTACTCTGACCCAATCATTTTAGTTCGCTCTACTGCCGGTAGAGATCGTAAGCGGCGGTGTTAACAGGGCGAATTGTCATCGATGGAGCTAATTTAGAAACTTCCTAGGGTTATTGTTTAGGCCCAGGTATAGAGCATTTCACGCTGTGACGTCACGACATGTCACGTATCCCTAAAATCCAAGATGGAGGATAATGGAGGACAAACAAACCGCGTTTTCCTTTAAATTAGATTTCTATGATGAATGCCAGACTGAAAATTGTTCACATAATTAGTAGATTAAGAATAAAATTAGTGGGAAGGAAAGTAGAATTCTTTTTTTTTTATCAACGTTTTCTTTATTCCAAATAGCAACACGTCAAAATATTTCATATCCTATAAACTAGTTCACAACCTTGTAAATATAAAATTAATAATCAAAACGCTATTTACAAATTCGCAATTAAACTAGAGCGACGAAAACTTTACGAAATAGTCAACAATAACCTAATATTGTTCTAAAAATGTTATACTTTAGTGACTCAAAGAAGAAACTTACGTTTCGGAACAGTCTACAAACCAAACGGATGCAGGCCCAAGCGCACAAAAGTTTGGCCAAAGTGGGAGTCCCCAAGGTCACCAGTCTTGCTGCACCTCCGCTCGTTCCATTCTCACGGCGAGACTGCAAGTAAAAAACACTAGATATACACTATTGTAGAAGACAGACTTCACAAATCCGGCGACACGTCATGGTGCTGCGTCTTGCGACGCCCCAGTAGATCCATTCCGGTCCTCTTCTTTTCAGTGGATCAGGTTCGAATGATTTGGTCATTCATCCATTGGTTGTAAACGCAGCAGTCTGGATCAGACACGAAATGTATTCATCTTTCAAGCGGCGTTTTGATTTCATTAAGTTGAGCCATGAAAGAATCGAAGCTGCTCAATTCAGCGCACAGTTCGCCTTCCCAAGGATTTTGTTCCTTTTTAGGTTCATCTCCTTCGCCAAGATTGGAAGAGTCCGTCCAGCCAAGGGTTTTTAGATCTTGCATCAGCTGGGCTCTTTTGTTTTGCCAGTTGACTACTGCATCCAATTGTTTACGACGCAGTTCCCAGACTGCGTTGCTTAAAAGATCTGTGAGCACAGCCTCGATACGCAAATTTCTCCGACGATTTTTCACCCGTCTTCTTTTCCTGCGAACTTTGTCTATCCACAAGGAAAGTTTCTCCGTGTAGCTGGGCCCGTCCAAGTCGGCTAGTTCCGGGTATGGCTTCGTAGACTTGACCATTTTTCACACTTTCGATTTCGCGCACAAATTCCACTTCTTGAATATAAATAATCAAGAGATAAAACACCAACCTGTATCTACTCGTGTTTCTCATCGTGAATAAATTAAAACGAGAAAAAATAATCCTGGGTAGATTGCGTCACGCCGAGAAACGGTTGAACAAAACCACCGAGTAAGAGGTCCGCACCGATCGAACAGAAAAACGAGAATGCCAGTAATGGCGTCGTCCCAGACCTTTGGTAGAGCATTTCACGCTGTGACGTCACGACAGGTCACGTGTCCCTAAAATCCAAGATGGAGGATACTGGAGGACAAACAAACCGCGTTTTCCTTTAAATTAGAATTGACGATAAGAGAAAAATATATTATTTATGTATTTTAAGGCAAATATGGTCTCATTTTGTTGTATTGTAGGTTGTTCAAAACGTGGAGATAGAGATAGAATATCATTTTATCGTATTCCGAGCATAATAAGTATTACTAATCGCAAATACATGACAACAGATCGTCATAAAACGAATGGTTCTGAAAGTCTTACTGAAGATGCTGACAAAGTGATTAAACTTTCCAAAAGCAGACAAAGAGCTTGGGAAACAGTGATAAAAAGGGGAAAATTGTCTGATTCTCTAAAATTAACATAATAAAATTCAAAAATTAAAATATTTTCGTGTGTGCTCAAGACATTTTATTTCAGGTATAACGAATTTCATTAATTAAATTTTAAATTTTAAATTTTAAATTTTAAATATATCTATCCTGCACACCTAAAAACCCCGCTTCTTTGGAAGACACAACAAACCCAGACTGGGCACCATGCCCAAATCTTGGCTATAAAATTGGCAATGCTTTAAAAAGTCAAACCGATCTCGACAGGTACAAGTGATATAAGCAACGGGTAATCGTGTTTTTAATTTATTGTACATTATGTGTTATATTAGAAGAGATTTAATATATTTTTTACTAATATATATTTACATTTCCTATGACTATAAGTTATATCGGTGACTCTTACAGATACACGAACCCTATCGACAGCTCCAATAGCTGTTGAAGCAATAATAACTCTACACTGAAAAGGCGTTGTGAAATTTCTTACTATATATATACACTGAAAATATTTTAGCAGGGCAGGCGTTCTTTAAGGATATCAGAAACGCAAAATGATAGGTTTAATTTTATTCATAATTTGGCATGGGCGCTGCGCCTATTCGGAATAATAAACGCGCGCGAATCGCACACTAGTTGTGCCAACTTCACGGTACATAAGCTGTCATTTTTTGCTGAACGTCTAGTGACATATCCAGCTGCACACAAAAGGTTCATGAACATCATTGTAAAATAGTAAAAGAGTGATAGTTAGTTGGCTTGAAAAGAATTTGTTAAGGTCTATTATCAAATATAGTGGAAAACGAGGATTTGGACAAATCGATAGAAGAAATGGAAGTTGTTTTTGAAGATAATGCTGGTAATTTTGAATTACAAAGAATAATGCGGATATTTATTTCACTTTAATTTGAAAGTCTTTTTTTAGATATTCTATACCATTTCTTGAACTCTTCCTTGCAAGGAAGAGTATTACTGGGAATTTATAAAAAATCTAAATTTCTGAATTATGCAAGACTCAAAGACTTGATAATCTATAATGAAATATGTCGTGATCCTATTAATTATAAGTAAGTTCAAATACATTAAGAATATTAACAATAAATTAACAAGACTATTAACAATAATTCTAAAGGGAAATGAAATACATATATACAATTTATTACAAAAATATTATACAATCAATTATTACTTTATCATAAATTTCGATTTACTTAAAATTTGTTACATTATTATAACCTATATTCAAATAAAAACATAATAATGTAGCATAAAAAAAATTCTCGAAATACTATGGAAATAATGTTATAAAAAAAAATATAACGAATTTAAATATTTATATTTAGAATAAAAGCAAGCGTATTTGCTTCCCTAAGAGACCAAATAAAAGAGCTGTTCCAAACAGAAAATCCTGATTTGTTTTACGTTTCGAGCTCTGAAAATAAAGAAAATGAAAGCACAAGTGCTAGAGGATGCCTATATAATTATTATAGGATAGTAAGAAAAGAACTTCGTGAAGCACAAATTTTGATCCAAACTGATCAAACATCTGATAATGCATCGAATAATAATACTGAACGTAAGAACGTGTGTTGCATTTTATATTACCTGATTGTCTAAGTGAATACATAAACGAATGAAGTTTATCTTTTCATTAATAGCTGCATTATATACTTATTTATTTGGAATTTTTCTTATATTTTATACGTAACAGTACACTAATATTTTATACAGGTACTTGTAATTTGGATGTCAAGTCATAGCAGAAGTCACTAGGCAATGGGAGAATGCTTTTCAGGAACGCAAAAAATTGCTTCTTCAGAAGGAAAAGAAAATCAAAATACTTCCGCTAAAAACGTATTTTCGCAGTTTTCCATGCTTGAAGCTTCGCTTGGCATTTCGCTGGTAGGATATATTTTTTATTTCTATATTTACAGATGTTTATAAAGGTTATACTATTTGCAAAAGGGATCGTTATTTCATCTTCTATATATTATGACTCCCATTACTTTATTTCGTAAAGTCATTTTGTAAAGCTGTACTTTATAACAGTTTTAGTACGGTTTTTCTAAAATTCTACAAATGAAAACTCCCAAATTTCATTTGGTTGCAGTGCCAATCAGACCACGGTAAATTAGAGTGGTCCGATCGGCACTTTTAGGGAGTAAAATTACACTATAATACAGTGAAATTGCGGAGTTTACACATTTTAAGAACTGTAGAGTGAACGTTGTGTTTAATTTGAATGTGATATGAATGTAGCTGGAACAAGATTTCGAAACTCTTGTTTTGGAACTGGCAAATGAGAACTCCAACTTAAAACAACTAATTGAGAAGACACCGTACTATCCTACGATATTTTCTGTCATGTGGCCCGCGATAGCATAAAAGATTATTACACATTGCCAGAAAAGCAAAGCTGTTGATGTAAAGCAGTTCTTAGAGTTGCATAAAGATTTATTTGAAGCAGGTATGATGTGATTTTTGTTTCTTGTTAAGGAATGACTAGTGTCCTAAAAAGTCTTAATGTAATGTCGAACAATTTTTGATAAATTTCGGTTCTCTTGAAGCTTTCGTGCATTAAATTCTGTAATAAAAATTTACCTAATCAAAGTCTATTTCTTAATTTTCAGCTGATTTCATTGCATATTTTTCTGTCAATTAATGCGTGAAAAAAAAAGAGTTGAAAAATTCGTTTTAAAAAAGACGTTTAACCCCTTGACTGCCGATGACGAAGATTTTGAAAAAATCGTAAAACCCGCAGTTTTAAATGTTTAATATTTTCTGTTTTAAACTGTGATTTCGAAAACGGACAACGGCATTTTATTTAATATACCTTGGACTATCTAGAAATGGACGTATTTTTAATTTGCATAACTTACTGACTTCGTGTGCTTAATTTGTAATTTCCGGAAAAAATCTTCGTCATGCGCAGCAATCAAGGAGTTAAACAAATTCTCGATTCCCATAGTTATTCGTTTCTTTGCAAATAGAAGAAAAAACCTACATTTATGCAAAAAAAAATTATTAAAAAGTAGAAAATAAATAACAACAAAGCAATAATTTCGAAAATGTTTAGCTTATGTTGTACGCGTTTTTTGACCATTTTCACTTCGGTATTATAACTTGAAATTGTTAAGGGTTCTTTTAGAATTTTAAATAACTTTTAACGTATTAAATGAAATTAATTGTCGCAGGAACCCAAGATATTGCTTTATATAGGACTGTGAAAACCTGACTACCGAACAAAGGGCATTTGAGAATTGGTTAACAAATTTACGACAAGAAATTCATCCCTACATAGTTTTCTTGGGAAGTTTAGAAAATCCTCAAATTTTTGTGTCTATAAACGCAGAAAATTATATTTTTTAGAATCCACTGAAGGCTCTTGAAAGTTGCTACAAGTGCCTGATGGCATTAAATGCATTTCCTTTCGTTTGCGACTTTGTATGGTCTTTTATAGATAATACGACGTACTGTCTTAGTTAAAAAAAAAGTAGTGCTTGAGTTACTAAATTAATAGTTGAAATTCTTAAGTGAATTCACATTTAGGCATTTGTTTTTACTTAATTCTGTATTTTTTAATTATATCACAAGATACAATGGATTTAATCTCTCTAATAAATCGTATTTTAACGTTCATTTTATCACTCTATGCTAATCCAAATTTACCGAGAAACACAGTTGATATCACAATAAATTTCACTCATAATTTTCTTCGCAAAATGTTATTACCATCTCTAAAAGAGGACATCTTAAAGATATTGAAAAATGAAAATATTGCTGATTCTACAATGATGGAAATTCATAAGTGTTTCCAGAATTATAGTATTATATTTGACAATGTAAAAACAGAGTCCCATCGATTTCAACTTTTAAAAACTAAGGGGCTCATTGATTTTATAGAATTTCCGATTGGAACAACATTTATTGAAAAAATTATTAATAATGAAACGGTGCTTTTGCCAGAGAATCTGAACGGTGTACATATTCCGCTACGCGAAACTCTAAACTTTTTCTTGGAAATTCCTGGAATTTTTAGTGGCATAATTCAATATATTGCTAAACTAAGCGAAGATTCAAACATTATTACCAATATTATTCAAGCAAAATTATGGAAATCTAAATATTTTCGACAGTCACAAAATCATAATCTTTTACCGTTATACATTTTTTTTTGACGATTTAGAGGTAGGAAATCCTCTCGGCAGCAATGCTGGCACTAACAAATTCGGAGCTATTTACGCGTCAATTGCTTGTCTCCCTCCGAATATAGCTTCACGACTGTGCAGCATTCTATTTTCAACTTTTGTACGTTCATCGGATAAATTAAAATGTAGTAATGCCAAGGTTTTCCATAAGTTAAGGGGTTACGCCACCCTGAAATTTTAAAAAAATCCTTTTTTTCTACATAATTTTAATGCCTATGTTCTTACGGTCATTTTAAGACGTCGGGTTTAAAAATATCTCATCATTTGTGGATTTTACAGTCATTAGAAGTGAGCGCTGCAGGTAGTCCGAAAAACCGGCTTAAGCTGTCTGGCGCTTCCCAATAACCTTAGCTCTTTGAATCGTTCTGAGGGCTTTGTTGTGATTTCCGAAGTTTCATAGAATGTCTCCTCCAGGCGTATATTCCTTCCCAAAATATCCCCGAGTTTTAATACCTTAAAGTACTCTTTTATCTTCTTTTGCGTTTTTCTCAAAACTACATTTTTTGGAGCGGTGTACACGATTTCTCAAAAACTACTCGACCGATTCTCTTCAAAATTTGTACACAGCTTTTCTATAACATTCTCTACGGCATGACGTAGGATTTTTTCGAGATAATTTTTTTTGAAAAAGTTATGCATTTTTAAAACAGAAATTTCGTACCCAAAAAAAAATTGTTTTTTTCAAAGTGCTCCCATTTGCTCAAAAAAAAATTTTTGTTTAAACGGCTACGTCATGCTGTAGGTAATTTAATATAGTTTAAAAAAAATTTTTGTTCTTGGGTTTCAGATAAAAATTGTGCTGTTCAGCATGTACACCGCACGGCCCGGCCGTGCGCTAAGAAAAGTGGCTTGCGAGACTCCCTATATCTTCACCATTTTTCAAGATTTTTTCTTCTTTCAAGAATTTTTTTTGAGTGAAATATATGTACTTTGATAATATAAATATTAAAAAGTTGTATTTTTAATAGTTTTATCAAAATTAATTCTTGAAATACCCTCCAATTTTCAGGCGTTCAAGGTGGTGTAACCCCTTAATATCTCAAATTTATACCAACATATTGCGCCCGACATATTCAAGTTCTTAAATTTAAATTATATGTGTTTGTTTCAAATTTCAATTATATTATAAAATTATATCGATATTTGGGGTTCCAATCATATTTATGTCCAAGTGGCTTCGATAGATATGTTACAACAATATAGTGTTTCTGATATGTATGAAAATTGAAAATGAGCATTTTCAAAACTTCGACCCCGACAACAGGCCAGCCGAAGTATTAATAAATAAAAGTTGCAAAACACTTACTTCAAGCACTTGTATTGTAATAGACTATTCGATGCATATTACATGTTTACAGTGTTTTACTACTTACTGTCTGTATCATTATGATCTTATATATACAATATATATATATATATACATTTAATTCGTCAAAGATATCTTGAAAGTGTCGAAAAGATCTCTGACGGATATCTTTTAGATACTATAAGACATGTTTTAGATACATATATCGAAATAGTTATTTTCGTATCAAGGGCGTAAAAGAACTTATGAGCCCGTAGGTGATCACCGCGCCCGAGGGGCTGGCGAAGACTAGCGCTGGGGGGTAGGGGGTCGAAAAGTCGATATTTGATGAAAAAATATAGGGTAATTTTTTGCCGAGGTGACCAAATTCAATACTTTTTCAGACAATAGTCATAAACATTTTATACCAGTTTTTATGGCATTATCGTTGACTTTAGGAAGAAAATGCATATAACCTTTTTTGTAGAGAATATCATGGTCTATCTTTTTTGTTTGAAGCATTTTTTAATAAAATTTGTATTTTTCAAAATAAATGCAAAAAACTACGAAGTAACCTTATTGGGGCTAATTTTTTTTAGTAATGGACGGATGAATTTAGAAATTTTAGAAATTTATGTCAATACGCTTATCCGTTCGCGAGTTATCACGAGACAAAAAAACGGGACGTACGGACGTACGTACGTACAAGATCACGGACACAAATTTTTTTATTGTTGATTTGGGTTCCTTAGGGTCTGAAACGTCGACATTTGATGAAAACCTATAGGGTAAGTTTTATGCCCGAAGTGACCAAATTCAATACTTCGTCCAGACTTAGTCTGGGTCGAAGTAAATAACCTTTCCATAAGCTGTTTGCAGACAATTGTTCAGAATTGGTTTTCCCTATCCGCAATAACCAGCCATAACAGTTGTAGGTTTTAGGTCGCCGGTTTAGTTTGGTCACATTCCTAGAGCATTTCCCATTTTAAAATCGGAGGGATGGTTTTGCAGGTGGTGGACCTTCGTACTTTATCAGTAAATTTTTAATGCTATCATCAGAGTTCTGAGTATCCGTAATATTTTTATGCTTTTTTTTCTTTATTATAATCCAATGTTATTATTATTTTCATTAATAATATATAAACATATTTTTTTAAATATTCGAAACAGATAATTGTTAAAGATAAATATTACGTTGTCATTCCTTTTTCCGGTTTCTTCTACTTTAAATTATTGGACACTTTCGTTTTAGAATAACGAAAATATTATGGCTTTATAATTATATAATAAAGAAAACGTATTATTTCTTTGTTACAATTTTCGAAATAACTTCTTTTATGCAAAGGTTTTATATTCCTGAAAATGTTCTTTCTACGTAGTCAGGAAAGGCATGATATGCATAACAAACGACCATTTTTTTAAACGTAAAATTTTACGGAAATGTTCGGTATTGGAAATTCAGTCAAAGACTATATTACAATCAACATCACATGAAATCACTCCTTGTAGCTCATTCAGGACATGCTAATATGATTGCAGTTTAAAATAAGTATTTCTGTTATTTCATAATACTTTATTTGTATGTATGTATTGTATGTATTTATTTTTCTCTCATAAAGGGATACAGTCCTGTTGAGAAGGGAGTTGTGAAAATTGCCGCTACATTAATCATAAGCTATACATATAATTTTTTTAATACAATAAAATCTCAGTCGCCTAACAAAAACGATCTTCTGATAAAAGTCGCCCTTACAAACTTTAGAAGAAGATTTGCGGATATATGGTCGGGGTTACATATTAGTACGCAAAGGAGGTTACTGGCGTCCGGTCGGGGCGTTGACACACGTTTGGTAAATTCATGCCTGACAGAGGTCAATAAAGGGCACTCGGTGAGAATGTGCATAAGTGTTTCGCGGGCATTCATGTTGCATATTGAACAAGTACTTTGCAGGTTATAACTAAAACTTATACCGGTAATTAATATCGAGCGCGAGTAGATTGTCGCAAGTCTAACTTGAATTTTGGCTCTGAGGCAGGGCAGAGGGAGACGAGACGGGTACAACGTGTACGGCGAGTCCGTGAGCTGTCGAAAGATCGGCAGCTGCGAAGTGCCGGAGTTGAAATACCTCGCTAGATCTTTAGCTCTGCAGGATGCGGCGTATTTAGCGACTAAGTCCGGTCCGGCGGCAGCCCACGATCTCGCAGTAAAATCCGTCCACAGAATGTCTGACTCGGACCTGTTCAGGAGCGACATGATCTGAGAAAGCCAGTTTCTGGGGTCCTGCGATGGTACCCTGGATGACAGTTCTCTAAGACGAAGAAGTAAAATTTTAGGTAGTCTGGAGTCGGGCAGTCCAAGAGTCTTAATTATCCATTTTATCGTTCTGTCAAGAATTTCCACCGCGATCGGTGGAATGCCAAGTTCTAAACGGATCAAGTAAGCCGGAGTATTTCGTGGTAGATGTAGAGGCTTCTTAAAAAACTCAATCTGCACTGACTCCAGTCTATCCAAATGCCGGAGGGCCCAAAATGGAGCCGCATACAAAAGGACCGAAGTGATCATGGCTTTATATAATTTCAAGTACGCGTTCCAATTGTCGATTTTCGCGGAGTTTATTATCGCTAAAACTGCGGCTGTGGCTGCCGTCGTACGAACGATAGCACCCTGGGTTGGTTGAAGGCCCGATGCTGAGGAGGAAAAAATTAGTCCCAAGAATCTGTATGTATTCTTGACCTCAACCGGAGCATTTTCGTATAAGAATCCCCTTGAACACTGGTCAAGCGAACCTGCCCTCCTGAAGCAGACAATCTTAGTTATGTCCACATTAACGGTGAGCTGGTTGCGAGTACACACTATATCAGAGAGGTACAAGTTGAATAGTAGGGGGCTTAAGATCTCGCCCTGCAGCACCCCTGTCGTTACTTTTTAGTGGGACGCATCTCCGCTGTCGTTGCGGTAAATGATTGACGCAGAGCGGTATAGTGCATTTAGTACTCTAACAAATTTAGTACTAAAGCCAAAACTGAGGAGCTTACGCCAGAGAAGAGGCTGGGGAACAGAATCGAAGGCCCTTTTAAAATCTACGAATAGGCTATATATTTTTCCTTTAGTGTATCTGAGAGCAACTTGCAGCAGCTGCGAGAAGGCAGAAAATATTGTCCTCTGTCCCTCTTCCCCTACGGAAGCCGGATTGCTCTTCTGGGAGAATACCTCTCTGCGCCACCCAACTAGTCAGGCGCGTGGATAAAATCTGCAAGAAGATCTTCGCCATGGCATTCGTAATTGCTATCAGACGGTAATTCGATGGGTTGTCGCGCGCGCCCTTCTTATACAGGGTAAAAATGGTCGAGTTGGCCCAGCCTGAGGGAAAAGTTTCCGCCGAAAAGATACTGTTAAAGAGCGAGTGAAGGAGAGAAAGCCACTGTTCATACATAATTTTAAAAAGTTCAGAAGGAATGTTATCTGGTCCAATGGCTTTCCCCACCTTCAGAGAGTTCAAGCTCGTTTTGAGTTCGCTCATAGAGAAAGGCGAATCCAGTATAGGGTCGAATGTACCAAAGTATATGACAGCTGGAAGTTCCGTCTGCGGAAAAAACTGTTGGAAAAACGCGTTCCAGACATCATCTGTCACTCGGGTGATTGGGACGGGTTTCGATCGGAATTGACGCACAGCACCCCAGAAGTCCGCTGATGTGCAGGAATCCGCGAAGCTCTTAGCGATTCTGGTGTCGAAATTAAGTTTTTTCCGAGATAATAGGGTAGTGTATGACCTTCGTGCTGATCGATAAGAATTTACCGAGGTTGAGGTGTATCCGACCCTTTTCATATTTCTTAAGGTTCGGACAAGCACTCTCTTCGCCGAGAAACTTCGTCGAACCATTGCTTGTAAAAACGCGGATTGCTACGGAAACGAGAAACACAGTCTTTTAATAGGCCAACAGTATATGCCGAGTCGCGAACTGAATCTAAAAAATACTTATACAGTGGAACAAATACATCGGTGTCTAACCTAATACAATTTTGCATACAATTCGATAACTGACAGCGGATGTTCATAAATACGCAGTTTTCCCCGAACGGGGGTCTTTGATATCGTGTAACGTTACGAGTTTCTGGGACGCAGGCGTTTGGTTGCGTTACGCAACTATATTCGGAAAGATAGAGAGCCGCTGTTACTGGCAGATGGTCAGAACCGAAAAGATCATCTCCAATACTTAAGTCATGAATATATGGTAAGTGCGCTACAGAAACCCAGACTAGATCAACGACGCTGAAACCCCTCTGTCCGAGAAATGTGAAGTGCGCCGGAAAGTCACTCGGCGTCCGACCGTTTAATAAAGGATTCGGACAAATAAGTGCCGCGGCGATTAAGTGTTTCGTCATGAGATCGTTTTCGAACTCGCACGGAGGAGCCATAAAAAGTCTGTGGTAGAACACTAACAGAATCTGAGGAGCCGACTCGACAGTTGAAGTCGCCCCCTAAGATAAAAATGCAATCTGTATACTGGTCAAACAGAGTGTCTAAAATAGCCCATGTGCGAAATGCCGATGCTGGTCCAACCTCGGCAACTTCACTGTGCCAGAATCGAGCCAGCATTGGTAGCCGATACTGGCTATCACAAATTGCCAAACTTCGGCTGAAAACTGGCCAACGCATCGGGCCAAGCCTGGCAAATTGATCTCATAGGTATTTCTTCCGATCGTCGTCCCAGCGTCGGCCCAATATTGGGCCCGAGTATCGGACCAAGTCTGGAAAAGTGATAGTGCCAAATCTCGGCCCAGCGATAGAAACATTCAGGACCGAACATCGGGCCAATTATAACAAATTTATTTCATACAAGGTACTGTCGATCGTTGGCCCACAGTTGGTCCAAAACCGACCCGAGCATCGGACCAACCCCGTCGAATTAATAGTGCCAAATCTCGGCCCTGCATTGACAGCCGACTTTCGGCTACCAATGCTGGCCCAACGTCGGCAACTTCACTGTGCCAGTATAGGGCCAGCATTGGTAGCCGATACTGGCTATAACAAATTGCCAAACTTCGGCTGAAAACAGGCCAATGCATCGGGCCAGGCCTGGCAAATTGATCTCATAGGCATTTTTCCCGATCGTCGTCCCACCGTCGGCCCAATATTGGGCCCGAGGATCGGACCATGTCTGGCAAAGTGATAGTGCCAAATCTCAGCCCAGCGATGGAAACATTCGGGACCGAATATCGGTCCAAGCCTAGCAAATTTATTTCAAACAGAATATTGCCGATCGAATATCGACCGTATCGAAAACGATGCAAGATAGAGCAAAAATTTACTAAACCTTTTGGTAGTGGATGAAATTTCCTACAAAAAAGTCCGGGAGAGCTCTAGTCTAAAAAGTATAACTTAGGCAGGAGCAAGCCTCGAAGAAAGCATCGTAGTTTTGCTGTCTCATCCGTGAGCGTTTTCACAGTCTGAGACTGTGACTTTCTTAGATTGATATCTTGCGGCACAAGGTGCAGAAGCAGCCTGAAATCTGAATACAATGGCGAAGGATTCCCTACAGTTACATACTAGCACATTTCTCTCCGTGTACGAGCTCTCCGATCTCTGGAGACTCGGCCCATGCATGCATAGCCAGCGGTGACGTTCGAATCCCCAGGGAAACCCAGCAGTTAAGTTCCGGCCGTAGCCGCTAGGAACGCATCGCCGAACCGCATATGAAGTAGCGCCCGCGTTCCTTGAAGTGTGGGTACCAACGCGGCAACTCCGGCCGGAGGTCGATCTCACCACTTTTACCTTTTTTGGTGTCGGGGGGACTTTCCCTCCGACTAAGAACTAACTCGTCGTGATAAACGACGAATTAGAAATTAATATTTTTATTTACAGGAATACGATGGAACTAGCACGACGTTTTACGAACCTACTAATCCAACTCGTTGGAGTTCCAAATTTGGCCCCGCCCAGGGGCTTACAACATCAAAAGACTCGTCAATAAGGAGGGATATATGCATATACCCATCGATGTATATACATCTTCCTGGATTCTTCCAATAACAATAAATTCGTTTCAACGTTTGTTTTTGTTTTTTTATCGTGCTGCTGCTGCGACGTTGCAATTGTGAAATTTAGCTGCAACAGGCTCTGTGCCATCGCCGACAATCAACGCCACGCCAATACTGGCTTTGATGCTGGGCCAGTGCTGGCTGTCGATGCTGTGACAGTGCTGACAGCCACTAATGGTCCAATACCGGTTGCCGAGTCTAGGCCGTAGTGTCATAACAGACTCTAGGCCATTGCCGACAGTTAATGCCGCGCCAATACTGGCTGCCGATGCCGGGCCAGTGCTGGCTGTCGATGCCGTGACAGTGCTGGCAGCCATTACTGGACCAAGACCGGTTGCCGAGTCTAGGCCGTAGTGTCGCACCAAGACTCATGCCAGTGTTGGCCCAATGTCGCAGCCGAGCCTCGGCACCGCCGTTGCCAGGACTGGACCAGGGCTGGGCCGTTACGAATTTCGCACATGGGATGTTGCAGGGAGGATAGTATAGGTTCTAAGTCGACGGTGGGCGGAAAATAAAAGGATCCAACGATTAGGTTGAGCGGAAGAGTGTCCAATTTATAAAATAGCCAGTGAGGAGACGAGTCAAGGCATAAAAGCTTAAAATTAGGGCTGATTAAAGATAATAGGCCTCCACTATAGCGACCATAGTAGCTAGAGCGGGCAGCTGGATAATCAATCACCGTATGACCAGTAGGCAGATGCTCCGCGCGAATTTCAGAGTCACGTCAGGTTTCTGAAAAGTTCAAAATTCCATATGACGAGTAAAACGAATTATTTTTAATGTTGTAAAAACCGCGTGCGTTCCAGAAAATTATTTTAAAAACATTATTACAACTTATGGACTTAATACTATCGGACGAAGATGCTGCTGCTGTTGCAGATGACGAAGCCGATGAGACGAAGACCTTTGCTTGAGGACGGAGACGAGTTAAAAAACCTCGTTTTTTTCTGAGGCAAGGGCGTCCGTTTCCATAGTCACTGGTACTTTTCCTGAGGCCCTAGGTGTAGACTTGCCTTGGGTTCTGTTTGTCACTGAAGATCGGAGTGTAGCAGGTTTTCTATCCGTCAGTGGTTCGGAGCATGGAGTTTTAAAATCTTGGTCCTGTTCAGACCATTTAAGCCAGACATTATTAATGGCTATGGCGTATGATGCTGAAGTTCATACTGGTAGAATTCTACCACTAATTTTTTTTTACTTCAGTAGAATTATAATTATTTTACGTCTACGGGTCTGGTACATAGAAAATTATAAAAAGGATACGATTCAATAAATGAAATACGAAACTGCACTTCGACAGAGACAAAAACTAGCAAAATATTATGTCTCATGCCGGTAATTCTGGATTTACAGATTTTTTATTTCAGATAAAAATAACCCTGCCCAAAATGAGACCACCATAATTTTAACAAAATTTTTGTATGCACGGAATTCGATTTATAGGGGCCCCAACGTGACGAAAGTCTTTTTCATTATCATCTTTTGGGATATCCAGATCTTTTATTTTAGATAATAATAATCCTGCCCAAAAGGTGACCACTACAATTTTATTAAAATATTTGTATGCACGGTGTTCGAATTATAGGGGCCCAAACGTCACGAAAGTCATTTTCGTTATCATCTTTTCGGATTTCCAGAATTATTAATTTAGATAATGATAATTCTACCCAAAATGGGACCACCATAATTTAGCAAAATATTTGTATTCGCGGAGTTCGATTTATATGGCTCCTAACGTGACGAAAGTCATTTTCGTTATAATCTTTTGGGATTTCCAGAATTATTAATTTAGATAATGATAATCCTGCCCAAAAGGTGACCACTTTAATTTTAACAAAATATTTGTATGCACGGGGTTCGATTTATAGGGGTCCAAACGTCACGGAAGTCATTTGCGTTATCATCTTTTCGGATTTCCAGAATTACTAATTTAGATAATGATAATTCTGCCCAAAAGGAGGCCACTATAATTTTAAGAAAATATTGTATGCACGGAGCTCGAATTATAGGGGCCCCAACGCGACGAAAGTCTTTTTCATAATGATCTGTTGGGATTTCCAGATTTTTTATTTTAGTTACTGATAACCCTGCCCAAAAGAAAGCCACTATAATTTTAACAAAATATTTGTATGCACGGAGTTCGATTTTTTTTGGAGTCCAAGCATGCCTATATACTGTTTCATAATCATCTTAGGGGATTTCCATATTATTTATTTTAGATAATCATATTCCTGCCCAAAAGGAGGCCACTGTAGTTTTAACAAAATATTTGTATGCGCGGAGTTCCAATTATAGGGACCCAAACGTGACGAAAGTCTTTTTCATAATGATCTGTTGGGATTTCCCGAATTATTACTTTAGATAATGATAATACTACCCAAAAGGAGGCCACTATAATTTTAACGAAATATTTGCATGCACGGAGTTCGATTTATATGGGCCTAAACGTGACGAAAGTCATTTTCGTAGTGATCTTTTGATATGTCCTGAATTACTAACGCAGATAATGATAATTTTGTCCAAAAAGAGGCCCCCACAATTTTTACAAAATATTTCGTGCGTGCTTACTTTTTAATTTCCGGCTGTCGTTGACATAGTGTTCTGCTGGCTTAACGTTAAGCTAGCAAACACCCTCTTTTTTTTAAAAAATCCAATATAAATTTATAGAGCCCTTAATGAGCCCTTATTCCTGTGTGCTTACTTTTTAATTTCCAGCTGTCGTTGATATAGTGTTCTGGTGGCTTAACGTTAAGCTGGCAAACCCCCTTTTTTTTTTTTAAATCCAGTATAAATTTTTTTTAATATGGTCTATTTCGAGAGCCCTTAATGAGGCCTTAATCTCTGCGTGCTTACTTTTTAATTTCCGGCTGTCGACGATAGAGTGTTCTAGTGGCTTAACGTTAAGCTGGCAACACCTCTTTTTTTTTAAAATCCAGTATAATTTTTTTTGAATATGGGCTATTTCGAGAGCTCTTAATGAGCCCTTAATTCCTGTGTGCTTACTTTTTAATTTCCGGCTGTCGTTGATTGCGTGTTCTGCTGGCTTAACGTTAAGCTGTTACAAACACCTTTTGTTTTTTAAAATCCAATATAATTTTTTTTATAATATGGTGTATTTGGATAGCCCTTAATGAGCCCTTAATCTCTGCGTGCGTACTTTTTAATGTCCGGCTGGCGTTGATAGAGTGTTCTGCTGGCTTAACGTTAAGCTGGCAAACATCCCGTTTTTTTTAAATTGGCAGAGCACTAAATTTCGCATTTGGGCATTAAATTAGCCCTTAATGAGCCCTTAATTATGGTACATAATAGAACTTGATCTGAGAATGTTGTTCTGCCAGCTTAACGCACCTCTTATTGAATAGAGGGTTAGGCCTGAAATGAGCCTCCATTAAAACCTTAATTTTGCACGAATTTTGAAGAACTTCGTAGCAACAGAATTTCCCAAAAACACTTACCCGGTAGAAAACACTGTAAGAAATATCTTCTTAAAAAATATTATCTAAAATGTTCCCGCAAAATTGTGTCGCTTTTTTTCCCACGACCATATGTTAGCGCCGGGTCATTGGCAAACTTGAGGCTGCTTAAGGGGAAGCTAAATACCGACACGCTCTTTTAATAAAATTCGCTCTTGCCGCCACCGAATTTTCGTGAAAAAACAAATGTTTAAGCCAGAATTCGCACAAAATGACTATGTTAGGACAATTTTACAACGATGAGCTGCATTATTTATGTAAACAGGAAACGATTAAAATAATAACGAAAGAGAATTACGGAGAATAAAATTCGCAGATAACAACGCGACCTGTTTGACCACAACAAAAATTTATTCTCCACAATTCCCGCTCGTTACTAAACGGATTTTGCTGAAATTTAACATACATTCATAAAAAATACGTAAAATTGCCCTAAGCTAAATTTAAGAGCGAAAATGTATTTACTTTCTCTTTAAATTGAATATTTTAGGTTAGGAAACGACATTACCGACGGAGTCGGTTTAGCAGCCCCTTAAGGGGTTCCAGTCGGCTCAGTCGATAAGGTAGTAATTTACAGCGAGAAACCTAAATTAAAAATGATTGAACTGATTTTTTAAAATTCGGGCTCTATACGGACAATTCTAACCATTGTATATGACCTATCAAAAAACACGAAAGAAGTTGGTTGAGGATCTATGGAGAATTTTCCGGAATAAACAGAAATCATCTATTCCGGAAAATGCTCGTTGGATTCTCAACCAACTTCTTCCGTATTTTTTAAGAAGCCATACAATGGTGAGAATTGTCCGTATAGAGCCCGAATTTTTAAAAATCAGTTCAATCATTTTTAATTTAGGTTTTATGGCGTAAATTACTACCTTATCGACTGAGCTGACTAGACTCCCCTTAAGGCTCTTCTATGTCTCCGGTGCAAAATTTCGTGGTTCACAATTTCAAGCACTGGTACTATGTTTCAATTAATTGATTCAAATGCAATTTTGTTGGGCACGTTGTCCACTGCACAATAGAATATTTTTAATTTATTTCCGTTATTGTACATGTGTTATTAAAATAAGAATGCAATGTTTCTTGAACTCTTGCAGATCGCCAAATTTTTACACGTACATTGCGACGATAAACTGCGTACGACCTTGAAGTACGATTGGGAATGTGTGAATTCCTTATTAAAATCAACTGTAGCAAATTTGTTGGAAGAAGACGTGAATGTTTCGAAAGATGATACAGAAGGTGATCAGAAAAATGTTCAAAATGCAAGAGAATCCTCGGAAGTACGAGCTAATGATGATATCGACGACAAAACATTAACCATTAAAAGTGTCAAAGGCGATGGTGACAGTAGGGATTCCAATTGGAAATCGTCGGTAGCAAATGTGCTAGCAGAAGAAGTTGACGTTTCGAAAGGTGATACGAAAGATGATACGAAAGACGGTAGAAATGACTGCTATGAATTACGAGTTGGTGGACAAACATTCAACATTGTGAATGTAAAAGGAGATGGCAATTGCTTATTCAGATGTTTCGCTTACCATATATTTGGTGACGAAAAAATGCATCATCGCTGTCGCAAAGAGATAGTGACGTATACCGTCGACAATTGGGAGAGCGAATTTGAGTACCTGTTGGCAAGTTGCGAGGAAATAAAGTACGAAAATCCTCGACATTATATGACAGTAATGGGAGCTAATGGTGAATTCGGCACCGATTACGAAATTCGAGTATTTGTCAAGATATACGGACTACCTACGATAATTTATCGACAACATGAACCAACTAAACAGGTGCAAAAACTGATGGTATGTAACGCTGATAATGAACACAACGACTAGGACATTGGGTAGTCTTAAAGGAAAATCTTCAGATTGGAGTACCTGCAAGCAATATTTCGGAAGGTCCACGGGACAGAGATGTTGTCCAAGTGCCACGAAAGCAAAAAAATTCAAAAGCATGAAAACAAAGAAAATAATATGCAAAAGACAGTAAATAATAAGCATACCATTATCGACACCGAGATAAAACCAATGACTCTCCAAATGCAGACAACGTCCACAATTAGTGAGGTTAATAATGACCTGCATATGCAATGCACCGAAGTAGACGTGGAATTACTGGGTAATAATCTAGTACGCGATATTATGGGAAGTGAGCCTATCTATGATGATGAGCATGACCGGGACCACAATTTCCAAGATGAATATAACGTTTCACGCATTGAAGTGCCTTTTGGAAATAGCCAGGAAGAGCCATCTGCCACAAATATGACCTACATCTATGAATTAAGCCGGCCCGTTTTAAAGACGGTAAATGTCAACGATGAAATTCGTAAACTTCCTGCGACAATACATCAGATCAAAATCATCGACGATGGCTCACAGGCAACTAAAGATTTTAATACGAGAAGTGATGATCAAAGTGTTAATGGAAATTTGAAAAAAGGTATCAATGTGGAATATGAAACATTATTGCCTTCAATAGAAGAAGTGCGCGAAGTTATCGAATACGAAAATGATTCTGACAATTCGAATACAAACACAGTTAATAGTGACATTAGTAAGAAATCGAGAATTAAAAGAAAAGGAGAAAAGACTACTTTTTCAAGACGAAACACGCGGCGGATATTGGACGGTGACTCTTCGGATATAGATTTGAGCAACAATGAAATAAGCACACGAAAACACCACTTAAGAAAAGGGAGAAAACTGCATTTTGGGTGGGGGGGGGGGGGGGTGGGGGGGGGGGGGGGTGGGGGGGGGGGGGGGTGGGGGGGGGGGGGGGTGGGGGGGGGGGGGGGTGGGGGGGGGGGGGGGTGGGGGGGGGGGGGGGTGGGGGGGGGGGGGGGTGGGGGGGGGGGGGGGTGGGGGGGGGGGGGGGTGGGGGGGGGGGGGGGTGGGGGGGGGGGGGGGTGGGGGGGGGGGGGGGTGGGGGGGGGGGGGGGTGGGGGGGGGGGGGGGTGGGGGGGGGGGGGGGTGGGGGGGGGGGGGGGTGGGGGGGGGGGGGGGTGGGGGGGGGGGGGGGTGGGGGGGGGGGGGGGTGGGGGGGGGGGGGGGTGGGGGGGGGGGGGGGTGGGGGGGGGGGGGGGTGGGGGGGGGGGGGGGTGGGGGGGGGGGGGGGTGGGGGGGGGGGGGGGTGGGGGGGGGGGGGGGTGGGGGGGGGGGGGGGTGGGGGGGGGGGGGGGTGGGGGGGGGGGGGGGTGGGGGGGGGGGGGGGGAAGTAGGGAACTCTCAATTCCGACCTTCCCAAAATAACGACCACCCTAATATATAGACACAGAAATATTTACGACCCACCCTAACAGAGTCTACCTGAATGTCGTGATAAGATTTCTACGTGCGACCGATTCTCCATAATGTGCACGCGTCCGGTGCAACTTGCACCACCTTAGTGCAAAATTTTTCATGGTCTCTTATGGAAACACTAGAGTGCCACGTATGTGAAAAATGTCATTACTTGCTATTGCAAAATTATTTGAATCTATTCAAATAATAAATCTTTACGTTTTTATTAAAATACATTAATGTTTGCCTCTATATGTTTCAAAAAACTCATTGATTAAATTTAATGCAACCATCCTAACATCAAAATCAGAAACGTTATAATAAAACTACATTTTTTCCGTTTCTATATAAATATATATAATAAGTAAGTAAATATTTCCTCAAGAATTCTCCAATCATTTGCCAGAAATGACGTATCAGATATTCTCAGTACCGAAGGCCTCCGAGCGTTTTATTTTCAACTCAATTCGAATAATTTCGGGAGTCGGAGACTCGGATGCCCTGAGCGAGCGTTAGCGAGTGAAGATATAAAACTAGTCTTCATTAAAGTCAACTATTTTTAATTACTTCGACCCAGACCTTAGGCCTGGACGAAGTATTGAATTTGGTCACTTCGGGCATAAAAATTACCTTATAGTTTTTCATCAAATATCGACGTTTCAGACCCTAAGGAGCCCAAATCAACAATAAAAAAAATTTGAGTCCGTGATCTTGTAGGTACGTACGTCCGTGCGTCCCGTTTTTTTGTCTAGCGATAACTCGCGAATGGATAAGCGTAATGACATACATTTTGTTTAAAATACGTGTCTTGGCATAACTTAGATCTGATTAGATTTTGGGGCAGATCCACCCGTCCGTTACTAAAAAACATTAGCCCCAATTAAGTTTCTTTGTAGTTTTTTTGCATTTATTTTGAAAAATACAAATTTTATTAAAAAATGTTTCAAACAAAAAAGATAGAACATTAAATTCTCTACAAAAAAGGTATAATGCATTTTCTTCCAAAAGTGCACGATAATGCCATAAAAACTGGTTTAAAATGTTTATGACTATTGTTTGCAAAAGTATTGAATTTGGTCTCCTCGGCAAAAATATTACCCTATAGTTTTTCATCAAATTTCGACGTTTCAACCCCCTCCCCCCCAGGGGTAGTCTTCGCCAGCCCCTCGGGCGCGGTGATCACCTACGGGCGCATAAGTTATTTTACGCCCTTGATACGAAACTAACTATTTCGATGGTACCTGGACATAAAGTCCAAACCTAAAATTCCACAGGTATTTAAAGTCCATATCCAAAAACAAATGACAACGTATTTGTTATGAAATTGTCACGGTTAGGTTCTTGACACTGAACCTCCATTTCTGTTAACATGGCATTAAGGCAACTGGAAATTATTACGAAAGGTCGTACTACGTACGGGCATCTTGACGGTTTCATGTACCTGCGTTCTGATCGTCGCGGTGATATTTACGTATTGGAAATGCCGACATCACGTAACTTCCCCAGCACGATTGACAACCGTGACCATCGGACGAAATTTTCAAATTCGGAAGGGTGGTTCAATCGACTCTCATAAAGGACACGGATCTGACCCTGACGAAGTTCAAGTTTTGCGGGTTATGTCGACCATTAAGGTAATAATCCCAAATATTTGTATCCCATCTAATAATACGATTTATATCCCCTTATATGAAGGTTATTTTTATTATTTATATTTCAGCGCAATGCACGCGATCATCATGAACGTCCACTTTCAGCAGTCATGGGAGAGGTGCAACGTGTTGAAGAAGCTGTACAAGCTAGATTACCCGATCAAGATAATATCCGCAAAACTATTCGGAGAGAACGGTTGAAACATTTTCCGTCAAACCCTACAAATATTGACGAACTGCATGCTGTACCACATCAATTTACTAAAAGTCTCGCAGGTGATAATTTTTTAATTTATGATTCGTTTAGGTTCATATGGTTTGGTTTATTAACAACTTGATTGTCTTATTTATATCGCCTGATACAATGTTTGCCATATTCACATTGTCGGCATTTCTTGTTGCATTTACAAGGACATCTTGAGCAACGATTCGGTAAATACGTTCTCCATTAGCTCGATAGTGCTCTAACAGTGTCGTTCGGTATCACTAGCAAGGCGCGAGAAATTTTGTTCGGGTGTCTCGACCCCTCTTACACTACCGTTTCGTTTCGCATCGCTAGGAAGGCGAAAGAAATTTTGTTCGGCCGCCTCGTTCGCTCTCAGGTTAGCCTCACGAATTTGCTGACTATGGCGGCAAGAGGTGTATTGCTTGGGTTCTTCGTTTGCCCTTTCTTTTTTTTTCGTGTCTTATCTTTTGCACGTCTAATACCACGTTGTTCAACAGTCGCATCTTCATTTGCCTTTCGCCGGTGGGCCAAATACCCGTCGCTTGCGCTGTGTTGATGTCTCTTGTGCCATCTTAACTGCTCCACTTGCCGTCGTGAATGAGTATATATAGGCAAGGGAATTAATGACGTCAGTGGAGGACTTTTCCCGATTGCGAAAGGAAAACAAAGGACAAGCGCGACGGTGGAAGGGGGGAAAACGCCGGGCCCCCCGCTTTGAAACTTATTTTTTTTTCATATAAAATTTAAAATTGCTGAAATTGTTCTAAAAACTGATTGAAACTTGTAATAAACGGTAAAGGAATGCATTTTCATCCAATTTTGGGCTATCCTCAAAGTTTCAAGTCTCTAGCTCATCGGGAAGTTAGTTTAAATTCGATTACAAGATTTGCACCGGCCAAACAGACAGACAGACAAGAATACGAGTTGATAACAACGGGTACCGTTAAATAGCCAGGGAAAAATCCTTAAACTTTCGTCTGAAACATTTTCCCCGAAAATGCACTTCCGCTGAGATATTTGGGAGTTTCCATACTTTTGGATCATTAACACTCAACTTGCCTCGTAGAAGTAACACTCGATGAATGGGGAAATTGGAGAGAAACATGTCGACATCCGCGACCATTTTGGCGTACCCATCGCCTAACGGCCACGTATCGTACAGTATGGATGGGGGAAACGCAGGCAAGGGTGTATTGGCGTTCTTCTTCACAGAGAATATTCGGTCCCGGATAGTCTCCATATGGATTGTACCTCGATGTTAGCAAATCGACTCGCTCGAAGCAAAAGGATTAGCATCCACTTGTCATCCGCAGGATTGGATCGCTAATTCTTTTTTGCTATATTCTATTTTGTCAAAAGCTACCGAAAAACAAGCTTTAATAAACAACTTTCTCACTGGAACTTTATCGGTGCTTAAAATTCGCTATATAAACGAAGCGTTGGAGTACACGAGAACCTGTTTGTGAACAACTAGCAAAAAAAGTGCACAACTTTTTAGTTGGCAAGATTTTCCAAATGTTTTCGTTCTATTAGCAAGAGAGAAAGATGCTTTAAAAAGTTCTTTATGAGAGTATGCCTTAATATTTTCAATCTGAGAACTTTTGAAAATTGACCATTTGGACAAAACTTTTCGAGCGAAATCTGCGCTTTTCCCCTTTTTGCACGGAGCCCCTCAATTATTCGTTGGATAGCATATCCTCTGGGTTATAAGTGACAATTGTTATTTCTGCTGCATTATTTTTGTTAGAAACTATGAATTTAAATATACTTTTGTTTATTTTCAGACAATACAACATCATAAAGGAAGACAAAAGTGCTATGGAGAACATAGAAGTACTTCCTTCACAAAAAAATGTCTTCCTCCAACGAGTCATTGATCGACTTTCTGAACGGTTAGCCGTTCAACGTACAGAAAAAGTGGATCATATTCAAGATTGCTCAGTTGGTAGAGTATCGGCTTCGTAATCAGAAAACCCTGGTTCGATCCCGGCCTCTGCAATCTGTCATCGGGACACCTCTATATTTGTTTATAAGTGTCTAATAACGCCAAAGCTCGGGTGGTTCGGATTCCACCTTCATAAACGGTAGGTCCCGTCGCGATTTAGTCCCATCTGGGTTCACAAAAGTCGACGTAAAATAATATAAAAAAAAAAAAAAAATATTCAAGATTGTCTTCCAAAAAAAGACATCTTTCTTGAAACGACCATAAATCGGCTTTGTGAACGGTTAGCCGTTCGACAGAAAGACGAACAGATAGATTCGGAGATTTTAGAAGAGGATAATCGTTTCGGTAAGTATTGTATGACCGTTTATTTTTAGCATTATTAGCCTATACGTACATATTTTAATTAAAATGAAACTATGAAATTGCTATGATGTTTCAGGGCCACGTGTAAAGGAACTCACTTCACGAGAAGCTTGCGTGCCGGACGAACCAGTACAAATGCCGACGTATGGTCCTGACGATGGAAGGAGTTTAGAATCCAGCCGGTCGGAAGATCCAATGTGTGGAGATTTCTCATTCGATGAGAATGACGGAATACCAGACATTGAAAGGGACATCTTGGATATACTTTTAGATTTTATATCACAAGAAAAATTTTAAGAGTATATCCAGACGATGATCCCGCAGCTCCAATGTGTGTCCTATTTATTTTTGTGATAGTATTTAGTAATTTATTTGAATATGCAAGTAGTAAATGTAATTTATAGTCCATAAGTTTATAATCGAATGCTAATGTTTAGAATAGTTATATTGTGTAAATAAATCTAACAGTTTATACATGTGCCTATGTTCATTAAAAATTTTAGTAATCGAGAACAAACGTGTCTTATTTATTAAATAAATAATTTTCAAGCGGAGTTACTTCGACCAAACCATTTCCCTATTTTGACAATATGGATACAGTCGGCACCTGCAAAAAATAAACGTATAGTAGGTCTGATAAAATTCGAGCTACTTTTAACCTGCATAATGTTCCTCATCTTATATTCTTCCTCCTCCTTTTCAATCATAATTTGCGAAATTCGGAATTATACATTACAGTCGCTGGATCTTTGGTCATGTAGCCTGAGACGATCTGAACAAAATGAGACATCAAACTAAAATCAGTCAAGCATATTTCTAAAAAAGAATGTCCTAAAGAAAAACTGTATCAACATAGTAATTTTCAATACAAGTGCGTAAAAGTTTTTTCATCATACTGGGACGAAAGCAGCAACTTTCCTCCCTGTCATGAAGAAAAATCGTATACTTTCCTCGGGAAGTAAAAAAGAATGCCTCAGACTACATGTTTTTCACCCTCGGCTTCACCTCGGGTCAAAATTACACGCAGTCTGAGACATTCTTTATTTTACCTCCCTCGTTGAGTAATATACTATTTCTACGAATGTGAGGGCTGCGGGCCGAGTTGAAAACAAGGTCCGGATTCACATTAGTGCAAAAACATTTTCGCACATCCGTCGAACAATATTTTACGTTGCAAGTTTGGGTAAAATGCGCCAGAAAAAAGTGAACAATGTGTAAAATTATATTTTATGCTCACTATAATATAATAGTATATTATGCAACAAGTACGCAAAGTGCATTTTAAAGCACGAGCAGCAAGATCAAACACGAGTCGGCGACGAGTGAGACGCTGTCGCGCGAGTGAGATGAAGTTCGGCATGTGATGCTTAAGATATTGTATGCAATTCTACATTACGCCCAAAAATTTCAATGCGCAAAGAAAATTTTGCCGCAATGTGCGAAAGCTGTGCGCAAAGTAATATTACACGTAGTGCGGTAAAATTTACTTTGCGCATCGAATTTTAGTGAGGAAAGTCACACTTTACGCACAGAAATGCATAAAATTCAAAACTTCACTCTTGTCTCATCCCTCCTTACTCCCTATCAACTAAGACGCCTTCTCACAAAGTTGCATCATATGGTGTGAGTATACCGGGTGCGTGCGTCCGATCCGCCCATCGGCGCGTAATGTTAAAGGTAGAGCGTTCCTGATCGCCAGTTCCAGCTCGGACGGTTCTTCCATTGGCCGCGGGAGATTATGGAATGTCTGGCGCTGCAGATGCGAGAATGAACGTACTGACTTCGCTGTTCAGTAATTCAATTCAGTAATTCAACTCATTAAACTCCAAATAAACATTGATTGTTTCAAAGCGAATTTTTTGTTAGAAAACTTCGGATTCGCTATTTGTTGGCAGTTTTTTAAATGTTGCTGGGTGCTGCTCGTTGTCATCTTGTTAGATAAGTATTGTTCACGATTGACCGGGCGGAAATTTTAATAAAACAAACAAACCGATTTCGTCAATAGCAAACTACTTTTATTGCGATGTTGGTGACGACAAATCGCGAAACCGACCGGACGTAACGATCTCCGTTGATCGAAATTTGAAAATCGAGTGTCTTGGGAACGGAGGAGTCGCCCCTTTTTATACTCTCTCGTTGCTACCGACGCTAACAACGTTGCTAAGGATCCCGATCGTCTTATTTTTTAAACTTCTCGATGAATCTGGAAATATCGATTTCGAAGCACCATATCCCTTCTTCCATACGGCTGAATCTCGCTGCCTCTCTCGCTCACTCTTTCTTTCTTTCTCTCTCGCTCCAAAATTCGGCAGGCATTTGAAATGAATTCGACCAACGAAGACACCGACCCCTGTGTCAGTAAATTACCGACCGTGGCTCTCTAGTTAACGAACCTTCGATATGAGAAACCAACAATGGCAAATCGACTCTTCGATTTCCATACAAATCATCAATACCATCTGTGTGTTACTAACTTCTTATTCTTCGAAGGACCAGCATCGGCGGACCTCGACTCCCTGGGTCCCCGAGCGTAGAACCTCCGAGTACTGTCCATCCAAAAGCGAATCACCAGCAGATCGGTTAGTCCGCATCTCCGGGTTACTAACCTCCAGGCTTCTCATTCTCCAGATTACCAGTGTTACGTGCCCGTAACTGTCATAATATATAGGAACAACCGATTATAAGAAACCTTACTTACCGATTGCAGTAGCCAAAAGAACAGATATTAATACTAGGAATTTAGGCACAGCGATATCTATAGCTTACACTAACAAACTGAAAACACCCTTTCACCCGCTAGATAACTCAACTGAACACAGAGAAAAATCTGACGTATCGACCCCAGCCGATAAATCCCGAGTCAACACATTTACCCATAAGTGCGCTATATTACCGACAAGCACATTCGTAGAATACCCAAAAAAAATTACAAAAATATAAACCAGTAAAAACAAACTCTTTCATAAATAAAATCATTAAAAAAATAATTTTATTAATATTTTTTTCCATTAGAAAACTCTGCCGTGTTAAAAAGATTGGCTTCTTAAAAAGAGTACATCAACAAGTTCCCCTCTGTTTCCAAGAGTCATAAAAATTCCTAAACCATCGACATCTAAACAAAGAACATAGATATGAGAACTCACACAAACAAATATTCTTTCAAAAATTATACAACGTAACCTTCGCATATATAAATCTTTAATTTAAACAAAAGCCAATAGAAAATACTAACATCCGACAATATAATATGATGCAACATAATTTTCTGCACATTTTGAGTACAAACAAAATATAATTAAAACCATAACTTACTGTAACAAATGATTCTATAAATAAAACAGAATAATTAAATAAACATCTCTTTCTTTAACTAACAACACAAATTAAGATAAAAATCATTTCCAACAACATACGCTAGAATTTATCAATAAATAAATTGTTTCTTTTTAACGAACTTATCCACACGCACACACACAGGCACCCATACAACTGCACATCCGAGCCACGCCCAAATTATGAGAATATATTTTAATTTATACATAAAATAATAAATAAACATGAACAGGAAACAAATTATTATTACTCGTAATAATTTTCTTTACATTTTTATATAGAAAAACCTCTGGAATAATTAAGAGAAACCCCTGAAAATAATAAAAACAATATTGACTAGGACAAACCAATTCCAATGCTTAACTAACAAATCCTGCATGTATTATTAACAATAACAAGCATCAGCAATTCTCTTTACTTGCGTACAGACATACATTTTTCGAATTAACTATTTAAGCAATAATGACGATGATCAATATCTGTTCTTCACGTATGTTAAATTATAAGATAGTCTATTTGCACAATAATCAACGAACTACATGGCTCTTTATACATTAAAATAGTTAAAAACAATTGCGCATAAATAATTAATAACCAACGCGTTAATTAAGTCAATTTCTCGATTGTTTAAAATATATTTATCAAGATCAAAACTAATTTTGCGAATTATTCCACTTCTAAACATGCTACGAAGTTCGTTCATGTTTGTGCAAATCACAGAATGCAATTTGCAAAAACTTCGATCGTCAACCAAACTACATTGTCAACGGATCATTGTTTTTAACAAACTTTGGAAAATCTGATCACGAAAATCTCTTATCTCTGTTCCAACCTTCAACCCCTCCATCTGACCCAGAAAACACAGAGCCAGAATCATATAAATAGCGGCTCCAGAACCACAGAATTCAGTTCACGTTCAAGACAATAGATACGTATCTACGTATCTCGCTAACTGAATAAGTTGGCCGAAAAATCAACCAACGGAAAATACGAGTCCCCGGCTTCACTCAAGGAACATTCGCCCGGAAGTACACCGCCGATCCCCTCTCAGGCCCAGCGGAGTCACCCGGAGCGGAAACCAGGCCTTCCATAAAATAAAAGTAAGTAATAGCTTCACCCTCTTCCTCCTTTTCCCTCTCACCCCTCCCCCTTTTTTTTGGGATCGACTGGAGATACTGCCTACCGAGCGGCGAACGTTGGTCTTCGACCACGTCGAGCCTCTCCGTGGTGAGCCTTCGGTTCGATCCACCTGGTGCCAGCCCAGTTCTGGACCCGCAGGATACCCCCTTTTTTTTAGGGATCGATAAAGGGATCGACCTCCGAGCGGCGAACGTTGGTTTATAACCACGTCGAGCCGCCCCGTTGTCGGCTCCCCGAATCGATCCACCCCTCGGTCGATTATGGAATTGGGGTCAACACGCTCCGATGCATGATCGACCCATAGGAACCTTTATCTCGTAATAGGCCATTTCTCCCGGTTTTCCACCGTTCTACATTCCCAATTATCAATCCTCAATAGCCTCCCCCGTACCACCTTTTTCTTCCATCCAATCGGTCTCGGTCTGACCACCCAGTAACCACCATTTTCGTTTTTTTTATAGTGAAGGGTGCCCAGCAGCGCCGTCGACTAAGGCGGGCCCGTCTTCGGTTGCAGGCCCAGTGGTCCGTGTGGGGCGCCCATTTTGCCAGGGGACTTGACCCCAAGAATTCTAGCAATCCGGTCACCAGCGAGCGACTAGCGGAGCTTTGTCAGCTCCCGGCGGCTCCTCCTCCTCTTCCTCCTCCCCCTCCTCCTCCTCCATTTGACCCTCTCCCTGGATCCCCTCCTGAACCCAAGAGGAAAATCTCCCTTCAGGAGTATAGGGAAAGGATTATAAAAAAACAACTTGTGAAATAAATTATATTTTACCTCCGAACCTGAGCATTAATTATTTTACCCTCGTCTTTCCTCCTGGTCCAGTAGCCTCCGTTCACATACGAACCCCGGATTGTCCCTTCAGGACAATCCTCCTTTCGACCGTCCAAAATTGGTACCTCTGTTTCAGGAGCACTAATTTGGGACGTAACACCAGCAACGGCAGATCTCGACGCCTCGAGTCCCCGCGCGTAGAACCTCCGGGTACTATCCATCTGGATGCGAATCACCAGCAGATCGTAAACAACTCCGAAATATCAATCTAACCGTGCTCCGAATTATAAATAGACATCGATCCGACTCCAAAATGGAGTGTGCTCTTCTCCAATTCCGAATTCTTCTTCCTCCGAAACTCAAACGCACCTTGCTCCTAATCTAAATGCACCTTGCTCCGATTTTAAGATACACATAATCGCATAATATGCCTCAATTATTTGGCGAACCATATTAGTTTCGCAACAGACCGCAACAAATTTCCTCTCGCAGTTCGTACAGACACAACTCTGATTCGACCATCGCGCCCAGGTATAAGTTTTTCGACCACACCTTTCCGCCACGAGTTTCGTGGGGCCTGTTCGTCGACCACCAATACAATATCCCCAATTGCAAAATTCGGAGTTTCTCGTAGCCATTTTTTCCGCGGCAGTAAAGTGGGTAAATATTCAGTCAACCACCTTTTCCAAAACGCATCGGCAAGGACTTGTGCCCACTGCCATTGTTTTCTCATATACCTCGTATCAATTTCGTATTTGGGAATCGAGAGTTGACCTGACGAACTGCCGATTAAAAAATAGTTCGGCGGAAGGGCTTGCCCATCCCTCGGATCAACCGATACATGCGTCAAAGGTCGCGAGTTAATCGTATGCTCTATCTCCGCCAATACGGTTAGTAACGTCTCGTCTCGAGGAGTTTTGTCTTTTAATATCGTAATTCAACGCTGATTTTACCGACCTCACCATTCGTTCCCATGCTCCCCCCATATGAGGAGAGGAAGGGGGGATAAATTTCCAATCCGTGCGTTCGTTCGCCGCGTATCGCTCTAAAGCTTCGCGATCCAAATTTAGGATCGCTTCTCGCAATTCCACGCTCGCTCCTCGAAAATTCGTATCGTTATCGCTATACAAAATTAGGGAAAACTGCAGAAAAACCCACGCCAGGTACCGCAATTCGATTCTATTCGGAACATATGTCTTATATTGATGGCAACACTGCTCAGACCCTCGGAGTAGAGTAGTAAGTTTAGTAACAAATAACAAGTAGAGCTGTAAGTTTCATAAAAATTGCTGAAAATAATCCTGAGAATCAAAGGTAAGATAAAATTATCTGCTGGAAATGAAAATCGCTTATTGCTTGTAAAACAAGTCCTAGGTTCAAAAGAAACGTGAAATGTTTATATAGGCATGTGTTATAACTACAGCTCCATGTGTCCTAAACATTGCTGAAAATATTCCCTTATTAATAAATGAATGCCTTTATCGGATTCACCACTTTGACGATTTGGAATAACTTATTTTCGTCGTACCTTTCACTTACTGATACACTGAATCTGATTAGCACTTTGCGGCATACATTTTTCTTTCCATGGAAAACAGCTGAAAATTAATTGTTAATCGGGGGGTTTGTGATATCGCTGATTACGAATAGGAAGTCAGATTTTGAACATTCAAAATGGTGAATCCATGATGGCCGACGGAAATGTGAAAATTTCTTTGATCGAGATAAAATTGAGTACTCTAGGTTTTTTTTTAATTTTAAATGTATAACTATATGATTATATTCATAATCAACGTCCCCGAAAACCCCCGAGTACCCAGTGTCATCATAATCGAATAATTTTTCATTTTTGGGTCGGCCATCTTGGATCCGTCATTTTGAATTTTGAAAAGTCGAGGTCACATTCGTAATCAGTGACCCCGACAACCCCCGAGTAAGCAGTTTCGAATGATTATCTATACAGGGTTCGTCAATAATGAAATTTTTATCTAAAAATGATCATTTTTAGACTTTGTTTGTTAAGTATTAAAAAACTAACGATAATTTTACAGACTATGTGCATAAATTTTGATATTCTGACATCCCATCAACATGTAAAAACAAAAAATAGCAGATAAATCGAATAAAAACTACTTCAAATTCATCAAAAACTGTTTAAAAATAGATGCTTACAATTGGAGCCACTATGCCGAAGAAGGTTATTCTGTATTCTAATTTTTCTGTATTCCAGAGACATACAACTATCGATTTTGTTTGAGACATTTTTGAATAAAATTTGCATTTTTACAAAATAAATGCAAAAAAATACGAAGAAACATAAATGGGGCTAATATTGTTAATAATGTTCGGATGGCTCTGTACTAAATTTCGATCAGATCTAAGTTATGCCAAGACACTTATTTAAAAAAAAGAAGTGTGGCGATATGCTTATCTGTACGTGAGATATCAAGCACACACAATTTTGACATATATGCGGACGTAGGTACAAGATCACACACACACAAATTGTTTATTGTTGATTTAGGCTCCTTAGGGTCTCAAACGACATTTGATGAAAGAGTATAGGGTAAGTCTTTTGTCCGATTTATCTAAATTCAGTATTTCGTCCAGACCTAAGGTCTGGGTCGAAGCAACAATCATTCGATTTATATTTGATTATTACGTAATGTGCTTTCTTAACTTTCAACTTTTAGTTACAAATGTACGTATTATATTACAGTTTTATAGAAATCGATATTGAAATACAAAAAATCTTAAAAGACTAACTATATTAATTTTAATTTTCTGACACAATAACAATTCCCAATCCATTATAACAAAGTATAAAACATTCCACAGAGTTTAAAATTTGTTAAATTCGCCGTTATAGCCTGTGCTGCATATTTAAACGATCGGTGACAATGACACTCGCCGGAGATCGATATTTCGCCCATGATGCATACCATACTTTTTAATACGTCGAGCGTGGGGCTCGATAATTTGCGCCCTTGTGATCCTATTCACAATGGCTCATTGGACCAACAATTAGTAATTGCGGCAGATAAAAATTATGTTACTCAAAGCATTGTTATAAAGAAATTTGATTTTAATGGATTTAGTTTCTGTTCCATTTGTACGCTTGCGCATTTGTTGTTTGTCTATTGTGTGCGGAACCATTAAAAACAGTTTGCCTGCAATATATGTTTGTGGAGATTACGCAGGCCTAAAGCCCCGAAAAGGGTAGTGCCCCCACTTGTGATCATATACACTATGGGTCATTGGACGAACCCCCACCCCGAACCCATTTTACTCTATGTGTTTATCAACGTGCTCTGAAAAATGGCATCTTAGTGCAGTTGACTTGTATCGCCCAAGCAGCACAGATCTCTAGTCTCTGATCGCCAACTGTGTGTTTTCTTCAGTGTTAAGTTGCATTCGAACTCCTACATTCGGGATTTCCTATAATATTTTCCATTCGCCTGAAACGTCAGCAGTGAAGACTATTTCCAAACGGCTGAACACAGAGTAAGTAAATTTGTAATTATCAACTAAAACCGACATTTGGATAAATTTCATTGTATATAGAACTTACGAGAAACATATAATTCGAAACACTTTCCGAAATTATTGTTTATTGTCAATGTATAGTACTTAGAAGAATTTTCCTGTCAGTTTCGAGCATAAACATGATTTAATTTTTTTTTACTTACTTTTAAATTAAGTCATTCAAAGAAAGATTTTATCAATAGTCATAGATATATTAATAAGTATCTTTCAAAAAGAACAAACATTGTTTTACACGATTATTTTTTCGTGGAATAGTTTTGCATAAGTTTTCGTTTTATTTCAAATTTCAAACATTCCTTTTAAAAAAATGGGTAATTGGTAACTTCACGTCTTAATATATATTTAAATATCCATATAGCAAAAATTATTTTTCGGTACAATGACGAAATTATTTTATCTAATTTTTTAGAAGTAACATCCCATAATTTATTTTCAACAAAAATTGAATTCCTTACATTTCTTATTGAGATGTAATTTTGTTGTAATTTCATGATAGTAATTGTTAAAAATAATCGTTGATACCAAATGGAAATCCGGTTTTCACGAACCGTTTTTTTTTCAAAACTGTACGAAATAGAAAAATAGAGATCTTCAAAAAATAATCCCTGATTTTACACGAGATGTCTGTAACTGGTACATTTCCCTATACAATAAACCTCATGGTAAACTTGAGGTAGTAATTGAGACAAATGTTTTGAAGAACGTACCGGGTACCTTTTTCATATTAGGACTGGTTTCTCCAGTAAAGGTAGTTAAGATTTTCCCCGCAAGTGGGAGGAAAGATGCCGCTTATCCTCCCGGCCATAAAGAAAGATCGTACAGTTCCCTCGGGAAGTAAAAATGAATGCCTTAGACTGTTTGTTTCTCGCCTTCGGCTTCGAGGCGGGTAAAAATTACACGCTGTCTGAGACATTCTTTCTTTTACCTCCATCGTTGAGTAATGTACTATTATTTACCTGAGTTTACCTTGTTGAAGTGATGTTGACATCTCTCTAAGCTCTTCCCCTCTTTTTGAAACGTAAATAATTTTCTACCTGCAGACATTTTCATAAGATTCTTTTGTTGGCAGTTTGTCTTGAAGGGGAAACTACTAAAGCTGTAAGGTTTGCATTAAATCAGTCATCGATTACACATCGAATTACAATTCCGGCATCTACAATCATCAAAATGGTCCAAGACCCACTGACAACTTGGGTAAGTAATAATTTGAATTATAAGTTGATTAATAAGTATTTTTGAAATCCTGATACGAATTATGAACATTTTTATTGCAGGCAATGTAATTTTTAAGGTGGTTACTTGTCAAACTTTTTAATGGTATGACTTTTCATGTTAATAATTGTAAAATTGTTTTTAGTGTAGTTTTGAAGTATATTAAGGTTAGAGTAAAAGTAAAGTTTGAAATAATTATTATTCGATCGCAATATTGCAAACACTTACAGTGTTCAAATAATATGATTTCAAACAAATTGTATATAAAAAAATTAAATATGTATTATGTTATATGTATTGTATTATTTCATATTTTTTTTATCGTTTATTATCAATATTTCTGCATGCAAAGCCTGCAAAGAATCGCGTGCAGTAGCTTACCAACATTACCGACTTATCCGTTGATAACTTACAATCCCGTATATATTCGCAAGTTACCAATGGGGTTCTGTGGGTAAAACAGTTTTCTGCAATTCTCAAATAGGTTCTTACCGTTTTACCTTTATATTTTATAATTATTATGTCGTACATAATTAATTGAGACGCATTTTATGTCCTGTACAATAACGAAACTTTTTTGTCTTTAGTTGAATGACATGGAGCACCTTTATAAAGAACTGGAGAACTACAAGGAAGAGGTTAAAGTATTGAAAGATAAATATTCAGAGGTATACGAACAAAATCAGATTCTTCGTGAAGAAAATGAACATCTCCGAAGCGTGAATGAAGAACTTCTCAGCAGCCGTTCTTCATCAACAGATACTGCAAGTGATGGTGAAGATATAGTGATGAACGAAGAGTATGAAGAAGAAGAAGAAAAAGAAGAAGTAGAAGAAGAAGAAGAAGAGGAAGACGAAGCGGAAGACGAAGAGGAAGAGGAAGAAGAAGCGGAAGACGAAGAGGAAGAGGAAGAAGAAGCGGAAGACGAAGAGGAAGAGGAAGAAGAAAAAGAAGAAGAAGAATCTACTTTGGAAATAATGAAACCTGACTTGCAGCGTAATGAACGTCGAGACGACTTTTCGTCACAACATGATGGTTATCGAAAACCACGCTCAATTAATTTGAAGCATATAATCTCTGAATTTGAAAAGGAAATTTTCGTAAAAGATCAGAAAATAGAACACACCCAACTGGAAGTACAAAAAGCAAAACAATGTTGCCACGTACTATCGAGGAAGAATTCCGATCTGGAAAGAGAAAGTCAAGCACTTTTGCAAAAATTTTCGGCTCAATCAAGAAAATATAAAGATTTAATAGTTCAATTAATTTGGGAGAAGAAAGGTCACAAGCCGGAGGAGAAAATGTATATGGATGAACTGATTGTACTTCACGCGCAAAAAAATTTCTTAGACCGTCTAATTGTTGCACGTCATGCAGCCAATGAAAAATCCCGAAAGCATAAGAAGATGTTGCGTTCCAATTTCCTCCGAAGAGTGAAAAAATCAGTCGGAACGTCCGATATATTCAAAAGGAATCGTACGTGGTCACCAAATAGTATAATTAATGCTGACAATGAATTTTGTACATTCGCTAAATATCCTAGCGTTTACAGATCCGATAAGTAACTCAGAACGTAGTAGAAATGGGCATGTAGAATCGGACGGTAGTAATGTAGTAATATGAAGACAGCATTTTAATTTCTAAGACCTATGTACCCGAAAAAGTATGTTTAATTCTATAAATAATACTTTAAATGGGACCATTAACGAAGCTTCGTCTGCACAATGCGATGTAGTTAAGATTAATAACGATACTAGCGAGATACTGGGTTTTAAAATTAAAAAGCGTTTTTAGAAGATCTGTGAATTGTGTTTTTGGCAGTATGTTTATAATGTAAGAAATGTCGCCATGAGTGTGAATGTTTAAACTAACGTGTTTCGCATTGTATTATTTACTGTGATTTATACTGTTTGTTAAGGATCAGTTGCTCCGTTTATTAATAAATACAAAATACAAATACAAATGTCTTAATTATTGTAAACAACTGGTGGAAGGGCTTGTAAATAAAAACACGCGGTTTGATCGGCCGACTAAAAAACGTATTAATTTATTGCGATCAACCGGTGTCGATCCGATCGCGGCGCGGACTTCCTAACCTTCTCACGTTCCAGAACGTTCTCTCTCAACCCGATCGTCACTTTTTCACATCTTCGTTCGATCTTTCAAACGCTCGAACATTTAAATAGACTACGACGTCATATTACACATCGATATCATACTATTCGAATTACAAATAATTGTATCGAGATCGTCACCATTTCGAAGGGCCTTTTACATAATTTACCTAACAGGCCTGCTTCATTTTGAGAGGTACCCCCATTCGGGTGTGCAATGGCGTAGGGAAAACCACCTTTGTGGGAAAAAACCTACGCCGGGTACCGCAGTCGGTAAAACATCGATTCTGTCCGTAACGATTATACTTCCTCTATTTTTTATATTTCGTTTTCTAAGACGATTTAAAAATCTCACGTTAAAATATCGCTATAGAACGTAAGAAAAATCAAACGTTACCTGAAGTCAGACTTCAATAATTCAAGTTATTTACTCGGCGAAGATTGTTTTTCAAAATTGAATATTTTTTCGATTAATACGAGATCAATGAGTGAATTACTTTAGCATTGCGTTGTGTGAGGCACAAAAGAGATCGGTCACGTTATTCCTTTGGCTGACAAGCGCCTCTTCGTCGTGCATTTTTCGTTTGTACAACGCACACATACTTAATCGCCGTGCATTTTCTTTATTCGAAGCGCACTGACTTCATTTTGCCGCGGATCTTTCTTTGTATTCGTCGCGTATCTCGTTGGTTTGCCGCGGATTTCCGTTGTTCGAAGCGCACACGCTTCATGTTCGTCGCACATTTCTTTGAATAAACGCGCTTCTCCTTACGTTTACAGCGAATTTCGTTTTTATTTGCTGAACATTCCTGGCGCTCACAGCGCGCTTCCATTGTTCACGGCATGTAGCCTTCGTTCATCGCGCGCTCCTGGTCCGGCGAATTAGCAGCGTTTTTATTTGGCGTCGCAACGAATATATTTACATTCGAACGCGAATGTTTTAGTTAGTTGTAAAGTATTGAATACGTACAAACGTTAGAATGAATCAAGTTCAATTCATTGCGCAAAAGCGCACTACGCATAAATCACAATTGACCAATATCGAAAACTTGCTCACGCTAGGACGCATCGATACAAAAAATTTGAATCTTCGCTTCGAACGCATAAAAACGTTATTTCATGTATACGAAGAATTACAAAATGAACTCATGATGATAGATCCTGATACCGACCGATCGAAGAAATAGACGAAATTCAGACCCGATATTATGACAGGGTAAAGGCGCTTGAATCAACAAATGCGTCGCTAAACGACACGATGAACGCGACCGCGAATCCAAAGGAGAAAACGGGTCGCGTTAAACTTCCGATAGCTGAACTATCAAAATTCGATGGACAACTTGAGACCATAGCGAGGACCTCTATGAGAACGGTTCGATCTGCAACTTACTAATTGAGTAGCAACTCCAACTCTCTGTTTTTGTTCGTACAGTTATACACATTTTTATTTAATATAACCATAATAATCTTACTAATTTGTTTAAAGTCGCTTATTTATTATAATTAAGAAAACTAAAAGAAAAGAATGATTCATCGCAAAAATAGATCTTGATAAATGACAGTTATTCCGGTTCATAATTTAATATAATAATTCGTCATATACTTTTAATTCCTCAATATCTTACGTAATAAGATAACTGATAATTAGTATTCTTTTTGTAAATACAAGTATAAAACGTTTGCGACCGGTCGAAGATTTTAATGAATTCTATCGATTTTGTTGTAATTGAATTGATTACGTTTCGCAAGTATGGTGCGTAAAAGCAAACGATATCGCGCGAAAGGAGTGACTGATAATTAGTTATAAAAAGATAATTAAAGCATAAAGTAGATCCTAAAAGTTTACTTATAAATTATAATTAACGAGCAGGTTCACGTCAGTATAACAGGCCGTGTCGGACCTCAGGAGTATATTAAATTGTACTGTAAAGATAAAGTTTTGAAATGTTGTAACATGGGCTGGTAAACTTGTTTTCGACATCTGCAATGTTTCAGCTAGACACACATGCAACCATAAAACACACGTTCTATTTACACCAGCAGCCCATGTTGGACTTTCCCACATAGAAAAACGAGAAGTTTATGATACTAGTACCGATTAAGACGGACTAGACCAAGCGACAAAGAACCCTTGGCGTCATAGCTATCGTTTAAAACTTAAAATAAACTTCTCGAAGATCAAAGAAAGAAAACGAACGTCTATTGTCAATAAGATTAAACAGGAAACGTGGGACAGCTGATTATTAAGTATGACGTAATTCTCACGACAAAATTTCGAAAACAACATAGAAGGAATTATATGTGTTAACACAATAATTCCATATTTTTCTTAATTATAAGTAGCGATAACTTTCGTTATATGTGATTCTATATTATTCATTTTTCTATTCCTTGCAGTAACGAACATATTAAATAATACTTCATTTTACTGGTCTTATTACAAACGCAGCTACGCCCTATTATTGCCATTATTGTTAATATAATATATGCGCCGCGTTAATTCGTATGAAACCATAATTAGGATTCTTAATTCAACTAATTATAAAAATAATATTATCCTGTTATACACACACATATATATATATATATATATATTACTATAATATATTTGCGAGCGTTGCGCTGCCTGGAATTATAATTAGGTTTATCAAGTCACCTAATTATATACTATAATATTTGCGAGCGTTGCGCTGAGTTAATTTGAATGGAATTATAACTAGAATTATTGACTCAACAAATTATATTAATAATATTATCCTATTATACATATATATTACTACAATATTTTGCGAGCGTTGCGCTGTGTTAATTGGAATGGAATTATAATCAGAATTACTAACTCAACAAATTATATTAATAATATTATCCTATTTTACATATATATTACTATAATACTTGCGAGCGTTGCGCTGCGTTAATTCAAATAGAATTATAATTAGAATTATTAATAATATTACTTTCTTATTTTTACATATAATAATATTTGCGACCAGTGCGTCTACAATTACAGATGTAGTTATTAATAACAAATCGGAGATCGTTAGGTGGGAGGAATGACAGAGCTATCTTTCCTTTCATTTTCCTAGGGCATTAGGTCCGCCCATTTTCTTCCCATTTATCCAATCTAAGACACAGTTCTTCCACCTCCACCAATGTAAAACCTTAAAATGTAAAGAAGGGGAAAACTCGAACTCGCAACCGAGTCGACGAGTTTGAGCCCTGGAAAAGAAAAGCCAGTTCTTCTTTACTCGTCTCTTCTCTATTTTCAACTAAAAATTCTAAAATTCGGTAAGACAAATTTTATATTTCATTTTTCAAAGAGAACTGCCTTTCTTCTTTTCCTCTTCCAAACCTTATTTTACTTTCCAACGATGTCTGACCGTGGATGCCGGACAATATCCGAGGTACCACTAGGAGACCGTTTTCCTCTTTAAATCCTTTACAACTTTTCTTTCCAACGATCTCTGACCGTGGATGCCGGACAATATCCGAGGTACCACTAGGAGATCGTTTTCCTCTTTAAATCCTTTACCACTTTTCTTTCCAACGATCTCTGACCGTGGATGCCGGACAATATCCGAGGTACCACTAGGAGATCGTTTTCCTCTTTAAATCCTTACAACTCTTCTTTCCAACGATCTCTGACCGTGGATGCCGGATAATGTCCGAGGTACCACTAAGAGGTCGTCTCCAATATTAATGCCTTCCAACTTTTCTCCATTTCTTAAGTCGTCCTCCCAACGAACTCATAATCAACTGAAATTATAATTGTTATCATAAAAATAAATATATTGTTGTTCGAATAGAAATAATTTTCCAATTGTTTTATTCCACAATTTTTCCCTAACCCGGTCGTCCCAAGGTAAGAGGGACGGATTCAATTTTTAATCATTCGTTGTTTTCCTCACAACGTAGTCCTTTTTCGCTGGACGTGACAATGTGTTTAATACCAGATTTGAAAGACTATGCATAACCGATTGTACCGAAATCAGAATATTAATCACAATTTATCAGCGTAATGTAACGCAGGTATAATTTATACTGCGACCGTTATGAAGGGAACAAAAATAAGATAAATGTTTATTTATATTTTGTTTACATGAACTTAGCAACAGCGTCTTCTTGACTGAAAAAAATGTTACATCGTAATGTATTCTTTTCCAGCAGGTTACAATGAAACGCTCTCGTCTGTTTAACCGTTTTCGCACGTGAAAATCGCGAATCCAAACTTTTTCTATAATTTTGGATTATAACCCTCCGACAATTTACTTTTTTAAACGGAAGCTGAAATGTTTTACTATAAGACGCCATTGCAGATAATGAAAAAAAACAGGAGCTCTGAGTCATAATTGAAGTTAAATAATATTTCGGCCCAAAATCTTGACAAATTAAAAAAAAGGCAAATTGTTTAATTTTTATATAAAAGTGCTAATTTTTATGAGATAAATGCACCCAGTTCTATTTCATTCTGATTTTTTGAAAAGTAGATATAGTAATATAAAGAAATTCAGTCAATATGACGTCACGGTCGACATTTTCAAATGTTAGAAAAATATTTTACCACGATATTTCCCACACCTGTACCTATCAAATATTTCATTTTCGTTGAATTCCGCGACACCGACCACAACTTTGATATAGTTGACATGGAATGACTCTGCAAAAAGATACTTCCTCCTATTGACAACACCAAGGCAGTTGTATGAGTGGGCGAGAGGATTTAAAAAAAAAATCGTTTTTACCTTTGTTCAAACGCAGAGCATGAAAATTATAGAAAAAGTTTGGATTCGCGATTTTCACGTGCGAAAACGGTTAAACAGACGAGAGCGTTTCATTGTAACCTGCTGGAAAAGAATACATTACGATGTAACATTTTTTTCAGTCAAGAAGACGCTGTAGCTAAGTTCATGTAAACAAAATATTCAAATTATAATATAAAGAAAAATTACATTTCACAATCAAGTTTTATTGTTTAAATTCTTTTCAAACCAGAAAATGATCAATTACTTCAGATAATCGAAAGATAATAATGTTTTTCATCAAACATTTTATGTGAATTTTGGATAGAAAAAACCATTGTATCACAGGCGGAGAAGAATTTTCAATTTTCAAAAGTAAATTTTCCAAGGAATCGAAATTTGGGTTCAGCTTTTTTCATAGAAGTTCCGTCTGCGCAAAAGAATGCCAAAACTGGGATAAATCATTGAAAAAAATGTAGTTTTCACGATATTTTGAAAAAAAGAAAAAAACCCAGCTCGTTTATATAATCATTTCAAACTATGTACTTTTAACTATCTTTCCCGAAAATTTGTGCCAAATATCTAAGAAACACTTTTTTTAATGAAAAATAGGTACGAATAAATTATTATCGAAAATTTACGGTTTTGTTGATTTTTTTTTAATTTCAATGTTTCAGGGGTGTTGATTTCTAAATTATGACGAATAATTTTTAGAAAGTCCAGTTTATCGTTACGAATCGGCTAACGACTGGCAGGCCACGTTAATAGCCATTAAAATAACAATAAAAATTACAGGGTCATTGTTTCTCGATACTTTCCAAGAACTGAGTCAAAATAATAAAAAAAAATAATGCGTTTTTTTTAACCATCCTAGGAATAATTTTTCCATGAGTCTAAATTTGACGCAAATCATAAATGCAAATATTTAGCACTTAATACATTCACGTATTTTTTTAATGTTTATTACTGAAGCATTTGATGTGAAAATCGGTAAAAATATAGTTTAATTGATTCTTCTCTCGCATTTCGACCGCCCTTCCTGGTTCTAAAAAAAAAACAAATTGGGCAACTTAATTTAAGGGTCAAAGAAGGTCTTAAGCCTCCTTTGGTCCTGTCCCTAGATAATTCTTCCGACTGATCTAGACGTGACAGATATTACTCTAATTTAAGAAATGTTATCAACCTGTCAATTTAACAAAAAATCAATTTTATTTCCTAATCCTATACACCTAGAAATCCTCCGAGTAAAGTATAAATAACAAAGATTAAATGGGCCTCAATGAAAGATAAAAGTAACCAAAGCGCAGTGCAAGACTAAGGATTGACGAAAAATTTGAATGCAATTTGCTGAAAAAGCACCTGGCTAATATTACAATGTTCAACCATGTCATAAATGTATTATTTTCATTGATTAGTTTATTGATTTATCATAATGTATATACGGTTGAAGTAAGTAAATAGTCAATTACATTGACGGAAATAATAATAGTTTTATTTCGTCATATAACTTTGACGTTTCTACTCTGCGTTCGTGAGATCTTCAGAAATGATTCGGCTTCTGAAGTTTGATTCGAAACATTCAAGGTCAAAACGAAGAAAATGCTTCACAAGCTATTACCAGTGTAGATATAATTTCTAATGCTGTGAAAAGAAAAAGTTTTTAAAGCCAATTTTACACACTTTCCATAAAATATGAGACGAGATTATATATTTATATAGTACACTTTTAATTAACCGTCAAAATTTATTGAATACACTGTATACAGACCTCTCTCCGTAATTGTTTCCTTCCGTAGTTACCTCCTAATTCCATTCCTCCTTTCAAGAGCATCGTTAGAAGAAAGGCACACTCGCGCACTCGCACGTATGTTCTATTAACTGTTTTAGACATCGAGAAAGGGAAGTAGGGGCTCGGGAACGGCAGACAAGCAATTACGGAGGCATTAGGGGAAATTCGGCCTGACTGGAGCATTTATGCAGGGAGGACTGTATTATGATTTGAGATAAATTACGACCTATGATTTTACATTCAACTTTTAATTGCATTTCGAAATAATCTAATTTCGAAACCAAATAGTTTTTGTAATATTAATTTTTCACATTTTTTTACTTTTAACTATTAAACAGCATATTTTATTTACAAGCAACGTATATTATTGATGTCGAATATATAAATTTTTGTAGTCAACCATACAAATATAAATTTCGTTTGTGAAGGTGACAGAGCTAAGCTGCATCAAATTATATTATTCACTTTGAATTCTGTTCTATTGAATTGAATTTTATCTTTGTAAAAATTAAGCACGATCCCTGGAATACTTTATCTTATTCTACAGGGTGTCCGAAAAGTATGGAAACGGTCCTGTAACTTTTGAAAGAATAGTACATTACCTAACAAGGGTGTAATGTATACTTTTACGCACGGGACGGGAACCATATATACGAGGCGCCGAAGGCGCCAATTGATGTGTAAAGTTCCCGACCCGTGCGTGACAGTTATACTTTACACATGTGTTAGGTATCCTATTTTTTGTATTTGCGCGCGTAAAGTGAGTGCGTAAAGTTTTGATGCCTGTTTGAGTGCGTAAAGTATAACTTTACGCACGACCGGTCATTTTACGAATTTCGTCGTCGGGAGTGCATAAAAGTTTACTTTAGGCGCGAAAGATAGGCATCAAAAGTACTTTACGCACGAACTTTACGCCCGCAATTACAAAAAAGATATTTCGAAAATCGCTGAAACACGTAAAACAATTTTTCAAAGAATCTATTTTTTCTGCGGGTTTCAACAGTCCAGTCCTCCCTCCATAAATAATCCGTGGGGCACGAGGGGGATGAATATCTTAAATGGCAACATGGGTCGAGTGGGGGCTCATTTGATAGGCCTTTTCGAGACGAATTCAAAACACTATTCATAGATGGCGCTGCGATCAATTTTGAGCGGTCATAATCGACTTTTAAAACTTTTAATCTAGTAACTTTTGAACAAATGAAAATTTCGAACATTGCCAAAATACGTGAAACAATTTTTCAAAAAATCTGTTTTTACCTGTTTTTGAGGTTAGAAAAAATGTAAGGTGATGAGTGGATTAATGTTATGGAGGTAAAAATATATCGGGTAGGATAAAAAGCATTATAAACATGCACCGAATTTTTATTTTAGGCAAGTTGTAACTGGTTTTAGACCTTAAGCTGTAAATTGAGCCCTCTTTCGCATTTTTTGTTTGTTTTTAATTGTAACAGAGCAGTGTTCAGGTGACGTGGAATGTCCCATATGTTTGCGAGTCGGTTTAGGATTGTCTCTCGCGAGAAGAGCCGGTTCTTTGCAGAATTCGAGCGGACTTTAATCGAGGGAATTTCGGAAGAGGAGAGGCTTGCAATAATGATTCACTTCCCGATGCTCCTCTGAGTCGTCTCTGTATTTCCTTGGTATCGGTTGTGAATAATATTCGGCTCAGGTACAATAATTCGCTGTCTCGCGACTCGGAAGCGATTCGCAGTGAATTTAGACTTCTAGTGCTTATAAATTTTAGTTGGTCGCGTCGCCTCTTTGCGGTAAAACCGAACAGGATGCGTGCTGGAGAGGGTCCAGCGTGTCGAACGTGGTCGAACGTACTAACTCGGGAATATGCAAACACGCACCATGCCGCCGCACCGCCTGCGCGTCCGACTACGCAGGTATCTACTTCACCGACAACGAACCACATGTTCGAATCGCAAACAAGCCGCCCGGCATTGCGCCAAACAATAAAGCGCAATAAGACTACTATAGAAAGCACTGAACATAAGTGTTACGCTTTGTTGGAAGCTGCTTCAGCATCGGACACTCGCGCGATGGGTAGAAGGCAGAGTTGTGTGATAGGCCTTGAAAACTCAGTCTTGGCAGTCTTAACTTTGACTACGTGTACCGATGAATCTGAACCAGGATAACATTCCTGAACTCTAGCCATTCTCCCTTCCATCGGCGGAAGTTGAGGATCTCGGACAAGTACGAGATCGCCGATATTAAGATCGGGCGTTACCGATCGCCATTTGTAACGATGTTGAAGCGATTGGAGATAGTCCAACGACCAAATTTTCCAAAAGTTTTCCACGAATTTTTGTGTTAAACGCCGTCGGGTGAGCCGAGCGTCCGCAACATTACAGAAGGTTTGGGTACCGCTTTCAGGGAGGTACCAATCAAAAAATGTACGGGCGTCAAGCTATCAAAATTTTAGGGTTCGTCTCGCAAGGGGGATATTGGTCGAGAATTGAGATATGCTTCTGCTCGGTACAAGGCCCATTCAACCAACAAAGACGCATTCCACCGAAATAGGGAGCGTAGGGAGGGATGAAATGCCACTGCGTCTTATTCGACGTTAACCGAGACTGAAGATCCACATCTTGCGAGACCACCTCAAATGCTTCGACATCCTGGAAGTTAGGACCGTTATCGCTATTAAATTAGCAGGAATTCCGCGTCTCGTAGTAAATCGGTTGAAAGCTGCCAAAAAGGCGGCTGCAGAATAATCGTGAACTAATTCGACGTATATAACGCGCACACAGAGGCATACAAAAACAGCGACGTATGCTTTGTGAGCCCTGTGACCTCTGCCGGAGCTTATTCGAACCTGAAATGTACCCGCATAATCCGCTCCGGTATTGGTGAAAGCCCGCGAACGGTTCACGCGAAAGTCAGGTAGATCTGCCATTTTCTGGGTGAGTAACCGCGCTTTATCTCGCACGCACACTACACAATATCGGGCATGACTCTTCACCACATTGCGAGCACCGAGGACCCAAAAGCGTTCTCTCAAGCTACGTAAGACGAGTTGAGTTCCACCATGCATGGATACGTCGTGATAGTGGGCTACAACCACAGACGCGATTCGGCCCCGGGGCAGATGATACGGGATTTTTTCCATTTCGGACAAAGATGAGTGACGGATTCTACCAACCTGTCAAAAACTCGACCAAACCTTGTTTTTTTAAGCGTCAGTGTGAACAAGACTTGCTCATTTATCAGTGCTTCGGCTGACCTGCGGTCGGAGTCGAAGTTTTGAAAATGCTCATTTTCAATTTTAATATAGGGTGAATATGCCAATGAATGGACGATTTTCTACATATTTCTATTTCTTATGAATGTATGATGCACAACATGCAACACAATACATATTTTTATGTTCTTTGAACATTCAAAACAATATTTACAGTACTATTGATCTTCCAGTGTTTATTATTTTGTAAAATCAAAGCAAAGTTTTAAAGCCATCCAAAACTGGTACTGAAAACGTCCCATTTGGTTTAACCCGTCTATTCATTGGGGTTTAGCGGATTTTTTACAAACGTATGAAGACGAGGTTATTAATTAAATAAAATCAAAGGTTGAACTACACGGTCATACTGAGCAGAGTCTAACGATTCAAATGGTGGTATCATAATTAAATTTTCATAAAAGAATTCAAAAGTTACAATCGATCAAAGTGTGAAAAATGCTTAACCGTCCCTTCATTGGCACATTCATTTCTATTTAAGGAATGAGATATTGTTACAATATATGTATATAAACTACTCGAACCTAAGGATGCTAGAACTACCCTCTGCCGCCTTCTTTCCTGGCAGTGTTAAAATGGGAATATTCCCGGAAGCATCAGCCTTTCGTCAGGGAACTGCAATACGAATTTAGCCAAAATTGTAGGCACCCGGGTCAAAGGCATCTAGTTTATTGTTGATTTGGGCTCCTTAGGGTCTGAAATGTCGACATTTGATGAAAAACTTATAGAGTAATTTTTATGCCCGAAGTGACCAAATTCAATACTTCGTCCAGACCTAAGGTCTGAAAATAAATTTGCGGAATAAAACAGATAAAGAAAGGTCCTTAATAACTATCTGATACGTTCCAATCATGTAATTTTCATTCAATTCTATCCCCATAAGCAGCAATTTTGAAAAAAGATTACTTTGTGACTTCTCGAATGTCGGCATGAAATTATACTTATAGTATATAAGAAGTAGTAAAAAAGAATTCTTTTATAACAAATTCATATGTTAATTGTACATTACAGCATATAAAAGTATATACAGGGTGATCCAAAACTATCGAAACGCAAAAATATCTCAGCGGGAGTGCATTATCGGGGAAAATATTTCAGACAAAAGTTGAAGGATTTTTCTTGGTCCAGACTTGGTCTGGGTCGAAGTAATTAACAATGTGAAAACACCACATGTTGATAATGGCGTCGCGTGAATATTTGTGTTGAACTGGCACTTGTAAAATCCGGATCGAAGGACCAAAATGATGGAGTGCGAGACAACTCGCCCAGGATGTCTTGGCAGATAGCGCCCCGGCGAGGCAGAAAATAAATGCACGATACACTCGCTAATTTTCTCGCTGCTTCCTTCTTTAATTAATGCCAGTTACATTTATTTTTGCGGATACGCTATGATAAACGAATTCGTGTCGATTGTTGTAGGGTTTTCGACAGACTGACTCTTCGATGCATTGAGAAGCACCTCGGGATACTCGCGAATTTTTCCGAAAATCACCGAATAATCAAATTCGAATTATCGTACCTAGAAATCAGTCGCCACGCAATTACAAACTTGTACACCTATTTTTCCCCAAACGCCCCTATTGTGAGTACACCGCAAATCGTTACAGGTACACTGAAAAATATCTACCTGCCAAATTCAACTATCGTTCGAATATTGAAAGGGAAGTAGTTGAAAGAACTGTTCAATAGGTCATAAGTGTTTTATAAGTGTAGTGTAACAATTCTTTGCAACAAATCGATTCCAAATAAATTTTGTATGTTCTATAAGGTCTGAGAAATAATATAAATAATAGAATATAAAAATGTTAACTTTAATATCGTTAAAAAATTTTAAGAATAAAATATGAGTAAATATTTATTTTTTTATTACATAAAAAGTCGTCATTCAACCATGTCATTCTTTATATTTTTTACTAATCATTTCGAACATCATGAAATATTGCCATTATCACAGTTCAGCTGCAAGTGAAGTTTCGGATCCTTTATGTGCCAACATGTGTTTCCTGCAATAAACTCGACCGATGATGGATTAGAAACGTTGATTTATTGCTTACTTTCCTTTGGGTACAACTATCAGCAGAAATCCTAATCCTATGTCGTTTTCCGTCCTTCACCTTTCCCGACGACGCCGTATAGACACCGTCAGAGGTACTAGGGTATCTTTAGATCTTTTTTCCTCACTCAAAATCGCCCGTCGAACAAGGCATCTATTATATATATAGACACAGAAATATTTACGACCCACCCTAAGAGAGTCTACCTGAATGTCGTGATAAGATTTCTACGTGCGACCGATTCTCCATAATAAGCATCCTCACACAAATAGAAACGTTCTGGAAAATCCACTCTTCAGAACTTTACCTCGCAAAATACTCATCAAATAAGAGGGCGAGGCTCGGTTATACGTCGCCAGCTCCTCGGACGTAAAAGTTATTTTATGCCCTTGATACGAAAATAAGTATTTCGATATATCTAAAAGATGTCTTATAGATATTTAAAAGATATTTTTATAAAGTTAGTTGTCTTTTCGACACTTTCAAGACATTTTTGACGAATTTTTTTTTTATTTATTATTAATAAACGGACAATAAGTTCTTTCAAAACAGAAAATAAATTATGCAAAAAATATTACAAAATACGGATAATAAAAAATACAAATATACATAATGAGTCCTTACATAAAAGAAAATTAGCTGTACAAAATAATACACAATACGAAATATAAACAGTATAAATTGACACACACACATACACTATTAAAATAACAGCGCAAAAATATACACGAGTTGAGAAACATATACATAATCAAAATAAAGAGTCGTTTAGACATAATTCTGACGGGAACTACTCATACAATGTTTAAACCTAGAAATTACACTAACGGATCGAACATTAGCATCCAAATTGTTCCATACACGTTTAAGATGCGCGATAGGAGAATTGAAAGAGTAATTTGTTCCACACTGCATTTCTTGGATGTTTCTACAATTACGAAAGAGTATGGAAGAGCGCGAAAAGGAAATAGTGCTGATAAATTAGACAGAAAAGGTGAATTTAAAATATATTTATGAATTATACGTATACCTATATATTGTATATATAAGATTATAATAATACAGACAGTAATTAGTAAAACATAGCCTTGAAGAGGATTCATACTCGAGTCGAAACGTTGCTAGATTTTCATTAATTATTACTTCGACCCAGACTAAGTCTGGACGAAGTATTGAATTTGGTCACTTCAGGCAAAAAATTACCATATAGTTTTTCATCAAATGTTGACATTTCAGACCCTAAGGAACCGAAACCAACAATAAAAAAAATTTGTGTCCGTGATCTTGCACGTACGTACGTCCGTACGTCCCGTTTTTTTTTGTCTCGCGATAACTCGTGAACGGATAATCGTATTGACATAATTTTTTTTTTTAAATATGCGTCTTGGCATAACTTAGATCTGATTAGATTTTGGGGCAGATCCACCCCTCCATTACTAAAAAACATTAGCCCCAATTAAGTTTCTTCGTAGTTTTTTGCATTTATTTTGATAAATACAAATTTTATTAAAAAATGTTTCAAACAAAAAGGATAGAGCATGAAATTCTCTACAAAAAAGGTTGTATGCATTTTCATCCTAAAGTCAACGATAATGCCATAAAAACTGGTTTAAAATGTTTATGACTATTGTCTGAAAAAGTATTGAATTTGGTCACCTCAGCAAAAAAATTACCCTATAGTTTTTCATCAAATTTCGACGTTTCAACCCCCTACCCCCCAGGGGTTGTCTTCGCCAGCCCCTCGGGCGCGGTGATCACCTTCGGGTGCATAAGTTCTTTTACGCCCTTGATACGAAACTAACTATTTCGATATATCTAAAAGATATCCTTCAGAGATCTTTTCGATACTTTCAAGATATTTTTGACGAATCATATATATATATACAGGGTGGCCGAAATGCAAGCGATGTACATGTATGAAACCACGTGAGTTCTCTCGGGGTCCGGTAGATGGCGACGAAATCCCCAAATGAAGTAAGAGTTTCGTTTTGTTTAATAGAAGCTGGTTTGACCGTCAATGCTCAGCTTATTTATTCTCATTTCGGAAAAAAACATACAGAGAGGGAATGAATGAGCTGAGTGAAGGGACATGACGCGTTTTTTAATGGATTGCGTGATGTCCGCTTTTTGTTTATTAAATAATAAATTTAAAACCTAAAATGTAATTTTATTGACGGTAGAAAACTTATTTATAAAATTGCTTCCATATTGTATGCACAATTTTTATGTAATCAGTTTTGATTTTTAATATGAAGAATATCAATTATTCATAATCTTAATTTTTCGAATGGACATTATTAAAATTTCATATTCAGAATAACAATTTTCGCAATTGATATTACTAAATTCTAATATTAAAAATTCTAATATTAGAATTTTTAATATTAAATTTTCATAAAGGGATCATTTATCCCCCTGGATGCCCTCCTTCGTGTCGAACAACTTTCATCAGACAACTTTTTTGATTCTGTGCATAGTTCTCGTGGTATTTCAATGTCTTCAGATAAATTTGGATTTTTATCGATTACAGCGCCACCTGTGAACCAAAATGCAATAGCTCCTAGGTCAAATTGGTGTACTTTTTTCCGGAGAATCCAAATCTGCAATAAAAACTGGGGGTTCCTATTTAAGTTTTATTGTTTTTGCCCCCACTCCACACCCAGGGGTTGAGGGAGGGGGTAAATTTAATTATCACTGGATGCCCCCCTTCGTGTCGAACAACTTTCATTGGACAACTTTTTTGATTCTGTGCATAGTTCTCGAGATATTTCGATGTCTTCAGATAAATCGGCCACCCTGTATATATTATTGAACATATAAGATCATAATAATACAGACAGTAGTTAGTAAAACATAGTAAACATGTAATATGTATCGAATAGTCTATTACAATACAAGTGCATGAAGTAAGCGTTTTGCAACTTTTATTTATTAATACTTCGGCTGGCCTGTCGTCGGTGTCGAAGTTTTGAAAATGCTCATTTTCAATGTTACGTCGATTCAGGCCATAGGTCATAGTTGTAAATAAATTTCAATTTTCATACATATATGAAACACTATATTGTTGAAACATATCTATCGAAGCCACTTGGACCTAAATATGATTGGACCCCCCCAAATATCGGTATAATTTTATCACATAATTGAAAGCTGTTAGTAAACGAACCTGTATTAAGCAATAGCCGACTCTCCACTGGGTCGAAGTTTCTGAGCGAGCGAAGCGAGCGAGGCACCACGCCAACACTAGTTCTTATTTAAAATAATGTAGGATGAATGTATCAAAGCATAAAAGCCCGAATGACCTGAATGAAGCCCACTGTAAGATTTATAATCAATCATTAAGGAGTCATCACACCGATCTCCAAAAACATGCAACTACTAAGAAACATGTAGAGAAGGCGGGAGTCCTTAACTGTCACAAATGTGGTATGTGACATGTATTTAGTCTGATCATTTCATAACTTTAATTAAATTCTGTTATTTTTAATTCAAGGAAATGAAACTCCAATGAGTGCGAAAAAGAAAACCACTGTAATCAGAGTCGCACTATACATAGCGATGTACTCGTCTGTAAATTCGATAGATCGTCTTTGTGAACTTTTATCAACTTTAGGAAAAGGGAGCAATTTTGAAAATGTTCGCTTACACAGAATTAAGTGCTCAAAAGTCATTAAACATGTGATTACGCCCGTACTTTTGTCGGATTTAGTTAAAGCCATTGGATCAGGTGGGTATTCGATTATTATAGATGAAAGCACCGATGTTTCGGTTATTAAGTACCTGTGCATATGCGTCAAGTATTTTGATCCTGCTGGAAATCGCATGATCACTGATTTTTTGGGAGTATTAGCGAGCCATGGCCGTCGATTTACATAAAAGTATCATAGAATATTTCATAAAAATTGGAATAACATTAAAAAATATGACAACGATAGGTACAGATGGAACAAATAACCTGTACGGGTCCAATGATTCTTTTTACACTCTGCTAAAAAATGATATACCTTATCTCCATCTAATGCGAAGCACTTACCATTCGTTGCATCTCTGTTCTTCGAAAGAAGGTGAAGAACATCCGAATGCTAGAGTATCTTGCTAGAGAAGTATATAACTGGTTTAGTGTCAGTCCCTTAAGGCACAGAATAAACTACAAAAAAACATTCGATTTAATTAACTCTGGAAATAATACTCAGAAATTTCGGCAAATGATTAAATTATCTCGCACAAGATGGCTCGCGAGTTCCAAAACAATATCCAAAGCATCAAAGGAGGAGGGCCCCTAAGGCCTATATTTCGCCCCCTTGGGATTTTGATTTAAACGGTTGAAAACTTTTTCTTAAGGTAGAAAAAGTAAGTTTTTATTGATTTTAGGTGAAACGGGGGTGTTTTGGTCAATTTAACCCTTAGATTTTAGGGGTATTTTTCAAAAAGAGTGTCAAAAAATATATGCAAAAAACGTTGTTAAATTGTTGGGCAATTGGCTTGAAAATCGTTACTCGAGGGTTTTCGGGTTCGCTGATTACGAATCCGATGATAGTTTTTCAAAATTAAAAATGGCGGATCCAATATGGCGGACGACTTTTTAAAAATCTTACGCAGTTGGCTTGAAAATCGTTACTCGGTAGTTTTCGGGGTTGCTGATTAAGAATCTGTGATCAGATTTTAAAAATTCAGTTCCAAAACTTGTTAAAGTGTCTGTTAAGAATTATTGGTAAAGATTTGGTTATCTACTCTTAGCGTTATCCAGGAACGACGACGTGAACGTGGCAGATACTGTTCACCTATCCAGAAATGAAATGGACGCTGTATGCACGTGGTCAGAAATGGATGACTCGGAAAGTGAAGAAAACGAATCAATTGCTGGTTAAACGAACTGTGGCTTCTGAAATGTACAAAAGAACGAAGGTTGAGAAGATTATTCCTGTTACGTGAGAGGCAAGGGGACTCACTTTAAACAAGCACCCCGAAGGGAACAGTATCTGCCACGTCCACGTCGTTTGGGTAACGCTAAGAGTAGATAACCAAATCTTTACCAATAATTCTTAAAAGACACTTTAACAAGTTTTGGAACTGAATTTTTAAAATCTGATCACAGATTCGTAATCATCAAACCCCGAAAACCCCCGAGTAACGATTTTCAAGCCAACTGCATAAGATTTTAAAAAAGTCGTCCGCCATATTGGATCCGCCATTTTTAATTTCGAAAAACTATCATCAGATTCGTAATCAGCGACCCCGAAAACCCCCGAGTAACGATTTTCAAGCCAATTGCCCAACAATTTAACAATGTTTTTTGCATATATTTTTGACACTCTTTTTGAAAAATACCCCTAAAATCTAAGGGTTAATTTGACCAAAACAGCCCCGTTTCACCTAAAATCAATAAAAACTTACTTTTTCTACCTTAAGAAAAAGTTTTCAACCGTTTAAATCAAAATCCCAAGGGGGCGAAATATAGGCCTTAGGGGCCCTCCTCCTTTATCTAACAACGTCTCTAAAATTCTGAGAAATGTATTTATTTCTTAGATCATTTGTTTCATCTATGAAGGTTTTAATAAAGATAGCCATTAACGACGAAATACGCTAGAAATGTATAAAATTTGCAAAAGCAGAAATAATTTCGCAATTTATATATGTGCTAATTATTTTTATTTATGCATTTAGATACGAAATTTTTTCAACTTACGTTTCACGTTATAACTCGTTATATTTTAACATTCAGGCACTTCTTTAATGCCGTGGTTTAATTCCGAACTTAAAGACATGATTTTTAAGAAAAAAATGACGCCTGATTTACTGAGGACTTTGTTGAATTCAAACTACTAAGAGCACTATGTATTAACCTTTCTAGAGTACGATATAAAGATTATATTAAAGTTATGGAAGAAAAGTCACGATCTAATATCCGTGCTTTTTGGCCATTTGTAAATAATTATCTGATGAAGAATACGATACCATCGAATATGCACTATCACAGTATAGCAAATCTATTCGGGGAACATTTTGCCTCCGTATATTTGTCGGGTCCGATTCCATCCTCAGTTATTGAGTACACCGTTTCTGCTAACTCGATCAATAATTTTAACATTTGTTTACATGAACCAAAAAACTGCGATGTTAAATTTTGAACCCACATGTACCTTAGGTTCAAATGGTATCCCGTCTACATTCGTTAAAAATTGCTCGTCCATGCGCTTGCAGCCTCTTTATTATTTGTTTAATACATCACTAAATAATGGAATTTTTACCATGAAATGGAAATAGATTTTATTACTTCGGTATTTAAAGAGGGTAATAAAAATAATATTAAAAATTATCGACCGATTGCGGTGATTAGTTGCATTCCTAAATTATTTGACTCAATTTTGGCTAGTAAATTGAGCATTGTCTTGGAGAATGTTATTATTGAGAACGAGCATGGATCTCGTAAGAATGAATCCATAGTTACGAATTTATTACTGTTCTCTGACTTTCTGACCAAGTCAATCGCACATGATCACCAGGTCGATACGGTCTACCTAGATTTCTAAGCATTCGATAGCCTAAATCATGCCGCCCGTTTAAGTAAAATCAATCATTTGTGTTTACCTGGAACATTTATGAGATAGATGGAGTCCTACTTAATCGGGAGAGTTCAACGTGTGTGGATTAAAAACGCAATATCCGAGCTTTGTATTGCTCGATCAGGAGTACCTCGGGGCTCTTACTTAGGCCCTATACTCTTCATCATCTTTATCAATGACATTGGCACACTTATTCAATTTTCTAAATTTTTTATATATGCTGACGATATTAAATTATATTCAAATATCACCTATTGATTCATCAAATCTTCAGAGTGATCTGGAGGCTATAGACGTTTGGGCTACTCGTAACGGTTTAAAGCTTAACGTCAATAAATATAAAATTATGTATTTTGCTCGTCGCCCGGATAAGCTTCAATTTCTTTATAGAATCCACGACAAACCGATCTCCAGAGTTAATAAATATATTGATCTCGGTATAATAATATGGGATAATCTTACTTTTTCTGACCATCTAAGTTACGTTTATTCGAAAGCGTCAATGCTCTTATTAGGTTAGGTTTTATTAAGCGCACTACTAAGGATTTCAAAAATCCGTCAACGATTGCATATCTTATGGGTACCTTAGTGTTGGCATGTGTTTAAACGCATCACCTATTTGGTCTCCATGTATGCAATCCAACTTCGAATTGTTCGAAGGTGTCCAGAGGAAACCCTCAGATATCTTTCGTTTAAAACAAATCAGCCTTTGTCGCGTTTAGACCATAGTTTTCAACGCATTTCTTTAGAATTCAAATTTTCTACAGTCCAATCACTTCACACATATCACGATTTATTATCAGTGTTTCGTGTTATTTTATCATTTCGTATTTTGTTATCATTATTTTCGTATTTTACGTATTTCTGTCTAACAAAATTTATTAACATTATTCCCGAATAGATATATACATACCTTATCACATTCGCGATCCACGGATTGTCATTGAATCCACAACAAGAAAAAATTACATACTTTTATCTCCCATGCCACGCCCTAAGCGGACGAGGAATGACGTAGAGTTATCAATATGCTCGCTTAATACTTTTAGAAGCTTTAAACGAAGTATATCTGAGGTTGTATATTCCTATTACAAGTAACATGTCAGCTCCTTGTCGCCATGAGTATGAATGTTTAAACTAACGTGTTTCGAACTGTATTATATTACTGTGATTTATACTGTTTGTTAAGGACCAGTTGGTCCGTTTATTAATAAATACAAATACAAATACAAATGTCTTAATTATACTTCCTCTATTTTTTGTATTTCGTTTTCTAAGGCGATTTAAAAATCTCACGTTCAAATATGGCTATAGAGCGTAAGAAAAATCAAACGTTAACTGAAGTCAGACTTCAATAATTCAAGTTATTTACTCGGCGAAGATTGTTTTTCAAAATTGAATATTTTTTCGATTAATACGAGATCAATGAGTGAATTACTTTAGCATTGCGTTGTGTGAGGCACAAAAGAGATCGGTCACGTTATTCCTTTGGCTGACAAGCGCCTCTTCGTCGTGCATTTTTCGTTTGTACAACGCACACATACTTAATCGCCGTGCATTTTCTTTATTCGAAGCGCACTGACTTCATTTTGCCGCGGATCTTTCTTTGTATTCGTCGCGTATCTCGTTGGTTTGCCGCGGATTTCCGTTGTTCGAAGCGCACACGCTTCATGTTCGTCGCACATTTCTTTGAATAAACGCGCTTCTCCTTACGTTTACAGCGAATTTCGTTTTTATTTGCTGAACATTCCTGGCGCTCACAGCGCGCTTCCATTGTTCACGGCATGTAGCCTTCGTTCATCGCGCGCTCCTGGTCCGGCGAATTAGCAGCGTTTTTATTTGGCGTCGCAACGAATATATTTACATTCGAACGCGAATGTTTTAGTTAGTTGTAAAGTATTGAATACGTACAAACGTTAGAATGATCAAGTTCAATTCATTGCGCAAAAGCGCACTACGCATAAATCACAATTGACCAATATCGAAAACTTGCTCACGCTAGGACGCATCGATACAAAAAATTTGAATCTTCGCTTCGAACGCATAAAAACGTTATTTCATGTATACGAAGAATTACAAAATGAACTCATGATGATAGATCCTGATACCGACCGATCGAAGAAATAGACGAAATTCAGACCCGATATTATGACAGGGTAAAGGCGCTTGAATCAACAAATGCGTCGCTAAACGACACGATGAACGCGACCGCGAATCCAAAGGAGAAAACGGGTCGCGTTAAACTTCCGATAGCTGAACTATCAAAATTCGATGGACAACTTGAGACCATAGCGAGGACCTCTATGAGAACGGTTCGATCTGCAACTTACTAATTGAGTAGCAACTCCAACTCTCTGTTTTTGTTCGTACAGTTATACACATTTTTATTTAATATAACCATAATAATCTTACTAATTTGTTTAAAGTCGCTTATTTATTATAATTAAGAAAACTAAAAGAAAAGAATGATTCATCGCAAAAATAGATCTTGATAAATGACAGTTATTCCGGTTCATAATTTAATATAATAATTCGTCATATACTTTTAATTCCTCAATATCTTACGTAATAAGATAACTGATAATTAGTATTCTTTTTGTAAATACAAGTATAAAACGTTTGCGACCGGTCGAAGATTTTAATGAATTCTATCGATTTTGTTGTAATTGAATTGATTACGTTTCGCAAGTATGGTGCGTAAAAGCAAACGATATCGCGAGAAAGGAGTGACTGATAATTAGTTATAAAAAGATAATTAAAGCATAAAGTAGATCCTAAAAGTTTACTTATAAATTATAATTAACGAGCAGGTTCACGTCAGTATAACAGGCCGTGTCGGACCTCAGGAGTATATTAAATTGTACTGTAAAGATAAAGTTTTGAAATGTGTTTAATACCAGATTTGAAAGACTATGCACAACCGATTGTACCGAAATCCGAATATTAATCACAATTTATCAGCGTAATGTAACGCAGGTATAATTTATACTGCGACCGTTATGAAGGGAACAAAAATAAGATAAATGTTTATTTATATTTTGTTTACATGAACTTAGCAACAGCGTCTTCTTGACTGAAAAAAATGTTACATCGTAATGTATTCTTTTCCAGCAGGTTACAATGAAACGCTCTCGTCTGTTTAACCGTTTTCGCACGTGAAAATCGCGAATCCAAACTTTTTCTATAATTTTGGATTATAACCCTCCGACAATTTACTTTTTTAAACGGAAGCTGAAATGTTTTACTATAAGACGCCATTGCAGATAATGAAAAAAAACAGGAGCTCTGAGTCATAATTGAAGTTAAATAATATTTCGGCCCAAAATCTTGACAAATTAAAAAAAAGGCAAATTGTTTAATTTTTATATAAAAGTGCTAATTTTTATGAGATAAATGCACCCAGTTCTATTTCATTCTGATTTTTTGAAAAGTAGATATAGTAATATAAAGAAATTCAGTCAATATGACGTCACGGTCGACATTTTCAAATGTTAGAAAAATATTTTACCACGATATTTCCCACACCTGTACCTATCAAATATTTCATTTTCGTTGAATTCCGCGACACCGACCACAACTTTGATATAGTTGACATGGAATGACTCTGCAAAAAGATACTTCCTCCTATTGACAACACCAAGGCAGTTGTATGAGTGGGCGAGAGGATTTAAAAAAAAAAAATCGTTTTTACCTTTGTTCAAACGCAGAGCATGAAAATTATAGAAAAAGTTTGGATTCGCGATTTTCACGTGCGAAAACGGTTAAACAGACGAGAGCGTTTCATTGTAACCTGCTGGAAAAGAATACATTACGATGTAACATTTTTTTCAGTCAAGAAGACGCTGTAGCTAAGTTCATGTAAACAAAATATTCAAATTATAATATAAAGAAAAATTACATTTCACAATCAAGTTTTATTGTTTAAATTCTTTTCAAACCAGAAAATGATCAATTACTTCAGATAATCGAAAGATAATAATGTTTTTCATCAAACATTTTATGTGAATTTTGGATAGAAAAAACCATTGTATCACAGGCGGAGAAGAATTTTCAATTTTCAAAAGTAAATTTTCCAAGGAATCGAAATTTGGGTTCAGATTTTTTCATAGAAGTTCCGTCTGCGCAAAAGAATGCCAAAACTGGGATAAATCATTGAAAAAAATGTAGTTTTCACGATATTTTGAAAAAAAGAAAAAAACCCAGCTCGTTTATATAATCATTTCAAACTATGTACTTTTAACTATCTTTCCCGAAAATTTGTGCCAAATATCTAAGAAACACTTTTTTTAATGAAAAATAGGTACGAATAAATTATTATCGAAAATTTACGGTTTTGTTGATTTTTTTTTAATTTCAATGTTTCAGGGGTGTTGATTTCTAAATTATGACGAATAATTTTTAGAAAGTCCAGTTTATCGTTACGAATCGGCTAACGACTGGCAGGCCACGTTAATAGCCATTAAAATAACAATAAAAATTACAGGGTCATTGTTTCTCGATACTTTCCAAGAACTGAGTCAAAATAATAAAAAAAAATAATGCGTTTTTTAACCATCCTAGGAATAATTTTTCCATGAGTCTAAATTTGACGCAAATCATAAATGCAAATATTTAGCACTTAATACATTCACGTATTTTTTTAATGTTTATTACTGAAGCATTTGATGTGAAAATCGGTAAAAATATAGTTTAATTGATTCTTCTCTCGCATTTCGACCGCCCTTCCTGGTTCTAAAAAAAACAAATTGGGCAACTTAATTTAAGGGTCAAAGAAGGTCTTAAGCCTCCTTTGGTCCTGTCCCTAGATAATTCTTCCGACTGATCTAGACGTGACAGATATTACTCTAATTTAAGAAATGTTATCAACCTGTCAATTTAACAAAAAATCAATTTTATTTCCTAATCCTATACACCTAGAAATCCTCCGAGTAAAGTATAAATAACAAAGATTAAATGGGCCTCAATGAAAGATAAAAGTAACCAAAGCGCAGTGCAAGACTAAGGATTGACGAAAAATTTGAATGCAATTTGCTGAAAAAGCACCTGGCTAATATTACAATGTTCAACCATGTCATAAATGTATTATTTTCATTGATTAGTTTATTGATTTATCATAATGTATATACGGTTGAAGTAAGTAAATAGTCAATTACATTGACGGAAATAATAATAGTTTTATTTCGTCATATAACTTTGACGTTTCTACTCTGCGTTCGTGAGATCTTCAGAAATGATTCGGCTTCTGAAGTTTGATTCGAAACATTCAAGGTCAAAACGAAGAAAATGCTTCACAAGCTATTACCAGTGTAGATATAATTTCTAATGCTGTGAAAAGAAAAAGTTTTTAAAGCCAATTTTACACACTTTCCATAAAATATGAGACGAGATTATATATTTATATAGTACACTTTTAATTAACCGTCAAAATTTATTGAATACACTGTATACAGACCTCTCTCCGTAATTGTTTCCTTCCGTAGTTACCTCCTAATTCCATTCCTCCTTTCAAGAGCATCGTTAGAAGAAAGGCACACTCGCGCACTCGCACGTATGTTCTATTAACTGTTTTAGACATCGAGAAAGGGAAGTAGGGGCTCGGGAACGGCAGACAAGCAATTACGGAGGCATTAGGGGAAATTCGGCCTGACTGGAGCATTTATGCAGGGAGGACTGTATTATGATTTGAGATAAATTACGACCTATGATTTTACATTCAACTTTTAATTGCATTTCGAAATAATCTAATTTCGAAACCAAATAGTTTTTGTAATATTAATTTTTCACATTTTTTTACTTTTAACTATTAAACAGCATATTTTATTTACAAGCAACGTATATTATTGATGTCGAATATATAAATTTTTGTAGTCAACCATACAAATATAAATTTCGTTTGTGAAGGTGACAGAGCTAAGCTGCATCAAATTATATTATTCACTTTGAATTCTGTTCTATTGAATTGAATTTTATCTTTGTAAAAATTAAGCACGATCCCTGGAATACTTTATCTTATTCTACAGGGTGTCCGAAAAGTATGGAAACGGTCCTGTAACTTTTGAAAGAATAGTACATTACCTAACAAGGGTGTAATGTATACTTTTACGCACGGGACGGGAACCATATATACGAGGCGCCGAAGGCGCCGAGTGATGTGTAAAGTTCCCGACCCGTGCGTGACAGTTATACTTTACACATGTGTTAGGTATCCTATTTTTTGTATTTGCGCGCGTAAAGTGAGTGCGTAAAGTTTTGATGCCTGTTTGAGTGCGTAAAGTATAACTTTACGCACGACCGGTCATTTTACGAATTTCGTCGTCGGGAGTGCATAAAAGTTTACTTTAGGCGCGAAAGATAGGCATCAAAAGTACTTTACGCACGAACTTTACGCCCGCAATTACAAAAAAGATATTTCGAAAATCGCTGAAACACGTAAAACAATTTTTCAAAGAATCTATTTTTTCTGCGGGTTTCAACAGTCCAGTCCTCCCTCCATAAATAATCCGTGGGGCACGAGGGCGGATGAATATCTTAAATGGCAACATGGGTCGAGTGGGGGCTCATTTGATAGGCCTTTTCGAGACGAATTCAAAACACTATTCATAGATGGCGCTGCGATCAATTTTGAGCGGTCATAATCGACTTTTAAAACTTTTAATCTAGTAACTTTTGAACAAATGAAAATTTCGAACATTGCCAAAATACGTGAAACAATTTTTCAAAAAATCTGTTTTTACCTGTTTTTGAGGTTAGAAAAAATGTAAGGTGATGAGTGGATTAATGTTATGGAGGTAAAAATATATCGGGTAGGATAAAAAGCATTATAAACATGCACCGAATTTTTATTTTAGGCAAGTTGTAACTGGTTTTAGACCTTAAGCTGTAAATTGAGCCCTCTTTCGCATTTTTTGTTTGTTTTTAATTGTAACAGAGCAGTGTTCAGGTGACGTGGAATGTCCCATATGTTTGCGAGTCGGTTTAGGATTGTCTCTCGCGAGAAGAGCCGGTTCTTTGCAGAATTCGAGCGGACTTTAATCGAGGGAATTTCGGAAGAGGAGAGGCTTGCAATAATGATTCACTTCCCGATGCTCCTCTGAGTCGTCTCTGTATTTCCTTGGTATCGGTTGTGAATAATATTCGGCTCAAGTACAATAATTCGCTGTCTCGCGACTCGGAAGCGATTCGCAGTGAATTTAGACTTCTAGTGCTTATAAATTTTAGTTGGTCGCGTCGCCTCTTTGCGGTAAAACCGAACAGGATGCGTGCTGGAGAGGGTCCAGCGTGTCGAACGTGGTCGAACGTACTAACTCGGGAATATGCAAACACGCACCATGCCGCCGCACCGCCTGCGCGTCCGACTACGCAGGTATCTACTTCACCGACAACGAACCACATGTTCGAATCGCAAACAAGCCGCCCGGCATTGCGCCAAACAATAAAGCGCAATAAGACTACTATAGAAAGCACTGAACATAAGTGTTACGCTTTGTTGGAAGCTGCTTCAGCATCGGACACTCGCGCGATGGGTAGAAGGCAGAGTTGTGTGATAGGCCTTGAAAACTCAGTCTTGGCAGTCTTAACTTTGACTACGTGTACCGATGAATCTGAACCTGGATGACATTCCTGAACTCTAGCCATTCTCCCTTCCATCGGCGGAAGTTGAGGATCTCGGACAAGTACGAGATCGCCGATATTAAGATCGGGCGTTACCGATCGCCATTTGTAACGATGTTGAAGCGATTGGAGATAGTCCAACGACCAAATTTTCCAAAAGTTTTCCACGAATTTTTGTGTTAAACGCCATCGGGTGAGCCGAGCGTCCGCAACATTACAGAAGGTTTGGGTACCGCTTTCAGGGAGGTACCAATCAAAAAATGTACGGGCGTCAAGCTATCAAAATTTTAGGGTTCGTCTCGCAAGGGGGATATTGGTCGAGAATTGAGATATGCTTCTGCTCGGTACAAGGCCCAAACTACGCCGCAAGTGTTTTTTAATGCACTTCACACCCGCCTCCCGCATTCCACCGAAATAGGGAGCGTAGGGAGGGATGAAATGCCACTGCGTCTTATTCGACGTTAACCGAGACTGAAGATCCACATCTTGCGAGACCACCTCAAATGCTTCGACATCCTGGAAGTTAGGACCGTTATCGCTATTAAATTAGCAGGAATTCCGCGTCTCGTAGTAAATCGGTTGAAAGCTGCCAAAAAGGCGGCTGCAGAATAATCGTGAACTAATTCGACGTATATAACGCGCACACAGAGGCATACAAAAACAGCGACGTATGCTTTGTGAGCCCTGTGACCTCTGCCGGAGCTTATTCGAACCTGAAATGTACCCGCATAATCCGCTCCGGTATTGGTGAAAGCCCGCGAACGGTTCACGCGAAAGTCAGGTAGATCTGCCATTTTCTGGGTGAGTAACCGCGCTTTATCTCGCACGCACACTACACAATATCGGGCATGACTCTTCACCACATTGCGAGCACCGAGGACCCAAAAGCGTTCTCTCAAGCTACGTAAGACGAGTTGAGTTCCACCATGCATGGATACGTCGTGATAGTGGGCTACAACCAGAGACGCGATTCGGCCCCGGGGCAGATGATACGGGATTTTTTCCATTTCGGACAATGATGAGTGACGGATTCTACCAACCTGTCAAAAACTCGACCAAACCTTGTTTTTTTAAGCGTCAGTGTGAACAAGACTTGCTCATTTATCAGTGCTTCGGCTGACCTGCGGTCGGAGTCGAAGTTTTGAAAATGCTCATTTTCAATTTTAATATAGGGTGAATATGCCAATGAATGGACGATTTTCTACATATTTCTATTTCTTATGAATGTATGATGCACAACATGCAACACAATACATATTTTTATGTTCTTTGAACATTCAAAACAATATTTACAGTACTATTGATCTTCCAGTGTTTATTATTTTGTAAAATCAAAGCAAAGTTTTAAAGCCATCCAAAACTGGTACTGAAAACGTCCCATTTGGTTTAACCCGTCTATTCATTGGGGTTTAGCGGATTTTTTACAAACGTATGAAGACGAGGTTATTAATTAAATAAAATCAAAGGTTGAACTACACGGTCATAATGAGCAGAGTCTAACGATTCAAATGGTGGTATCATAATTAAATTTTCATAAAAGAATTCAAAAGTTACAATCGATCAAAGTGTGAAAAATGCTTAACCGTCCCTTCATTGGCACATTCATTTCTATTTAAGGAATAAGATATTGTTACAATATATGTATATAAACTACTCGAACCTAAGGATGCTAGAACTACCCTCTGCCGCCTTCTTTCCTGGCAGTGTTAAAATGGGAATATTCCCGGAAGCATCAGCCTTTCGTCAGGGAACTGCAATACGAATTTAGCCAAAATTGTAGGCACCCGGGTCAAAGGCATCTAGTTTATTGTTGATTTGGGCTCCTTAGGGTCTGAAATGTCGACATTTGATGAAAAACTTATAGGGTAATTTTTATGCCCGAAGTGACCAAATTCAATACTTCGTCCAGACCTAAGGTCTGAAAATAAATTTGCGGAATAAAACCGATAAAGAAAGGTCCTTAATAACTATCTGATACGTTCCAATCATGTAATTTTCATTCAATTCTATCCCCATAAGCAGCAATTTTGAAAAAAGATTACTTTGTGACTTCTCGAATGTCGGCATGAAATTATACTTATAGTATATAAGAAGTAGTAAAAAAGAATTCTTTTATAACAAATTCATATGTTAATTGTACATTACAGCATATAAAAGTATATACAGGGTGATCCAAAACTATCGAAACGCAAAAATATCTCAGCGGGAGTGCATTATCGGGGAAAATATTTCAGACAAAAGTTGAAGGATTTTTCTTGGTCCAGACTTGGTCTGGGTCGAAGTAATTAACAATGTGAAAACACCACATGTTGATAATGGCGTCGCGTGAATATTTGTGTTGAACTGGCACTTGTAAAATCCGGATCGAAGGACCAAAATGATGGAGTGCGAGACAACTCGCCCAGGATGTCTTGGCAGATAGCGCCCCGGCGAGGCAGAAAATAAATGCACGATACACTCGCTAATTTTCTCGCTGCTTCCTTCTTTAATTAATGCCAGTTACATTTATTTTTGCGGATACGCTATGATAAACGAATTCGTGTCGATTGTTGTAGGGCTTTCGACAGACTGACTCTTCGATGCATTGAGAAGCACCTCGGGATACTCGCGAATTTTTCCGAAAATCACCGAATAATCAAATTCGAATTATCGTACCTAGAAATCAGTCGCCACGCAATTACAAACTTGTACACCTATTTTTCCCCAAACGCCCCTATTTTGAGTACACCGCAAATCGTTACAGGTACACTGAAAAATATCTACCTGCCAAATTCAACTATCGTTCGAATATTGAAAGGGAAGTAGTTGAAAGAACTGTTCAATAGGTCATAAGTGTTTTATAAGTGTAGTGTAACAATTCTTTGCAACAAATCGATTCCAAATAAATTTTGTATGTTCTATAAGGTCTGAGAAATAATATAAATAATAGAATATAAAAATGTTAACTTTAATATCTTTAAAAAATTTTAAGAATAAAATATGAGTAAATATTTATTTTTTTATTACATAAAAAGTCGTCATTCAACCATGTCATTCTTTATATTTTTTACTAATCATTTCGAACATCATGAAATATTGCCATTATCACAGTTCAGCTGCAAGTGAAGTTTCGGATCCTTTATGTGCCAACATGTGTTTCCTGCAATAAACTCGACCGATGATGGATTAGAAACGTTGATTTATTGCTTACTTTCCTTTGGGTACAACTATCAGCAGAAATCCTAATCCTATGTCGTTTTCCGTCCTTCACCTTTCCCGACGACGCCGTATAGACACCGTCAGAGGTACTAGGGTATCTTTAGATCTTTTTTCCTCACTCAAAATCGCCCGTCGAACAAGGCATCTATTATATATATAGACACAGAAATATTTACGACCCACCCTAAGAGAGTCTACCTGAATGTCGTGATAAGATTTCTACGTGCGACCGATTCTCCATAATAAGCATCCTCACACAAATAGAAACGTTCTGGAAAATCCACTCTTCAGAACTTTACCTCGCAAAATACTCATCAAATAAGAGGGCGAGGCTCGGTTATACGTCGCCAGCTCCTCGGACGTAAAAGTTATTTTATGCCATTGATACGAAAATAAGTATTTCGATATATCTAAAAGATGTCTTATAGATATTTAAAAGATATTTTTATAAAGTTAGCTGTCTTTTCGACACTTTCAAGACATTTTTGACGAATTTTTTTTTTATTTATTATTAGTAAACGGACAATAAGTTCTTTCAAAACAGAAAATAAATTATGCAAAAAATATTACAAAATACGGATAATAAAAAATACAAATATACATAATGAGTCCTTACATAAAAGAAAATTAGCTGTACAAAATAATAAACAATACGAAATATAAACAGTATAAATTGACACACACACATACACTATTAAAATAACAGCGCAAAAATATACACGAGTTGAGAAACATATACATAATCAAAATAAAGAGTCGTTTAGACATAATTCTGACGGGAACTACTCATACAATGTTTAAACCTAGAAATTACACTAACGGATCGAACATTAGCATCCAAATTGTTCCATACACGTTTAAGATGCGCGATAGGAGAATTGAAAGAGTAATTTGTTCCACACTGCATTTCTTGGATGTTTCTACAATTACGAAAGAGTATGGAAGAGCGCGAAAAGGAAATAGTGCTGATAAATTAGACAGAAAAGGTGAATTTAAAATATATTTATGAATTATACGTATACCTATATATTGTATATATAAGATTATAATAATACAGACAGTAATTAGTAAAACATAGCCTTGAAGAGGATTCATACTCGAGTCGAAACGTTGCTAGATTTTCATTTATTATTACTTCGACCCAGACTAAGTCTGGACGAAGTATTGAATTTGGTCACTTCAGGCAAAAAATTACCATATAGTTTTTCATCAAATGTCGACATTTCAGACCCTAAGGAACCCAAACCAACAATAAAAAAAATTTGTGTCCGTGATCTTGCACGTACGTACGTCCGTACGTCCCGTTTTTTTTTGTCTCGCGATAACTCGTGAACGGATAATCGTATTGACATAATTTTTTTTTTTAAATATGCGTCTTGGCATAACTTAGATCTGATTAGATTTTGGGGCAGATCCACCCCTCCATTACTAAAAAACATTAGCCCCAATTAAGTTTCTTCGTAGTTTTTTGCATTTATTTTGATAAATACAAATTTTATTAAAAAATGTTTCAAACAAAAAAGATAGAGCATGAAATTCTCTACAAAAAAGGTTGTATGCATTTTCATCCTAAAGTCAACGATAATGCCATAAAAACTGGTTTAAAATGTTTTTGACTATTGTCTGAAAAAGTATTGAATTTGGTCACCTCAGCAAAAAAATTACCCTATAGTTTTTCATCAAATTTCGACGTTTCAACCCCCTATCCCCCAGGGGTTGTCTTCGCCAGCCCCTCGGGCGCGGTGATCACCTTCGGGTGCATAAGTTCTTTTACGCCCTTGATACGAAACTAACTATTTCGATATATCTAAAAGATATTCTTCAGAGATCTTTTCGATACTTTCAAGATATTTTTGACGAATCATATATATATATATATATACAGGGTGGCCGAAATGCAAGCGATGTACATGTATGAAACCACGTGAGTTCTCTCGGGGTCCGGTAGATGGCGACGAAATCCCCAAATGAAGTAAGAGTTTCGTTTTGTTTAATAGAAGCTGGTTTGACCGTCAATGCTCAGCTTATTTATTCTCATTTCGGAAAAAAACATACAGAGAGAGAATGAATGAGCTGAGTGAAGGGACATGACGCGTTTTTTAATGGATTGCGTGATGTCCGCTTTTTGTTTATTAAATAATAAATTTAAAACCTAAAATGTAATTTTATTGACGGTAGAAAACTTATTTATAAAATTGCTTCCATATTGTATGCACAATTTTTATGTAATCAGTTTTGATTTTTAATATGAAGAATATCAATTATTCATAATCTTAATTTTTCGAATGGACATTATTAAAATTTCATATTCAGAATAACAATTTTCGCAATTGATATTACTAAATTCTAATATTAAAAATTCTAATATTAGAATTTTTAATATTAAATTTTCATAAAGGGATCATTTATCCCCCTGGATGCCCTCCTTCGTGTCGAACAACTTTCATCAGACAACTTTTTTGATTCTGTGCATAGTTCTCGTGGTATTTCAATGTCTTCAGATAAATTTGGATTTTTATCGATTACAGCGCCACCTGTGAACCAAAATGCAATAGCTCCTAGGTCAAATTGGTGTACTTTTTTCCGGAGAATCCAAATCTGCAATAAAAACTGGGGGTTCCTATTTAAGTTTTATTGTTTTTGCCCCCACTCCACCCCCAGGGGTGGGGGAGGGGGTAAATTTCATTATCACTGGATGCCCCCCTTCGTGTCGAACAACTTTCATCCGACAACTTTTTTGATTCTGTGCATAGTTCTCGAGGTTTTTCAATGTCTTCAGATAAATTTGGATTTTTATCGATTACAGCGCCACCTGTGAACCAAAATGCAATAGCTCCTAGGTCAAATTAATGTACTTTTTTCTGGAGAATCCAAATCTGCAATAAAAACTGGGGGTTCCTATTTAAGTTTTATTGTTTTTGCCCCCACTCTACACCCACGGGATGAGGGAGGGGGTAAATTTAATTATCACTGGATGCCCCCCTTCGTGTCGAACAACTTTCATCGGACAAGTTTTTTGATTCTGTGCATAGTTCTCGAGATATTTCGATGTTTTCAGATAAATCGGCCACCCTGTATATATTATTGAACATATAAGATCATAATAATACAGACAGTAGTTAGTAAAACATAGTAAACATGTAATATGTATCGAATAGTCTATTACAATACAAGTGCATGGAGTAAGCGTTTTGCAACTTTTATTTATTAATACTTCGGCTGGCCTGTCGTCGGTGTCGAAGTTTTGAAAATGCTCATTTTCAATGTTACGTCGATTCAGGCCATAGGTCATAGTTGTAAATAAATTTCAATTTTCATACATATATGAAACACTATATTGTTGAAACATATCTATCGAAGCCACTTGGACCTAAATATGATTGGACCCCCCCAAATATCGGTATAATTTTATCACATAATTGAAAGCTGTTAGTAAACGAACCTGTATTAAGCAATAGCCGACTGTCCACTGGGTCGAAGTTTCTGAGCGAGCGAAGCGAGCGAGGCACCACGCCAACACTAGTTCTTATTTAAAATAATGTACGATGAATGTATCAAAGCATAAAAGCCCGAATGACCTGAATGAAGCCCACTGGAAGATTTATAATCAATCATTAAGGAGTCATCACACCGATCTCCAAAAACATGCGACTACTAAGAAACATGTAGAGAAGGCGGGAGTCCTTAACTGTCACAAATGTGGTATGTGACATGTATTTAGTCTGATCATTTCATAACTTTAATTAAATTCTGTTATTTTTAATTCAAGGAAATGAAACTCCAATGAGTGCGAAAAAGAAAACCACTGTAATCAGAGTCGCACTATACATAGCGATGTACTCGTCTGTAAATTCGATAGATCGTCTTTGTGAACTTTTATCAACTTTAGGAAAAGGGAGCAATTTTGAAAATGTTCGCTTACACAGAATTAAGTGCTCAAAAGTCATTAAACATGTGATTACGCCCGTACTTTTGTCGGATTTAGTTAAAGCCATTGGATCAGGTGGGTATTCGATTATTATAGATGAAAGCACCGATGTTTCGGTTATTAAGTACCTGTGCATATGCGTCAAGTATTTTGATCCTGCTGGAAATCGCATGATCACTGATTTTTTGGGAGTATTAGCGAGCCATGGCCGTCGATTTACATAAAAGTATCATAGAATATTTCATAAAAATTGGAATAACATTAAAAAATATGACAACGATAGGTACAGATGGAACAAATAACCTGTACGGGTCCAATGATTCTTTTTACACTCTGCTAAAAAATGATATACCTTATCTCCATCTAATGCGAAGCACTTACCATTCGTTGCATCTCTGTTCTTCGAAAGAAGGTGAAGAACATCCGAATGCTAGAGTATCTTGCTAGAGAAGTATATAACTGGTTTAGTGTCAGTCCCTTAAGGCACAGAATAAACTACAAAAAAACATTCGATTTAATTAACTCTGGAAATAATTCTCAGAAATTTCGGCAAATGATTAAATTATCTCGCACAAGATGGCTCGCGAGTTCCAAAACAGTATGCAAAACATCAAAGGAGGAGGGCCCGTAAGGCCTATATTTCGCTCCCTTGGGATTTTGATTTAAACGGTTGAAAACTTTTTCTTAAGGTAGAAAAAGTAAGTTTTTATTGATTTTAGGTGAAACGGGGGTGTTTTGGTCAAATTAACCCTTAGATTTTAGGGGTATTTTTCAAAAAGAGTGTCAAAAAATATATGCAAAAAACGTTGTTAAATTGTTCGGCAATTGGCTTGAAAATCGTTACTCGAGGGCTTTCGGGTTCGCTGATTACGAATCCGATGATAGTTTTTCAAAATTAAAAATGGCGGATCCAATATGGCGGACGACTTTTTAAAAATCTTACGCAGTTGGCTTGAAAATCGTTACTCGCTAGTTTTCGGGGTTGCTGATTACGAATCTGTGATCAGATTTTAAAAATTCAGTTCCAAAACTTGTTAAAGTGTCTGTTAAGAATTATTGGTAAAGATTTGGTTATCTACTCTTAGCGTTACCCAGGAACGACGACGTGAACGTGGCAGATACTGTTCACCTATCCAGAAATGAAATGGACGCTGTATGCACATGGTCCGAAACGGATGACTCGGAAAGTGAAGAAAACGAATCAATTGCTGGTTAAACGAACTGTGGCTTCTGAAATGTACAAAAGATCGAAGGTTGAGAAGATTATTCCTGTTACGTGAGAGGCAAGGGGACTCACTTTAAACAAGCACCCCGTCAAACCCTACAAATATTGACGAACTGCTGCTTTTGCCGCGAAGTTGTCTATGGTTATCTTCCGGGAATCTTTCCTTTCGAGGATAATATCTCGAGTAGATTCTTTTCCGCAACAGTGGTTATCTCTTATTGTTTTAGTCGGCATATTCGGGAAAAATGTGGTTATCTTACGATTCTTTCTCGTTCTCGTTACTTTCGGAAATACGAAGCCCAAAGGCCACGCGCGTCGGTATGGTTAACTATCGGAAACGCGATCGAAGATCTTTCTCTTAAAAGTCCGTAAGTTGCTTCGGTAAGAGGATAACTTCGTCCTTTCGAGGACTTCAGGAGAAAGCCGTCACGTGGTTATCTTTTGTGAACGTTCGTTATCTGGGAGAAACAACTAGCGGTTCGTGCGAACGTAGGATCGAATCTAGTATGGTTATCTTTGTTGTTTCGAATGTGCGTGTCCGGTGATCGGAAATAGAGATGGTAACGAAAACGGAGATACGACGTATGAAAAGCAAAGTCCGCCGAACGTGATGCTCTGTGACGTCACACCGATACGCCGACAAGATGGCCGCCGGTTCCGAACAGCGGTCCGCGACACGATCTCCAGTTGACTTGGCGAGCCGTTAATTAGCATGATTGACATGTTAACTTCATAGTCTAGCTTCTTATGATTGAAAACGCAAGCTCGTTAATTTTACATTGGCTCGCTGGATCGCTCTTGTGAGTGATCGTATCTTGAACTTCTTGGTTATCTTTTCACTCTGTTAGAGTGAACAATGTGGTTATCTGTTATCTTGCCCCTCTTGTGAGGCGGCGCTATCTTACAAATTAAGGGGCGGACTTTTTGTGCAATAAGACGGTTTTTCTCGGGTAATACTCCAGCCGATCTGTCGGTAAGGAAAGGACCATGCCTGCGATGCTAACTGGACCGGGCCCTCCGCGCGGTTAATTTACCTAGATTGCCGATTCACGAGCAATCTTTGTGGGGCCAAGGCTATCTCGCACTGCCGGAAGGTAGTGCCGTGTTTTCGTTATGTTTTTGTACGTGAGGCTAACTGTCTCTACGGAGACGCTAAAGTTGTTGCGTACGAGTGTGAGTGTATTAGCTTGAGTAGCAGTGTCCGCGGTAACCGATAGCGACCGAGTGATCCGTGTTAATTTAGTAACGAAAGTGCAGGTGGTCAAATTAGGGAATTCGGGAATCAATCGGTTTGTTAATTCAGGTGGTAAGTTCGAGTGGGTTTCGGGTGACGTAATTTTAGTGATTTGTCCGGATTTAGTAGATTTCAGAAAAGGGGTATAATCTGTCAATTTGGTCGGTTTCGGTAAAGTTCGTGTGGTTCAGACAACGTCGTTCAGTGTAGTTTCGGTATGAGATTCCTGTAAATTCGTGTAGGTATTGTAGTGTCGTACTGGGGAGGGCGCGTGAGTTTTGGATGAGCACGGTTCCTCGACGGGTTCGTCGCAGGGCGCCGCGACCGCGTGCGAAAGTACCGACCGAGTCCGTCGCAAGGCAGCGCGCTTCTTAAGTGCTTGTCGAGTTCGTTGGGGGGCACCCCGTCTTTAGGAAGTCCTGGTAGAGTTCGTCGCCAAGCACCGCGTTCGTAAAGTCCCTATCGAGTTCGGGGCAGGGCACCGTAATTAGAAAGTCGTGGTAGAATTCGTCGCCAGGCACCACGTGCGAAAAGTCCCTGTCGAGTTCGTCGTAGGGCACCATATTAGGAAGTCCCTGTTGAGCTTTCCGTCGGGGAATCGCGTGTCGTCGCGTATCGGGGAATCTAGTATGGAATTTGGCGTCCATGATTTGGGGCACGAGAGAGGGCGCGATGTACGTAGAGAACCGTCCTCATCGGCCGTGGTCGCGTAGTCGTTAGTCTGCGCCAGAGAATACCGCTCTCTCCCTTGCCGAGCCGGGAACTCGGGGCTGAGCTAGCGGGCACAAGTTGTGTTGTAGTTTCGATTTTGCAGAGTTCGGTTAGTAAAATATCAATTAGTCGCGAGTACTTTAGTTTAGAAGTAAGTGCGTTACACTGCTTGTATGTGAATGTGTGTGAGCGAACACTGGTGCGGCCATGGGGTATAGACATAAGGAGACCGCACTTGGGGGGTTCATTCCCTACAATCTCATTCGCAATTAATGTCGCAGTATGTATAACTGTATGTGCATACTGACGCCACGATGGACGACTTGGGTTAATTAGGGTTGATGTGTTCGTGACTTCGTGAATGTTCGTTTCTGTGACTTCGGTGGCTCGAAAAATGCGCGCGCTGTCGAGCTCGTGTCTATCCCATCACTTCGGTTAATTTCGACAAAGTTCGCGCGGATAACCGAGTCATCCACCGAAAGTAACGACACTACGCGGAGCTTTCGACGTCCTTTCTTTCAACGAATTATACGGATGCTTGGCAGGGCCAAGTGCGGTCTCCTTATGTCTATGCTCCATGGGTGCGCCCATCGGAAAAATGGGGCTGGCTGAGACTCGGGTCAGTGATATTTCGAGCCTGTTAACATAATTTATAATATTGATAATCATGTCTTATATTATGTCTTATATTATGATCACTACTTATAAACATTTTGCATATTTGTGATGTATATGTTAATTATTATTTGTGCAATTGATATCTTATTATGAAAATGTGATATGTGGGTTAACTTTAGCCATGTTGTGCCGATTCAGATATGAGTCACCCCAAATTATAGAGAAACCATTTTATTTTGTGCTTGGTAATTAATAAAGAGCCCAGAATTCCGAAACCGCGGTGAGCGATTCTATCGTGCGCGATAAAGTCCCTTTGTGACATTCTAGTAACTACAAGTGTATGCATGCTTACAGGAACTCTCTTTCCTTTCTGAGAATACCGCTATTTTCCGTGCCTGCTTTACCGCTTAGTCACGCGTTTAAAATTTTTCGGCTACGCATCATATCATCGTACATAGTCATTATTTGGTTATCTATAGTCCCCCGCATCGTTGTCACTTCCAGCTGACACAACGTGGATTTTCCGTTCCTCTCTACCTTATAAATTCCTATCTTCTTCCTTTGTTTTTTTCCTTGTGGTGTAACACGCCGGTTACAATACTCCTCTCGTAACCTCGGAGCTCTACACTAAGACGATAAAATACCGACTGAGTGGACGGTAATATACCGACCGAGTGGACGGTAAGAAGCGACGAGCTTTATAAAAGACCCACGAGACGACTCGGCGCGACGGTCGCGGAGCGCGATAACGAGACGTCCAGAAGTCAGTCTGGTCTGGGACGTGAGTGCCGAGACAACCCTGTCGAGAACGAGTGCGACCGTTAATTTGAAGAGACAAATGTAAGTGGCCTCGAGCCGATTGTTTTTAGAAGAGAATAATAAGTATTTTGTGTGCATTAAATAAAGAGATCATTTTCTTGCAACCACCCTCCCCTTGCGTGCACCTGTCCTTTCTTCGATAAAGAGACGGATTGCAGTGCGTGGCAATCCCCGCGAGTTTTGAGCCCCGTTTCAGGCCCGGAAGGAGGCGAGAAATCGTCCCCCTCTGGGACGAGATCTCTTGCTCTCGTGAGTGCAAGTGCGGGTCGCGAAAAGACCCCGAGTCAGCCGGGCTCGGGCAATTAATAGTCCGGACGGGCGAACGACATCGTCGGGCCTCTACCTGGCGCAACGTCTCCGAAGACGTTAAAATCTCCACCTGATACGGTAGCCGGCCCCGAGAAGACGGCGGTAAAACGTCGAATAGGTAATACCGAAAAAGGGCATTACAAAGTGGCGCTACAACGTGTGGCTAAGGCGCGTAAAGCGTAAGACGCAATAAAGCGCGTATACAAAAACAGGCAAACGGCCATTTTCTGACCGCGTGAACGGCGAGGCCGCCATATTGAAACGTGCTCAGACTAGGAAACGGCCATATTGGCTCCCATATTGGAGTTCAAATCCGTTAAAATTAAATTTAGAAGTGCAACGGAAATGAATACCGGGAACACGTGCCGAATTTTGAGATGTTTGGCACGCACGTGAGAAAATTCAGATAAGTTACGAAAAAAGAGAGAAAAATTTAGATAAGTAAATATTTGAATTAATAAGGTGTTATGAAGTCACTCTTAATAATAATAATTATGATTAAAATTAGTGAAACTAGTAATTAATATTCGAGTTCGAGATTATAGAGAATAGTATGGACACTAGTAATGAGAACAATTAGTAAAATTTTGTAAGTTGTTTTTTGAGAATCAGGATTATTGGAGAAATAATTTCCAGTTTCTGAAATTAAATATATTCGAAATTTTCCGAGTAAATTTCGAATAATAGAGGGAAATTAGAAAAAAATTCCTTTATAAGTTTTCTGGAGTGAACTTCAATATTTGGAGTGAAGTTCACTACGATGAAGTGAAATTTAAAATATAGTAATAGCGTTTCGAGACTGTTTGAGTGAATCTCGAACATAAGAGTGAACTTCACTATTTATTAAGACAGATTAGCAGTTTTTCGGATTTTTGGAGTGAATCCCAAGTACTGAAGTGAAGTTCACTAGAATTAAGTTAAAAGTAAATAAGGGTTAGAAGTTCATTTGGATTAGGAATAGACAATAGTAGTACGAGTGAAGTTCCATATTAGGGTGACCTTCACTTTTTAGGAAGACTAGTGATTAGTCAGTTCAGATTTTGGTGAGTGAATCCTAGCTGCGCAGGTAGAATGTCGGGCTTATTGAATAAAGTCAATATTTTTGTCTTGGGTTTCGAGAGTGAACTATACCTCTATTATATGCCACGACGGGATAGGAAGTGAAGTTCACATTCAACAAGACATTTAACTGGTTCGAGAAGTAATATAAAGAAGTCGAGAATTTTCAGAGTGAATCTCGACATTTAGAGTGACCTTCGGTTCGCGATTTTTTGTTCTCAATATCCTTCGATTAAGTATCCTTAGATTAAGAAAACCAGTAGAGTTAAGTTAGGTTAAGAATATTAGAATAAGACTTAATATTAACCCCCCTGTGCGCCAGGACGAGTATACTCGTCCAAACTACATTGTTCCCTTATGGGAAAAGAAAAACTGGTGCACAGGTGGGTTAAGTATTCAAATCTTGCAAGATAGGCAAGCCGGGGACTATCTGCGCGATCGAGGTGCGAAGGTCTGATAATTGAGAAAGTCCCACTGTGGAGTTATCGCGAATATTTGAGCCGCGAACTACGGGTGAGGCGACGCTTTTAGATAGCTAGTTCGTGGACCAGCCGTCGAGGTCATCTACCGCGAAGGAAAATAGGGGTACAGCTGTAGGGAGCTGGATGCATACGAGTTGTGAGTGTAGGAGACTTAGAACAAATAACAGAGTTAGTGATTTAAGAGTGGGAAGTCAGTGCCTTAAGTCGAGACGCGTGAGAGAGATTTTGAAGTACAGCCGTACAATATTAAAGCCGCGACATCAATAAAGATGATTGACGGAAGCGATCCAAACGGTTGGGACGTAAGACGGGAAGTAAATCAGATCGTCGAGGGCATAACGAACTTATCGTTATCGGAGGTTCAGGAAAACCTGATTGGAGCGGGGCTAAACCGATCGGGATCGGAGGAAATTGTCCGTGACCGTCTGATTCGCTTTCGCGCGAGGGAACATTTCCTGACAGGTCCTTTCGCCTGGGACCAAGGTACAGACGAGGTCAGTGTGATGACCGACATGAGTGAGTCCGATCATGTAAACGCACGGGTCTCGGGGGACGAACTTTCGCCGCGACTTTTCAAGAGGACGAAGAGGAGCGCATGACGAGTGGAATCCCGGTTGTCATTACGTCGGCTCAGACGACAGCATGCGTGACCACGATGGCTACAGGTTATGGGAATGTACAGCCTATGTGGACGACAGGACATTCCTTGATGACGTCACGCCCATTGGGACCAACCTTGTATCCCGCTCCAATCTGGGCTCCATCTACGGCGGCTTATTTCTTGCCATTCATTGTGACTTCTCGAATGTCAGCATGAAATTATACTTATAGTGTATAAGAAGTAGTAAAAAAGAATTCTTTTATAACTTCATATGTTAATTGTACATTACAGTATATAAAAGTATATACAGGGTGATCCAAAACTATGCAAATGCATAAATATTTCAGCGGGAGTGCATTTTCGGGGAAAATGTTTCAGACAAAAGTTGAAGGATTTTTCTTGGTCCAGACTTGGTCTGGGTCGAAGTAATTAACAATGTGATAATGGCATCGCGTGAATATTTGTGTTGAACTGGCACTTGTGAAATCCGAATCGAAGGACCAAAATGTTGGAGTGCGAGACAATTCGCCCAGGATGTCTTGGCAGATAGCGCACCGGCGAGGTAGAAAATAAGTGCCCGATACACTCGCTAAATTTTTCGCTGCTTACTTCTTTAATTAATGCCAGTTACATTTATTTTTGCGGATACGCTATGATAAACGAATTCGTGTCGATTGTTGTAGGGTTTTCGACAGACTGACTCTTCGATGCATTGAGAAGCACCTCGGGATACTCGCGAATTTTTCCGAAAATCACCGAATAATCAAATTCGAATTATCGTACCTAGAAATCAGTCGCCACGCAATTACAAACTTGTACACCTATTTTTCCCCAAACGCCCCTATTGTGAGTACACCGCAAATCGTTACAGGTACACTGAAAAATATCTACCTGCCAAATTCAACTATCGTTCGAATATTGAAAGGGAAGTACTGTTCAATGAAAGAACTGTTCAATAGGCCATCAATGACATTTTATTAGTTGCACAATGAAGTGTTGTAAGTGTAGTGTAACAATTCTTTGCAACAAATCGATTCCAAATAAATTTTGTATGTTCTATATGGTTTGAGAAATAATATAAATAATAGAATATAAAAATGTTAACTTTAATATCGTTAAAAAATTCTAAGAATAAAATATGAGTAAATATTAATTTTTTTATTACATAAAAAGTCGTAACCATGTCATTCTTTATATTTTTTACTAATCATTTCGAAGATCATGAAATATTGCCATTATCATAGTTCAGCTGCAAGTGAAGTTTCGGATCCTTTATGTGCCAACATTTGTTTCCTGCAACAAACTCGATCGAAGATGGATTAGAAACGTTGATTTATTGCTTACTTTCCTTTGGGTACAACTATCAGCAGAAATCCTAATCCTATGTCGTTTTCCGTCCTTCACCTCTCCCGACGACGCGACGCTGGGATGACGATCGGGAAAAATGCCTATGAGATCAATTTGCCAGGCCTGGCCCGATGCATTGGCCAGTTTTCAGCCGAAGTTTGGCAATTTATTATAGCCAGTATCGGCTACCAATGCTGGCCCTATACTGGCATATTGAAGTTGCCGACGTTGGGCCAGCATCGGTAGCCGAAATTCGGCTATCAATGCTGGGCCGAGATTTGGCACTATTAATTCGACGGGGTTGGTCTGATGCTTGGGTCGGTTTTGGACCAATTGTGGGCCAACGATTGGCAGTACCTTGTATGAAATAAATTTGCCGGACTTGGTCCGATAATCGGGCCCAATATTGGGCCGACGCTGGGTCGACGATCGGGAGAAATACCTTTGAGATCAATTAGCCAGGCCTGGCCCGATGCGTTGGCCAGTTTTCAGCCGAAGTTTGGCAATTTGTTATAGCCAGTATCGGCTACCAATGCTAGCCCGATTCTGGCACAGTGAAGTTGCCGACGTTGGGCCAGCATCGGCAGCCGAAAGTCGGCTCCCAACGCTGGGCCAATACTGGGCCGTATGGTCAGCATCGGCATTTCGCACATGGGTAACACTTTCAGCCATTTTTTTGTTTTCTTTACAATTGCAATACCTCAACTCATATCCACACACATTCCGATAATAAGCCTAATTTAGACTGAAGAATTTCGTCTTGATGGCAAAATGAATTTTTGAATCCAAAGAAGCTACATGTGGTTCCGAACATTTTTCCATTAATATGAAATTAAAAGTTTAAAAAGAAATGCAGTTAGAACATTTAATTTAGTATCGTAGCAATTATCCAACTTGTTTGAAACAGAATGAATTAGACAGTTTGTAAAATGAGCTTCTTGAATAATTTTAGTAACTTTTTGAATTACAAGTATTAAGAATTAAAAAAAAAAAACACTTTTCTGTTGTGAAATCTTTCCAACAAAATGAACAAAATTTATGTCAAGATATAATAATATGATAATATAGACAATACTCATGTTAATAGACAACATTTTAAAAATTGTATGTTCTCCAGGCGCATCATTTCATTGTGTTTCTTTCGTGCCATACACGTCGCGATTGGCGTACATTTACTTAAAACGATTTAGACTCGATCATTCCATGGCAAAATTATTATTCTGACTTATTAAAGATTTTAAATTTTTTCCATCTTTTGGAAACCAGTATTTTCGATGGAAAAGGAATTTATTAAAAAACTACACATCGCCAACAAAACTTTTATCAAATATTGGTAATATTTGCTATTTCGAAAACAACAGTATGTTCAAGAAATATAAGAACGGATTCAGTTTTGGGGGATGACCAATAGACGTCCCGAAGACGTCCCACGGACGTCTACTCACTCGCGAATCAATCAATCATATTATGGCAAAATTATTATCCTGACTTATTAAAGATTTTTAACATTTTCCATCCTTAGGAATCCAGTATTTTCGATTGAAAATTATTAAGAAATTACACATTGCAAACAAAACTTTTATCAAATATTGACAATATTTGCCGTTTCTAAGACAAGAGTATGTTCAAGTGATATAAGAACGAATTCTATTTTGGGGTGACCCATAGACGTCCCGAAGACGTCCCGAGGACGTGTACTCACTCGCGCAAGAATCTAACTATTATAGAATACAGTAAAAGGTAAATCGTTATTTTGGTTAATGACAAAATTATCAACATTTTTTATGCAAATTTTTATTATTTTTATCAAATTTACAAAATTTTCAATGAAAGGAGGTCAGGGTAATTTAGTGATTTGATTTGTTATATTAAAATAGATCTTTTTGGTGAATGTAATTGTAATGATATTATGCTATTTAATATTCATAATTATAACCATTGTAATATTGTACATATGAATAATGGAAAACTACGCATTGGGACACGTGGACACTAGTGTGTATGGAAGGATGTACATAGTATCGAAAAATATGGAGCGGGATACACGACATATTTAGAAAGACTGCAGGACATTTTAAAGACGTAAATATGCCTGATATTGGACGCCTTAATGTCGTTTAATTGCCGCCTTTTTAACGTCCCGCGGACGAAAATTGGAAGTCCCCGACATCTGAATAAGATCTTTTGACGATGCATTTTATATGTCTTAAAAGCGTCCCTGTCGGGGTCAATTTAGTAACATGTCATAAACCTCTTTAGGATGTCATATTTTCCAAGTCACTAGGACGTTCGCTAAAGAATATCCTTAGAATGTCCTTTCAACATGCGTGCCCACTGGGAAGGATGTTTTGTACGAAACCAATCCAACGTAGATTAATTCTTTTGGTTCAAGTAAGGATATGTTTAAGGATGGAAGGATAAGAATTGGTTAGAGGGGTGTATCGAAAAGAAACAAAGATTTGAGCGAGCATGACTTTGTCTTTAATGCTCAGAGGGCGAAAAGCCCTAATGCATAAAAAACCCCTCGAAGAAATACAAATGTTTTAGGTAATATGCGTAGGTGTGTATGTGTGTCGTAGGTTTGTCGTGTATTCGCCGACGTGATCGGCGAAACGTTCGTTTACCGCGGGCCCCGCGGCCTTGTTTACACTGTAAAAAAAAATCATGTAAAATTACAGTTGAGAATGGGCTCGAAAATTACCCACTTTCAACGCAGTGAATTTACTATGTGGAACACAGTAACTTTCCCTAAATCTTGTAATATATTACTCGTTTGTAAAATTACCACGTCCAACGTAGGTTCGAAAAATTACCTACGTTTGACGTAGTAAAAGTACAACAGTCTAGTATTCTCCCTATGCTCGACGTCGTAAATTTACAATGCGGCGGTGAAACCTCAAACCTCACTTCGATAAAATTTCAACGCTCAACGTAGTGTTGGTGCAACGAGTTTTTCCCGGAGCGTTTCTTCTGGCACCATGTGGGTGCATCTAATTCTCACCGGAGCTTTTCCCCTGGCACCATGTGGGTGCAGATCCCCTTTACTCGAGTATGGATCTGAACGCGGCGTGAATCCGGTATCAATATCAGTACAAAAAAACGACCGTTCGCGAGCTATTCCTGAAAAGGACTAACTATCCGATCGGTGACAACAAAGAAACTGATCGCCCGATGTCGCGAGCGCTTACAAGAACCAATCGTCGGTCTTGCTCCGAAGCGCCAATCCGTGATCGTAATTCCAAAACTCTGCGCGCCGCGAGCGGCGAGCGACGGCGATCGTGAACGCAAAGACAAAACCACGCGAAGCAGACCGAGCTGCAGATAAACGAATTTGAACAGTCGCGAAGATTCAAAATTGACCTGATCGAATCACTCCTTCGACACATTATCCGCCCACATATTTGTAATGAATACTTAATATAAGATTTAACAGCTATTCGATCGAACATGCTCCCCTCGTTGAGAGCTATACGATCAACATATACTGTATATTTTTGCGATTTCAAATCGCTTGGCCACTTGGTAGAGGACACAAAAGTTTCACGTTGCGTTTGTAAATTCCGTGCGCAGTTTTTATGGTCGCCACTCTCGCAACACCGTCATCTCCAGGGTGCAAGGTTAAAATTCGACCAAGTTGCCTATTTGGGAATGAACGGTCTAGGAGAAAAACAATAGTAAACAACAAGGTCACATCAAAGTTTATTTATTCTGCGATTTTCCGTCCTCCTACCAAAGTGAACGCGAGAAAAGCCAAAGCCGAACTGCAATTCTTCCGCGATCACGAAAGTGGTTCCCCTTCTTCACGCTATTTTCGAAATTTATCGCCCCGCCCCTTTCTACGAAATACAAAGAGGAAAAACTATTATCATCTCTCACGCGTAATAACAACACTGATCGCTAAATATTTTAATTCGACGAACAAAGAGTGGTGGTGTTCCCCGACATTGTTCGGTAACCATGTGGTTACTAGCGGCCACGAATCGAACCTAAAGAACGCTTCGTGCCGTCCAGCCTTCAGAACCCGGAAAATAATTATTTTCCTAACGAGGCTGATGGTAGGTCTCAGAACCTTATGAGCTCTGAGCCTACTAGGACAACTGAAGAATCTTTAGAAATTAAGAAACTATTTAACTACTGTTATATACAGGGTCATCGAAAAGTATCGGACCCCCCTAATATCTTCAGTTAGAATGCACTTAGGAGAAAATGTCCAATAGCAAAGTTGTATGGTTTTAAGCGGGGAGTAAGATGATGACCTGGACTTTGACCTTGACCATGTCCTTCAAGGTCATTTCAAGGTCAATCTTATTTTTTTAAATAGAACCCCCTACATTTTATTGCATATTCTTATAGCTTATATCGAGAGCTTTCCAAAAAACTATAATAAAATATTTTTTTATTAAGTACTTTTTGAGTTATAAAGGTTTGAAGGTAACAATTTGTTAAGTGGTGTGCGAGTCCGACCAGTTAAGGCAAGAGTGGAGTCTCATTATTCCGCGCACAAAAGTATTAAGGTTATGATTACTGAAAACTAAATAATATTTTACAAGATATTCTACATTTTGTGTCAAAAAATTGTTAACTTCAAACCTTTATAACTCAAAAAGTACTTAATAAAGAAATATTTTATTATAGTGTTTTGGAAAGCTCTCGAGATAAGCTATAAGAATATGCAATAAAATGTAGGGGGTTCTATTTAAAAAAATAAGATTGACCTTGAAATGACCTTGAAGGACATGGTCAAGGTCAAAGTCAAGGTCATCATCTTACTCCCCGCTTGAAACCATACAACTTTGCTATTGGATATTTTCTCCTAAGTGCATTCTAACTGAAGATATTAGGGGGGTCCGGTACTTTTCGATGACCCTGTATATGAATCCTTACTCCTTTTAATACACAGTTTCTTCAGTTCTCCTAAATTTAATCAAGTCCCCGGCTTTCCTCGCGGATCACCGTGCACATAGAGAACGCCGTCTTGAAAACACCACACATTTAAATTTGAAATAAATAATACGGCTTTTGCTTTTTTAACGTCACTTTTACATAATTTGATATTCGAAAATGATATTAATTTTTAATGAATTATACATAAATTAAACGATATTCACTTTATGTTTTGAATAAACAAATTTGATTTAATTTAAATGAAATAGAAATTTAAACAAATAAACGATATAATATGCGGTCCTATACATTGCCACTGCATGCACGGCTGGTTTTTGTCGATACTGATGACTATGGTGTCGGGAACGAGGGATATACCATGTTTGGCCCAGATTTGATGCTTTCATAACTCGTTCAAGTACTCGTGCTGCCATGTTTTCCAGAAATCCTGTTGTACCCTTGTAATTAGTCGCCATGGTGTCAACCGGGATTCTGGAACAGTAAGTTCATAATTTTCAGGCAGCATGTTCAACGGATGGAAACGACAACATATTTTACAATGTGATGCACCACATCCCCCCCCCCCCCCCTGTACTCGTAAACAGTTTTTACAAAATTTGGCCCGATTAACCATTTCCCATCGTTGCGATATTGCTGAGGGTCCATGACTCGAAAACTTTGGTCAAAATAACTCCGACAAAAAAACTCCGACAAAATAACTTTTCAAATAAAAACTTCCGACAAAAAAACTTTTGCAAAAAAAACTTCAAACAAAATAAACTTTGCCAAAAAACGTCAAGAAATTTACATGGACTGAGTAATATATAATAGAATTTTATAACGTAATAAAAAACAAAGAAAAAAGCATAATTACTGAACTATCCAGCAAACGTATTATATTTCCGAATTCAAATACAAATCAACATGCTCAGGTAAATCATCTTAACACGTACATCATAAATAAACATTACAACAAAAATACATTATTCCAGACATCCAATCATGCATTCATCATTACAATTATTTTTTTTTAATTTCACTAAATAGGCAATACTTTTCAAAAATTCGACATGACTTCATATGTATGATACTCAAGAACAACATTTTTCAACCGCAAATCGTAATTCTCATATTTCTTACGTTTCTTTGGCGTAACATCATCGCGTCCACTTTTAAGTTGAGCAATGTGAACTTCAGTTAAAGCTTGCTCTTGTTTTAACGCATCAAGAAATTTCCCGACAGTTGGGTGACAAATACGAACACGAGTACTCCAACCACGATGCCATGCCTCAATGGCGTTGTTGGTTCTTGGTTCATCATTAATTACCGCGTCATAACAGTTCCATAATTCAATTTCGTATTGAGGCCTACCGCGATTCCCGCGTCTATCGATCTTACCCACCCATACCGCCTCGAAATACTCCAATAATAGCTCAAACTCATCATTATCTTTGACACATTTACAACTGCTAAATTCAACATAGGCCTCAATAACAAACTCAACAGGCACAAACGCTAATGACATCAACATTTTAACGTGAGTCATAAAGACCAAATCATTTCCACACCGATTGACTAAATGCAACTGACTAACTTGCCGCCATATACACTGACAGAAGTGAAAAAAACAGCCGTGTAATTCCGCCTCTTTAAAAACACTTTTAGCAACTGAAATAAAACCTTTTTCATAATCGATTAGAATTTTGCGCGGTTTTAATCGTGGCTCGGCCTCTTTTAATTCTAACAAAATCTTTTTATATGTCGATATAGAACGATTAGCAGTCAACACATAGACCAGTGGCAACAATTTGCCCTGTTTAAAACCGTGAATAGTATACAATTGCTCAAAAATCTTAGGACATGTGTCAAATGTTCCATCAACACTCCACATTTTGCACTTATGCAATACAGCAATATTCTCGCGGGTAGTGAAAATTATCAATCTGTCTTTGCCCTGACTATCAAACAATATGAATGGTACTTGTTTCAAAGTTAACGCAAAATTACCACTAATCACCAAATCTTCACGCTTACTTGGCTCCAGCAATTGTGGATGAGATTTTTTACGTTCACGTTGAACCATGCGAGACAGTGCATGATCATTTGGAGCATTACCGACTGCATCTTCGGGAATTGCAGACACACCAGCGGCGACGATACCTGAGGTAACCTCATTAGATCGACGAGCTCGTTTTTTCATTTTTCCAATGGCTCTCTTCACTTCTACGTCTTCAGGACGTGGAATGCAGGTTAAATCATGCAGAATTTCTTTCAATATTTTCCCTGACAATAAAAAATGAGGACTAAAAACCGTTTAAGTACTGATACTGCAATCTAGGTAACAAACGGAGCAATAAACATACCACTCTTACTAGCTGACGTTGTGTGGACACGACCATGGCATCTTTCCTTAACATAATCAACACATCGCCAAAAAAATGTTGTTCCATCCTTAGATTCACCGCATTGTGTGTGCAAATGTCCATTTACAATTAACAATTTTTTTTCTTTTCGCACTGAGCACGAAATCGAGAGACATTGTTACATAATAATTATAAATACTGGAATTATCGTTAAGAAATGTAACAGAAGACTGATCGAAACTCAATAACACAGAATATTCTACTAATAGTTCAGTACAAAATAATAGGAAAGTGAGATATACACACATCTGTAAATGTAAACAATCCATACACATGACAAATCACAACAAACAGATGGATAAATTCTTATTCTAATATGTACAATTGAATAAGAATTTTAATTTCAATAAATTATAACTTTTGCACCGAGCTTTTTGCAAAAAGTTATTTTACAACAAAAGATTTTTTTCGGAAAGTTGTTTTTTACGAAGTTATTATTTTGGAATTTTTTATTGTAAAAGTTATTTTGTCTGAGTTATTTTGTCGGAGTTATTTTGACCGAAATTATCGAGTTGTGCTCCCGTTGCGATAAGGTAGCTTTGACTAATTTCTGATACTGATAGGAACGGTGTTGCTTGTTATGGCCAAAAGGACACGAATGTTTCGTCGTCGACAAGAATGCGCGCGTACTCGGTTCCGTTTTTCGAAATTTAAAGGGATGATTTTAGCGTTGGAATTAGCCCGCCTTTTTTCGTAGGTTTCGAGCGCGATGTTTCCTCTTCGAAAGACGCCACGCGAAACGCGGTCTCCGATATGAATTTATAAATCTGTTCCAACGTCGGAGATTTGTCTAAATTCAGAGTTTCCTTCCACTTAGTACGAATCTCTGGAGGTAGGGCGTGTTCTAATATGCGAATTAGCATGTGTTCGTCCGGGCTGAATTTCAACGATTTTAACATGTTGACATGCTGTCGCATATCATCTACAAGTTTTATCAATCCTTTAGGGAAGGATTTTACTTTTACCGTCATTTCCAAAATCGCGTCTAGATGTTTAGCGGTCAGAATCCGGCTTTTTTACGATCATCCAATAATTTCCATGCATTCTCGAAATTTTCCGCGCTCGTATCGTAGATCGAGATTTTATTCTATAGTCAAGGAAGTGCGCGGAAGTATTCGTCTCGAGACTTTCGGTGGTCTCGTATAAAGAAGCGAGAGGCCGTGAGTTCAGACAAGTCTCAACCCGGCATAGAAGAGTCGCCAACTCCTCATACGTCGGATTTTGAGGCTCTAGTACGCGCTTGAGAAGACGCTTCATGAACCGCACTCCGGGCTCCCACAACCCCTCGAAGTGAGGAGCCGCAGGAGGAATGAAGTTCCACTCCACTTCATCGTTTATCGTAACTGAAGAAAGCGCCTCAGAGCGCATCGCGGCTTTATACGCGACTCGCAATTCCTTGATGGCACCCTTGAAATTCGTACCGCAATCGCTATATATAGCTCTTGGTAACCCGCGACGTGATGAAAAACGGTCGAAGGCAGCTAGAAACGCTTCGGTGGAGTAGTCGGTTAGTAAACGAGCGTATCGGACGTTGAATTCGAGCCGGAGGCAATGAACCCATCATCTCGGTTGGACCTAACGCGAGTTGGCGAGCACAAGGTACGCACCGATTTACGACGGATTTAATTAATTTGCGCTCCTGTAATACCTACACATACAGGGTCATTGAAAAGTATCGGACCCCCCTAATATCTTCAGTTAGAATGCACTTAGGAGAAAATGTCCAATAGCAGAGTTGTATGGTTTCAAGCGGGGAGTAAGATGATGACCTTGACATTGACCTTGACCATGTCCTTCAAGGTCATTTCAAGGTCAATCTTATTTTTTTAAATAGAACCCCCTACATTTTATTGCATATTCTTATAGCTTATCTCGAGAGCTTTCCAAAAAACTATAATAAAATATTTTTTTATTAAGTACTTTTTGAGTTATAAAGGTTTGAAGTTAACAATTTGTTAAGTGGTGTGCGAGTCCGACCAGTTAAGGCAAGAGTTGAGTCTCATTATTCCGCGCACAAAAGTATTAAGGTTATGATTACTGAAAACTAAATAATATTTTACAAGATATTCTACATTTCGTGTCAAAAGTTGTTTAGCCACTTTACTTACAATTAGATCCTGAAAGGTCGCCAAATGTTTCTCTCGTGCAATACACTTCGCGATTGGCGTGCATTTACAGCTCACGCGGTGAGGTCCAGGTCTGTAAGGAATGAATACACCAGGATATGCCCTTAGTGATCACCTTTAGTTTATGTGTTGCAACGAACAATTCTTTGATGAAGAAGCGTCGGTGAACTCCAGTCCGAAACGGCCGTGGACATGAGAGTCTGAGCATTTGACTTTAGAGTCTGGAGCAAACGATTTTCCGATAACAGAGGCGAACCATAGCAACCGAGAAAACTGCACATACGAGTCCAGAGATACAAAAGAGCGCTGGGAACGATACGCACGTGTCCGGCAGTCCCTTTCAGACAGAAGAGATTCTGCACAGCTCTTCCTCGAAAAATACATTATTCCGCCATAGGCGGTCTTGACAAATAACACTTCCGGGAACAATCCGCGAAATTTGAACGATCTATATCGAACGGGAGTCGATAACTGCTCTATTGATCAGGGAGGAGAACTTTCTGCGATTGAGCAAAGATGGAGCTAGAATGTCGGATTTCGCATTCGAGAACGACCCGGGATTGCTATCGCGCAACACATCGAGATTATTTCCCGGATTGTTAAGATAATTCTTTCTATGAAAAAACTCGCAACTTTTCTGGATTTAATTATGTTTTATAAAAAATGATTTTTTGACTACCGACAATCCTATAATATTATTAGAACAAAAGGACAAAGGACAGGTTATTTCCCCCGCGTTAATGACGATTTGTCTATTTGCGGGTCGGCTCTCGGGTGGAGAGGTACAGGACAGAGACAGACAGTACAGTGACAGAACTGGGCAATACAACACAACACCCACCCAGAGCCAGTCCCCCCTACCCCAATATCGGTACCACCAGCAGATTCGGCGGTCTGTGCCTTAGCGAGTACGACGCGGGGCTTATCCCCTCTTTATCCGAGATAAGACCCACGACGTACCGACCGCGGATAAGACGCTGACGGTACCGATAACTGCCGACGGGGGTCGGCAGCAGTCCCAAATTCGTACCTTCGCCCAGCAAAGTTCCCCGGTTATTCCACACTGGACATAAGCAGAGAAAATTGCAGGACGGGGATTCGAACTCGGGACCTTCGCGACGTTCAGTTCGGGCGGACTAAGACTGACGCCTTAGCCCGCACGACCATCACGCCGACTCTATAATATTATTAATACGTATATTACTTAAATCTCATTCATATATCATTCTAGTAAACATATTTGATCAGTGGGCATACCCCCTCATGTACTTTAGTACGTATCGTTCTTTGTATCGAGAACAACGATAATTCAAAGGAAAGAGATTTTTAAGCATAGTATTAATTTTATATCTTGCAAAAAACCACTCTAGTACACGGAGAAAAAATTTCCTGAAAAATTACCGTGCTAGTCACCTGAAAACGGGTGCAACTTGTTTTTTCGGAAATATTCATAGCAACAGACAAGAAATATTCCTGCTTTTCTGGCAGGAATATTTGCAATAACGGCTAGATATTTTTATGTATGAGCTAGTCGAAATGTTTAGTGTAGCACAGTAAAATTTACAGGACATTGAGTTTTTAAGTTAGTGCAAGTCAAATAATGCCCAGTATTTGAAGAATTTATAATATGTTGCTTCATTATTTTTACTATGCCACTTCTCGAAGTGGAAGCGAAAGTTTCCGAACATATTCGAATGCTACCGATTCTAACTGCGGTGAAAACAAAAGAGTACCTATATGGGGGCCGAGTAGTCCGACGTACGGGTCTGAACTGGTCCGAACCGAGTAGTTTGGTGATTAACTGTTTTTGTTCTCGCTGTAGTAATTTCTTTTGAACAAGTTTGGCCAAATAATACAGGGTGATATGAAGATGCGAATCAGTTATTGATAGTCCTTTTCCTATTGTTTAAATTTTAATAAAATATAAATATTACTTTTTGAAGTTGAAAGTAAAATAGAAATTTGTTTTTCGTGCATACAAATCATATACAACAAACATTGATATATATTGTCAGCTGAAAGTAAATGTCGATAAGGCTTTTACGATTTTAAGAACTATTGCTATTACTTGTAGGCTTGCAATTTGTTTCATCTATAGCCAATAAACGAGTCGTGTGCAAAATTTTCACGTATTTTCTGTTTGCATTAGATTTGTTTCCAGTTTGGAATGAACTGTGAGCCAAAAATTTTTACTATGCTGTGACCCAGGAATTTCTACTGTATTGTGGCACAGGAATTTTTACTGTGCTCTTGATCCGAAATTTTACATGTTACTTTGGAAAAATTCAGCAAAGCAATGTAAATTTTTCTTTGCCAACAACATGCACTGCGTTTATGGGACAGTACGGTAATTTTTCAGGACATTTCCGCACAAAAATTCCGGGAATTTTTTCTCCGTGTACTATACATAAGATAGTAGCATCAATCCGCGAATATAACGTGTAATGTAGGATGAATTAATATCTTAATGTGTTTAGGACACTATTAAGATTTTAAAACGGGAATCTTAATGCACCCCGAATCTCGGCGAGTGCTACCGAAACGACGCGAAGTAGCCCAGTTAATACAGATGTTGTGATATGTGCGACAGCATTGACAACGCCAAGTGCTTCGAATCCGACATCGCGGTGGCATCTTAGAGGTTCCGCGTGAACTTCTACGTTTCAATATTGTACCGGGTCGTAAGTGAGTGATCCGGAATTTGACGCTTGCGGTCTTAATTATGCATTGTATTTCGGAGGAAAGCGGTAAGGTGGCTAACTTCCATCTTTGCGGAAATATCGGGACCAGACTTCCGGAGAGACAAGTTGGCACAGGGTCTCGCTATCGTACGGACGCTATCGCGCGCATTTTTTACATAAAACCACGTTTTTGTCCGCTTCTCGCTCGTTTTACAGCATTCGCGATGCACGCAAACATTGTGCAAATTTATTAAGAGTAAAATTAAATTTAGTAATTGAAATTACTCGTTAAACGGAGTGGAATTGTGTCGCAAGGAAGCCCGTCGCGATTCGAAGACGTGCCGATCGAGAAATCCGGACTCCGGAAGGAATTAAGAAATTTCGAAACGCTTTCGCTCATGTAAGTGGTGTGCACCCTATTACCTTTGTGAACCCGATTTTGCAACTAAAAAGTCGCGGCATGATAATGCTGGTTGCCCGACGTTTTGTTAGCTTTTAGACGTGACTTTACGCCGTCTCGAAAACGACGCCTCTACGACGACTTTCCGCAGCTTGTGTTAACTGGGAAGGCCAGTTAAACTAGAGATTAGTGCGGCCGGAAATACTTTTCGTGGAAAACAATGAATGTTGTCTGAAATAAAGTTCAATAATTTGTTATCAGTAATTGTATAATCATAATAACAATATAATAATAAGACTAAAAAACAGAAAATGATCAAAATGTTTTCAGGTTTCGTTAAACTTATATAATGAGAATTTCAAGGATTTTATGATTCATGTCTGACTTGTCGACAGAAGAGAACCGGGAATGCTGCTTAGACTGTGCGCCGGTTGGTTTGAACTCGCTACAGCATAGTCAATTTTGAGAATTTTGAAACGAATAAAAAGAAAAATTGATGACTGGAATTTAGCGCATCTAATGAAGAAAGAACAAACAATATATTTCAATAAACAATACAGTTATGAATGTTTTTTTTCGCTGCGTCAAAATACGTTGAGGAACTTCGTTTATCAAGCGAATTTCGTGCATCCGAAACATTTCAGCAAGAAAGTTGTTCATTAAAGCATGAACAATATTTCCGCAGTGTCAATATCATTAAATTAATATTTGAAAAGTTATGAATGTTTAAGATTGATAGTAAACCTGAACTGTGCACCGCGGAGCACATAATGCGTTGGACGTCGACCGTTCGCAACTTCAAACTTTCATAACTTTTGAACTATTAATGCAATGAAAATGAACATTTCCAGAAAATTTGTTCATACCTTAATGAACAACTTTCCGGACAGAAAAAAAAGTCTTAAAATTGTTGCATCTTAAATTCAACATCAGGTGCGGCTTAATTTAATCCCAAAATTGCGATAATTTTCTTAAATTCAGTCAGTGTTTTGGCTTAAAGTTCTACTTTCAGTGAGGAAAACTGACTTTTAGATGATATTTTGGCTTAAAATAAGATTTATCGAGCTTATAGCATCTAAGTTAGACGAATCTTATTTCAAACCAAAAAATCGGCTTAAAGTCAGCTTTGTTTTTTAAAAATATTATATGCTGCTGATACAACCATAGTCGAAATATTGAATACAATTGAGTGCTCTGTTGCAAAAGCGCCTTATACGCCCGATGCCGCAGTTGACAGTCCTTGCAAAATTTTAAATTTTAAAAACGAATTAAAAAAAATATTAACGTGTAGAGAATTTTAAGCTGACACAATGTTTATATTGAATATGTTTTTATTCCACCAACACAGTAGAAGAAAAGAAATAAATAATGAAAAAATTTGTACTCTCGAAATCAATGTTTTTTTCATACATATAACACGATAACTGAGGAGGTGTTTATCAACGAAAAAATTTGAGATTTGTCCAGGATATTCAATATAGGTATCCGAAAACAACGCGGCCAATAAATTATTTGGTAAACCTTCGGAAAGACTGGGTCACCTGGAAAATATTTTATTCACATGTTTTCCGACGTATTTTGGGTCGCTGAACACGAATCTGAAGTCAACATTTGTCGCTCAAACATATCTTGGCCGTTGTATTGAAAAAACATCGAAAAAATGTCATTTTTAAATATTTTTTGCATTTATCTTGAAAACTCGAAGTCGCGCGAAAAAGAGTTTTAAACAACAAATATAGAGCACGAAATTCTCTACAAAAAGGTCCTACGCATTTTCTTCGTAAAGTAAAAAATAACGCCGTAAATGGAGGTTGAATATGAGAACAATTGACTTCGCGTGTTTTTAGCAGAATGCCCATGATAATTGAATATTACAAAGTGAAGTACATTGCTTTAAAATAAAGAATTATTCGCAAAATTACGTAAATTATATAGAATATAAAAATGTTCGTATTACAGTTCGAAACGACGTGAGAGCATAAATGTATTTTTTTAATTTATAAGTATACGTAACGTCTACGATGCCTTCAACATATACAAGCGCAATCATAATTTACTTGCGAGAAAAAGAATATATTTAGAAAATATTTAGCAACATTTCGTCTCTGATATGAGCCCTCTTCAAGGCTATGTAAACTCATATCAGAATCGAAACGTTGCAAAATATTTATTTATTATTTATAATACCCTCCAAATTATTGATCCTTGTTTGTTTGTTTTTTTCACATCTCCTCTTATTTTAAAATTTTTATTATACTCAACCATTTTTAATTTCTATCATGTATGTGACCGAAAAAACCAAAACAATTTAAGAATATATTAATTTATAAATCGCTTGAAAATTAAAACCTTATCAAATGAATATTAACAACTTTCGACCCAATGTAATGTAATGATTTTATTTTTTGATAATTATTATTCCTAATAAAACAGGGAACCTTAATTGCCAAGAAAAATTAAGCCCACGTAAAAATTAACAAAATTATAAAATAAAAAAATTACATTTCACAATCGAGTTTTATTGATTAAATTCTTTTCATTCCACAAAATGATCAATTACTTCAGCTAAACTAAAGATAATCATTTTTTTTCACCGTAAGTTTCATGTGAAATTTGGATAGAAAAAAACTGTTGAGGCGGGATCGTATGGATAAGAGGTAGTGGAATAAATTGACACACTCTTGAGCACAAAAGTATTATTATTAACTTTGGGTGAAACTATGTTACTGCGATTACAAAATAATTGTATAACCATATGACCCGATGACATGTAGTTAACCGGAGGACGTTCGTCTCGAACTGAACTGAACAGAACCGCGAGGTTCGCCATCAAAGCCGTTTACGCTGCCGCGTAAACGGCGCCATCTAGATGATATCGACGCATAGCGTTACAGTAGACTGATGGCAGAGAATTATCGACCACAACACTTCCCCTCGATATGCTGTCGATCATAATCTGTTTCGGAGTCCGATCAGTGCCACGCATTTATCGTGCTTGGACCGGGACAAAACTTTAGTGAGGACATCAGCTGCCATCTCCTCTGTAGAAATGTACTGCAATTGTAAAAGACCCTCGGCGATGACTTGACGAACGTCTATATGTTTCGTCCGGGCGTGGAAAACAGGATTGTCAGAGAGCTTCAGCGCTCCTTGATTGTCGCCGTATAGGACGACGTCCGCTGATTCAAGAGGACTTAGACTGACCAGTAATCTCTTCAGATGAATAGCTTCCTTGGCCGACTCAGCTAGAGCCATATACTCGGCCTCCGTTGATGACAGAGCAACCGTCCTCTGCTTCCTCGATTCCCAGGATACGGCTCCACCGTTGAACAGGAATACGTAGCCCGTGTACGATCTTCTGTCGATCGGGCAGTTTCCCCAGTCCGAATCCGAAAATCCGATGAGTGAACCTTTGTTTGGTCCATACGTAATGCCGGCGTTCAGCGTGCCCTTCAGGTATCTCAGGACGTGTTTCGCGGCACTCCAATGCTCCTTCCCATAGCTTCTCAAGAACTGGCTCAAAAAGCTCCCTGCGTGAGCGATGTCGGGCCTTGATGCGGTAGCCAGGTACATGAGCGCACCGATCAGCTCTCTGTAGGGCATCTGAGCAGATTCATCGTCCGTAGTGCATTTAGGCTCGGTAAGTTTGACCCCAACGTTGAGTGGTGTAGAGACCGTTTTGGAGTCGCTCATTCCGAATCGATTTAGGATATCTATTGTGTATCCTCTTTGATGAATCGTAATCTCGTCGTTTTGTCAACTGAATTTCAATCCGATGCAATAATCAATCTCACCGCGATCTTTGACGTCGAACTTGCCTGCTAGGTAACTCTTGAACGATTCGATCTCCGCTATATGCTCGGAGGCAATAATGATATCGTCCACATATACTGCGATAAGAAGGGGGGAATTTCCTCGATTTATCCGATATATACATGGATCGGCTTCGTTCGGGATACCACCGAATTCTTTTATGACCTCGTCGATTTTAGAGTGCCAGCTGCGAGCGGCCTGGCGTAAACCATAGAGCGCTTTCTTAACGAGGCACACCCTGTAGCCCTTGTCGATCTCGGCGCGCATTCTCCTAGCCTTGTCTCGAATTTCGCGTGATACGGAGCCGTCTTGGATTATCCGCTCCAGAATCTCCTCCGATAACCTTGGTAGCTCCATGAAGATCTCTTCTTCGATTTCTCCGTTCAAGTAGGCCGTCGTTACTTCGATTTGGTGCATTTTCATTCGATATTTTGCCGCCAGTGCGGTCAACAGACGTATGGAGTTCAGGCGAACGACAGGGGCAAAAGTCTCATTGAAATCTACGCCCGGCTTCTGCAAAAAGCCTTTAGCGACGATTCGAGCCTTTCGTCTCTCAATCTCGCCGTTTGAGTCGTATTTATTTCGGAGCACAAATCTACTTCCGATTACCTTTTTATTAAAAGGACGCTGCTTAAGTTCCTACGTGTCATTTTTAATGATGGAAATAAGTTCATCCGTCATTGCGCTGTACCACTCATCTACTTCCATGCTGTTTAGTGCCTGACGCATGGGGATTTCGGTGGAGAAGGCATATTCTTCATTTTCAAGGCCAATGCTGGCTTGTTGGTATTGATTACGAGGTCTTCCTCTCAATCCGGTGCGTATGGTTTTGGGTCTACCACGGCCTCTCCTAGCGACTTGTAGCCTGGCCCCCGTTCCATTATCTTCGTTCAACTCGTCCTGCAGGGTTTCGTCGATGTTCGGAAGAGGTTTAATTTGGATTTCTACCTCCTGGGGATTATCCGTAGAATTGTCGGTAAGGTCGTCGCCGGCTTCTTTTAACGTGAGTTTTGTGCGACGTGGACTCGTCTCGTTGTTCTCAGCAAACTTTACGTCTCGGGACTCGACGATCTTCTTTTCTTCCAACGACCAGATCCTGTATGCCTTTGAGGTTTCAGAATAACCGACGAAAACACCTCTTTTTGAACGTGGTTCGAGCTTCCCCTTGTTGGGAGACCGGTCCAGGAGAACCACTTCGCACCCAAAGTCCCTGAGGTGACTGGCATTGGGGGTTAGGCCTCTCCGTTTCTCGTACGGCGTCGCTCCATCCAGACTTCGTGTTAAGCACCGATTACGCAGGTAATTCGCCGTTGCGATTGCTTCGCCCCAAAATGCAGTAGGGAGTGCGGATTGCGTTAGAAGGCATCTTGTCATCTCCACAAGCGTACGATTCCTTCTCTCTGCCGTCCCGTTTTGTTCGGGATTGTATGGAACGGTAAGCCTCCGTTGGATTCCATGTGTCTTAAGGAAGTCACTGAACTCTGTATTTAGATACTCCAAACCGTTATCTGTTTGTAAAAATGTAATCTTCTTTCCGGTGAAGTTCTCCGCGTATGCCTTGTATTCGGTAAAGCACTTGAAGACATCACTTTTCTTCGCGATCATACGCACGTGACACCATTTCGAGTGATCGTCGATAAACGTCACGAAGTACCTGGCTTTACCGTTCGTCTGCACTTGCATGGGGCCGCATACGTCGGAGTGAATGAGCTCCAATAAACCAAATTTTCTTTTGGACGCTTTTGGACAGGTGAGTCGGTTCATCTTTGCTTCGGTACAAATTTCGCACTCGAGAGTTCCATTGAATTTACCGAGGTTCATACCTCGCACTCTTCCGTTACGGTCGCAAGTCATTAAATCTTTCAGATTTAAATGCCCGAGGCGACGGTGCCATTTCTCGATTTCGGACTTTTCGGCATCAGTGCCTCGCGCCGTAAACTGACAAGTCGGTCGTAATCCGCTTTCGAGGTAATACAGCCCAGCCCGTCTATTCGATTTGCTACGACCCTCGTGATACCGGCTTTATCGGTTACAGTAGCGGTTTTATCATTAAAAATCACTACGAATCCTTTGTCGGTGATTTTACCGACAGACAGCAAATTTGTCCGCAAATCCGGAACATGCAATGTGTCGCTAATCTTGATATCGGTTTTACGCCCGTCGGATGTCGTCACGATAACTACAGTTAAAGGATAAAGGATAAAGGAAAGGAATTATCTCCCGCTTTAATGACATTTTTAGCCTATTCGCGGGTCGGCTCCCGGGTGGATTGGTCGGACAGACTTTCAAAGACATTACAAGACAATACTTTATTAGACAAACGCAAGGATCACCCACCCAGAGCCAGTCCCCCCATTACTGCGCCCCGTAGAGCGTCTTGACCCCTCTGTATCGCATTTGCACGGGGTCTGGGAAAACTACGGAAAACCCAGAGAGATACAGTCGACGAACTACTTTATCATCAGAGTATACCCTCTGATGGTAAAGCAGCCGTGTCTCCCACTCAGCAATCGGCCTGCTATCTTTGCCGTAGCGGGCGCAACGCTCGTTTTTTTATTTTTCATAGTCACCCTTCCAAGTATGGATCCCTATCAGGAACCTTTCACTTGAAAGAGCGACTGTGCGTCGCACCGACCACAGGGCAATTGCTGTTGGTCGATAACTACAGTTCCTTTCGCGTTAATTTCCGCCGATGCGCTACTCGCCAAGTTTAGACGCCCATATCCGCCGCTTTCGATCGAACTGAATTCACTCGCGTTTTTGCAAATGTGCGACGTACAAACGCTGTCTAAACACCAACGTTCGACACTTGTCGTTACTAGGGGTTGCCGTATCGTACCGTGATTGTCGTTCGCGATCGTCGCCTGTCCGCTCGCCCTCTCGGTATTTTCCGCGAGCCCTCGGCGGCTGTCGCGTGTTGCGATACTCTGACTGTTTCCGCGAGCACCGTCGGGTTTTTCCGCCGGTTTTCGATAACACTCGCGTGCTGCGTTGTCACGCTCAAGCTCTGCGAGAAAGCCGATGCTCTCGGCGCGTTTGGTGTCTTGGCGATTTCGACCGCGAGAAAAACATTTGGCAGCTTTATGTCCGATTTTTCTACAACTGTGGCATTTGTATGTCGGTTTCTCTTTGACCGATTCAAATTTTAATGCTGGGTTTTTGTTAGGTTTCCGGTTTCCTTTCGCGCGATTCCCGGCGGGCATTGCGTTTTATAAGGGTGCATCGGTGTCGAATTTCCGCGCGTCACTTTCCTCTATTATTTTAATACGGAGAGCTTCCGGCGTCAGCAAGTTATCGCGCGACTCGATCGCGCACCGAAAATTTTCAAACTGTGCCGGCAAGCTATATAAAAGTAGAATCGCGAGAAGATCGGGGTTAATTATTACCTCCCTTTCGGTCAGCTTATCGACTGCATCGAAGAATTTGCGTATGTGCTCGCGCACGTCTTCTCCGTCCGCCATCTTGTGCAAAGCGAGACGCTTCAGTAGCGTAGCCTTCCGCGCGGGCCCCCGCGACTGGTAGATTTCCTCTAATCTCGTCCACGTTTCTCTTGATGTCGCGCATCCTTTGATTTGTTTCAGCTCACTCGGATGGATTGATAGGATGAGATCCGACATCGCCTTGTTGTCGTTGTCTTCCCATTCTGCACGAGACCTGACTGACGCCGCGTCCCCGTCCACCAGTTCTGGTTTTACACTAGTTCCATTCGCGTATTTCCACGCGTTATTTTTTACCAGTATCGCCTGCATCTGCATCTTCCAGGTGTCATAATTGTCCTTGTTAAGGGCTTCAATGCGATGTACGGCGTTAGCGTTCATCGTGAATGTCCGTGTCAATTATGCACTCAAACACAAAGAACAATGGCGTGCGCATTTACACTTTCCGGTTTTCGCGGTACCTCTGGGCCCATAACCTGTTGAGGCGGGATCGTATGGATAAGAGGTAGTGGAATAAATTGACACACTCTTGAGCACAAAAGTATTATTATTAACTTTGGGTGAAACTATGTTACTGCGATTACAAAATAATTGTATAACCATATGACGCGATTACATGTAGTTAACCGGAGGACGCACGTCTCGAACTGAACTGAACAGAACCGCGAGGTTTGCCATAAATGCCGTATTACGCTACCGCGTAAACGGCGCCATCTGGATGATATCGACGCATAGCGTTACAGTAGACTGGTGGCAGAGAATTATCGACCACAACAAAAACATTGTTTCACAGCGAAGAAGAATTTTGAATTTTGAATTATTTAAACAGTCTGATTCTATTAAAATAAAAGTTACATTTTACTATAAAAAAAAAATACTTCATCTTAAAGTGTATTTGTCAACGGAAATTACCAAACGTTAAGATAAACGTCAATTTCGAACTTGTAGGCAGCGCGCCGTGAATAGATTGCCACGTATTCACATAATATTCGACTATATGCATTATACTGACTTTTTTTTTAATTATTCGTTATAAAATGGGAATCGTAACTGTTAAGAAAAAGTGTGAACTTTGGCGGAGAAGTTTATTTTATTTTGATTTGTTTATAATAATTGTTGCTATTTTTAACAAATTTGGTAGTCTATCAACCAAATCATTTTTACAAAAAAGCTTAAATAGTCTGTAATACTCATCATGCCAAATTTTAGCAAAATCGAAAGATTAGAATGGTCAACAAAAATGTATTACTAATTTGATGGTTCAAAATTGTTTAAACCATAACTCTTGTAAAAATGAAAAATTTCAAAACGCTTTTAGCATCGTGGTTAGACTGGGAAAGACTATCGAACGATTGATAAAACATTAAAAATTCTCGCCAGCGGAAAATTAGTTGCCCACATCAGAAACTATGGGCATGGACATACTAGTCTCAGTAATAGTACTCAAACGCAAATAGACTAAAAATATAAACTATTCAGGACGTTCCGTTGGATTCTATAACATCAACATTCCCTGCGTAAGGGTTAACACTTAACCCTCTATGTCATCTCGTTCTTAACAAAACATTATTGTTTAAAACACATGCTATATAAAGTATTCAAGGATGTTGATTACGAATTTGACGGCAAATTTCGAAAATTCAAAATGGCGGCACTCATAGTATCACTGAATTTAAACAAAAACTAGATGCCTTCGACCCGGATGCCTACAATTTTGGCTAAATTCGTATTGCAGTTCCCTGACGAAAGGCTGATGCTTCCGGAAATATTCCCATTTTAACACTGCCAGGAAAGAAGGCGGTAGAGGGTAGTTCTAGCATCGTTAGGTTCGAGTAGTTTCTATACATATATTGTAACAATATCTTGTTCCTTAAATAGGGTGAATATGCTAATGAATGGACGGTTAAGCATTTTTCACACTTTGATCGATTGTAACTTTTGAATTCTTTTATGAAAATTTAATTATGATACCACCATTAGAATCGTTAGACTCTGCTCTTTATGACCGTGTAGTTCAACCTTTGATTTTATTTAATTATTAACCTCGTCTTCATACGTTTGTAAAAAAATCCGCTAAACCCCAATGAATAGACGGGTTAAATCAAATGGGACGTTTTCAGTGCCAGTTTTGGATGGCTTTAAAACTTTGCCTTGATTTTACAAAATAATAAACACTGGAAGATCAATAGTACTGTAAATATTGTTTTGAACGTTCAAAGAACATAAAAATATGTATTTTGTTGCATGTTGTGCATCATACATTCATAAGAAATAGAAATATGTAGAAAATCGTCCATTCATTGGTAGTCGTCCATTCATTGGCATATTCACCCTATATTAAAATTGAAAATGAGCATTTTCAAAACTTCGACCCCGACCGCAGATCAGCCGAAGCACTGATAAATGAGCACGTCTTGTTCACACTGATGCTTAAAAAAAACAAAAATTAATCAAATTTTTATACTAAAATAAAATTTAATGAAATTTTTAAAGTTAGCCCCCCCCCCCCTCCTGGTACCCGCCTCACTCTCCTGCTTCCTCTGTGTCTCTGTTTTTCATGTAATGTATATAATATACATACATATGCATTGTATATGTGTATGTACAATTTATGTTATTTTTATGTTAATTTGCTTTTTACGGCATTATCGTTGATTTTACGAAGAAATGAATCTAACCTTTTTTGTAGAGAATTCGATGTTCTATATTTTTTGTTTGAAACATTTTTTTGTACGATTTGTATTTTTTGTTAAAAAATGGAAAAACGGTTTTTTTGAGCGTTTTTTTGTTAAACCTCCCCATAATCTAGTATGCATTGTCTCCAAAAACTAATCAGATCTAAGTTTGGCCAAGAGAAACCCAAATCCGTTTGTACTTTTTAAATTCGCCCTGCCAGTCGCGAGATATCGCGTATACAAAATTTTTCCCACGGACGGACGGACGGACGGACGGACGGACGGACACCAATTTTTTTATTGTTGCTTTGGGTTCCTTAGGGTCTGAAACGTCGACATTTGATGAAAAACTATAGGGTAATTTTTTTGCCCGAAGTGACCAAAAAAGATGAAATATTCTATTAAGCATTGAAGATTTTGTTTTTACTTAAGAGTATTTGGGGAATAGGGTTCACATGCTACCGATTTCATAGAACTAGCACTGATCGAAAAATATTTTATGAGGTATGGAAATGTTTTGGCAGAACAAGATTAGTAGTTCATTTTTCAATTGTGTATTGTATTTTATTTACTCGTCATACTACGCTTCTACGCTTAATGCTGCCTCTGTAAAGGACGGAAGTCTCATTATCACCAGCAGGATTTCCGTCCATTTTGCACTTGATTTCATAGTAAACCCGAAATATAAAATGCAAATCATTATTAAACTCGTAAAATGTAATTCTTTATTTCCAAAGTGATACCTTAATGCATCATCTGATAATTGAAGTGTTAAATCGAGGTTCATGTACACTAAAATAAAAGATCTAGCTGCAAAATCGAATTTCCGTTGTACCTGGTGGTTAACTGACCATAAAGGTTCTACGACAACAAATTAACCGACAAATTCCTAACATCTTTACCATAAATCAGGTACAAATATTTTCGAAGATCTTTATGCAAACTTTTAGATATTCTAGACAATATCCACCGGATGGATATCCCATAAAATATAATCCCTTGTTCGGAACCCATAAAGTGACTTAGGTCAAAAACATTGACCACCGTTAAAAAGATAAAAGCCTAAAATTCGACCGGGGTTGTATGGATACAATTATTTAGAAAGTTATTAATGTATTACTAGCGTTATTTGTCGGCGTGATGGTCGTGCGGGCTAAGGCGTCAGTCTTAGTCCGCCCGAACTGAGCGTCGCGAAGGGCCCGAGTTCGAATCCCCGTCCTGCAATTTTCTCTGCTTATGTCCAGTGTGGAATAACCGGGGAACTTTGCTGGGCGAAGGTACGAATTTGGGACCGCTGCCGACCCCCGTCGGCAGTTATCGGTACCGTCAGCGTCTTATCCGCGGTCGGTACGTCGTGGGTCTTATCTCGGATAAAGAGGGGATAAGCCCCGCGTCGTACTCGCTAAGGCACAGACCGCCGAATCTGCTGGTGGTACCGATATTGGGGAGGGGGGACTGGCTCTGGGTGGGTGCTGTGTGTGCCTATAGTTCTGTCTTGTACTGTCTGTCTCTGTCCTGTACCTCTCCACCCGAGAGCCGACCCGCAAATAGACAAATCGTCATTAACGCGGGGGAAATAACCTGTCCTTTGTCCTTTTTTTTTTTGTCCTACTAGCGTTATTTCCTCGCTCGCTGACGCTCGCTCGGAGTGTGAGATTTTTGGTGTGTCTTTTGTTAGAATGGATGTGAATTTTGTTAAATTGATACAAATATTTAATAAATTGTTATGTTATGAAATCTTATGGGCACTAATCTGCAATGGGCATAACAGAGTATTTATTTGTATTATCGCGCGTGTCATTTCTTGGTAAAAATATACTAGGGTTGTAGATGTGAAATTTCATATCGTTTAAAAAAAATTATCTGGATTTAATGTACAGAAGGTTAAATACAGCTAGAGCACATATTTTAAATATAAATCTAAAAATTCTATTTTTTAAAACTAAATAGTACTTAAAACTTAAAACTAAATATTCGTATTAAGGGAGCAAATTTTACGCCCGGAAATTGATGGCCTTGTGCTCGAGGGAAGGCAATACCGGCATTTCCAAAATTAATCAAGCTTCTGGCTCAAAAAATGAATTCATTAAAGTATAAAAAGTAAGGGGGAAAAATTATTGAAGTGACTCATTGGAACTACCTTTAATTTATATTATTATATATGTAACAGTTTTCAATACCCACGTTAATGTCTTGTGATGATAATTAGTTGTTACTTGGTTTCCCACGTTTTTCTTGTTTTTTTCAAAATGGCACTTTTTCCGGTTATATCGTTACTTCGCCCAACCCTTCGTCGCAAATTTCGAAATTTACTACAATAATTTTGTCAAGTTTCCACACCACCATAGAGGTGTTGACAAGGCGCATTTCTTTTTTTTTTGGAAGATCGCCTAGAGCCATATGAAACCCAATAATTTAGATTCTTACCGTAATTGCTGTTGAAATTAATTATTTGGTAACGACATTTCATGTATAATTTATAGAAAATTTTTATTGAAATGATATTTAACCAAAAAAATACAATAATTTCATAATGGCGATTTGGCAGCCAATTCATAACGAAAGTGGCGATACTTCAGTCAACGTATATGAATTTACATATTATATTTTATAAGTAAAAAAAAAATAATATAAAAATGGCGATGCATCGGTCAATTAGTTAATAATGAAATAAATAATGATAACAATTTAACAACATACTGATGGCGAGGCTGCCAATTTGTTATAAAAAAATGCAATTTAAAATCTACCTACTGTGTTCTATTAGGTAATACTACCTATTTTGTTCTATTAGAGGCACACATTTCATAATAGTGTCATTTTCCAGAGAATATTATGTAGAATATGGTTCTTTTTTGCATGTTTTTAAAACCGAGTGTTAAAAATGTTATGAGTGAGAAACTTTCATTGAAGGGAAAATTAAACATTTTTGCATCATTATTTTAATAATTTTGTTTAACCTTGCGATTCTTAAAGACAGATCGCCTAGAGCCATATGAATTCTTTTAATTTATGTGCATACCATAATTGCTGTTGAAATTAATTATTTGGTAACGACACTTCATGTATAATTTATAGAAAATTTTTATTGAAATGATATTTAACAAAAAAAAAAAAATAATAATTTCATAATGGCGATTTGGCAGCCAATTCATAATCAAAGTGGCGATACTTCAGCCAACGTATATGAATTTTTATGTATTATTTTGTAAGTAAAAATTAAATAATAATAATAATTGGCGGCACTCCACTTATAATTTATTGAAAATCTTTATCGAAATGATATTAAAAAAAAATAATAGTTTCATGATGGTGATTCGGCAGCCAATTTATTATAAAAGATGCAAGGCATGTGTAATGTTTATTACCGTAGATCACAACCGTCAAAAGTACCAGAGATATGCCCATATAGTTCCGATAATTCTAAAATTGGTGTGATATTTGCAAAATTCATAATTCGTTACTATCAAAGTGATTTAATTTTGTGAATTTGTTTGTTGATATGTTCTTTTTTCCTAGTTATTACATTCTTTGCATATATTATTATATTGTTCAATTATATCCAGAAATTTCACTATACACTATATTTTTTGTATAAATTTTGTCGTCTTTATTTTGAATTGCTTTGTATTTATTAGTAATTAATATTTTTATATTTCGTTCCGAAATACATCTGGAAAGTGCTGCATACAATTGACCATGACTGAATACTGGTGATGGCAGGAACAATCCCACTTTTTTGAAAGATTGCCCTTGTGATTTGTTTATTGTCATAGCACAACCTAACCTAATTGGAAATTGCCTTCTCGTCATATGAAATGGTATTTCTTCTTTAGACGGTGATAAGTTTATTCGAGGCAATACAATAACTTCACCACAATGTTTACCGGTAATAATTGCGGCACGAATACTGTATTCTCTCATTTCCTTAACTATTAATCTTGTACCATTACACAATCCGTTATTTATATTAAGATTCCTTAGTAAACTAATAACCATTCCGATTTTCAATTTTAATTTGTGTGGTGGTAGACCATTTGGTGTTAAGGAATGTAAAAATTCTAATGGCAATATTGTATCGCACTTTTCATTAGTCGCATCCTCTGCAGAATCTATACTAAGATATTCTTTTTCATCGCCTTCTATGAGTGAAAGAATTTCATCATTTATTTCCATTACGTCTGAATATTTTGGTGATAATATTATTTTATGTTTTATATCTTCATTGAAAGGAATTATTTTTTTCCCGAATATTTCAGTAACAATATCACCACCAGATAACATGTGTTGTGGTATTTTGATTGCTGTATTTTCTTGTTCGAATTTATCTGAAAAAATTCCGTCACCTACGTTTAAAAGCCATTGTTTGAATGATTGCTCACAACCTGCAACCCTTTTATTTTCATGCAGTGCCATATATTGAAAGTACGGCCATAGTTTGCTTGCTTTAATACAGCTTTCAATTACTTGTGTTCGGCTACCATGACGGACAATTGGTAAACTTTGCCGAAAATCGCCGGAAATTATAATAATTTTATTTCCAAATGGTTTATCGTTCCCACATAAATCTTGGAATAGTCTGTTAACAGCTTCAAACGCATGCTTGTGAGCCATTGTGATTTCATCCCATATGATTACTTTTGCATTCTTTAAATATAAACCATACGGGGTATTCGGATTAATGTTGCATGTGGTATTTTCTGAAATGTTCAATGGAAGTTTAAATGTCGTATGAACAGTTTTTCCATCTTTAAAAAAATTAGCTGCAATCCCAGTCCAAGCTACTGGCAAAACAATTACGTTTTTGTGTTGCAGATATGCAATAAGTGTGTTGTGTAAATAACTCTTGCCACTTCCTCCTGGTTCATCGATAAAGAAACATCTAAGAATAGTTTTGTTATCAATGGAATTAATAATTTCATTGAAAATATTTCTTTGTGTATACGTTAATGAATTCACGATTTGGTTAACAAACTCATCTGTGTCCACATTATTATCATCATATACGTCGCTCATGTTATTTGAACACAGGTCATGACTTATAGTAGGTAAATCGAAATCTTTTACAGAGTATCCATGAATGGTCAGAATATTATTTATAGTCTGCAATGCTTGGTTTCTTCCAATATTTGGGTCTATTTTAGGATGATAGAAATAATCTTTATACTTGTCGTATAAATGTTTAATATCTACTGGATTATGATATATACAAATATAAGCAAATAATTCACATAAGGATTTCGGAAACTGAATATTCGTATTTTCTTGAAGGCATTTATCCCATTCATCATCTGAACATATTAAATTCTTTGCTTTAGCAGCCTCAAAAAATGATTCATATATTTTCCCATCGACTGTCCTTATATCATCAAATGACTGGACTCCTCGAACATGCAGTAATAAGAGCCGTAAGTAGAAACGTTCGCGATCTTTAGGTTGTACGAAGTACATTCTACTTATTACTGGTCTCCAGAATCTTTTTCTTTTAACCCATTTTTTATCTGACTCAACAAATACATAATTGTTCGGAATTTCAGTATATAATATAGTCTCCTTGCATCATTATCAGATGAATTCAATTTAAACCAAGCTGTTAATGTTGTCTCAACATTTTTGTTAAGCATTTCTTTTTCTGATCCCTCTTTAAAATACACTAGTTGTTCATTTTCATTGTTAACCGCTAATCTATATATGACATGGGATATTTCTGACATTAGATAATCATTAAGGCGATGCATAGCTTCAGGTGGACAAACATACCGTGTTGATATATACTGTTTAATTTCGTCGTATTGTAAAGTGTCAGTGTTAATTTCTTCATTTTCATCATGCATTTCTTTACTGCTCATCTCTATGTATGCACAGTCGTAACTTTTATAACAATATTTAAATAGATATTTAATGCATTGTATTGTCGAACATAATTCAACGTTGACATGGCAATTAAATTTCAATAACAAACTAGTGTTGGCGTGGTGCCTCGCTCGCTTCGCTCGCTCAGAAACTTCGACCCAGTGAAGAGTCGGCTATTCCTTAAGACTCGTTTGTTTACTAACAGCTTTCAATTATATTATCAAATTATATTGATATTTGGGGGTCCAATCATATTTAGGTCCAAGTGGCTTCGATAGATATGTTACAACAATATAGTGTTTCTTATATGTATGAAAATTGAAAATGAGCATTTTCAAAACTTCGACCTCGACAACAGGCCAGCCGAAGTATTAATAAATAAAAGTTGCAAAACACTTATTTCATACACTTGTATTCTAATAGACTATTCGATGCATATTACATGTTTACTGTGTTTTACTAATTTCTGTCTGTATTATTATGATATTATATATACAATATATATACATATAATTCGTCAAAGATATCTTGAAAGTGTCGAAAAGATCTATGACGGATATCTTATAGATATCTATAAGACATCTTTTAGATATATCGAAATAGTTATTTTCGTATAAAGGGCGTACATGAACTTTGCGCCCGTAGGTGGTCACCGCGCCCGAGGAGCTGGCAAAGACTACCCCTAGGGGGTAGGGGGTCGAAACGTCGAAATTAGATGAAAAACAATAGGGTATTTTTTTTGCCGCGATGACCAAATTCAATACTTTTTCAGACAATAGTCATAAACATTTTAAACCAGTTTTTATGGCATTATCGTTGACTTTAGGATGAAAATGCATACAACCTTTTTTGTAGAGAATTTCATGCTCTATCCTTTTTGTTTGAAACATTTTTTAATAAAATTTGTATTTTTCAAAATAAATGCAAAAAACTACAAAGAAACTTAATTGGGGCTAATTTTTTTTAGTAATGGACGGGTGGATCTGCCCCAAAATCTAATCAGATCTAAGTTATGCCAAGACGCGTATTTTAAAAAAAAATGTATGTCAATACGCTTATCCGTTCGCGAGTTATCGCGAGACAAAAAAACGGGACGTACGGACGTACGTACAAGATCACGGACACAAATTTTTTTATTGTTGATTTGGGTTCCTTAGGGTCTGAAACGTCGACATTTGATGAAAAACTATATGGTAATTTTTTTGCCCGAAGTGACCAAATTCAATACTTCGTCCAGACTTAGTCTGGGTCGAAGTAATATGGATTATAAGGTACTATATATCTATTATCGGCTACTCGAATTTTAGAATTAATTGAACCATATCGAATTGTTTTGCCATCATTCCTACGCCTATATATAGGATAACTATTTGTGGAACAGTTAGTTTCTGTATTAAATAGTTTCGGAAAATGCTTCGTGCATTTCATACTATTTTTGTCCATACACGGGAAAGTAATATTTTGTTTACCACAGGGGCCAGGCACCATAAATCGTTTTACAATACTGTACAGTCTGGGATTATTATCTGCATCAGGTATTTCTGCAGTGATAATTTTATCAACCTGATCGCCATCGAATATTTTATCATGTTTGTGCAAAAATAAAAGCATATGAATATGCGGCAGTTCTCGCTTTTGAAATTCAATGACATATGTATATGCTATGCATTCCCCAAATATACCTTCTTTAATTAATTGATTTTTTATTTCATTCACCTTTTGCTGAAAAACTCTTACGACAATATCCGGGCGATTAATAACCTCTTCATTAGGTCTTAAATTTTCAATAATTTCTTTCCAATTCGGATTACATGTCATGGTTATGAAAAGATCGGATTTTCTAAATTTTTGAACTAATGTCATTGCGTCAATAAAATTTTGTTGTAACGTGCGCGGACTACCTGTAAAACTTGATGGTAAGATTACCATTTTTCCAATTCGACAATTATCTTTTTTTTGTAAATGATCCATCTCTATACATTTCGGTTCTCAATTTTGGCTGTTGATTTCGCAAATAGAACAATCTTGACCCTTCAACTTTGGTCCATGCATCAACAACAAATTGTTGTGTTAATTTGCCCATATGTAAATACGGATTAAAATTTCCACGTATGCTAAATTTATAAGAGTAATACTGCATTGCTGTATTGCCCTGTGGTCGGTGCGACGCACAGTCGCTCTTTCAGGTGAAAGGTTCCTGATAGGGATCCATACTTGGAAGCGTGACTATGAAAAATAAATAAAAATGAGCGTTGCGCCCGCTACGGCAAAGATAGCAGGCCTATTGCTGAGTGGGAGACACGGCTGCTTTACCATCAGAGGGTAACCCCTGATGATAAAGTAGTTTGTCGACTATATCTGTCTGGGTTTTCCGTAGTTTTCCCAGACCCCGTGCAAATGCGATGCAGAGGGGTCTCAAGACGTTCTACGGGGCGCAGTAATGGGGGGACTGGCTCTGGATGGGTGTTCCCATGTATTGTCTCATGTATTGTCTTGTAAATGTCTTCGATTGTATGTCCGACCTATCCATCCGAGAGCCGACCCGCGAACAGGCAAAATAAATGTCATTAAAGCGGGGGATAATTCCTATCCTTTATCCTTTTTTTTTACTGCATTGCTGTAATGGAATTTCTTTTTGTACCTCCATTATTGCGCATGTTTGGCATCCAACCTTTCTGTCCGATTGGGTGTATTAATGGATATGTCATTGGATCCACATGTTTACTAATTTGAGGGATACGTATTGGGTTTTCAGTCTTTGGATAAATACATATATCTCTTTCTGCCGGCGGCGGTAAGCCATCCTCTCCAATAAAGACAACTGCTACTTCGTTACATGTTGATTCCTTAAAACGATGTTTATTCAGATTATCATTACGCGTTAGAATCGTTTTTATGTCATCTGGTTTCTTACCAGATTTAAGTGAACGACTTATCTCTTCTAATTCAACGTTGTGCATCATTTTAAAAGCCTCTGCATATGGATTTATTTTTTATAATGAAAGATCCAATTCTTGTAATAATTCAGAAGACAATTGAAATTTTTCATTTGTGCTAGTCATTCGAATATTGTTGGCAATTTCATTATCGATAATATAAAGTTGTCCATATTTTCGATTTTTAGTACCATTGGGGTGCAGTGCATATGTATTATGATACGTTTGCCCACATATTCGCACAATTTGTGGTCCAGCATTATACAATGCATCAAATTTTGCGCCGAAACTTGCAAAAGATAAGGCATTATTATACTGACGAATATACTTTCGATAATTTATACATTCCGCACTATTACCAATCATTAAATCTTCTAATCTTTTGGGATATTCAAAATTATCCAATAATATAACTTTCCCTTTATAACAGCATGTATTAAATTTCTTATCACGTGGTAATTCGACTGAAAAGTGTCTTGCATTGCATGAAGTACATAATACATTCATTTCGCCTAAATAATTCTCAGTAATTATGTCTTCATCAATAATTGTGTCATTCTGAGTCATTGCTGCTAATTTAGTTTTCTTCTTCTTCTTTTGTAATTTGTTATTAGTGGGTAATTTTCGTTGTTCAGTATATTTAATTACGTTCTGATTATGTGCATGTTTTACGCATTCTATCATTTTTTCGAATTCCGGAACATTATTACGACGAATTTTCTGTTTTTCATTTATTTGTTTTTTGTTGTTAACATATTCTGCATTACGTATATTTATCTCTTGAATAATGTTTTGTTTAATGGCAATTTTTTCACAAGTTAGCGCATATTTCTCATTATATTCAAATGATTTCCTTGATGATCATATTGGATGAGCACTTTTTGGGGGAATTGATATTTCTCAGTTTCATAATTTTTCTGCTCAGACGGTGTTTCAGTTTTCTTGATAGTATATAATTTGTTGCGTCCTTTGCGTACTTTACATGAATATTGTTTGACATCCAATTGCTGCCCAGAAGAAAATTTCCGTTTGCCTAATGACCCCATAGCTTTAGGTTTCTCATTTGTAATTTCATTATTACGTTTCATTTCTAAGTTAACATTGTCATTGCTCTTTACTTGGTTTTTATTAATAATGTATTTATTGACTGTTCTTGATTTGCCAGCATTTGGATTAATGTTTAGAAAATTAGTATTTGTCTTGATATTTGTAATTTTGTTGACAACAGTATTTGATTTTTGATACTTGTCCAGATCACATAATACATTTTTAGATATATCATAATGCCCAGCAAACATACGTATTTGAGAATCATCAAATATACTTATTAAATGATCACGCATTCCGCTATGGAATTTCACTTTACAAGAGCAAATGCCAAATGTTATAGATATAGCAAATGCAATTGCATAAACTCCACAATCCCAATTATTTGTCTGGTTTTGAACTTCTTCGTAAATTACACGTATGCCTTTAATATTAGGAAATAATTTAAATATAAAAGTTTGTTGATCGTTATTTAATTGTTTTAAATTTAAACTGTCATAAACATGTAGCGTATGGTTTTTGTACCATATGCATATCCAATGACCAAACTTTTCATCGCCTGAAAATAATATTTGAAGGTAGTCTTGATCAGTTGAAACCGCTTCAATTTGTTCAGGAACTTGTATAAGTAAGGTCGATTGCATATTGTATGGAGTACATTCTTTTAATAATTTGTTAAATTCATGAATGTGTACGTCAGTTAACATACTGCAAGATCCACTGTAATTTCTTTCGCCTTTTACAATTTGACGCTCATCAGTAGTCAGTACCATGATGTAATTAGTAGTGATACAACAAAAAAATATATATTACCGTCTACAGCAAATAGTATTGAATCTCTTACGTACCTATTGTAAAAAGAAACGTCAGGGAAGGGGATGCCTTTGGAAAAAAGAAAACAGCATGGTTTCATTTTCCTTTTCCCAGGTAGCTGGTTCAGGGTAGGAGATACTCCTACCAGCCTTTTCCAAGGTAGCTGCTCCGGGCCAAAATCGACGGAAGGAAAGGGACGTTTGGCTATCGGATTTCATATGGAAGGGAGAAATTCTTAGAAAATGACGTGAACATTCAGACTGAAGTAGATTAATATTATAGAAGAAGAATTTCTTTTTAAAATCACTTGAATATTTTGTGATGAATATAGTCGTTACACATGATTTAATGTAATTAAATCCTCTATATCTATACTCAAACTTGTTACATATTGTTGCGTCGTGCAATGCAACCTGCAATAGCTGCATTTGCAGCTCTACGCTGCGGGTGCGTGGTTCAGAATCAAGGAGCCTGCTCAGTCTGTTAATAGTATTCTTTATTAAAGAGTTGTGTACACTGCACTATTACGCGACAATTTTCCGGTGCGTCCTTCCAAGGAGACGCTGCCACGAAATTATGCCATGAAAGGGCCGACACGTGCCAATATAGTTTATCGAATCGCGGTTTCGAGTTGCGGAGCGGACTTGGCGTTGAGCGAGATTTGATTTTCTGCGCGGAACAATTGTCCGAAGGTAAGCGTTGGAATTTGCGGCGTGAGAAAAAAAGAAGCGCGACCGTTTCTCCAACAAGCCATGCGGTTCTCAGGGACCGAAAATCGTGTCGAGACTTTTCAGAAAACCCAAAAAGTTGCGCCACGGGTGGGCTTAATTTGCAACTGAATTTCTGGAAAGCCGCGAGATTTAAACTAATAATTGCCGAAAGGCAAAGTCGGTAAGTGCGAACGAGTTAAGTCATCCGTTCGTCTCGCACTCGCGTAGAGATGGCGCGTCATACACAATTTTGGTACGAGTCGATTACAACCGCGAACATACCGCCCGCCTTGCGGTATCAGTACCGCAATAATCTTGACTTAATCTACATGACTTAAAACTATCGAAATGCTTAATCTATGAGTTGAGATCTGGCGAGGTCTGACCTTCGATAGCGATGGGCAGAAGAGCTAACTTAGTAATTGGGCGCTTAAATTCAGACTTAGCGGTACGTACCGTCACTACGCGAACTAAGCCATCGTTACCCGGATGACATTTTGTTACACGCGCCAGATCCCATTTGGCCGGAGGTAAATTTTCGTTGCGCAGTAGTACAATTTGACCGATCGCGAGAGATGTGGAAGCATTTGACCACTTCGAGCGGTGCTGGCAGGACGTGACGTAGTCTCTATACCAGCGGGTCCAAAATTGTTCTAACAATTGGTTATACAGCTGCCAGCGAGTAGTTCGACCAACCGAGTAGTCAAGAGCGAGAGGTGCTGGAGCAGATACAAGTGGTCCGCCGACAAGGAAGTGTGCGGGAGTTAGAGTGTCCAAACTTTCGATGTCATCGGTGAGCGGAGCAATCGGTCGAGAATTCATGCACGCTTCTATGCGGCATAGAAGCGTGGCCAACTCCTCGTACGTCGGCGTATGCGGATCGAGCACACGCTTGAGGTGACGTTTCATGGAGCGCACCCCAGCCTCCCACAACCCACCGAAGTGAGGGGCAGCAGGCGGAATGAAGTTCCACTTAACGCCTTCCTCCGCGACACGAACAGAAAGCTCATCCGATGCGATTGCCGCGCGATACGCAGCGCGCAGCTCCTTGTCGGCACCCACAAAATTCGTGCCACAGTCACTGTGGACGACGCTTGGTAAGCCGCGACGCGAGTAAAACCGCTCAAACGCCGCAAGAAATGCCTTACTCGAATAATCAGACACGACCTCTAAGTGGACCGCGCGTGAAGCCATGCATATAAAGAGAGCTATGTACGCTGGTTGCGAACGATGACCGCGACCGCCTGCCAGGCGCAGCTTTAAGGGGCCGGCGTAATCGATGCCACACTCGGAAAAGGCGCGACTCGGACGCGTGATACGAGCCGGAGGCAATGACCCCATCAGTTGAGTTGGGACCCCAGCTCGCTGACGAGCACAAGCGACGCAGTGTTCGATAACAGATCGGACTGTTTTCCGTGCCTGCAAGACCCATACTTGCTGGCGCATAGTGCTGAGCGTAAGAGTTATTCCGCCGTGAAGACAGCGAGCGTGTGCATGGGTTGCCAAGAGACGCGCCACATGACCGGAGGGGAGAATCACCGGATGTTTGGATGAGAAGGCGAGATCCGCGAATTGGAGTCTGCCTCCTACGCGAAGCAGGCCGGTTGCATCCAAGAAAGGACTTAATCCTCGTAATGGACTCGACTTTGAGAGACGCTGATTAAGCAGTAACTGACGGGATCCATCGGAAGCGGACGGATTCGCTTCAAGTATGGCCAGCTCATGTTCGAACGCCTTCGCTTGGAGAAGCGTGAAAATGCGAATGGTCACGCGAGCCCAAATGCCCGCGCAGGGTCGGAACGGATCCGTTTTGCCCAACGAGGTTCTCCAGCGAGGCAATATGCAGAAAACTCGGGCAAGAGCTCGGCATAGATGTGGCCACGATGAGAACTGACGGAAAATTTCATCCGCACCATCGGTCATGTGTGCAGCGTGATGCGTGTTGATTTTAAGTTTCAGGGACACGTCGTCATGGACAACGCTGGGATCGACGTTTGGCCATTCTGATGGCGTCAAGCATAGCCAAGGGGGGCCACATCACCACAGGGACAAGTCCAACATCTCGTTGACAGTGACGCCACGAGAAGCTAGATCCGCCGGGTTGTCGGTGCCCGGAACATGGCGCCAAGACACATCGGGTAACAGCGTATGAATCTCGGCAACACGGTTCGCCACAAACGTCTTCCATTGCGATGACTGGGCACGTAGCCAAGCGAGCACGATGGTGGCGTCTGTCCACGCGTGAACCGTGGAGCGAGAGAACGCAGTGACCTTCTGAACTTGAGCTAAAAGCCGTGCAAGGAGCACAGCACCGCACAATTCGAGACGCGGAATGGACAGTTGTTTGAGAGGGGCCACTCGAGTTTTTGCCGTCAACAAGGTGGTGTGGCAGTGACCGGAAGAGTCAACACACCGTACATATATGACAGCTGCAAAGGCCTTCGACGAGGCATCAGAAAACCCATGAAGTTCCATTACGGTTGATGAGGTTGTGCCCAGCCATCGTGGGATTGAGATTTGTGTGAGGCTTGGGAGAGAATTGTAAAAGCTTTGCCACGCGTTGGTAAGCTCATCTGGTAGCGGATCGTCCCAATCTTCATGACATAGCCACAGACGCTGCATAAAAGTCTTGGCCACAATAACGACTGGTGCGATTCAACCTAGAGGGTCGAATATTTTCGCAATATTCGATAGTACCAGTCGTCTGGTGATGACCGGTGAGGCTGATTGATTGGAGACGATCGTGTATGAGTCGGTAGCTGGCTGCCATGAAATGCCCAGAATTTTAACGCTGTCATCGGTCTGCAGTGCCCGGTCGCACGCAACACCAATATTTGCGTCATCGATGTCGGCAAGTAAGGGAGCTGCGTTACCTACCCATTTTCGCAGGACGAAGTGTCCTTTGCACAATAATGATATAAGTTCGTTTCGAATTTCCTTGACTTCATCGATTGTGTCAGCGCCAAAAAGGGCGTCATCAACGAAGAAGTTGTTGAGGAGAGGGGATTTTCCCAATGGAAAGATGTCACCGTCATCCTCCGCCAGCTGCCTTAACACACGAAGTGCCAAAAATGGCGCACTGGCGGTCCCATAAGTAACTGTAAGAAGCTGGTATTGGGTAACCGCGTCGTGTGGCGATTGTCGCCACAGAATTCGCTGAAAGTCCACGTCACGATCACCTACTCGAATCTGCCGGTACATTTTCTCGATGTCAGCGGCATACACGAAGCGATGTGTACGCCACTGCATGTGTAACTGCGGCAGATCGGATTGAAGTGCGGGACCTGTGAACTGGAGTTCATTCAGCGACATTCCACTGGCCGACAGTGATGAAGCGTTGAAGACAATGCGAGTCTTCGTCGTAGCGCTACTCTCCTTTATCACCGGGTGGTGTGGAAGATAGACCACCGGTTTGGAGTGATAGCGCGGAGGTGCGATGCGCATATGACCAAGCTGCTCATATTCGGACATAAACTGAGCATATGCAGCGCGTTCGTGGGTACGTGTCATTAGGCGACGCTCAATGGACTGGAGACACTGCACAGACCGGTGATATGTGTCACCAAGGTCATCGGAGGGCGGTTTCCGAAATGGAATGCGGACAACGTATCGTCCGTCGGGCATTCGCGAATGCGTATCTTTGAAATGCTGCTCACAGCGTTCGTTATCTTCCGTGACAGGGTGAGAGGTTGAGACTTCTTCGGTCTCCCAAAACCGTGCAAGTGTGTCGTGCAAGGTCTCATGACTTTGCGCATGATGAGCGTGTACCGAAATGGACGGTGAAGGAGGTGAAGCATCAGATGCGCCGCAAGCGCCCGAAATGACCCACCCAAAGATGAAATTCATTGCCACCGGCTCGTCGTTTTTACCGCGAATAATGCCATCGCGCATGGCATACGCATAAAGATCAGCGCCTATAATTAAATGGATTGGCGTGTCATCCGTGGGGCAGCCGTCTGCCAGAGCGAGGCCGCGCAAATGAGGCCAGTGAGCGACCGGAAATCCAAATTTCGGCACGTAATTGGTGAGCGACGGTAAAATTAGCGCGTCAGTGGAAAGTGCTACTTCCGAATTATTAACCGGACTAATCGAAATCGGCACGATTTTGTTAACATTCTCCGACGTACCTTGTCCGATTCTGCTTACCATTACTGACGTCGGATGCTGCTTCGTCCGCAGCGCGTTGGCTACCTCTCGTGAAATAAATGTGCGCATTGATCCGTGGTCGAGTAGTGCGCGCAGTTTTACAACTCGCTGAGATGGGGCTGTAACGAGCACCCACGCAGTTGCAAGCACGATGTGAGCAGGTAAACGCGGTGTTCTCAAATGCGACTGTACGTAACTCACATCAACACCTGTGTGCTGGCTTGTGACGTGCTTGCACCATCGTGTGGTACCTGACCAGCTGGCACACGTGTCTGTACATGTAGCAGGGAGTGGTGGCGAGCGCCACACAGTAAACACTTTCGTTCGCTTTTGCATGCACCGAGTTTGTGATAGCTCGAAAAACAATTGCGACATACATCGTTTCGCTTTACCAAGTCCCTTCGTTGCGGGACAGTTAAACTGTTAAACTTCGGACATTTGTACAATATATGCATTTCGGTGCATGCAATGCAATTCGATTGCACTTTGGTGCTGTTCGCGTGATGCGTTGGAGCGCGGGAGGCGAGAGTTGGTTTCGCGCGCGATTGTGATACGATTGGTCGAGTCATCTTGTCAAACCCAGAAGAGGCTTCCAGTGCTCGAATTTTAACCTTAAGAAATTTATTAAGATCCGCATATGTGGCGAATTCGTCCCCTTCAAGAGACAATTCCCACGCCTCTCGTGTCCCACGATCCAAGCATTGAACTATTATGTGAACTAAAATATCATCGGTCACCGGACGACCTAATTTATCAAGCGCGTCTATTGCTTCCTGAGCCGTATCGACTAATTTTCGAAGATCTGCCGCAGACCCTTCGCGTGAAATTGATTTTAACGCAAATAATTTTGAAATTTGAATCGAAAGTAATCGCCGTTTATTGTCGTAGCGTTCCACTAGCATTCTCCAGGCTACTTCATAATTTTCAGCGGTGATAGCAATATTTTTTAAAAATGAGGCTGCATCACCTTCCAAACACGATTTTAGATAATAAAGCCGCTGAAAACTATCAAATGCGGGATCGTTCACGATAAGCGCCTGGAAATGATCGCGGAACTCTACCCAATCCGTGAAATTTCCCGAGAATCGCGGTAACTTTACCGTGGGTACTTGCGTCCTTCTAGGTTGACCTTCCAGGTTGACTGCGATTGCTGGTGCGGAGGCGGAAGTCGGCGTTGAGGTATTCTGCATGGCTGCGTTGACAATCGTTGAAAGACCGGCAACGGTATCCAAAAAGATTTCTTCTGATGTGATCATGAAATTCTCCGTAAAATATTCGTGCGTGGCGCACGCCGGTAGCGATTCATAAGGTGCCATAGTATTATCCCGATCTGTCAAGTGATTCCATTTAGATTCAATGAACGTACGTCTCGTGCGCGCCTGTTCGACAGTCAAGTTGGGTATTCGCAGCCATTCAGCGGCTCGGGTGATAGACGCAAACGTCTTATGCTGTTCGGCGACTAATAAAATAAATTCGTGATATTCGTCTCGAGCGTCACCCTGGCTCCTATTTTTTGGCATGATTTCGTGAGAAAGGGTCCAAACGAAATTATGAAACGCCAAAGGAGAGTCGTCAAACGTTTAGAATCGGTCGATTACGCAATCTGCATAAATCGACACTTATGAATAGTATTATTCGAGCTCGGTGCTGTCTTCGCACGGGAAAACTCGAGACTGAGAGTTCTGTGGCGTCGACTGCGGGGCGCGCGAGGCCACGTGCCAAAGCTGCCAATAGTGAAGCCCGAAGGAGTGGCAAATTTACGGCGGTTGCCTGGGTAACGGAGCGCCAAAGAAGAGAACCTTCGTATAGCTATCTACTCCTTGGAGACGACACTGGTTGCGACGTCTCGTTGCGTTTGGTCCAACACTAAGTGTGTGATTGGGAAACTTCGCGCGTGATCGGAGATGCCCGATGGTTATACAGTTGGAGCACCTAATACTGTCTCTGACGTCACGAGGAGTGACGTAGCGAGACAAATTTCCAAATAAGAATCGTGTGATTCCGTTGAGGGCCGGAGAAGGCCGAAAAGCGCAAGAAGAAACAACTCGAAATCGTTTCTTCCTTGCTGACGTCACTGGGTGTGACGTAGCGAGTGTCCGAAAGGATCGTACGATCCGAAGCGGGCCAAAATGGCCGAATAACGTCCGATGTGGATTTTTAAACACTCACGCACTTAAACACCTATTTATGTTCTATGAACGGGGAGTGTGACACAATTTATTTTGTTCACCTCGATGATCACTGCTGTCTTCAATGTCTCTTTTTTAGGTTTTATTGTCTTTAATTGTCTTTGGTAATAGGTCCACTCACGAAATGATTTGCGGCACTGTACTTACGCAGGCTCCAAAGATCCTGGCAGGATCGCCAATTGTTGCGTCGTGCAATGCAACCTGCAATAGCTGCATTTGCAGCTCTACGCTGAGGGTGCGTGGTTCAGAATCAAGGAGCCTGCTCAGTCTTTTAATAGTATTCTTTATTAAAGAGTTGTGTACACTGCACTATTACGCGACAATTTTCCGGTGCGTCCTTCCAAGGAGACGCTGCCACGAAATTATGCCATGAAAGGGCCGACACGTGCCACTATAGTTTATCGAATCGCGGTTTCGAGTTGCGGAGCGGACTTGGCGTTGAGCGAGATTTGATTTTCTGCGCGGAACATTTGTCCGAAGGTAAGCGTTGGAGTTTGCGGCGTGAGAAAAAAAGAAGCGCGACCGTTTCTCCAACAAGCCATGCGGTTCTCAGGGACCGAAAATCGTGTCGAGACTTTTCAGAAAACCCAAAAAGTTGCGCCACGGGTGGGCTTAATTTGCAACTGAATTTCTGGAAAGCCGCGAGATTTAAACTAATAATTGCCGAAAGGCAAAGTCGGTAAGTGCGAACGAGTTAAGTCGTCCGTTCGTCTCGCACTCGCGTAGAGATGGCGCGTCATACACAATTTTGGTACGAGTCGATTACAACCGCGAACACATATCTACTAATAAAAATTTAGTAAAATATTGTTCCATTAATTATAATCAAAATTCTACCAATTCAGACGTGAAGAGTACTAAACTTATAGCTAAATTTCTATTCGTCTCGGAAATTTATATAATTTATAAACATCGTTAAAAGTATAGACAAATTAGTAATGTCGTTTCATTTCATGGTTTCCATATTAAAAACAGTACAAAATGTCAGCGATACCACAAATAAACGCAACCTTCCATACAAATTTAAGCATTCTATTCGAAACCTAAGAAAATGTTTATGTTGACTTCAATCCACTTTCTACAAAAGAAAACATCTTCAGAATTTATACCGTTCTTATTATTTTCAGTTACGTTCTGTTGATACCCGGCGATGAAATTGAGTAAAATAAAATCAAAATAAAATAGCAATAGATTCATTTGCATTAACAATAACAAATGTCATTATGCACGAAACATGATCAAAGTTAACATAGCAATTAAAAATAAAAAATTAAAAATTAAAAATTAAAATTTAAAATTTAATGCCGGTACGGCATGACTGCGAGTAAAAGCGAAAAATTTTCTACGCAGGAGTAGAAAGAAGGGTTCCTGGAAAAACATTGCCCCTTTCCGCCGTGCCCGGCATTACTGAGAGGGTTTACTGTATACGTTCTTTTACTTCATATATTTATATAAAAAATTGTTAGCGAAGTCGCCAACATTATTATGAAATTAATTTATTTTCATTATTACATTAAAATAATTATATAAATTTTTTTGATATATATATAATCATTATTTTATTTATTACATCGCCAATACCGTAACGTTTCTTAATTCATATATATATATATATATGTAATACGATGTAATAAATAAAATAATGATTATATATATATCAATATATATATATATATATATAGAGTGAGTCTGGTAGAAGTGACCATAGGGAAACCTATGTTAAGTCTGAACGGCTTGCCATTGATCGATTCCAATGTAATGGCGTTTGCTGATCTTGCTATTGATGATAAATGTTAGTGACGTTAGCATTAGAAATGAATAAAATAACAGAATATAATACCGTACTTTGTACTGCCTAGTTGGTTCTAGTTGGAGACTGAATGAAATCAAATGTGATAACACTCTATATAGGAACGGTCAACGATATAGAAGGGAAAAGCAAGAACAATGTCAGGGAAGGGGATGCCCTTTGGAAAAAAGAAAACAGCATGGTTTGATTTTCCTTTTCCCAGGTAGCTGGTCCAGGGTAGGAACTCCTACCAGCCTTTTCCGAGGTAACTGCTCTGTGCCAAAATCGACGGAAGGAAAGGGACTTTTGGCTATCGAATTTCATATGGAAGGGAGAAATTCTTAGAAAATGACGTGAACATTCAGACTGAAGTAGATTAATATTATAGAAGAAGATTTTCAATGAAGTCTGCAATCCTTGATATTCGTCTACTGGCTTCTTCTATTGCTTGATCACAGTCTCGATTGTTGCACAAATGTGATTTTAGGCCGCACCGCGCGACGACCTCAGAGGAGGCACCAAAATGTTTTGTACGAAACCATTCCAACTTAGATTGATACTATTGGTTCAAGTAAGATATGTTTAAGGATGGAAGGATAAGAATTGGTTAGAAGGGTGTGTCGAAAAGAAACAAAATTTGAGCGAGCGTGACTTAGTCTTTAATGCTCAGAGGGGAAAAAGCCTAAATGCATAAAAAACCCCTCGAAGAAATACAAATGTTTTATTTCGTCGGAGTTGGAGGCTCTAGTATGCGCTTGAGAAGACGCTTCATGGACCGCACTCCTGCCTTCCACAACCCCCCGAAGTGAGGAGCCGCAGGCGGAATGAAGTTCCAATCCACTTCATCGTTTATCATAGGTGAAGAAATCGCCTCAGAGCGCATCGCGGCTTTATACTCGGCTCGCAATTCCTTGATGGCACCCTTAAAATTCATACCGCAATCGCTAATACAGTTCTTGGTAACCCGCGACGTGACGAAAAAGGGTTAAAGGCAGCGAGAAACGCTTCGGTGGAGTAGTCAGTTACTATCTCCAGATTCACGGCGCGCGATGCCATACATATGAACAACGCAATATACGCACATTGGGATTTCGAACCCCGACCGCCAGCTAGCCGCAACCTCACGGGTCCGGCGTAATCAACGTGAACCCATCATCTGGGTTGGACCTAACGCGAGTTGGCGAGCACAAGGTACGCACCGATTCATGACGGATTTAACTAATTTGCGCACCTGTAATACCCACACATGTGTGCGTAAAGTGCTTAAAGAAAGGGTTATGCTCCCGTGAAGGCACCTCTCGTGTGCGTGCCGAGCAGACGGACGCGCAACATAACTATAATGTAGTTTAGCTATTGACTATCTTCCGCCTACTCGTAATAGACCGTTCACATCAAGAAACGGATTTAGGCGTTGCAATGAACTGCGTCTCGGAAGAGCTTGACCTGTCTGCAGATAACCTGCGTCATTTTCTGACTTCGGGTTATCTTAGAGAATAGCGATCTCGGGAGCAAATGCGGTTACTTGACAGATGCCAAACACGCGATTTGCCACATGACTGAGTTCTTGAATACGCGATGCATCCGCGACGGTACTGGTCCACTGATCGGAGAGGCGCAAACAAAGAACGTGAACTCTACACATTCGCGGCCAATTGGTAAAACGTTCGAACAGCTGAATGGCGATGTTGTCTGTCTGTACAGTAGGTTGTCCACCACTATCGTCCGCAGTAGGGGAGATAGATGTCCCTCCTTGGGGACACCCCTTGACTGCTTTGATGTTGGTCTCTGATCTCCCGCAGGTAAGGTGTACTATTCTGTTTTCAAGCATGTCCATGACCCAGTTGATGATACCTTCATCAATATGCTTGATTCTTAATGCTCTTGCTATGGACATATAGGATGGACATATGGACAAAAAGGCAGCTAAGGCAATGCCCTTAGACTGTAGTGCCGCTTCTAGTCTTGACACTTGAGAGCTGAGAGCTGTTACCGTGGAGCTGCCAGCTCTGTAGGCAAATTGGTACCGATGTAGTGGTGCATAATTTGCAATTCTTTCTCATAGATAGACGTCAATCATCTTCTCCAAGGTCTTAAGTAAAAAGGAACTCAGACTGATTGGCCTATGGGACTTCGAATTTTCCATAGGTCTATTATCCTGTTTCGGAATGAATACGACTTTAACCTCTTTCGACGCAAGGGGGACATACTCCAACCGAATACTAGCCTGAAATATTTTCAGCAGGTATGACTTTAGTGTGTCTGTGCTTTTCTGGAGTAGCGCGGGAAAAATCCTGTCCACTACCGTCGCCTCAAAAGGCTCGAAGGAACTAAGAGTCCAGGTTAGCCGGTTCCTGGTTATGATTTTCCCGGCAATTTTGCTTATACTGCCCCGTCTCCGCCCGAGATGTATATTTACCGGACTTGGGGGAGAGTTCGTTGGAAACGTCACTGACCCCGGGAAATGAGTGATCGCAGGTAGCGCTAGCATTTCCTCTCTATTAGCAGTGAAGCTTCTATCTTCTCTTTTGAGAAGACCTAAACTATTAGCATGTACTTTTTTATTAAATATCGTAAAAATTCAATTTTTTCAATGATTTATCCCAGTTTTTGCATACTTTTGTGCAGGCACACCTTCGACGAAGAAATCTGAACACAGATTTGGATTCCTTGGAAAATTTCCTTATGAAAATTCAAAATTCTTCTCCGCCTGTGATAAAAGAGTATTTTCTATCCAAATTTCACATATAATGTTCGGTGAAAAAAATTATTATCTTTCGATTGTCTGAAGTAATTGATCATTTCGTGGTTTGAAAAGAATTTAAACAATAAAACTTGATTGTGAAATGTAATTTTTCTTTATATTATAATTTGAATATTTTGTTTACATTAACTTAATAACAGCGTCCTCTTGACTGAAAAAAATTTTGCATCTTAATGTATTCTTTTCCAGCAGGTTACAATGAAACGCTCTCGTCTGATTAGCCGTTTTCGCGCGTGAAAATCGCGATTCCAAACTTTTTCTATGATTTTCATGCTCTTCGTTTGAACAAAGGCAAAAACGAATTTTTCTTTATAAATCCTCTCGCCCACTCATACAACTGCCGTGGTGTTGTCAATAGAAGAGAAGTATCTTTTTGCAGAGTCATTCCATGTCAACTATATCAAAGTTGTGGTCGGTGTCGCGGAATTCAAAGAAAATGAAATATTTGATAGGTACAGGTGTGGGAAATATCGTGGTAAAATATTTTTCTAACGTTTGAAAATGTCGGCCGTGACGTCACATTAACTGATCTTCTTTATATTATTATATCTACTTTTCAAAAAATCAGAATGAAATGGAACTGGGTGCATATATCTCATAAAAACTAGCACTTTTATATAAAAGTTAAACAATTTGCCTTTTTTTTTAATTTGTCAAGATTTTGGGCCGAAATATTATTTAACTCCAATTATGACTCAGAGCGCCTTTTTATCATTAGCTGCAATGGCATCTTATAGTAAAACATTTCAGCTTTCATTTAAAATAGTAAATTGTCGGAGGGTCTTCTCGTTCTTCAGTTATGAATTTTGAAAGAGCGCAACTTACTGTGCTCAATTATCCGCCGCGGCAGACTATTTGCGTGCGACTGTGATAGGCTCGTCTCGTACGATGTTTCTCGAAAAAAGGCAACAATTTTTTCAAAATCAAGCTTAAAAACATTTCCATTTAAAAAATATATGATGCCGTAATTTATTAAACACCGCATTTTATAAGGAAAATGCAATAAAACATTTTTCGTAATAATGTTTTTAGAAATCTACATTTGTGATCAACAATAGTAATTGAACTTTTTTTTTTTTAATCAGAACATCTCTAGGTAGAGCATTATTATTTCTTATTAAAATATACATTATACGTGTAAGATTTATATTATTAAATTTAATGAAGTATGTGAACTGGAAGAAATAACGTCAATATGACTTTTAAAGCATGTACTTGACGGTACTAATCGACCAGAATCACAAATGTCTCCATTTAACTATATTTCAGGTTTAAGATTAAATTTTTACACAAATCATCGTAAATTTTGCGTAACTGATTTTTGTCAATTTTTATGAATGAAGGAATTGCAGCATCGACTAACAGTAGCCATGATAATTGAATATTACAAAGTGAAGTACATTGCTTTAAAATAAAGAATTATTCGCAAAATTATGTAAATTATATAGAATATAAAAATGTTCGTATTACAGTTCGAAATGACGTGAGAGCATAAATGTTTTTTTTTTTAATTTATAGGTATATGTAATGTCTACGATGCCTTCAACATATACAAACGCAATCACAATTCACTTGATAGAAAAAGAATATATTTAGAAAATATTTAGCAACGTTTCGTCTCTGATATGCGCCATCTTCAAGACTATGTAAACTCATATGAGAATCGAAACGTTGCAAAATATTTATTTATTATTTATAATACCCTCCAAATTATTGACCCGTGTTTGTTTTTTTTTTTTTCACATCTCCTCTAATTTTAAAATTTTTAATAAACTCAACCATTTTTAATTTCTATCATGCATGTGACCGAAAAAAACAAAACCATTTATTAAGAATATATTAATTTATAAATCGCTCGAAAATTAAAACCTTATCAAATGAATATTAACAACTTTCGACCCAATGCAATGTAATGATTTTATTTTTTTATAATTATTCATAAAAAAACAGGGAATCCTAATTGCCAAGAAAAATTAAGCCTACGTAAAAATTAACAAAATTAAAAAATTAAAAAATTACATTTCACAATCGAGTTTTATTGCTTAAATTCTTTTCAATCCACAAAATGATCAATTACTTCAGATAAACTAAAGATAATCATTTTTTTACGGTAAGTTTCATGTGAAATTTGGATAGAAAAAAACATTGTTTCACAGCGACGAAGAATTTTGAATTTTGAATTGTTTAAACAGTCTGATTCTATTAAAATAAAAGTTTGATTTTACTATTAACAAAAATACTTCATCTTAATGTGTATTTGTCAACGGAAATTACCAAACGTTAAGATAAACGTCAATTTCGACTTTTTTTTAATTATTCGTAATAAAATGGGAATCATAACTGTTAAGAAAAAGTATGAAATTTGGCGTAGAAGTTTATTTTATTTTGATTTGTTTATAATAATTGTTGCTATTTTTAACAAATTTGGTAGTCTATCAACCAAATAATTTTTACAAAAAAGCTTAAATAGTCTGTAATACTCATCATACCAAGTTTTAGCAAACTCGATAGATTCGAATGGCCAACAAAAATTTATTACTAATTTGATGGTTAAAAATTGTTTAAACAATAACTCTTGTAAAAATGCAAACATTTTTCAAAACGCTTTTAGCATCATGGTTAGATTGAAAAAGACTATCGACTGATTGATAAAACATTACAAATTCTCGCCATCGGAAAATTAGTTGCCCACATCAGAAATATTGAGCATGGACATACTAGTCTCAGTAATAGTACTCAAACGCAAATAGACTAAAAATATAAACTATTCAGGACGTTCCGTTGGATTCTTTAACAACATCATTCCCTGCGTACGGGTTGACACTTAACCCTTTATGTCATCTTGTTCTTAACAAAACATTATTGTTTAAAACATATGCTATATAAATTATTCAAGGATGTTGATTACGAATTTGACGGCAAATTTCGAGAATTCAAAATGGTGGCACTCATAGTATCACTGCATTTTGAAAAAAAAAGATGAAATATTCTATTAAGCATTGAAGATTTTATTGTTTTTACTTAAGAGTATTTGGGGAATAGCGTTCACTGCTACCGGGAATCGAACTTTTTAGCTGACCGGCTCAATATTTGAACCATCGTTCGAATTGACCGCGGAGAGGGGCTGGGTTCTTAAAAAAAGGTTATACGATATCTATATGAAATAACAAAGGTTTATTAAAAAGAAAAACATAAAATATAATTTGATGGACGATTCATATCTTCACGAAACGATCGGAATCTAAATCTAATTTCTGCGATTCCGCGTGGACCGTTATTTACTGGCCACTTTAAAAAAGAGTATATTTCGGAATCGGAATAATTTCCCTATCGCGAAGGTATCTTGTCGAACGTAGCGCTTCGAAAAACGGCGCGATCTCTTTCGGTACGGTTTTCCAAAAATCCGGAAAACGCTTTCGAAACGGATCTCGCTGAGTAAATAATTGCCTACTTACAATATTCACGCTACAGCCTCCTACACGGTGTCGATACTGATCAGGCGTCAGCCTCCGGTATTCCTTGTACCAATCGAGATGTTTCTCCCCAACTAAACTTTATCTTGGCGATCCTGGGACGCGCGCACACACTTCGACCGACCTTATTAATACAATTGTCTACCACGACGGCTCGGACACGTCTGCTGCTAGACTCAGACAGACTTTTCGGCGTGTCGAGTATCATATCGCGGATCAACCAATGATAGGACATGATGCCCCATGGGTCTAGGTTTGCACCTCCGGGGTAAGCAACCACCACTCCACGTGTCGAATTCCGAAGAGCGATGTTCACCTTGAATTTTTCGGGAGGAATGGTTTCACTCCCGATTTAAATAATTATGTTTCTTAATACTATGGATTGAAAGGAGATGTAAACGTAGAATGAAAAGATGTGAACAGAAATGATCGCTATTACCGGTACGTCCCGATTTGAGCAGGTCTCAATGGTCGAATCTACCTCCTCAAAGATCGGACACGTTTGTCGTCGCGTGATACCGCACTTAAGTCTGTTCTCGCGGATTCTTTCGCGAGTTTCCCGAGCGCCCGCATCTGTTCGGGCTTTTTCCTCTCGGGCCTTTTCCGAGCGGAGTCGTTTCTCCTCTTCCCTTTGACGCTCGCGATCGCGCCATTCCTGGGCCTTCTTCTCATGATCGTGCTGTCTGCGCTCTTCGAATTCTTTTTTCTGGGCGAGAAAAGCCTTCTCTCTCTCTCTCTTCCCGTTCTTCCCGTCTACGTTTTTCCATACGGGCTAATTCATCCACTTTCCTCTCGGCGGCTTCTTTCGCTGCCTCCTTTTGCCGCTGGGACTCCTGCCAATCGGACAACGAGATCCGTGTATCCGGATGTTTCTGGTGGTCTTTTCGCCAGGCTCGGACGTCGGCGTTGAGATGACGATAATATTGTTCGTCCGTTCCCGACGTGTCGTCTCTTCCTCCGATTCGGATCGGACCCCAGTCCTTCTTCTGTCGTTCTTCTCCCGTCCGTAAACGCTGGAATCGTTTCATCAGTTCCTCGCGGTCCATGACTCTAATAAAATAAGGACAGACACATACGAATGGATGATTATGAAATGTAAGCGACATTATATGTTAAGGATTAGGCAAACCGGATTTTTCGATTCGAAGTTCGACGGCTTGGTCCACTATCGGGAAGTTTTAAGATAGACTTCGGTGGACATTCTATTGGAGGGCCCAAACGTGGTGTTCCTCGTGGTCTAGGAACTACCGTTACTTCTCGCGTCTGGGTTTCTCCCCTCGGTACGTTTCCACGAACTTCGATCGGTGCATTCTTCCTCGGTCGACCGCATTTCCGTTTTTCAACGACCGGTTGCGTTTCTGCACCTACGTGTACCTGAACTCGCGTTACCTCGGTATTCTCGCTTAGCTTTTCTTTTGGGGTGTGTTCCCTACGCCCCGACCTAACCGGAGCTTTTCTAAGGAAATCCTCGTCAGTCATCTCGCGAATCTCATCGGGATCCGGCATTAGCGTTGGTCTCTTTGTCGTATCCTGAACGTCTTCATGATACGCTTTAAGATCCTTCGCATGCCATGGTCCGACGGATTTCCCTGATAACGTCTCGAGCTCATACATATTCGATCCGCTTATCGCTTTCACGATATATGGTCCAACATATTTCGGTGCTAACTTCGCGGCTATATGTGTACTGGCGGACGATAGAACCTTGTTCTTTTTGAGAACCCTGTCCCCGATCCTATACCGAACATCACGATGACGTTTGTCATAATAACGAGCTTGCCGATCGCTTGCTTCTTCTGCCGATTTCTGCGTCGAATCATACAGTTTTCGCAATTTTTCCATTCGAGCTTTCCAACTCTCTACTTCGGCGTTTTCCCAACGCGCATCTCTTCCACTGCTCTGCGCACGTTTGTAGGCGGGCGCAGCTGCTTACCAAAATTTAGAAACGCCGGACTCACCTTTGTCGAACTACGCATGGCCGTATTAATCGCGAACTGAAATTCTCCGAGGTGTTGGTCCCACTCGCGATGATCTTTTTCTATAAACGAAACTACCATCGTTTTTACGACCCTATTAACCTTTCGATCGAGTTTGCTTGCGCATGCTACGGAGGAATCTTTGACGGTTCTTTTCCATACGACAACAAATACTCAATATATATGTCGCTTCGAAACGCTGGTCCATTATCCGACAATAAAACATCCGGAGTTGCCCAGCGCCAAATAACGAACTTGTCGAGCGCTGCGACGTACCCCTGTTTACTTTTTGGGAACGCTCCCATGCAATCCGCCGCTATCATCGACTATGGCTCACTTAGAATACGACGTCCCATCAAACCTGCCGGTAGTACTTGATCAACTTTACACTGCTGACAAACTCGACACGTCTTTACCCATTGCGCGATGTCACGATACATCCCGGGCCAATAGTATACCCTAGCAACCCGAGCGTATGTTTTCTCACCTCCCTGATGCCCTGCACGCGGTACGACATGATTTTTTTCAAATGCCCCCTTCAGTAATTCTATCAGCAGAACTAACTTCCATGCGTCCCGATCTTCCATAATCCCATCGATTCGCGGATTCACTCGATAATAATACAACCGACCGTCGGATATTTTCCACCCAACGTATCTGCGCGGATAATCATTCACGTCTTTCAGTCGTTTCCTGTACCACGAATCTGTAATATCTTCCGCTATCTCGAATTCTTCTCCAGCAAAAGCTAACCAACGGTTTTCGTACATTCGGGACAGAGCATCTGGGACATGATGTAGCGCTCCCTTCCGATGTTCAATCGTGAAGTCATACTCCATCATATCTAGAGCCCACCTGGCTAACCGACCAGTAGGATTTCGCAGTGTTTGCAATCACCGCAAGCTACTGTGGTCAGTTATTACGGTAAAATGCTAACCTTCCAGATACGCTCGAAATGTATGCAAAGCCACAGGACAGCTAAACATTCCTGCTCGGTCACTGAATACTTGCGTTCAGCATCAGTCAAAGTTCGACTCGCGTACACGATAACCCTTTCTTTTCCATCGAGTTTTTGCGTCAATACCGCACCTATTCCAAAATTAATCGCATCAGTCTGCACCACAAACGGTTGACTAAAATCTGGACATGTCAAGATAGGAGGAGACATCAGAGCTTTTGTAATGACTTCAAAAGCTCTAACTTGATCCTTGTCCCACTTCCAGCGGACGTCCTTCTTCAGCAATCTTGTCATCGGTTCAACGCGTTTCGCGAAGCCTTCCATAAATCGCCTGTACCACGACGCCATTCCTAAAAATCGTCGTAACTGCTTCAACGTACGCGGCGTCGGATACTTTATTATCGGTGTGACTTTATTCAAATCTGCCGATAACCCGTCACGACCTATTCTATATCCGAGGTACTGAACCTCATCGCAACAAAATTCGCACTTTTCTGGATTAATCGTCAATACGGCTCCCAAGACCTTTTCGATTATCTTTCGGAGCCATTCCAGATGCGATTCAAAAGTTTTATTCACGACAATTATGTCGTCCAGATAGGCGAACGCATGTGGCTCCATTTCCGGACCAATCACGCTATCGAATAATCTCTGAAACGTTGCGGGCGCACCTGTTAATCCGAACGGCATACGCGTGAATTGAAAACGTCCGCGACCCGGTGCCGTAAATGCCGTAATTTCCTTGCTTTCCTCGGCCATCGGTATCTGATGATACGCATGGCGGAGGTCAATCTTGGAAATATACTTTGCTTGACGTAATTTCGTCAATATCGCATTCATATACGGGAACGGATACGCATCTTTCCTTGATAACGCGTTCACTTCCCGATAGTCTATACAAAATCGGTATTCGCCGCTCGATTTCTTTACCATCACAATTGGACTGGACCAGGCGTTCTTCGACGGCTCAATTATGGCATATCTTTCGGAATCGTTTCATCCAGGACCTGCTTAATCTGCATTCTTTCATTTCCGGATAATTCCGCAAGTCCACAACACGATTCCTCAGTGTTCCTGGGAATGATTCTTCCTATTCCTTGTGCGAATTTATATTTTATTACATTCGCACCTATTTGCCACGTTCTCGATTTACCATCGATCCGTACGTCGTGTTCTCGGATAAAATCCATCCTCAGGATACAATCGATAGCTAGTACTGGTAAAACTTTAAATCGGACTAGCCATTCCCGATCTTTACATTTCATCGGAATTCGAATCTCTGAGCGAACCTTCACAACTTTACCATTAGCTAGTCTAACTGATTGACTTCCAGTATTTACTCTCGTTACGACGTTCTCTTTTTCTATTCTGTCCCCTAACGGTCCAATGAATGACGACGAAGATCCTGTATCAATCAGTGCTTTATATCTTCGCATTCCTATCTCGACCATCATAAATGGACGATTATCCATCTCAAATTCATTCATTTCGGTTGCCGCTAGATCTAACCTTCTTTCTATCCTGTCTCCCGATAGTTTCCACTTTCCCTTGCTTCCATCGATTTGTATTCCGAACAAAATGATCGCGTCGATATCTAAAATGCAATCCACAGATAAGTCTAGCAACTCATTTAACTCTACCAGGGCCGGGGAGCAAAGTTCCGAAAATCAACATACCGAAAGGCCAAAATTTCGATATAGTATGGCTCCAGCGTGATTTTCTTAATTTTGTCTTTGACAATTTGGGAAAAGAAAGCATATTAAAATACCTTGGACTCAAGCAATATCGAAAGTTTAACCTTTCGGGATTTTGATTTTCGGAACTTTGTTCCCCGGCCTCTACCAGTTGCTTTTCCGAGCCTACTCTGATCGGTACAATTATCGAACCTGTCATCTGGGTCACTTGGCCATCAGCAAGGGCAATCGTCCGCGAAACTTGGTTGTGAGACAACACTCCCAATCGCTCGAAAGCTTCTTTGCATCGGGACCCAATAAATGATCGCGATGACCCAGTATCGATTAACGCTAGCACGATAATTCCGTGCATATCTGTCTTGATGAAGGGTCTAGTCTGATCTACCCTATCCGACACCGAATCGCATCGAATCATCGATTCATTCGATTGAGGCTCATTCTTATCCGCGGGGTAAACGTATGCCTCTTCTGACGCTCCCCTATTTAGTTTTCCAACCTCTCCGGATCTTTCCTATCGCGTCTTCTATGCGACGGCGTGTCTACACTATTCAAGCCGTTATTATTGTCAATCCTATTTTCCTGGATCGACCAATTTCTTTGCGGCGTTACTTCATTAGTTGATTGTTGCCGACGCCAACATTCAGATTTCCGATGTCCGACTTTATTGCAAAAATAACAACGACCCTTAAATCCCGTCACACCCTGTCCGTACGGACTACTATTTTCCGACTGTGTCCGATTCTGCGATCGATTTCGCTCCCAATTATTATTCGACCGATTCTATCCGCGTCGTTCGGTACTCCGTCCGCGCCGATATTTAAATCGAATACTGAAGAAAAGAAAGGAAGGCTTAATACAGACGAGGACAAGATACATAAATTGCTGGTCATAGCTCCAGAAAATCGACAACATAAAAAAGTATCAGAAAAAACTTCACAAATAAATAATAAAAAGGACAGAACGCAAGAAAAAAGCAGAGTAACAACAATAGAGAATAAATTATTAAAAAATACAGAAAATTTTACTCCAGAAAAAAACAAGAAAGCAGAAAACCTGATTGTATAACCTGGAATAAAGAAGAAAGAAGGAACGAGATTAGAAAACGAAAGAAGACATCGCAAAAAATGCCACCAAACAAAAACCAAGCTGCAGAAAACTTATAATGTATCTAGTTTCTGTTCAAATTAAATGTTTTATTTTAGGAATCGATGTTACCGACCGATCCGATTTAGCAACCTCTTCAACATTAATTTTATCAGATATCATATACATATGTTACAGTTATAATTGTTAATTTATATCAAAGTTTGAATAAGCATGCTCGTGTTGTGTTCAGTTGAACTGTCCACCGAAAACTACAAAATAAATTTACGAATTTTTACCGAACTTGTGCCACACATTAATGAACTAAATGCTAATTTTGCTAAACTTACGCTAACCATTCATGTAAGTTTGGTAAAGTTTAATTCCAAATACGATATAAAGTTTAAAAAAAAATTTGTTGATTTTGGTTGTCACAAATCTATTTTGAACTTTTTAATCTTTTCTTACGCATAAATAGCAAAATAAGTTATTGATGCAAATTTTCGCCAGACTACAATCTGAAAAACGATTTGCTCTAAAGTTACTACTGAATTTAGAAAAAGAAAAGCTTAAAACTAGACAAAAGTGAAAAATTTGCCCAACTTTGTTATATTTGGAGAAGGATGAATTTCAATATATTTTCACAAAGTGTGTAAATAACTGTCACTAGTTATTTTTTAGTGACTTTATAAGAATCACGCCGATCTGTGGATTTGTACCGCCGCAGATCACCACTACGCGTATGGGATTGAGCGCGGAGAAAATCAGTACACCTTCGTATTTTTTGGCATAATTTATTTTCTGCAATGCTCTATGTTCAAAGCTATTAATTCGACAAATAAAAAAAAATTTTATAATATTTGCTCGCGCGCGCGTGCTTACAATTTCTAATCGCGATGCTTCTCGAAAAAAACACCAAATCGAGACTGAAGAAAAACGAAAAGAGACGCTACCGTCTTATTCGCAAAGCACTCTGGGTAACGAAAATAACCGCGAAATCTATAAAGATACATATCAATTAACTAAGATTTGAACAAGCGCTTATAGATATCGACGCTAGTATTATTTTTGAATACTCCAAATCATAATGAACTAAGCGCTCTAATACACGGACGTAAACAAAGTGTAAGGTTGAAAATAAATCGATTCACGCTCAACGTATGCGAAATACGTTCTGGATGTAAATAGGTTTATCTGTTTGCTACAACAGGGCAACAAAGAACGTATAGTTTATACGCGATATGAAAAGACATTCACTGCTACCACGTTTTTGTAGTTATTGTAGCAAATTATTGTTCATCAAACAGCTTTTTTTACAGTGCAGATCTAATATTTATTACCTCTATTTCATGGAATAGCCTTATTTTTCAAACATGTGACAAAGTTCTCAAAATTTGGTTGACTTTAGTAACTACGCCTACACTGAAAAAACTATAGTTTATTTTTTGCCGGGTGACCGAATTCAATACTTCCTCAGACAATAGTCATAATTGCATGAACAGTTTTTATGGCATTATCGTTGACTTCAGGAATAATATTCATAAAACCTTTTTTGTAAAGAATTTAATGCTCTATTTTTTTTTGTATGAAACATTGTTGATTAAAATTTGTATTTTTACAAAATAAATGCAAAAAACTACGAAGAAACGTAATTGGGGATAATGTTTTTAAATATTGGACACAGTGAGCTTGAATGAAGTTCAACCCAAACGGAAACACCCCTCCTGGTTTATTTCTGATATCATTTCAGCAATGTTTTATGGTTATTTTAAGCCATAAATAAAAATAATCCACCGCGGGAAACGAAAAATATCCTAAATTTTCAATTTTTTTTAAACGTTATTACGCATGTTTTTTATTTAAAGACTTTTTTCAGATATTTTTTTTTCATTTTAATTCGATATTTTGTGTTAGAAAACTAATCCCGGAATGATTAGTGTATTTTTAGCGTTGAAATATGATGAAATTTTCGAAAATAGCCAAAAATGGGTCATTTTTAAAGTTTTTTTGCAATTATCTTTTTTATTAAAGGTTCTCCGATAAAATTACAAAGGAATAAATTAAAACGAATACAATTATCTACAAAATTGCGCTAAATAATTCCCATTATTTGCTTTATTTAAAAAAATATGGTCATTTAAATTTACCTATCCATGAAAAAATTTTTCTTCACTTTCAGATTTGGTTGATTATGTCTTTTCCGGGGAGTTTCACAGCAAAGTTGTGAAGAAGTAAATTAAAGTGCATGTAATTACGAACAATTCTATAAAAATTAGAACTATTTTTATGCTATATATCAAAAGTTATAGAGCTTTGAAAACACCTCCCTTTTTTCTTTGATATGGATAGTTGGTTTAAAATAGTATCGACTTTTAAAATAATACCTAATGAAGTAATATTGAAATGATTTTAAATTTTTATTAATTTTGTAAATTACAACAAAACTACAATATTATTTACATGGTTTAACAATGAATAATAATATACAACAATAGACAACAGCAACATTTTCAAAATGCGTGAAGGCCATTATATTCACAAAGAGCTTGATGTAACCTTCTAGGATAGTCCGAATGACTTCGAGCGACTTTGTATTTTGTCCAAATATTTTTGAAATCTGAGTGAACAGATTCAATCGCCTGCTCACTGTAAAATCCAAGGCCACTTTGCGTATTTTTACAAAAATCCAGAACATGATACTGCATGAAACTGCATGAACTTTTGGAGTTACAGAAATATTCAATTCTAAGTACCTTGCCTTGAATGAACTAATTATGTTTTCGAAATCTGGATTTAGCTTTTTACTGAAACACGCATCTACAACCTTTTTGAAAGATTCGAAAGCCTGAATATATTTCAAACATCCTAAATTTTTGCTCCTTGAACGCAATACATCAAGTTTGTTTAATAAGACCTTGCAAGAATTTCCATTGAAAGACGGACTTCCCCTAGCAATATCACGCTGAACATTGCAAGTCTTTACCCAAGAAAGAGCGGCTTCTTCGCATTCAGTTAACAAGTGCGCAAAAACAGTGTTAACTACACCCAGCATTAGATGCAGTTCGGGTGGTGGAATCATCTCGAGAAATGTACGATCATCTTTCGCCAAAATAATAGGGGGATGTACACAATTTTTGTAATCTTTCGCTCGAGTTTTCTTAGCGCCTGATTCATGCCAATTTACATAATTTTCAAGCGTATTGGCAACAGTTCTGTATGTTGCACGTTCTTGAAGTTCATTTTTCTTTGCGTAACACCATGTACATGGAAAACCACTACTGTGAGACATGATACCCACCAAAATGTTTATTTATTTTTATTTATTTATTTAATATTTATTTACGGGCCAATTGACCCTTTACATAGAAATAATATATACAACAGCTGTCATAATAATGAAATATAGATGAAAATAACCAAATAAAATTTTAATGAAACAATAGAAGAAAATTAACATAAATTTAACTTAATATCGGAGTATATACTTAATACTATTAATAAATATTCCAAGAGTCGCACTGTCCCTTGCCATTTGTGGTAGAGAGTTGAACTCCCTCACTATCCTAGGATAAAGTGAAAAATATAACCAGTTGGTTGTAGATGGAGGTTCAACAAAAATCCTGAGGTTCCTGAAAGGGTAATTCAACTCTCTGCGAGAAAATAGGCTTTCAAGTTCACTACAGTCAATATTACGCTTTACAATATTGTATGCAAATTTAAGATCATTCAGTTTACGACATGATTCCAGCGAAAAAAAATTAAATTGACGAGCTATAGGAGTATAATTATGGTCGAAGGGATGCATATGTCTATCTGTATTAAAAGAAAGGTAACGGAGAAATTTATGCTGAACTGATTCTAATTTACTAATATCATAATTTATATGAGGAGACCAAATAGGTGAGGCATAACTGAAAACAGAAATGATCAAGGATTTATACAGTGATATCAAAGCTGTAGTTGACCGAAAACTTCGAGTAACTCTTTTAATAAATCCAAGTAGTTTGTCAGCCTTGGATGTAATGAAGTTGATATGCTCACGATAATTAAGACTAGAATCCATAATTACCCCAAGGTCACGTATACTTGACACTGCTTCTAAACTAATACCTGGGATGTTGTATGTAAATTCTATTGGTGAAATCGACTTGTAAAAAGACAAAGCTTTACATTTATTAAAATTCAAGTTTAGTCCGTTCCTTAATCCCCAGAGATGAACTCTATCCAAATCCAGTTGGATTTTAATGGCATCACGAGGTGATTGAATAATAGAAAACATTTTTAAGTCGTCAGCAAAAATCAAAAACTTAGAGTATCTTATTTCAGAAGCGATGTCATTTGCGTATAAAGCAAAAAGTAACGGACCGAGGTGAGAACCCTGAGGTACACCCGAAGAACAAGCTATAGACCTAGATTCGAAGTTTTTAATTTTTACAAATTGAGATCTATCGGTAAGATATGATCTTATCCACACAAGAAATGGTCCACGTATTCCATAATTATAAAGCTTACTTACTAACCGCGTGTGATTAATTCTATCGAACGCTTTTTCAAAGTCCGTATAAATATAATAAAATAATTATAAAATATAATTAGTATAAATTGTAAGATTTGAAACTGTGGAGCGCCTCTGAACAAAACCATGTTGTTCCGGAATAATAAATGTCCCAAGTATAGCTTGTAATTTTGTTGCAATGATAGAGTCAAAGATTTTAGCTAAACAGTTCATAATCGAGATAGGCCTGTAGTTGAGAATCGAATTTCTATTACCTGATTTAAACAAAGGTAGGATATAGCTAAGTTTCCAGAGGTTCGGAAAGATACCAGTACTTAACGAGCAGTTAAAGATCCTTGCTAAAGGTTTAATCAGGGACACCAGGGATTCCATCAGGACCCGGTCCTGATTTCGTGTTAAAATTCTTCAATGCAGAGCTAACATCCTCCGCACTTACAACAATCGAATTAGCAATTTCCAAAGAATCAACAAGGGGCACCGATGGTATTCGAGAAGTTGTATACACCGTTTGGAAATATTCAGCGAAAAGATTCACAGTACTTTCACCAGTAAAAGCTTCCAAATTATTTAATGTCATATAACTAGGGAACTGATTAGCATTACGCTGGCTATTTACAAAGGTCGAAAATGCTTTTACATTTGATGTCACATTATTTTCAATCAAATCTATATATCTTCTATAACACGAATTTCGCACTTTTATACACAATGCTCGCGGTCTATAAAACTCGATCGGTTGCATTGTTAGTTTCTTTGAAGCATTTATGCGCTACTTTCTTTTGTTTAATAATGAGCTTCAATTCACTGCTAAACCAAGTTGTAGATAGTCTCGTAGAAAGTTGTCAGCATAGCATCCGCTGATGATGATTGTAGAATAAAATCCCAGTCCACTTCATTCAATCTTTTATTAATCTCCACAAAATTACCACGATAATAATCTCTACATACACTCGACTGAGAAACTGAGGACTGGTTGGTGATTATAGGAGATACGAAATTCTGCCGAAGGATGATGCACATCGATGTTGACTAATGGCTCGTGTGGAGAAGTGTACTCAATATCCTTAATATTGGAAAAAAGAAGATCCAGAGTATATCCTTTATCCCAATGGACAGGATAAAGCTGCGATGAATCTAGCAGACAGAAAGTGTTACGAAGTGCATAAGCTATGTCATGTGCCGCAGGAGGAACCCATGAAGTTGGACTATACGAGAGCTGATTTGTAGAATTCTACATAATTTTAGGAAGATTATAATCACCAAAAAATGCGTGGTCCCAATCTGGATTGGATAACATTATATCTTCAACTGTAGTTAGATGCTTATCGTGGTGATCACTGCTAGAGTTAGGCGGAATATAAGTGCAACCGAGAATGATTTTCCTATCTCCAATTCATAGCTTGATAAAAATATGCTCAACTGTAGAATATAAAGGAATAATTTGAGTACACTTAATACTGCGCTTTACTGCTATTAACACACTACCACCCCGTGCAAACTCGCTAGTTGAAGCATTTCTGTCATGGCGATAGATATTGTAGCCATCCAGACCAAGTTCTAAATTCAAATAGTCGGGAGTGAGGTGTGTCTCCGACAATAAAATATTATCAGGGCAGAGAGTTGATGTTGCTAAGTTTAATTTTAAATCTTGCAACTTTATACGCAGGCCATTTACATTTTGATAATAAAGCTTCAAAGATAAGTTATTTACATTAAGTTTTTTGGATCGCACTTAACATTATTTTTATCCAGGATCACCGGAACTCCGTTGAAATATTTAATTTTCAATGCTTACGGATGGATCATATTGTATTCCTCCACTTTTTTTTATGTAGAATCTGGTATAATTTACGTTGATCAGGTGACTTATCCGATGAAATCTGTAAGGGAGCCGGAAATTGTTTGTATCTACCAATAATGGTAGAGACATCAGTGGAGCTAGTTAGCGATGCCAATACCGGTCTCACCTTATTATCCGCTGGTAATCCGCTGGAGTCGTTTTACCGATACTGCTCGAATATCAACTTGCAGAGAATCCGCCAAAATGTTATTGATTACAGTTAGTACGTTGTCGTTAGTCTCTTTCAAATTGTAGATAATAACATTTTTGGCCCGACGTTCCATCTGCTTTAACTCGGAGATGCACTGCAATTTAGATAATAGGCAGTCGAGTTCATCTGGTGCGTTGATCGGAGAAGCCTCAATTTTTGTAATTCGTTCATCCAGCTTTTGAGCTTCAGATTCGACCGAAGACACCCTTGTACTAACGTTACTTATATTGACGTTCAAGCTATCCAGATTTTGTTGAAAGTCAATAATCTTTTTTTCCGTAGAACTAATTTTATTTTTCACCAATTGCATTTCTTTCTGGACTGTTGAGTGACTTTTTCTGAGATCATCCATACCATCTGCTAATTTCTTGTTATCTGTGCTTAAACTACTAAACTTAGAATTTAGGTCATCCGATAAACTTCTAAACATCTTAGCTAGCAAATGAATGGAAACTTTTCTTTTAGCACAGCATTTATAGGTGCCGTCTTTCTTTATGCGACGTGGAAAACACTGCTTATGAAAATAAGCGCCACAAAATTCACATTGTTCCGCATCTTCAATCACAATCGGTCCTTTCTTAGGACAAAGAAAGCACTTTATCTCTTCACATTCGGAATCACACTCCGAATCATTATCCTTATCACTCATGTTTATAGTTTTGGAGCACGTGGCAAAGTGAGGTTAAAATACTGCCTCACCAAAAACTTCAGAATTTGTTAGCGAAAGTTCACTATCAATAACACAATCCAAAAATAAACAAATATGACGCAAAATAAAACCAGATAGAAACATTTACAACAATTATTAGTCAAAATAGTCAGAGTACTAAATCAGAGCAATATTACTGTATGGCAGCCATCTTCAATTATTCTTCAAAATGTTAGCCAATTTTAAATCAGTAGCGATCGTGCCATCGAAATTATTGATTTTTTAAAGCAGGCCACAACTGCGATACGTTATCGTAATTTTCTTGGCAGCACTGTGTCAAAGCAAGAATAAACAATTTGTTGACGCCAGAATCTTTGAACCGTTTACAAAGAATTCCTTCATCGTATTTTTGTCGAAATCCGGTTAGCTCATGTTCGTTAGCAGACGTCTGCTGAATAGATAAACATACCTTTAAAAATTCTCCACCACCATCAATTCCATACTTCAAATGAACTTCTGAAACTTCTCTTTTCTCCTTGACATAGTTTATTAAACCTTCAAGGTCGTCACAAATTGCAACTGCTTCAGTAGACGTTGAGGAAATTATATTATTTTTTATACTTATAAAATCGAAATTCCTAATAGAAAAATATTTATTTACACAGTGACTTCTTGCTGACAATTTTTGTTTCAAATTAGCTTCTACAAATTTTGAATTTTTTGTAGCCACACGAAGATGTTTTGCTATTCCAATAATTTTCCTCTGAGTAAGATGATACCGATTTTGAATTTTTAGAAAATCGTCTGCAGATACGACAATTTGTTTTAGAGCATTTTTTGTCTTTTTTGGTCCAATAGTCACATTCAGAGACTGGCCACCTCTAGGTTGACTGAGAGAAAGAGATGTAATATTTTTCTCTCCGCTTGGTTCGTCAATTTTCCTTTTTAATAAAGACGAAACAACTTGTTCAACTGCCTTCGGACCCAATTCAGTAATCTTTTTAGTGAGATTATCTAAACGAGTTGTCAAATTACACTTATGAGACAGTCCTTTACTAATTACTGAACAGCAGTAATTGCAGCATTTCTCAAGAGAATAGTTTTTTTTCTGAAAATGAAATGTAAAAATAGAATTCAATAGTTTTCAGTGTACGCACTTAAATGTTCATATATGAAAAGAGACAATAAATGTATAAAAATTGTGAAATATTGTATACCTGAAACATTTTCATTTGTTAAATTTGTAAGGCCTTTCTCTGGAGAAGTATTCTGTGATACAGAACGAGAATTTTTAAGTCCTGACTTTCTGACGAGTTGGCAAATATAGCAATCACATGGAGATTTGCTACGTAACCTAGTATTCACGTACGTAAACGGCTCAAGATTGTTTAAATTGGGTAAGTGTACCTTGTTCTCTGAATTATCCTTGTTCCGATATAATTTTTTTTACAATCAATGCATAAAGCAGCTGGTAGCCGCTCATCATTACAATCGTACTCAAATGCATTCATAACACGCTCTTTTAATTTTCCTTTCACTTTTGTCATAACTTTCGATTTTCCAAAACACAATAAACAAATTTTTACACGATTTTCTTCGTGCACTCCTACTTTCGGCATTTTATTTAATAAATACAACCATTTAATATTACACTCAAACGACTCATTAAGGAAAAAGCAAATATTGAAAAAATCTGTTATTTGATTTCTAAGGAAACTAGTTCGATAGGAGACGCCAATACGGATAAATCAAAAAAGCTTCCAACCCAACATCAATACACTACAGCTTTTAATGTTTAAGAGGTAGATCAGTTTTATTTATATAATATTGTTCAAAATTGAATCTCTTTAAAAAAACAGTATGACGATACTATTTTAAATCAACTATCCAAATCAAAGAAAAAAAGGAGGTGTTTTCAAAGCTCTATAACTTTTGATATATAGCATAAAAATAGTTCTAATTTTTATAGAATTGTTCGTAATTACATGCACTTTAATTTATTTCTTCACAACTTTGCTGTGAAACTCCCCGGAAAAGACATAATCAACCAAATCTGAAAGTGAAGAAACATTTTTTCATGGATAGGTAACTTTAAATGACCATATTTTTTGAAATATAGCAAATAATGGGAATTATTTAGCGCAATTTTGTAGATAATTGTATTCGCTTTAATTTATTCCTTTGTAATTTTATCGGAGAACCTTTAATATAAAAGATAATTGCAAAAAAACTGTTAAAATGACCCATTTTTGGCTATTTTCGAAAATTTCACCATATTTCAACGCTAAAAATACACTAATCATTCCGGGATTAGTTTTCTAACACAAAATATCGAATTAAAATGAAAAAAAAATATCTGAAAAAAGTCTTTAAATAAAAAACATGCGTAATAACGTTTAAAAAAAAAATGAAAATTTAGGATATTTTTCGTTTTCCCGGTGGATTATTTTCATTTATGGCTTAAAATAACCATAAAACATTGCTGAAATGATATCAGAAATAAACCAGGAGAAGTGTTTCCGTTTGGGTTGAACTTCATCCAAGCTCACTGTTTGGATGGATGGATCTGCGCTAAAATCTAATCAGATCTAAGTTATGCAAAGACACGTATTTTAAATAAAAATTTATGTCGTTACGCTTATCTGTACGTAAGTTATCGCGAGACAAACAACGGGACGTACGTACGTACAAGATCACGGACACAAATTTGTTTGGGCTCCTTAGGGTCTGAAACGTCGACATTTTATAAAAAACTACAGGGTAATTATTATGCCCGAGGTGACCAAATTCAATACTTCGTCCAGACCTAAGGACTGGGTCGAAGTAATAATATCAACTCCATATATATCAATATTATTCAAAGATATGTTCATATAACACCTGACACCTGCAAAAATAATTGCTATTGAAATCGTACACAAAAACGATGTAAGTATATAAATTTATAAGAATAAAAATTCGTAGCTCCAAGTAAAGAAGTAGTTGTTCCTACAAGGAAACGTAGTAAGTATGTATGTCAATTAATCTGAAATAGTCACGCCAATTACAAAATATCTCTGGGACATATTTACTACTTTTGAACTGGAGCAACAATTTCTCTCGTTGTGCTGACGAACTGTTTGTTTCCTTGTGTATTTGAAGGTAAAACTTATCACTTTTCTAAAAAAGAAATTAATATTGACCGCGAAATAATGCTTAAATGACAACAGAGGTCATATCTAAAGTTGCAATTTGATCATAATTGAAAGAGTATTTTTTCCTTGCTCTATGTATAAATGCAGTGTAACCTCAGATGGGTGCGAAAACCGAAAAAACAAAAAGCCGGCAAGTCAAAATACCGACCATCAAGAAACCGACAATCGAAAAGACGACAGCCAAAAACCGACATTTCAAAAAATCACTATCCTCTTGACGGTTTCAATTATGACTAAGTACATTCAATAGTGTATTTATAGATACTCATACTCGCGCACCATTCCCAAATATTGCCAAATTATAGCTATGAAAATTTTAAATATTAAAAACGTATAATACTAGTTCTTCCAGTGTTTTGATCACTAATATCATGCATTAAATAACTAAACACTTGAAATGCATTGCTATAAATATTAATCGTGATTTTAAAGCAATTTAAAAGTCATGATCATATTTATTAAAAATAATGTAATTGACAATACAATTAAATCTATTGAGTGTTGTTTTAAACAATCGATATTTAGTCATAAATTAGTCATCAGAAGATCTGCAACTAAAATTACTGATAGATTATCCAGAAAAGTGAAAATTACCGACAAAATTGAGTCATCATTGTTCGAAATTATGTAATTTTATGAGCAACATTTGTTTCATAATATTGGTATTTTTTAGTGCAGTACTGATTATAATTTTAAAGAAAACTGTTAATTAACCAACTTTCTTAGAAATTAAACTGCTGGAAGCAATGCGAATCAAAATATTCAGTAAGTTTTCTTTTTGAATACTTCGGTTGTAGATTTATTTAAATTTGGCTGACTGGACCGAATCTATCTATCAAAGTATATATTTGATCTGTCAATATTTTAATAAAATAAATTACACGTTACATTTTAATACGAGCTTTTGAATGATTACGCTTAAAAGCATTTCAGTTGAATAATGGAAACCGTTAAATTTAACCGTACCGAATTCATGTACAGGTGTTCAGTTATTAATAATGCCCTATTCTGAAATAGTCCTCAAATTAGAAGAGAACATTTATTAAAAGCATTTGTATATTAAAATGCGTTATGACCGTGTGAGCTTGAATTATATATAATTAAACAAGTTTATATATAATGCACCCTGATAGCACATAAACCTTAGAATTAGGTTACAATAACCTTAAATTGCGAGGTGGTAACATTAGCTGGGGGTTAAAAAATCTTTAAATAACCTTACGTGCACCTTACATAACATGAATACAATCGCCCAAATTCCTCCCAGGGACATTGTAGAATAAGGTTAATTTAAGGTTTTTTGACATTAATACAATGTTTATCAAAACCTACCAAACATTAATTTAACCTCCCGAGTAGAGGACCCTGATTAGGTCCTGTTCAGGCTGCCTCAATATATTTCAGGCCTTATTAGGCTATACTGTCAGGGCCTGATGAGGTACCTCTAACCTCTAAATTTCATTTAAACAATATCTAAATAAAATTAATATCCAAATTTATGAGTCACTTTCATATTTGAAGTTATTTTTATATTATACTTTTATATGTCTAATCATATATTTGCATTTTTTAATTTTATTGCTATATTCGCATATAAATAAGAAAAAATCTTACTCCGTCCGGGAATCGAACACAGGTCTCTCGCTTACTACGCTGGCGCCTTAACCACTACGCTACGCACACAATTCAGCATTTTACAAAAAAGGGGCATTCTATTAACCCATTACGGCCCATGCCTAGCACAACTCAGATAGCGTCAAACTAACTATCGTAAAATACCTGCAAAAAACTACAAATACCCGTATTTTTTGTTTATACAATTTTGTAAAGAAACACTTTCGACAACAGTATGAAATCTGGCTGTTTTAATCCTATCTAAGGGAAAAATTAGACTGAAAATATGTACAATTGTTGTTAAAAGTCTTAAATTTGTTGTTAAAAATAATAAATAAATAATATGGTCGAAAATCCGCTTTGACCTCATCGGGATAAAATCGAAAACTAATGTTTAAAAGTCAATTTATTGAAAAACACCTTTGTACAAAACTATTTAAAAATCTTATATGTTATTTCGATTTTCTCCCTATTTGAGCAGTATCTCTTTGTCACCGCGAATTGCCGCTTTCCTATTTATACTTTCTAAGACGAATTATGGGCAACAACATTAGACATAACTTAATAGTATATTGTGTGGATATTTCAGTAATGTTATAGATTAACCTTTATTGTAAAGTTAGTGGTATATTATATTAACATTACACATTAAGGTACATTTCTGGAAACCTTTTATTAACGTTATGACAATGTTTCATTCAAAGCTTTAACGTTGTAACCTTCCTGTAACATTGACTCAAGGTTCTGTGCTATTAGGGCAGTTATTCTCTTACGAATGTTGCAAAATAAGGGTGCCAAATGTTGACAAACTGCGAAAGATTATAGATAATTAAAATTGAAATCAATAAATACGAGTTGGTCTTGAAATTAATGAATATGATTGTAGTTAGTCATTGGCAAGAAATGTAAAGAATAGAGAAGATATAAATAATACAAAAACCTCACGAAGATTTTATAGTGTATATGACGTTTTCACATACACGAAATATATAAAGCCCGAAAATTTTTCTATTGACCAATAAGAGTGCTCTGAAAACACCATCTCGTATATTTGTTTTTATTTACATATTTTGTCAGCGAATTATATTTATTAACATTGGTCGTCTACAGTGAGAAAAAAAAGTAGTTAATTGAAACATCTTATAAAAGTAAACCTCAGAATTACAAAAAAATAGTTAAATTAAACATTTCAGCTGCAAAAAGTATGATTTTGCTTCGTTTATTATTTCCAAATACGTAAATATCCATCGTTTTATGTAACATCAAATGTACGACAGCTACACAATTAAATGTCCTCGTCAAATATTCTTGAGTAGTAAAGTAAACTTAATCAAATTATATGTACACGACAATAGCGTTTGTGTTAATAATAATAGTTATTATACGATACAAATTGCACTATTTTGTATTGTAATCGTAACATAGTCAACGACAACGTTTCTTCAAAATTACATGATACAACTACTTCTACCTTTTATCCATGGTTCCACTAACCATTTTATTCTCTTTGGGTGTAACATCTCTCCTGAGATGTGTATGTGGAGATAATTTTAAAATTTAGCCTTTATTGATTATTAACATCAAACAGCGTCAAACTTGCCCTCATTAATTTTTCGAATTGAGGTCATAACTAAAAATAAAATGCTGAAATCAAATAATTGATCCATACGATAATATGAATAAGTTACTGTGCATGAAAATTGATACTATGTAATTTTTGAGTCCTAATATATGTCATACATTCTTTTTCAAATTGAAATATACAAAGTTTTAAATTGTTTATAGAAAGAAACTATAAAAAATATTTTTTATTTGTTGCTAGTAGTGGCTATGTGGATATTAATGTCCAAGTGCTACGAAATTGCTAATAAGATAGTAATGTAATGAAAGTAATGAAATATTCTAAATCGAATTATTATTGTTACAGTGTACAGATCTGCTCTTTATTACATATTAAATAAAAATTATCTAACGTTACATAATGACAACATAACAAAAAATTTTACACACTTAACACAATAAGCTCCTATGGAGCTCCTCAGAACCTCCTTAATCATCTTGAAAGCTTCGTTTGTAATAACTATAGACTTAGTATGGAGTTCTCTGGGAGCTTCTATGTCCGCTTTTGCGAACACTCATGTAGCTCCGTTCTAACTCCTAAGGAACTCGCACGTAAGTTCGCTGGAAGCTCTTTAGAAGCTCTCTGGAAGCTCTGTAGAATCTCTCTGGGAGCTCTCTTAAAGCTCTTTGGAAGCTCTCTGGAAGCTCTTTCGAAGGTCTCATATACGTTTTATCGGAGAAGAAGTAAAATTACTCAGAAGATGAAAAAACAGGAAAATGGTCCAGAAGGGACTCAGGAACGGCAGCGGGAGGAACAGCAGCAACGAACCACAACCAACAGCAACAATATCACACAGGGTAAAAATCCAAAGAGAAAAATGCTGCAAAAAATAACAAAAACCGCAAATGCAAATAAAGATTAATATAATTATAATATTATATTATTTGTTCTAACCTAATCTCGATGTTTGAAGTTTGAATCAGGCCAGGAAACGGGCAGGCAATAAGGCAACCGTCGTCCTCCAGGACGATCCGCGACCAGGAAAGGCAACCTCAAGGAAAACCACCTCGACGACAAAGTCACCGTTTATCCGTAAACCACGTGAACTATAGAAATAACGCACTCTATTCGTATATCTCTATGCGGGAAGAACAATACAAAATCACGATAAATATCACAGAAGCACCAGAAGAAAGCCGTTCGCTGATTGGTCGAGGTTAGGTTACCCCTTTAACTAATTCGCCCGGAATTCAGATGTACTTCTGTAACGGAACTTCCACGGAGCTCTTTCAAGAGCAATCGGAGCTTCAATAGAACTACACTGGAGTTCTGTCAGAACTTTCTTCAGAGTTTCGTGAGAGTTCGCACAGACTTAAAATTGTGCCCGTCCGTGCAAGCTTACTGGCAGAGCTTCCAGAGAACTCATTTGGAGCAATTGTGCGAGGTCTTAGGAAGCTTCTGAAATTGAACTCCTGAGGAACTTAAAGAGAGCTTTGTGTTATAATACTGCAGTGATGCCCAATTTATAGCCGTAATTTCGTATTCATTAGTAATGAATAACTAAATTAACGCTTTGAATTATCGAGTTCGTCAAATAATGTGTCATATCTCCCAATCCTTTCAGGTATTGAAAGAAGTCGTAGAGGACATCGTTTAAGGTTCTCGAATAAGGTTTTCAATTACTGCATTCAGTTTTACGTCAAACATTATTGTCTTAGTCATGTAGTCAAAATGTTGAATTTTTCGTTTTTTCTTCTTCTGAATTTTATGGTTAATGTGGGTTTAAAGTGGTTTGCCGATAATATGCCAGATTGTACTCTAAAATATATTAAAAATGCTTCAAGAAATAATAAAAAACAGTAGCTTAAATGAAAAATATTGTTCTAAAGTAATAAAAATATTATTCAATTAACATTTCTGTATATTTCTGAAAGTGCTTATTTAGGTTTATATCGTTATTCGTGATATCATTAAGGAAAAGACATTTCTACGAATGCGAGGATTGCGGGCGTAACTGAATTTTCGCTCATCCATCGAAGAATATTTTTTTATACAAGTGTGCGAAAGTGCATTTAAAAAATGTCAAAAATGCGTAAAATCCCACTTTACACGCGCTGCATACAAAAAATTGATCATTTCATAATTCACAGATGTTTTAGTATATATAGAAAAGAGAACCAAAAGGAATAGATTTGATCGATCTTATATATTTCGAGTATTTTTCAATTAAACACGAACAAAAATTTATGATAATAATTTTTCGCCAGACGAAAAGGATTCTCAGAATATTTTAATTAATGAACTGGGATTAATCGAATTAGTGAAAAAATATGAATATGTTATGAAAAACTTTCCAATAACTTTTGAAAATTATTGAAAAATCTATATGGAATACAATCGCTGCGACATTTTCGTCAACATATTTGCACACGCTATTTGTCACGTTTGTTTCATAAATATTGGCAAAGGCAGTTCTCGGCAGTTTACAAATAAAATAAATAAATATGTAAACGTTTCCATTTTGAAATTTGTATTCAGCCAACCGTTGCAACGCAACACCTGATTGATTAATATTTTGGAGGACCAATGATTATTTACACAAAAATGTTTATTTTGCACAATTGAAATTATACCTATAATAGAATTCTATGGACTTTCATAGTTGACGTGAAATCAATATAATTCACTTATTTTGTTTAAAGGTAGTTATCTATAACTTTCATAAATTAGTAGTTGGAGGAGAGGTATATATTTTGAGCAGAAGTAATTTATTGTAAGTAGGACCAATCACTTTGAATCGTTAAGTGAACATGATTTCAATTATGTATTTATACAATATTTTCATTACAACCTTAATGATAACACGGAAAACACATTTTATTAATCATTCTATATTCGCATATTCAGTCGTATTTAATAGAATATTTTTGCATTAGAAGATCTTTTAGCCCTATTTGGGAAACTGAATATACAACTTAGTAAAATGAGCTCTTATTTTGGATTTGTAGTCAATTTCGCATTTTATATACCAGAGAAGTAAAAATTACTACTGACCTAATATGAGGCTGGTGAAAAGCTTTTGAAAGCTTTCTGATTTCTAGGGAACACAAAATTATATCGAGAACTGGCGGTGCAAAAATGCCATCCGTTCTTTAAGGTTCACCAGTATTTTCAAAGATTGAAATATTATCGAAAAATTGTTGCCAAGTAGTTTTATTCTCGGAAAACTTTCACATCTTATTGTATAATATTTAAACTTACAAATCATAATCACAAAATTATACTTTTATTATGCATCTAATTCGAGCCTAAAGCGAAGAAGCCAAGAAGCCTAAGTTACCCCTAATTGGATTAATTTTTCAAAAACTATATCGTGCGAATCATTCACCGTAAGAGGTTAAATGAAAACCAATTTCAAAGGTAATTATGCGAACTTTAAAGTATTCATGGAACTGTGAATTGCATTCATTTCATTTTGCAAATACGTACGAAAAAAATCTTTTACGCACTTGTATCAAAAGCTACTATTCCAACTAATAAAAGTGATCTTTTTTCGGTAATTCTAAATGTTATTTTGAACGTGATATAATTCTACTTTCATTGCATATTGACTCAGTGTAAACATTGAATCCAGGAGTTGCTTTTTGCACGAAGCCAAAACCAACATTTTTTTAAAATGAATTTTGTTTACTGCATTAATGTACGTGGAAAATAACACATTCCACTAAAAAAGGAGACATGCATTTCGTCCCAGATGCTAACTAATTGAAGAAAACTTTCGATTCTAATTCTCGTTATAGAAGTGTTTTATTTCAAAAAATTTTCACAGTAGATGATAGAAGACAACCCAGGTGGAAAAGTCTGTTTTTGCCGGACCTGACGAATGGCACGGTACCGCGGCGGTAATAAATTATGTACAACACCAGTACTGGTGGTCAGTACCGCGCCAGCAGCTGGCATAATACTAGTTCAGTACTGGCTGAATACCTGGGCAGTACTGGTTTCCAGTACTGCCATTATACCGATTTGGAAGTTTTCCCGACGATCGGCACAATACCGGCAATGTACTGGGACTGTACTGATTCAGTACCCGGGAAAAAATAGATTATATACAATTATATATAATAATATATAATTATACTTGTTTGTATATGATTATATATAATTATATATAATTGGATCTAATTGTATCAAAAATGATTGGCCGTATGAATTTTGGCCGTATATAATTATATACAATCTTATATAAACATATATAATTATAGAATAGTTCAATAAGTAACCATGCTATTTCAATTAAAGGTTATAATATTCTTAGATGCGATCGGGAACATTCAAGAGGTGGGGGGGTTGCGATGTATATAAACGATCGCTTTTCTTATGCTGAATTCTCATCGCTTCACGATGTTTTCGGGTTAGAGCAATTATGGGTTACGCTAAATTATCATGGAACAAGGTTCGGTATTGGGGTCCTATATAGGCCCCCCCAAATCTCCCTTGAATGTTTGGATAACTTATATAATAACTATAATTCTCTTTTTACCCAAGTTGATAAAATAGTTATTCTGGGCGATTTAAATATTAATCTGTTGAATGTCACGAAATTGGATTCCATCAAGCTTCTTGAATGGTCACGCGCGTGTAATTTGCAGCAGATTATTTCTTCTGCTACCAGGATCACCGCTTCATCCTCTTCTTTACTTGATTTAATACTAATTTCATCCGCAGTGACGGTTGCCAAAGTGACATCCAGGGAGCATGACATCTCTGACCACTTTTTAATTGGGTGTGAGATTTTCTGCCCCAGATTGCATCATAAGATCAAATACGTGACTACCCGAGACTTTAAAAATTTTGATCAGCAAAAATTTGAATCTGATGCAAGTGTTGTCCCTTGGGGACAAATATTTAATTTTTCGAATGTGAATGACGAAGTCCAATACTTAACAAACGTCATCACTAGTTTATTTGATTATCATGCGCCCTTAAAAACTATTCGCGTTACGAAATCTCATGCACCCTGGGTGACTGATACCGTAAAACTATTTATAAAAAAAAGAAATGCTGCACGCTCGAGAGCGCGTAAATCCGGGCGGATTGTCGATTTCCGTTATTATAAGCAGTTACGGAATAGTGTTAATAGAATGCTGAGAGTTGAGAAAAAAGCCTATTTTCGCAATATGCAAACTAAATCAGTGAAGAAGTTCTGGGGGGCAATCAATTATCTTGGGGTTAACAGCAAAAACAAACACCAGGAGATCCCTTCATCGTTAAACAATCCGGACCTGCTCAATAGTCATTTCACCAGCCTACAAAAGCTAACACCCAGTGATAAAACACTGCAATATTTTTCATCTTCTCGTTCCAATAGTTTACCCGATTTTGCAAGTTTTTCTTTTTCAGAAATTTCGCTAACAGACCTAATGTTTATTATTAATAAAATAAAGACTAATTCAGCGGGCTCTGATGGGATCTCCAGTGAAATGTTTCTGCGTGTATGTGGATATTGTCTTCCGGAGATTCTTCATATTGTTAATGACATAATTCGTACCAATACTTTTCCTAGCGCATGGAAACATGCTATGGTATATCCGATTCCCAAAATTCCCAAACCAACCACTTTTAACGATTTACGACCTATCAGCAGGCTTCCAATTTTTTCCAAATTAATTGAAGCGATTTTATATGAACAGATCCTAAAATATTTTAACCAATTTAAGCTTTTTCCAATTTTTCAATCTGATTTCAGGCAACTGCATAGTTGTGAAACTGCACTCTTAGATGTCTCTGAGGATGTCCTTTTTGGCTGGGATAGTAAGAAGCTAACGTTAATCGGCCTTCTTGATTTTACTCGCGCTTTTGATTCGCTTGATCACGACCTAATTATTTTAAAGCTAAAATTTTACGGCTTTTCTGAAGCGGCCTGTAATCTTATTAAATCATATTTTTCTCATAGATCACAATCTGTAGTCGTTAAAAGTGGTTTTGATTCGCTGTATTCCAATTCCATTTCTTTGTCGTGTGGTTGCCCGCAAGGTGCAAAGTTGAGCTCAATCCTTTTCATTATTTACACGGCAGATATTTATAATGTCTGTAATCAAGTTAGTCTTAAAACGTATGCTGATGATACCCAAGTGTTATTGTCCTTTTTGCCAAATTATGCTGCGCAAGCGTTCGAAAATTTCAACACTGATTTAGATAAAATTGCTAATTGGGCGGTTAATAACGGATTAGCATTAAATCCCGCCAAATCAAAAATGTTGTTGGTTGGTAATGCAAAGCGTCGTGCGGAAGTATCAAATTCCAATGAAATTATTATCAAGTGTAATGCAATCCCATTCGTTCAGGAGGCAAAGAACCTAGGAGTTTTTATCGACAATGAGTGGTCATTCTCTAATCATGTCCGCAAGAAATGTGCCGTCTCCTTTATGCAGCTACGTTTGCTGTTCCCATTCAGGCATATTTTGTCGTCTACTGTCATACTAAAACTATGCGAATCATTGGTTCTAGTACACATTATGTTCTGCCTTTCGGTATACGGTCCTTGCCTGAATGGTGATAGGAAACGAAAAATACAATCTGTGCAAAACGCATGTCTCCGATATGCCTTCGGAGTTCGGAAATTTGAACATATTTCTCCGGCATTAGCTAGCTCTGGGTGGCTTAAAATAGAATTTCAGCAACAAGTACGAATTTTAACGCTTGTTTGTCGGCTGCTTGCATCAGGGACTCCTGAATATCTAGCTGCGAAATTACGAGTGTTAGGGCAATCCAGGTCCAATCCGCGACGCGCCATTTCCGCTACACTGAAACACCCTCGTTGTAATTCGGCGAAATATAAAGGTTCTTTTTCTTGTATAGCTGCTATGATTTTCAATGCTTTGCCTCTTGGAATTAGAACGTCTGTCTCATCGGCCAACACTTTCGTATCTCGTGTTAAGACACACTTTTTAGCACTTCAAAACGAGTAATCTTATTGTTTTAGTGGTTGCTTATGTTAGTAATATGTTATCGCCGTAGATTAGAGTCGCCTTTATTTGTAAGCTAGTAGTGTGTTATAATCAATTATTGTTAGTTTAAGTAGTTTTGTAAGTTTAATATATCATTGTATCTCTGTATTTGCGCGGTTAGGCTGCAAAGCAGCAGTGAATTGCTGAGCCTCGCCGATTTGCTATGTATTTTTATGGCAATAAAGTCGTTTATTATTATTATTATTATTATTATTATATAATTGACTGCTTTGTATATAATTATATATAATCCATTTTTTCCCGGGTATATATAGTTCATTTATAATTATGTACGCGCGCATGCGTGTATGTGCGCTTGTATGTGTATTCTATTTCTATTAATTTTATTTAATTCATTCTTCATTTTCATCGATACAATTTCAACCCATGTGCAGAGCTGCGACTGTTTTACAGACACACGCACGCACGCACGCACGCACACACACACATACACACACATACGCACACACACACACACAAAATTATCTTTTAGGGCGTGGTCTTCACCTAGCACTGACTCGCTGCTGGGGTAGTACCGATTGCAAGTACTGCTTCTATACCAATTCTGGGACTTCGTATATTTTTTTTAATATAATTCACATGAAGAAATGTATAGATATATTTGTACATTACATCAATAAGCATATAGCGAATTTATAAGAGCTTAACATCCTGTAGTGCCCTGTAATTTCCTTATTTCACATAAAAAAAAATTGTTTTTTGGGATGTGGAACTGTTGCAGATCGCAGTAATATCAGTATATGAAATATATGTATGTATATATTATTAAAACAATTGCAAACCTCGTAAAATACCAGTACCATGCCAGTAAAATATACGATACCATGCCAGTACAGTCGCAGTACTGGAAGTCAGTACCCAGCCGGTGTTACCTTCCAGTACAATATCGGTAATTATGCCGGTGCTTTGCCTTTATAACGCCAGTACCACGCCAGTACAGTAAATGTTTAACCAGTACTTGCGCGGTACTGCGCCGGTAGTCAATTTCCACCTGGGAACCTTCTTTCCCCATTATTTACCTACAATAGTTACATTTTTGCTGGGACCAAAACAAGGTTCCAAATTTTATTAATTTTCATTTGTAATATGTTCATTTAATCCACATTTATGGTGTTTACATCTTTTTTTGACATTATTTTTAAGTTCTCCGGCATGTTACGACAAGTGAGTATATAACATTTTCAAATTAATGTTTTTTGTTGTTTTGTTTTTATTTTATTGCCGTGGATTTGACAGGTTTTGGAAATAAGCTCCTCATATATATGGTTATCCAAATCAAAACAATTCCCTATTTTCAGGAAATCTGTTTACCTCGCTATTTACTGTCATAACTATGTCATGTTAAAATTCAATAGATTGTTGTAAATTGAAACGAAGATTATTTTTTTGACTGTTTTCAATAAAATGATTAAAATAGATAAGACCTTGGTATAGCAGTCTTTCATCCTGAAAAGTAAAGAAATAAAAAGAAATTTAAATCATGGTATCGATAACTATGATGAAAGCTTGTGTATGGATCCAATGAAGAATTCAGTTAAGCTATTTGAAAAATGGAACGTACTTAACCACCATTTAAAGGGAAATGCCAAAGTTTATTTCTTAAACAGTCAATATAACGATGACTTATCAATGATACATAAATAAATAAACAAAGGGTTGTCAGTTTCAACCATGTAATTATGACAAATAAACATAAAATATATATAATTTATAATTAAAAATTATATTTCACTAACGAATTTTGCTTCGCTCTAGCAAAAATAAAAAAAAAATGCTTATTGTGAATAGTGCAACGTTTCGTCTCAAGTATCTTATCTATTTTAATTATTATACTATGTCATGTGTTTATGACCAAAGAATATGAATGGACTATAATAAAACTAATAAATTGCGATCGATTGCATTGTTGTCGAGAGTATCCATATTCGTATTGACATTTCAGGTATGATGTTTGTGTATATGCATGTCATACAGCATTAAGGAAACTTCTTCGGGTGTCAACACCGTGAAATTACTGATCTTATCAATGCGAAGTTTGACCTTTTGACGCAGAGTTTGTGAGTGATAAAAAGTACAAAATTTAATGTGAATAATATGGAACGAGAACATTTTTACGTTTGAAATTTTTACATTGCGTGCCAGCATGAAAAATAACTAGTTGTAAAGAGTAAAAATAAGTTAATATTTTTTAACGATTTGCACAGAATTGACTCGAATAGCTGCAAAAAAGCTGCGGTAACCAATGCAAAATACACCTAATTTTTGCTGCAACATCACTACCTACGTGGATTGAGAAACTACTATATGAAAACCTGTCGGTAAAGAAAATACTTAAAAGCTGCACTAAATTACTTTAAATTAAATCTGTACGTTTAATACATTTTATTAAATTTTTTATAGTTATTCTGATACTATACAAAAATTGTATTGACAGAAACTATTGAGTGCTATTAGCGACTATTCAATTTTGAATACAGATCCATGCTTTGCAGCTATACTGTTAATGTATAAGAAAAATTATCTTGAAAATTTTACTATTTCAAATGGTAATTTTGGATGAGACTTGCAGAATGAGAAAAGTTTTAATTATTTGGTAAAATTTACTAGATTTTATTGTAATTTTTACTGTCAAAATAGTAAGACTTCCAAAAACTTATATTCATTTTTATCAGAAAAAAAGACAATTTTCTTCATTCTGCGAGTCTGTCCTAGAATGAACATTTGAAATGGCACGATTTTCAAGAATATTTATCTCTGTTTATGAAGAGGAGTTTTAGAGATACTTATCACGAGAGACGAGATATCTTCACGAAAAATTTCTAGAAATGAACGTTTTTTTCTGTTAGTTCACTTAAGGATCTTGATACAGTAATATTATTACATTCTGAAATACTTTATTTTCCAAAATTCGTATACAAAACATTTAAGAAAAAACAACGTTTTTCTTCGATTTTTTAAATACTTTAAATGCCCAAGTTTGAAAATTTAGTACAGCTTTCAATTTTGGTGTTAATGAACACTAGAACTAGAAATTGAGGCACAGGGCTCATACCATAATTTCGCACTTACGGGTGGTTTCGTATTTGAAAGGGGTAATTTTCTAGATTTTTTGGAGATTTTTTTAAGGACACATACAAATACAAAAAGTGATTTTAAAAATTTAATTGCATTTTACCCCCTTAATTTGTTCATATGAATGAAAATAAATATTTTTAATAGAAAGCTTGTGCAAAAAGCTATAAAAATCATGTGGCGTATTAATTTTTTTATGCATTTCCTTTTGTGTAAAAATAATGATAAACAATGGCTATATTTAAAATTTAAAAAATTAAATGTGCTGTAACATTTTAAAAATTCTGAATTTTTAAGTTTTCATTGATCAAATATGTTACATTTACAAGTCCCTTCAAGTGTAACTAGGTAAAATTGGAATAAAAAAATAAGTTTAAAAAAGTGGCCCGTTTCGCGTGGAATGTCCCGTATATAAATTTACTTCTGAAATTGAATTCTAGCTGCGATCAAATCGTGCGTACTGTTCCATCTAATACAAACATCCAAAGGTAAATTAACTAATCTTCCGTCGAAGAAATGGCAATACTGTCGAAGCTTATTTCTTGATTATTATTATTTTTTCATCTTTTCGAGGATTTCAGCGGATTCGATGTTTTACGAATGAAGTGGCATTAGAACCTCTTCATCCGTTCGTTTTGGAAACCCTCATTTGAATCTATTTCTCCAAAGAAAGTTTGAGTTAAAACCTTGTCAAAAAGGAGAAGTAATTTTATAGCTAACTATAGATAGAACCAAAAATAATTTAAATTTCTTTAAAAAGAATCTCCGATGCAGGATTTATCTAAATCTTATTGAAAGGACAATTAAGTATCCGTAATATGGCCAGATTACAATTATTGCAACTATTTATATTATCTGTGTACATTACTTAAGCTTCCATTTTCACTGCTATGTGCGTCTAAAATTTACATTGATAAGAAAATATAAACACACTGAATAAGTATACTTGTCCTTACACATACTAAAACAATTTTAGCGGTTGGTAATTGCTACCTAGTGACGAAAGCGGTCAAATAAAGTACTTTATATTTCCTAGGAAAAATAAAATGTAACTACCATTTATCACACAACTTAAGGTGATTTATTATTATTAGGCGATTGTTTTTATCGCGCTCATTTCATGTAAATTAGGTTATACATCATGTGGGTAGATAGATTTTGGTAAAGATACTATTGTTTGGAGTACTATATTGGGAATGATACGTAAAATAAAAAAGAATAATCAATTATATTGACGGTTGTTGCAGTATGCTATTCCTTCATTACGAAAAAATATTTACTTTTTAAATTATAATTGAATGTTTTAGCCATAGTAAGTAATAAACAGTTTAATTTAATAAGTAATTGTTTTTGTGGAATGTTACACTATATGGTGTAAGCCAATAGGATGTCAGGTTTGATAATGCTAGATCGAAAGTGTATTCCAGTTCGTGCTTAAAGGTGCCACTAAAGTAGAGGGTAGGTTAACGTGAAGCAACCGGAACGCGACATGGAATTCTGCTGAGAAGTGCTCTTGAACTCCTCTAAAATTTGTAACATTCAGAAACTTTGATATAGCTTTTATACGGCCACTGTACTAAATACCGAAATAAAATAATTAGTTGAAAAAAGATCTAATGGTGATCTTGTTCAAATTTTTTATTACGGTAATGATGGTTGGGAATGTTAAATATTATATTAAATTCCATATAAAGATTCTATTTTAGCAAATTATCGGAGGTGAATATAATAATAAGATGATTATTAGATTTCATGTCTTTGGTAAGTTTAGTACTATCTTTTGTCTACCATTGTTCAAGTTGATTAGTGCATTATAATGTTGATAAATGGAGGAATTATCATGTTGACTAATTTTGAACTCATTGCAAATATGGTCACAATTTATAATAGGCTGAAAGTGTTGACGGCCCTCGAAGGTAATTAAATAAACAGGATTAACTATAGGATAGCAAAGCTTCTTATATGTAAAAGTTTGGATTCACATATAATTCGAAAGAAAAAATCCCTCTAACGCTTACAATTAAAACTATTGTTAAAATCCGTTTCGCACCAGGATGTCAAAATGTATGTTCATGATTTTCAAAATATATTTTGAGGATAGTGCTATTAATAGTTTTAATATTATATATATTAATATTATATAGTTATAAGTGTTATTATTTCTTTCGATTATTAAACCCAATAGTATCGAACACAAAATTTTACATTACAATATAAGATCATAATAGATTTATTGGGATAGAGACGAACTGATATTCCGTTTACTCCTGTTTATTTATTTAATTCTTCAGTTACCTTTTGTGTTATACAAAATAAGAGGAACGTAAATGCCGAAAGATACGTCACTAATGTTAAAAATCAAGTAGAAAGATGTATTTACTAAAAATGAAATAAAATGATTAAATATTCTGAAAAAGCAAGTCGGTGTTGCGAATCGTATGGAATATTCTAGTTAACAAGTGAAATCAGATGGATTCGGTCAGACATCGTTGTCCGCGATTTGTGCGCAAGAAATTTATTTTTTCTTTGATTGATCACATTTTTTCTATTAGATTTTTATACATATAACACATGTTCCTTATAAATTATAATATCGAGGTCACTTATGGAAATTCCCTTTATTATTCATATATGATACTGTATTTTTATTGATAAATTATATTAATTTATTAGAAAATATGAGTTCACTGTAATTATGGTTATTGCTAATCTTCCAATTGAAAATTCGACTTTTTCTTTGTCGTGGATCTACTTTCCAAAACTTAAAAGCATACAGTAAAAAACCTTGACAATTTCTATTGAAATTTTCTCATTTCAGGATATAATGTGAATTCGTCATATTTCTGAAATAATTAAAAGACTAATGCGATTTTAAAATCTGGGCGAAATTGTCTCGTCAAGTCATCAGCGTCCAGTACTGGACTGCAGTTTAAGTGGATTTCGTTCGCGTGAAATTTTTCGAATTAGACATGAGCTACGCTGGAGAATAAACGGCACGGAATGTCAAGAGCAGATTAATTCGCGCGTGAGCGTACAAAATTCAATTTTCATATCTTCCTTTTGTTCAGAGAAACTGAGCGAGGGTGAGGAAAAAAGAGTGAGTGTGTGACAGTGACGGCTAGCCGATGAGGCTGGTGCAGCCCTGTGTCATCAGTCGAATGAATCTGTTTGTAAAACTATAGTCGCTGAAAATCGATTTCTGGCATGAAAAAGTACAGAGAATATCATGTATATGTGACTATATTTTTTTATTTTCTAATATTTAATTAACACCAGAAAGCTGTTACACAATACATTTAAATTATCGTGTTGGTGTCGGTCATAGATTTTGTTTTTAAATTAGTGTTTCAGTCACGTGGAACATCTTCAAGAGTTTCCATTGGAGACATATGTTCAAAATATGTCTTAAAGGTGTCTTTTATGGAACGTTAAGGACTTGGAACTATATACCATAAAGTGGTTCAAGAAACATTCTAAAATAGTGCATGGGATGAACATCCTTACTACTTGAATAATTAGTTCTTGAGACGTCCGGTCCGCTTTATGATACATGAGACATAATAATGCCGTCCATGAGAGGTTATAATGGCGCCAAAAATACTTTTCCAAGATGTCTAATGTCAGACAAATCAATGTCTCTACTGGGTCCTGAAAATATCTGTTTAAAGACATTTTCCAAACGTCCTTATAACGTATTTAAGTCATTTGCACATGATCTTCAAGACGTCTTCAAGTACGCTTCAATACGTCTTTAAGTCAGCATCAAGGCGTTTTTAAGTAGCGTTAGACCCACCTTTACATGGGCTTCAAGACAATCTTATGTCGTCTTCAAGATGACAAGAACTTATTTCTTAAATAATACGAATTTTTAGTAGATATGCAATATGCGATTAATCGTCGATTTGATTATCTCCAATGAATCTAAAATGGCAATTGATGTTGTAGTTCCTGCGTAAATCATGTCGTTTAACGCTGTTTAGGTCTGCGATTTGTCTAAAGTGCATCACATGAGCGAGGTTATTTAAAAAATGAACAAACCCATCTGGACCTTTGAAAATAACAGTAAATCATCTAGTTTAAAATACGCATATAAATAAAATATACAGTGAAAAGTGAGTAAACAATTTATTGTTAAAAATATGCGACTATATTTACGTTTGTATTTTTACACTAGATTTCAGAAAAAAGTCCTAACTCCAACTGTTAATAAATTGTTATGCACATTAAATTTTTCTCGTAGCAATAATTGCTCAATTTTCACTAATAACTTTAGAGTTATGGTGGTTAAATTGTGAGCGCTGATGGTATTCGGTTAAGCATAGTTTTAGCATGGACGCATTTGAAAAATTGATTCTTTTGAAATGCTTAAAATAGATGGTGATTAAAATTACAATAATAATATGAGAAGAAAATTGCCCCTGCGAGTCTTTTTCTTTATGGATAACTTTCATGGGTATTTCAAGGGCGAATTAAATTTTTAAAATAGGAATTATCACTTTTCTTTTTAGAGTCTAAGAGAACGGATAATTTGACGTCCTGATATTGTGATCATGACGAAATCACTCATTAATAAATGTACAGTCACTTTTAGATCTTTCAATGAAACCCCGAACAGTTCTATATAGCAGTAAATGTTCTAGAGGTTTTGGGTATGCTCTACAGGATGCAACTATATACGTTGAAAGATGAAAAATTAGACTTTTTTAGAAGTTTATATAAAAATCTTTCAAATGTGTTCGAAACAACCAAAGATTTCTGTTACCAGCGAGTGAATGGATAAATTTACAAGTTTATAAGTATATTCTGTAAGTACTTCGCAATATGAATGTCGTAAAACGCTATAATCATTTGAACAAAATGAGCGATTATTTCTTTTTCTCCTATTTTTGTATCAAGGGACATTTAATGCGAGTAAATAAATTTAAATAAAAATTTGTACATAGAAAACAGCTATGTTGTAATAGAAAGTATTCCCTAAATTGTCTAATCCCCGTTTTTTGGGAATAATGATTAAAAATCTTTTGTCAGAAACGGAAAATTCAAAATGGCGGTGAAATTTTGTATACTTTTCTGTTTTGCAAGAAAAATTCCTAAAATTTGTTTAGAGTCTGTGGATATTAATCATCTTTTAGAATTAGAGGAGTAAAAATGCAAAAATAAGAAAAATGTAAAATCTTTCAATAATAAGTTGGTCTGTTATATCATAGATTAGTTATTCAATTTCACGCATTTAAAATGTCACATTCAATATACCTCATTTTTTAAAACCTGTCAACCATTTTATAAGGTCTTTCGCCATTACTATATGTTGCCCAATTATCACCACAGCAAGTAGCCTGATATTTTATTTTGTCATTTGTATTTTTTGTTTATTTCTAATTTTGATGTTTTTCTTAGTATTTTTATACAGGGTGACCCATTTTAATATACCCACCTGAATATTTTGAAAGGAAGACATTTTATCAAACAAATTCCAAACATAAGTATTAGTATTTTTTCCTGAGTCTTTAATGGTGATATTGAATTTGACCTTGATTGTGAATGTGAAAGGCATTTAAAGGTCAAGTTAATTTTTTCAAATAGGATATACTATTTTTTATCATAATTTTGTAAATTTTATAAATCGGAACATATCACGTCCGAATATGATTTTAACAATGATCTAGAGTTCAACTTCCAGGTCATTTCAAAATGAAAGTTTCAGACGTCCGTTAACAAATTATCTCGTTGGGATCGGATGGTTTGGAAAAAATGTTACGTACAAAAATTTTAGTATTTTGAGTGGGTTACCTGGTATTGATCTTGAAAGTATCCTTGGAACCAAAATTAGTGGTCGTTTGAAGGTCAACAACGATTTTTTCAACTTTCCTACGTGATATAACAATCGAATTTACTAGTAGGTGCTAATTTTAATCAGAATCAAACTGAATTTATCCGGAAGTGCCATCACCATCATCTATACTCGTGCGCTCCTCCTTTGTTACGGGAATACTCGTAATTAAAATTTCATTAACATGTTCTAGTCAATAATTCAATTACTATATTTTTATTTCATAGAGGTAATTACATGTTTTTAGCTATTAAACGCGGACGCGCACAATCAATTGAATTATCTATTATGCAGCTCCAACATAATTTAAGCAAACTCAAGTTTCAATAACAATATCGAGTTTGTTGTTGGCAGGCGAGGATAAAATAGAGGTTCGTCCATCGCTGGAAAATGAAGGAAGCTCCGTGCATGGTGAAATTACATACCACAATAACATTAACCTTCTACCGATCCGAATTTCGACTACGACGAAATCCGCAATTTGTTCGGCAGGAACCGAAAGTGCGGTTTATAGGAATGAATCCGCGTTTCTCTAGCGGGTAATGAATGGGGACATTTCCGATACATCGAGCGCATCGAACTTCAGCACCGGTGATAAATCTCACCCAGGCTCATTGAAATGCAACGCTATTGTGACATACGTTCCATGGAGCGTCACTGTAGGCGTTTATCCATATGTACACATACTTTATTTGCACGCGTACGATTCGTTACATAAAATTTATAATCATGCATAACGTCCGTTCCATCGGGAACAACGTCTCAATTAACTGCACAGTAATTAATTCTAAAGCTTTTGTAAGCGAACATTGGTTGATGATGATTGCGAGCATTTCGCCAAAGGTGATTTGGTAAAAAATCTCCTTTATTTGGCTCGGTTATAGTTATCTGGCGACTTTACCGGTTCAAATAAATACTATGGTTTGTGAGTTTCGTGCAAGAATTATTTATAAATAAAATAAACGAGCTTGTCCGGTATTCGAAACTGATTTAAAATATTAAGAATCTAAAGGAGGATGACCACGAGTATAGGTGATTTCCACCCTCGAGATGGAACCTTCGAAACCGACAAATTCGGGTAAAGTATGATGAAAAGTAACAGCTGATGGAAAATTCGATTGTTTTATAATCTGAGAAAGTTTAAAAAATCGTTGTCAGAGTCGCGGATTATACATAGAAAAATGCTGGAAATCTAAGTAGTAACAGTCCGCACCTACTGCGACCAACACACACTGCGGCCTATTACTACTGAAATTACTGCATTTTCCTACGTATAATCCGCCGCTTTAAACGCGTTTACGTACTCTGTTCCTTAACTATAGTACACACAGAAATGAATTCAAACTAATCCTCTACCTGTGGACATACAATGGATCAAATTTGTGTATATTTTGTATACCAAAAATTTGTATTACCGATGCTCATAATGACATTTTTAGAAATACGTAATAATTTTTGGTACACAAAAACATACTGAAATTCGGTCCGTTATAAATCCACAGTTGGTGCAGAATCATCTCAAAAAGCAGACTTTCGACGGAGTAGATCCACGAAGGATCCGCCACGGATTTAAAATTTTTGCACGGGATATCAAATAACCAGGATTTCATATGATGACAGAGGAATTAATGACATCTGAAATTTAAAATTATGGACGGTTTGCGAAATTCACAAATATTTTTAAATCAAATTGAAGAGCCCTTCAAACCTACAAAATTGCTGCCCATATTAAGCCTCCGTCTACTATCATAAGAAATAAAATTATTTTTATTATATTTCCCAGGGTTTTCAAACTATTTTGAGTGCCTCTTCAGTGGAGATATACGACTTTGAAAATCGTGAAGTAACTGCAGGGTCCGAAACGGTGGAAAAAATAATAAACACAATTTACGAAGAAAAACTTACTGACTCGGATAATCGATTTAGCCACTTCTTCGTAATTTGAAATTTTACCGAGTGTTAAATTCCTTGAATTATATTTAATAAACACAATTTTATTGCTCGTGGTAGTTGGAGGTCTGCTATCGGTCGGTTAAAAACTAATTTTCAGATTAGCAGCCCTCCCTATTTTTTTTTTTTTTAATGAGCCTGCATTGAAACACCATTTTCGATTCAGAGGGCGTAAAATAATCATTATACGCCTCCTTTTGGGGGCGTGAAATACCGATTTTGAGATCGCCATTTTACGCCCCTGGCGTAAAATAAAAACAGTCTGAAAATGGACGATTTTGCGAAAAAAGCCGATAAATAGGATTTCTTATAATTTTCTACATTACAATACATTATGACAATGATGGGAGACAATAGAAAATGACAATTATAAATATAAATAAAAGCATAGTAGCGAGGTATTACACGAATTTCCCATTACAAACATAAACATTACTGTTTAAAAAATAATGCCGCTAGTCAGTGTTACGCATCGCAGTGATTTGTAAACATCTTTAATTTGTGAGATAAAGTGAATGCTCATTTTACTCCCCCTAAATCGAAAAATATTGTTTGCCCCATGAACGTGGTATTTACGCCCCGAATGGTGATAATAATCAATGAGGGCGTAAAACGACCGTTTCACTCCCTTGGTGCGAAAAGAACTATTAATGTATAATATTTTTTTATTCAATGGTTCAGTTTGTTTACCGATGTCTAGTGATTACAATTAATGTTTATTCGGAGTCACTACACGCAAAGAAATTGTAAGTCAACGCGACAGCATTTTGGGAAGTAGTAGTTACCGCACAGATTCTGACGAATTTGAAATAACGGTTAAAATTCGAATTCGTTAAAAAGAACATTTTTATAAACAGATCCAATTTGAGTGCACCTTTGAGAATATTTATTCATAATTTCTAGACGATATATTTATTAATAATTATTTGTAATGATCTATAAACGTTGTTGAAACGGAAAAACTTGGTACTTTTTTCATTCTAAAGCTTCCGTATCGAAAACAGTGCAAGATACACTAAAAATGCACTGAACCTTTTTATTAGAGCACAAAATTTCCTAAAAAAAAGTCAGCGAGAGCCCTAAAGTTAATAGATTATCCATCAATAACGCTGGAATTTTGTCTTACAAGTTACTTATATTTTAGAATTTTTGTAAAATATGAGGCATATTCCATCGTTGCTCGTGGCTAAGCCATTAACTTTAGCCTAGGGCCCTCGCTGACTTTTTTGTAGGAAATTTTGTGCTCTACAAAAAAGTTTCAGTGCATTTTTAGTGTATCTTGCACTGTTTTCGATACGGAAGCTTTAGAATGAAAAAAGTACCAAGTTTTTCCGTTTCAACAACGTTTATAGATCATTAAAATTAATTATTAATAACTACATAGTCGGAAAATTATGAATAACTATTCAAAAAGGTGTAATAAAATTGTATCTGTTCATAAAAATTATCTTTTTAACGATTTCGAATTTTAACCGCAATTTGAAATTCGTCAGAAATTGTGCGGTAGTTGTTACTTCCCTGAGCAGTGGCATTTACTTCAAATTTCTTTCAGTGTATGTAAATACCTACGGTTATTAAGTAAAAGCCTGAAACCTTAATTACATAACTATTTTTCTAATATTAAGAAATTAGTTACCACATTCAATGCCATATCCGCAGGATATAAGTTAATTGTTACGTATTGAATTTCCCAGAGTTTGCCTTTGGTTACCGTTGAATGTTATAACTCTAAAATAAAAAATTTCATTTAAATATTAGTGGTTCATTCGCGAATAATATTTTTCTAATTAATTTAGTAAATTAGAATTCCTATTGCAGTTCAGAGTTTTGTACAATTTTTTAGTAACCGACTTTTCTTCCTTAATGTGTAGAATGATACTAACAATCACCGAATTTCTGCTTATTTAGATATAAAGTGTTATAATAAAGTCAGCAAATGTACTTCAAGCAGTATTATAGGATTGGTAATAGTAAATCCTAAAAACAATTGAAAATCAATGTGGATTTCCAAGCGTCCAATAACGCTCGCGATATACTCACAGCTACATTCAACATTGATCACAATCTGCATAATCTGCAAAGCTTAATCCGATTGGAAGCCGAGGATTTTTAATATCTGCTTTCGTCATCTCTCCACGCAATTTATTTTAACCGATTTCAGCTGAAATTAATACACCACGTTATTGCAATATTGCTATCTTTCTAATAAGAAAATTGAATATATACCAGTGGCACGTCTTTACGTTATCTCGAGGCCAGATTTAATTTCAACGAATCCGAATATCCTCCATATTTCCGGGTTCTAAGAGACGCATAAATATTTTAAAGGATTTGGACGTTACCTGGTAAAATGTGTATAAAGTATTTCTGTCTATTTATGTATAACATTCATATCGAAAAATGTGATTATTTATAATTGTAGTAAATATTTTGTGCAGCGTGCACAGAATAATATTTATCAAGAAGAAATTTAATTAAAATTAGTTCAGAAATAGTATCGCAATGTAACATATTTTACAAATTATCGAGTAAAATTGTTTTCGTAAAAAAATATCCTTCAAAGAGTAAAATGATAGGGATAGGATTTCCAAAGCTTTCAGTAATTTATATAATTAATATATATTACGTGTTAAATGTTTGCAACAAATATCGAATAGGCATTATTCGAATTTGATAAAAAATGATATTAAACTGATAGTATTCATACCTCACGTTCCCATACATATATTTTGAAATTTTTTTAAACCAAAAGTTATTACAAACTCTTCTTATAAACAAGAAAGTGTAGTGGAAGTTCGTTAACCTATAATAAATGATAAATGACTATTTTTATTTATTTCGAATTTTGACCGATGGAAACAACGTAAGATATTTATATATAACATTAGATATTTGTCTTATTTGCTTAATATTACAATTCTTATATTTACCTCCGGTAAATATTTTTAGATATGAAATAAATTCTGAGAATATCACCCAACTGCCTGTCGCGTTATCTTTAATTTTTTAATTCTGACTTCAAATCTCTAAATATAAAATTTCATAAAATTATATTTGCTTTTTATGTCTCTTCTTCGAGAAGGTAGTTTCCTACTTCGTGGTCAATACCACAGGTTTGTAGATGAAACAGCAAAAGTTGACAACCTCAATTGTCAACCACATGGGTATCGATTTTCATTCCAATATCATAAAACGTATCGAAATGCCTAAAAGAAGAACAAGTTCTGTTTCATCGGATAAGGAGTTTTTAGGGCGAGAAGAACGCCGACTAAAGTAAAAGAGGCAATTATAAAACACAGTTTCGACCTGCGACAGCAAATTTCTAGGGATGATGTTGTTAAAATTTCCTGGATTTGTAATTATGTTCATAATTATAGTCAGGCTAAAAAATCTGTCATTTCAGGACTGGTCTGGAAAACAATCACGCATACTTTGAAACGAAAATATAGCCCTTAACAAAGTAGGTCGTATAACCAAAAATTAAATTTAAATATGTTTAAAAAATATTAAATTAAAAAAAGGGAAAAATGACTTGTTTCATTAAAAAAAATCATAATTTTTTATACACGTGTCCGTAAAGTAGACACTTTACGCACTCTTTTTAGTCCGTAAAGTGTGACTTTACGGACTGATTTCTGCACTTTACGGACTAAAAATAGTCGTTAAAGTGCCTACTTTTGCGAACAGTGTATCAAAAAATAGTATTCGTTCCTCGGCCGTAAAATTTTACCACCTCGGTTCGGAGATAGTGCAATCCTCGGACCGGCTTCGCCTGTCCTCGGATGCACATTCTCCACTCGGTCCGTAAAATTGAACTTGACGGCCTAGGACCGAAAAGTACTATTTTTTAATTCTTCATATGAAGAGCTAAAAATTTAGCTAAGTCTTTTATTGATGTACCATTCCAAAACAATGGTAGTTAAGTGGATCTTTTAAAAAGTATATTTATTTTGAGGAATGAATTAGGACAAAAAGAGAAAAAATGAACTATGCGTTTTTGTCAAAATACTTTATTGATTTAGCTATTACAAACATATGTTTACTCAAAATAATGTTTGATTATATAATCAATACAAATTATGCTTGAAATTAAGATAAAATATTAGTAACTAATTAATTTTCTTTTATACGTTAGCGCAACCATTACACATATTGATGCAATTTTGGATAGAGAAAACTATATTTTAACACCTATAGGGGATGTAGAACTATTACACACTAGGCAGCATGTCATGATTTTCAGATTTTAGTCATTGTTAAAAATAATAAAAATTGTTTGAAAATTGAAAATGGCGGGAACTGAGAACTTTTCGGAATTAAGTTCAGGATATACGAAACTATATGTTAAGACCTATAGGTGAAGAAGAACTGTTATATACTAGGCATCATGTTTCCGACTTTCTGATTTTTGTCATTGTTAACAACAATATAAATTGTTTAAAAATCTAAAAAAAAAATAGACGTTGTTAACACACTTTATACACTTTATTCTTTAACCTGGAGTCAATAAACACCAAGGAAAATATTGACTGCAATAAATCATTTTCGAACGTACTTGCCACAGTCGGGTCCAAAGGACCCAGCTTCACCTTTCAGCATCTACCAAGATTAAAATAATGGTACCAACGACATACTTAATAGCTTGAAGGGTGATTCAATTCTTCAACTATTGGCAAATGTTGGTACGAGCCCTCTTCCTTTGCATTTAGCAATTAACATTAAACGTCAAAAAGGGTCTGGGTCCAAAGGACAAGCAAGAAAGCAAGAAAGGGTTAAGAAAACGATTTTAATGTCATCCTGTACAAGTATGATTTGATCAAAATATCAGGTATGATTTAATGTACAAATTCGAGTTGGGCTCAGAATATTGTCAGTTTAGGACTGACCTTTTCATTGCAAAAACTAACAAATGTTCCTTGGATAGTCGTTGGAATCACTAACATTACAGGTTAATGGTAACTGATAAGTATTGTGAGAGATGTATTAATTGTTTTATATTTATTTAATATCCATCAACCTCATGTCTCTCTAGTGAATATGATTCAGAGGATAATATTCCCTGTCCAACTTGAAAACTCAGAAATCTAATTTTATGTCTAAAAGTGACGATTTTACCACTCTAACTAAGAATGGTGCAATTAGCACTTATATACACTGACTTTTGGGTGTATTCACTTTAGAAATTTTAGAGAGTGCAATTTTAAGGCATCATAGTTGGCTTTCTCGATCCTTATAGGCTGTGATCACTGTTGGTCTAAAATCAATTTATACGATCTTACGACGAAAACTGTTATTAGAGTAGGCTATAATAATTGCTCCATCAATTTAAATTTACAATTGAAACCATTTTCAGCACATTTCAAGGACAAAGCTGTAACCGATTACAACTTTCCCTTAAGGATTTGTAAGATGATCTTCAAGAAAACACATATAACGACCGCGACCCCGTTAATGAAATTTGAGAGAGGAGGTGACGAACAAATCCAATTTGGAGGTAAAAAAGCTTCGCCCGACTGAATAACGACAAGCTTGCGAGTTATAACGAGTTTCCGGGTAGAAAATTGAAATCCGACATTCTCCGCCCGTCGTTTTGGCTCTTCAGCCGCTCATTATTTGCTTTTTTGTGCGACTATTATTTTTTTCAGCTCATCGCGGCTCTTCGCGAAACTCGGACGGGCTTATCGTCAGTTTTGTACCAGCCAATGAGAGCGGAAGAGCGTATCAACGCGGAGAGTTATTGGATTCCATATAGGATGGTGTTGGTGGGACGAATAGATGATAAACGAAAAATAAAATGAGAATGGAGAATGACGAGAGCCCAAGAATCAATTTCACTTTGCGTCGCTCCGCTTTTTCACCCCTACCTAACTTCTTCAGTATTTGCCGCTCCACTTTGCGTTCTTCATTTTTATGAAAGCAGACTGGGTGATTTTTTCAGCATTTCTTCATCTAACACGAGGTATCGCGGAGCTTTATGCGTCTGATTGGCACGGGCTTATCTGCAATCGAGCCAGGCGGAGATGCGGTATGATTTCGCAAAATGACGCGTCACAAGTATGCGTTCAACAATAGCCAGAACTCTAACTCTGATTTTGTTTTTGTTTTCTCATTTTCCTCTGCTTTTGTGCGTATTGCGTCCATATTACGTACGTAATGAGGTAATTATCTTTAACAGATATAGGTAGGTTAGTAAATACCATAAAGCACAATGCCCAGTGCTTTTGTAATGAGGAAGACTAAATATTGATCATTAGGATGTTTCCTGATTATCCACATGTCCAAACGGATCTTTGATAATTCAAGGACTCCTTAATCGTTGGAACCATACATCCTTGTTTGATAAACGTTAAATTCCAGCAGGGAAAAATCAGGTAACGGGGTCATCGCAGCTAAGCTGCAGATTGTCAACTACTTGGAATGACTAAAAAGTCTTTGAATGTTGTACATTTAATCAATTGTTATAATCAATTGAATTTCGAATTTCTAATTCGGAGCAGACATTAGTTGCCATAATTAAGTATTTTGTTGGTGTATTATTAATCACTGCGCACGAATCGTTGTAACATTCAGTTAAGTTAAGACTACCTTTAATTGCTAGTTCTCTATATAAATATATCTAAAAATATGTTATTGGTAAACAGGGAAACTATCTAATAAAATAACATTGAAATATTCAGGCATGAAATTAATTAACAAATTGTCAATGGTTCAACATATTAGTATATGCTAGTTGAATAAACAATTTATGGTATAAACGTCAAATTGATGGATCAAGTAAATGATTAACACATGCTCTGAGAGATATTTAAAATTTAATTCTACCAACCCCAAATACAAGGTGTCAATTAAGTCCCGGGACGGCTAAATATTTTCTCATGTATGATATTGTTGAAGAAGGTCAAGGTCTTTTCTGAAATAATTTTCAATGAGGAATTCATCGGCGACCTTAATTTGATCTTGACCTTGACCTTCAATGTCATTTCAAGGTTCGGTTAGGTTTTTTAAATAGAAATCACCTTTTTTGGCTCCGGCAATCGAGTCGTACGTATTGTCTGATCTTGAGGGTCACTCTATGGTCATTTAAAGGTATTCCTGGGTAATGCTAAAAGTAAATAAAAAAAGTTGACCTTGAAATAACCTTCAAGATTCAACACTACCTGTGACTAAGTTAATATTTAAACGTAAAATTTTCCGCTCTTTCGATTGCAGGTGTCAGTAAAAGGGGGTTTCTATTAAAAAAAACCTGACCTAACCTTGAAGTGACAGTCAAATTAAAGGTCACCATTGAATTCCTCAATGAAAATTACTTCAGAAAGGCCTTTTTCAAAACTATATATATAAATTGAACCCACAATTATGTTGACTGACAAAGCGATTCATTTATCTGTCAACAAATTTCACAATGAGAACTTAAAATATGTTGAAACTTTAACGGTTAAGAAATACAATTAATAAAACATAACGTCAAGAAAAGATTTAAGAAAATTGAAGAAAACAAAAAATTGCAGAATAACTTCAACAAAAACAACAACACAGACTTTATAAATGTATCCCTGATTATTCCCCAGAACTTCCGAGGAGCCCGCGAGGACATTTGGACGTCCTTAGGAGCTCCTCAGGACATCCCGGGATGGATTGTGTGGTTTATCTAGTATTATTATGCCGTATGTCGGCTATTATTCGGTAATGTAGAAAACCGTCCTCACTCCAAACATGAATTACGTAACATGTTTTTGATGTATTTTGTGCCGCTGATTACGAATATCGCAATACAAAATTTGGAGTTAACCATATTAATTTATATAAAGGAAGTCTTTTTCAAAGCGTGTAATGCTTCAAAACTTATAAATATTAAATAAACAAAGAATTAGTTATAAGCGTTAATTATAGAAAAGTGTGAAATAGTGTGGAAAGTACGTAAATATTGGACATTAATGGTGTAAAATCGCGTGCGCAATTTTTGTAATGTTATTAATATGTGCTCGGTATAAATTTAGTGGACATAATTTAATGCCTTGCGAATGAAGGCAAAATGTAACGAGTTTGCGCCAGCGCATGGCTCAAGCAAGGAATCCAATGAAATCGTAATCACGGATGCACGAGCGGTGGCAAATCGCAAATTTTCAGGAGTGAAAAAAAATCCACCTGTTGGTAAAATATTAAATCTTATTATTCAAATGAAAGAAATGTGAAAGATGTAAGACGAAATTTTAACAATTTCCTATTTTCTGCAGCTTTTTAAATAAATTAATTACTTAATAATCATCAAACATCCCATGTATCCCTTATTTATAGTTACTAAATTAAAAATGTTTCTGCAATTTTTATATCTAAAAGTCTCTCAGTGCATAACTACATGATTTGAATGCTTAAAATAAACAAAAACCCGACAAAATGTATCTTAGAGTTTTCCTATAAAAACGATCAGCTAGGATTTCATTCGAAATGGAATTTGGAAATATGAAATAGTTGAAATAAGACGCCTGGAACATTATCATAAACCCATGTTCTTCATTTTTTTTCGAAAATAAAAACCATCTTCTCTATCATCTTACAAAATTGTAAATTTCTCTAATTAAAATGGCAATTCTGCTAATCGAGCAGACTAATTTCTGTCATTGTAGGAAAAGTAGCTATAAATAAAAATTAAAAGTGCATTGCAACAATATTATATTATTTATAGGCTGGCGAGAAAAACAGCAATAAAATAGATGTAATTCAATTAAGTAATTTTTTCTTAGTTAATTTTATTTATTCGTTATAAAATACTAACGTAGCTAATATTATTAATGGAAATTTTTATACCGGATAGTGATAGTTCTAAGAAACCATAAACAAAAGGATGCAATTTCAGTGTTGCATTCGTTCCGCGGTGCATATCAAAACGAAAATATTTCACCAGATAACGAAAGAAAAGCTAGTCGATAGTGTCTATTTTATTCCCGATTCGGTGATTTTCCCTGACGAATGGTGAATATATCATCGGTAGTATCTGCTTGCACCTGCTCTTCCATTTTTACAGGCATATCGAAAAAAAACTTTGATTTCTTCGTCACCATTTATCAACAGACAACACAATATAACGGTACGATTCTGGAGAATAATAAAAACAATGTAGCAATAGTTGCACAAATTTGATATATTTAGACCAATATAAATTTAAATAAATAAATGATAAAGATTTAAAATTTGCTGAAAACTTCGATCGTCATGTCGAATTTATAGTGACTGAAGTTAAATAAACATAAAGATCAAAATTACTAGGATCAGCTCAAAAACCCGACAAATCAGAAAACAGACCTTTCAAATACCCGTCATTCAAAAACCTGACATTTCAAAATACAGACACCGCCGATTGGTGTGTTCACTACATACAAAAATTATCTCAGGTCGCCATCCTTGAGGTCTGACTGAAAGGTCATTTGAAGGTCAAATCAGTTTGACCCCCGGATTATATTTACTAAGCACATTTAGAATTGAATCATTAATTACATTTTCAGAATATATATTTTTCGAAATGTTTGGTTTTTTAATTTCTGATTTTTGAAGTGTCTGTTTTTTGATTTGTCGGGTTTTTGAGGCGCACCCAAATTACTTTATAAAATTAAAGGTTCAGAAAATTACAATAATAAATATGAGGTGCGACTACAGTATGAAAGTAAACAGTGATAGCGGTACATTGCATTCGATTACAAAAATCACGTCAACCACAGAATTAAATGAGGCAAGTGCTGGAAAGTTTATTTATAATTTCGTGAAAATTGGAAAATAATATGGATTCCTTGATTTTATAAAAAATTCAATGACATTATTTTTTGCTGGTGAGGATATTGTATATATTGAAGCATTTGAAATAGTTGTAATCATTCATCGATTGTTATTCTTTACATGGTTTTCCCTGTAGCTAGTTTTGAAGAACTTTTCTTGTATGTATGTCAATTATTGAAATACACGAAAAAATGAAATTGGACTTGGTTTTTTGTTGCTATCTATGCTCGTATGTCACTCGATTATTTAATAGACATTAATAAAAAATGACATACATCAGTTTTGGTATCTTGCCCAGACATCCGAGGGAAAAATGACAATGATATTGACAGCGAAAAATATGCACGGTATTGCAAATATTGTATACATTTGATTAATTGAAACTAACTTATCTGTTGCACACGATATTGAGCTTAATTTGTACCTTCTGAATAAACCTAACCGTCGTCATACAATCTTAATATTTTATTATAAATTGCCCAATATTCCATGATATAAGACGATTAGTTATTACAATTTAATAACTGTCAATACAAATCACGTTTTGTTGCAAAGTCAATGTATTCCTTATATCAATCTTTATTACAATCTACGATGTTTTGGTTAAATCTATACTTATGCATTGCTCTGCTATTTGGTCCAGCTTCTATAATGTTTACAAACTTAAAATTGAAAAAGTCTAGCATAAGATTCTCAGTTTTTTAGCACTCAAATTAAAATTGAACAACCTAGCTCGTTCACGTGATTATAGCAAAGTAGGGAACCGAACTAAATTAAGTTCCCTTCAGTCTCATCGATGTTATGCACACGCTTGTTTTGTAGTTAAAATATTAACTGCGACTAACAAGTAAATTGTAACGAGCTGGTATTCAAATTTGTGTATAAAAGTAAAGTGTATGGTTTGCGGAATACAAATAATATTTCAAACTAGTCGTCTTAGAAGGGAAATACTTAACGGCGTACTAAGTATTTATTCAGGAGCGTTTATCATTTTTAAAATTATTTTTTTTCTTCTTTAATTATGTTTTTTTTCTTTGTTATATGCTAAAACGTATTATTTCGGTTACACAGGTAACATTACCGCAATCGTAAAATTGTTATGTATATTTGGGGATTATATGCCTCTTCGCTTCGCGGCCAGTCCCTCCCATAGGGTATTTTTTTCTGGCCTGAAAATTTCATTGCAGGGCGCAAAATCGAGTTCTACTCCCGGAATATTAAAAAGGATATTGTTATAGGGCAAAATAAGGTAATCAATTTTTGGAGAATAACATTTGCTTCGTGTACGGGTACGGAATAAAGTTTTTACACCACATAAACTTAAATATTTCAAGTAAAAATTCCTATTTCAAATAAAAATATTCCTATTTTTGTTTATATAATCTGATTGAATACTGACAAATATTATAATATAGCCGAAATATAATTAATTTAAAATAATTTTTAGAAAAAAATTACATCAACGAGACATTTGCTTATTTTAACAGAATCACCCACGTGTAAAAAACATGTGTAGGAAATACATATGTATATATAATTTACTTAGAGACATTAGGCTGGGCTAGACGTACATTAAATATTGTATATATATATAATAAAATTTATATATATATATATTCGTGTAGTAATCCACATATAAATGGGATATATTAATGCAATCTCCAGATATTTCTATGTCCGATTGTGTATACAATTTTTGGATTGATTACTTTGGGCCGAATAACATCCTGTATGCATTTGATATATGCGGGATATATCTCAGGATATATATTTTTTGCGTTTGATGTATATCATCCTTTTAGCATCGTCTATTTCATGTATTCCCATTATCGAGCCTTCACGAGTCCTGACGTAAACACTGAGCTGCCTTTAACCTGTTAAAAATAGGAAAATATTTTATGAATAATATATATCGATTTCATACATAATATGAATTGGTGAACTATTTAAATCACCCGTTTCTACCCAAACAAAGACGAATTTCGCCATTTTAAATTTTCAAAATCTGATATCAGATCCGCAATTCGCGACCTCATAATATTGGGAAATCTTTGCTATTATGAAAAAGAAACTAAAAAATGGATATTTTTAAACGATATTTCAGTTTATAGCGCCGCCATATTGGAATATGTTGATAAATATTTCTGTGGTGTTCATTGTCACTGCGTTAGATTTTTCAGACAACTGAGGTAATTTCATCAATAACTTTGAATTTATATCAAACAAAATTCAACTTTTCACTCTTATGCCTCAGCCACATTTAATTTCACAGATGTAGAAATGTCAGTTACTTAAAAGTCTAATTACTGCTCCAGATCCAAAGATGCAGCTTAGTCGGGATTGATTGCCGGGAGAGAGAAAAAGAATTCTAAAAAAGTAAACAAAATAAAATATTGAAAAAAAAACCATAAATATATACAAACGCTTTTCGGGATTTCTAAATAGCGTTATTATACTGTTCTACTTATTAGTGAAAATCGGAAGAAATACTTTTGAATTAAAATGTTGTTATAAATAGTTTTACAATGTTTTAAGGTATTTTTTATTATAAAACTTGTCTAAAAATTGATGTAAATGCATCTGTTTATATTTTCAACGAAAAATATATAGTTTTAATGTGATTCACGCAGTGACCGTGAGGATTTATTTTGGATAAATACTGACGTCATACTCATACCATATCGATTCAATTCAGTGCCTCGATTAAGATAAATTTAGACCCAAATATTTCAACTATCGCAACATGATTCCATTAATTTTAATACGCTGTAGTAGAATCTTTTAACCGTTTAATATGAAAGTTCCAAAATCATTTAATTAACATATTTATAACTTACGTCGCAAAATTTCTGAGACTGATATAACTGCATATTGTCCACATGTGTTTTGAAGATTTAAAAGATGTTTTCGTCGACATTACTGATACAGTATTATTGCCTTGAAGACCAGAACATACATGGTTTATATCGGTTTGATCGTGCTTAAGACTTAATCTGCAATAAATATTCACATAATATAATAAAAAGGAAAACATGGCTTGTATGTGAATAATAAGAATTACTTTATTTTACTTTTTACAGTTAAGTTAGAAAGTTAATTTATATCTCTAAACTGATTGCATGATCCAAACGGCTTCGTTTCTACTATGTATTTCTTTACAGTGCACCACCCCCCTTCCCCCCTCCCCATATTTGCCTCGACCGTCTTGTCTGTCCTTTCTAACCCTACCAATATTTGCCTAGTCAAGGGAAGACATTTTTCCCCCACTCCGCCGACATACAGTTATAGAATGCGCATGCGTCAACCAGAAGAAATCAGTTTAACCTTTCGTACATCGAGCATGCGTGATGCTGCCACGGAATTACCGCTCCATGAGAAGTGGTGAGGAACAGCAATCGAGGGGTAAGGCAAATATTGGGACGGACCAAGTGGCAAATATTAGGGGGTAGCAAATATTAGAAACGCAAATATTGGGGGGGGGGGACTACTGTAGTTATTTGTTGCTCTAATTCTTACTTTTCTATTGCTCCTAAAGACAATCTTAAAAACAAAGACATTCTGAACTAAAAATCAATAAAATAGTAAAAAAAATATAAAGGACATTTTTATGACAAGCTTTATTCGACTATTTGCAGCAGTGATTTATTAGACCGAAAATGGTCCTCGTTAATCGTTCAAATACGGATAATTCCCCCAAGTATTAATGTGATACAAGGTTAAACAATGATTTAAAATTATTAGGAACAATTCCATTTAAGAAAAACGCTGAGATTATTAAATTTAATTGAACGTTGGGAATTATTAGAAAAAATATAATTGAATTTGCATATATTTCAGTAATTTTCAATAATTTTTGCGTTTTAATTGCTGGATAAGTGTATATTGAGACTTTTATACACGTATTCAGAATTATCATAGACCCAAAAGCTTACGCTCCTAAAGCGATAACCCGATTCAATAGTGACGCACTGATCACCTGCCAACACCAGTTTTTCTTTGAATTTTCGTTAAATATACGCATATGCACACTAAAATAAACAAATTGCATGCATACAATATATCACTGATACTCACGTATGACCTAGCTCATGTGCTGCAGAAATTATTCTAGCAAAATCACCTGTGTCGGCGACTGTAGCCACCTTCATATTACTTTTGCAGATAGTTGATACACCGGCTAGGCCTGTATTATAACACAAATATTGGTCATGTTGAATAGTAATTTTAGAACAGAAATAAATATTTGATATTTGATTTATATGCGCTATGCACGAATGTTTATTATGTTAAACATGATGTTCGTAGTGTGCAAAGTACAATGTGCGAATCCGGCACTTCGCGCACTAAAAACTATGTCCAGAATAGAATTTATTGCGCAAAGTTGAAAAAAATATACATTTGTACGGTAGTGAATTCAGACTTTTCCAATTTTATCAAGTTTAGTCTAGTACTGTCGAGTTTTGTTTAATATTTACGGATACAATCTTATATCATTTTACCTCAAATTTTGTAACATCGACTAGTGTTTAGTTTTTACCAGTGTTGTGTAGTTGTCTTTAGTCTTTTCTGTATAAATTATTTATTTAGATTTTTTTAGCAATTTAGAGGTTTAGAGAGAGAGAGGAGGAGGGAGGGGAGGGAGGGCGGGTACGTCTATAGATTACTATCCTAAGATCCGGTCTATAAATGTGATATTGTATCCCCGGATATTTGTGAATAAGTATATATTTTTGTCGGATGGTTTCCGGTATTTTAGGCCATGATATTTTAGGCTGGATATTATAGGCCGTGATCTATAGTCATGACGCCTACAGGGACGCTGCAAGATTTTTAAGGCATATTTTCATATATACCTTAAACCACTTCATTTATCGCAATGTGGCAAATATTCCAACTTTTAACATTTTTAAGGAATAACTATAAACGTGAGGGCAGCTCGTTAGGGAAAATATAGTATACGCCACACATGCGGGTGGGGTAGGGGGGGGGGGGAAGGTAAAAATTCCGACAATATATTTATCCGAAGGTACTATTTTCCGAATCTTAATAATTCCGAATGCCAATCATCCGAAAGTGAATAAATCCGAAAGTAAATTTTCCGAAGGTTTAAAATTCCGAAAGTAAATTATCCGTAAGGTACAAAGTTCCGAATGACAAAGTTCCGAATATCGAAGTTCCGAATTAATGTAGGCGTCCTGAATCCGAATTTTTTGGGTCAAATGCCTGAAAGTGGTGTAGTTGATTGGTATCAAAATGTCATGGAACTGTTTTTTATTAATAACATGTTGAATGTGGCAAAAATGGAATTTTTTTGAAGTTCGGCAATTTGTATCTCCGAAAATATGCGTTTTTTGAGAAATTCGCAAGAAACATTTCTTGTCCAAAAAGACCCAAAGAATCTAACAAAATTCTTTCGGACCGAAAAATAAAAATTTTTAAATTATTACAAAAAAAAATATTTTAATAATAATCAACTGTACCACTTTCAGACATTCTACAAAAAAAAAATCGGATTAAGGGGCCCAAAACACATAAGAATCAACTTCATTTAGTCGGGGACATATAAAAGGTCACATCACCATATGTGGCGCCTGCATTAATTCGGAAATTTGTCATTCGGAACTTGGTCATTCGGAACTTTGTACCTTACGAAAAATTTACGTTCGGAATTTTAAACCTTCGGAAAATTTACTTTCGGATTTATTCACTTTCAGATCATTGGCATTCGGAATTAAGTTCAAGGGACTGAAATAAGAAATTTTACTACTCTTGGCTGACTCACAGTTTTTAGCATTTATAGCATAATGAATTATCATAACATGCGATTTAATTATTTCTTGTGAAAGAAAAAATACGTTTTTTATACTTTTGTTATTATTGAAGTGCATCATATTATAGATGTAATAATGAGCTTATTTACCTGCAACACGCCCCGTGTTCAACCTGAAAAAAAGTATTTCTTGTGAGATAATAAAATGTATGTAACATTTACAGACATATATTATATTTTTAAAAACGTTATAAATATTATATAAAATGCACAAGTACTTTAGAGAATTTTGTTCGGGACCACACTACAAAATCAGGTGTCTTAATTAAAGTCACTGACGTGATAATTTTTAAGGCATTTCTTGGTGTCTTATTGTGTGTGCCTTTTGGAATAGGATAATACATGATAATACATGCATAAGTGTCCAAATTTGGTTAGTTTACTTCCTTGATTAAAAAATGTTCTACGTTGACTGTGTGTGACTAAAAGTCGGCTTTTGTTTGGGAGGGACTTTTTCGACGACTTTCATAAGTCGACCAAAGTCAGTTTTCAATAACCGACTTGATAGTCGAATTATAGTCGCCTTTCAATAGTCGACTCGTAGTCGACTCATAGTCGACTTTCTATAATCAATATAAAGTTGACTTACAATTACAAAAATTCTTGCCGTGATGGGCCATTTGAGATGTCAAATTCGGATTCTGTAGCAAAAAATGTACAAGAATCGCCTCCCTTGTTTTGTAACAGATTTGATTGACATTTTGCAAAGTGTATAATGTACAATGTAATAAACGGCTAATTTATTGGAATTTGGTTGCAGTACCTGGGAATATTCTTTTTAAACTGAATTTAATATTTTACAAATTGAAATTAATATAATTTTATATAATAATAGCTTAAAGATTGATTACTTCAATTGTAATGTAGGAAAAGTAATTATCTGAATATTGTCTTAGTTAATAATATTTTGTGGAACCCAACTACGAGGACAGCCAGTTAAAACCATATTTTCTTTAGCAATTTTAAACAATATTTTTTTGCAGACATATTTGTTTTGTCTCTTATATTTCCAGACAATATTCTCTACAAATTTAACCTCATATTCTTTAGATTTTAAATTGTTGATTTTTTTTACGTGTTTCGAATAATGGTAAATTCTCAATTCATTCATTTGGCTGTTTTAAAGAAGTAATTAAAATTATCTTTAATGAGCCTAAATGTTTTAAAAATTCAATCAGAGATTTTTAATTTAGACAGCTATGTAAAACGCGGTCAAAACTCCAAAGTGAATTGGAAACTTATGAAAAAACATGAAATTTTATATTGGATATCATATACCGATTTCTTTTTTGGTAAATACAGTATGAAAAGAATTGTTTAAAAATATTTCTTACCCTGTCATGAGCATTGCGTTATGGTAATTTGTGAAATTGGAATCTTTGTTGAACGTTGTGCGGAAGTATTCATGAGCATTGTATAAAATTTTGCGTATGTCTGCCGTGCCAGGTGTTGAAAAATTGCGAGCTTGGTGAACGTAATTCATTGCATGTTCATCCTAAATATTAAAACGTGGATTATATTCTCAAGTAGTAGTCTTAATGGAAAATATTGAAAATTGTTACCTTTGCTATTACAATCCCAGTGATAGTCAATTCCACTTTTGGATATTTGAATTCTTGGTAAATAAGATTTACTGCATTCCAATACGTCGCGACGTACTGTAAGGTAGTACTAACCTTTTGTTCGAGCTTCCTAGGAATTATAAATATATCATGATATAATATTCTTGAATTTAGATCAAATCGATATGATATCAGGTATGTATATTGTAAGAATGTCCTGTCAAATTTCATAATTGACAAAATTAATTAAAATTTATACTAATTTTTATTTTCATGAATTACGAATGAAGATACATTCTTATTCGCAATCATGCAGTGGGTAAAATTATAATATGAGTAATAAAACGAGTTCTAATTAATATACAAATTGGTCGTTGAATAAACAGATTACGATTAATTAATTGAAACATTTATCTTGAAACATTTGCAGATTGAAAGAAATTACCTTTTATCATATTGAGCTCGAATTGCACAAAGGTATTAAAGTTTGTCATATACCTTAAAAAATTAAATAATTTTTTTCTGGAATGTTAAATTACTAATCCATCACGAAATTTCGATTAAGCGAACATCATTTAAATACAGATAAAATTTAATTTCTTCTCACACTCAATGCCTTATGTGTATTGGCGACTTTGATTAAATAGGTATAAAATATATTAAATTTAATATTTACGCGAATAAGTGATAATCAATGATGATCAACAATTTTGGGTACAGCGCGGTCAGTGGTACTTCTGCTTTCTCTGCATCGTTGACGACATAGGTATCACCTAAAACTGTTAAGACACTTAGAAATTGTTTGATAAGAAAGTATGTTATACAATTCACGCGTAATGCGCAGTGCCTCTACCTAAATCACTAGGATCTTGTGGTGGCGTCGGTTCTAATGGATAAACAATGTGATTGTATACAGTATCGTTACTATACATCTTTCGCCAAAAAGCTTCTTTTACGGATCGAATAATGAAAGACCTACCGCCTGCGATTATAACTCCATCCTATAATATAATACATTACGGATAATAATAAACAGAATACTTCTTAGAGTTAACAAAATTTGAAATATGTAATTAGCACAATACCCACATATCTGTAATTAGCACCTTTCTTCCATCTTCGAACCATAGCAAAGTGGTGAGAATCTTCGAAGTAATCGCCACCGATGTCTTTCGTTCTCTAAGCAAGATAATGGAAGATACAAACAGTGAATAAAAGTATTATTATTGTCATATTATTTAAGAAGTGATTTCAGAGCTAATGTAAGTACAATATAAAATATTTAAAAAATCCAGTAAATATGAGTAAATTAAAGTTTAAAACAAGATCGGAAACATTTGACATTGCGACGAACTAATGGAAGGGTTAATAAATAAAGAAATACAAAACTAGGAACAAATAAATTATGGCCAACAAAAGTCAGAAATTTATATTATTGAAGAATTTGGGATCCAAACTAAATACCTCATTACACTTCCCAATTTGAGACATAACCCGAGTAGTCAGGCCGGATCCGAGCTGGATTACATGAACTCAACTCGGATCGCGGGTTAACTTTCTACATTGACGTATAAGATACTTCATTTTTTTGTTGCTAACAAATATTTTTAGCACTTCCATAATGAATTGTGCAGATTTATGTCAACCACCTTTCAACATCCATACAATTTATGGAGGAATTACAATATCAACGTCGTTTTAAAATATAAACGTAATAATAAAAACTAGTTTTCGGAATAAGTAAGAACCAAATCAGTTTATACTCCTAGCGGTAACCAAGAGAAGTAACAATGTAGGATACTAACCGGTTTCTGTTCGGGACCAAACACATCAAATTACCTTATTTTTATTTTTGGCCTGAACGAGATACTTCACCAGGTTTCAATCTGGTTAACCCGGTTGTATCACAGCTAGGTCCGAGTTTCAATTTGGGACCAACGGGGTAAATTCTACTCGCGGTAACTTGACATGGTTCATCTGTCTTTTACGCATATTTATTATTTTTATTTATTTATTTTTATATTTATCCATCCGCTTCATTCATATAATGATGTGTTATGTACGATGGTGCTATAATAAGCAAAGTCAGAACAGAATTCGATGAGTTTGATGAATCTGCCCGAAAATGATGCGATTATTTGGACGTTGAGTGTTGTCTCTTGTCAGTTTACAAAAGGGGATCGTGTATTTTGATCGATTTAAAAACATTCTATTTATATATATATAACGGATATGGAAATTAGTACATTTTATTTCAAGAGTATAATAATGCACAGTGTCAATTAATGTTGTTGGTTAATCTGGTATGAGACGATTTACAATTGGTGTAACATGAGTATTTCCAACAAAATATAATGTGTTGATATTGGTGAAAATAATGAATGTCTGAATAATGACGGAACGTAAACAGCTATTTTTGTATCAAGGGCGTAAAATGGGTCTTTTCGCCTCGATGGCAGAATGCGAAGGACGTCAAAGCCGACCCGAGGTTCATGAGGACGGAAATTCTACGCCTGAGTTTGAAACATTATTGTTTGATGCAGTAGGCGTAAAATGTTTTTGGGCCTCTATTTGTGGGTGTAAAATGAACTTTTTACGCCAACGGCATACAAAAGTTATCAGGAACAATGACAGAGTCATAATTAAAAAAGTCAGTGATAATCTTGGCATCTCAATGAATTATCAAAATAATTATAAAATACCTATTCACACACTGCTGCAAAGTTATTTATAATAACCACTCTAATGATGGTTCAATAACATTCATTATCGCATTATATGTAATAGATCATGATCCATAATATCAGATATCGAAAGAAGCGTTGGCATAAGTATATATGTAATACTAAATATAAGTTTTATAGACACTATTTTGGTTAGCACAATATTTTAAACCGATTTTTATCGATAAATTATTCTCAAAACAGCTTGACCGTAACCATTTCTGAATTATCCCGGGAAATACCGAACTCATGCCACAAAAAAACGATTATAAATGAGACTTCTAAACAGCTACCGCATTTAATTAGGATTTAGAACATATCCTAGTAGAAAATATCTCTGGCGCTAGCTAGCGCCACGTTTATTTTCTACTAGCATAAAACCTCAGTTTTTAGAAAGTTATGATTGAAAATAATTAATATTTCTAATGTTGAAAAATTCCTAAACGATATTCATTTCGTGTGCACCTCAGAATTGCGACATATTGGATGATTTTCCAACATCAAATACTCACGTATTCATGTTGCAAATATAGTCGGGGCCAAATTTAAGAGTTCGTGACCTATTGAGTTTCAGGGACGTACCCAAGTGTGTTATACGTATTTCAACCTCCTGAATCCGAACATCGAGAGTGATTTTTGTAAAAAGTAAAGCCATTGTCGTTTATGAGAATTTTTGTAAATAAATAATGTTTTTTCGATTTTTACTGAGCACATATTTCTATGCACGATTTGGAGCAAAAATGGTCATTAGAAGATTTTCCTTACGACGCATTTTTTGTCCGTAAAAAACTATAAGGTACAATTGTGAAAGCGGTGTTTTTATAGAGATATGAGTACGAAACTCGTACAATCCGAACTATGAAGGAAGCAGATATTGCAAGATTAATTAATCTGTTACCAACAGCCACTTGTATTCAAAAGTTGCCTTGTTTATTTTTGCTGCGAATCAGGCATGCAATGCAAAAAAGTTTGCGTTTTAAAAATCGATGGGGAAAAGTGATTTGTAACAATTGTTGTGCGCCCTCCCTCTTTTCGTCTAATGTACTATAGATTGATTAATTTGGGTGAAGAGGGACTAACTAATCATAAATAAGATCCAAATATGACATCGGTGATTCTATACAGGTACAAGATTCGGCATCTGCCATCTGTCATTGGGACACCTCTGTATTTGTTTATAAGTGTCTAATAACGGTAAAGCTCAGGTGGTTCGGATTCCACCTTCATAAACTGTAGGTCCCGTCGCCATTTAGTACAATGTGGGTTCATATAAGTCGAACAACAAAATGTGTTTACAAACATTGTTGTAAGCAATGGTGATCCTTCTTTTTAAGAAAATCATCCTCGATATTCCGATTTAGGGGGTTGACATACCTATAATACCCTTGGGTGTATGCTCCTCAAACTCAATCGGTCACATTCCCGATCAGAAAATAATAATAATAATAATAATAATCGACTTTATTGCTTATATCAGGAATACACTATATACATGGGAGAGTTCACTTACTTACTAAATATATATAAGCAAAAGGCGAGACACAGCACCACTAAGCTGTTTTACAGTCTGACCCTACCTAATTCAGAAATTTAAAAAATACCATATTCTGCATCTAGCGCGGAAAGGCAGATAGTACAGAGCCAAAGATATCACAAAAAGTCATTAAAAACGATCTTCAAAGCTGAAATGGTTCTAGTGAGATTATAAACAAAACTTTTTTCAAATACTGTGCAGAAAGCCCTTATTTTAGGACGAAAAATTGTGTGCAGAATAGTTGAATACCATTTACTTAAAAATTGTGCAGTAATATTATCTATTAGTAGCAAAAATATAGTTTCCATTTCCCAAACATTATATAAGAATTAAATACTCCTCAGGTGGAGTAAAGACAATAAGCTGAGAATATATCCACTTTCAATATAAGAATAATTTATAAATTTGGTTTTACTTACGTAATCAATTTCATGGTAAGTATAATTAACACCATTAATTGCTGAAAGATTAGTTTGAACTGTCCACACTGGAATATTTGGCGAATATAAATTTCGATATGCTGGGTGAAGGTTTAGATAATAACTTTTATTTTGTATGGTAAATTTTACGGGAAGCAGTTTTCGCGAATGCCTGCTGAACGAAAAGCTTCCAATATTCACTCTATCAAACTCTGGCACTATAAAAAATATACCTTTTAAATAAACATAAACCATAATAAATTTTTGAAGAATAAATTCTGCTTACCATGATTGCGATCCGTATGGAATAAGTCTCGAATTTGCTCGTCTGGTAAACTATCGATCCAGGACTGTTATTATAAAATAAATTAATCATGTATACGTTATGATATTCTATAAGTTATAATTATCACTTTAATAGTCAGTTTTAACGAAACTCGTGCATTTCTTTCGGTACAGATGGAATAAACGTTCAAATTATGAAATAAACAAATTCTGAAACAAGATTTGAAACCGCGAATTACTTTCAAGTTGAAAAATAATCCCATAACTTTTTCCTAGAACTTATATTACGCTACACGAATAATGTATTCAACTATTGATACTTTACGAAAACATTTAGAATTATTATTATTAGCTTTCATAATATTGAAAAGTAGTATCAAACTTCAGAAAAATTATTGTAAATAAAAAAGTGTATTATTTTTATTTACATTACGCTTCGAAAATGCTCTACTAAATAAAACTGCGCTCTAAACGTTAAACGCTGACAATAAATTAGTTGAACCATTTATCCGTTATCACATTCACAACTATCTGTTACGCAATGTCATAAGAGTAAATGTGATATAGTGTTGTAAGAGCTAATTAGTTCCTTTGTGTGTAATGTTATAATAATTTAGAAAAGTAGCAGCTACATTTGTGAAATCGGTTGAAAATTGAAGATGTCTATTCAGAAAGAAATAATTTATTTACATAAATTCTATACGAATCATTGTCATTTAATTACATCAGTTTATTTGAGTATATCGGACCTGATCTTGAATTTTAAACGTGTAAGCAGATTTTAATTTACTTTCATAGACAAAGAATTTATTTTACCACAATTACCGACTAGTTAACTTTATAATGAACGCTTTAGAAACTGAATATGCTTATTAGAAATAACAATAATCAAGTAATGCCAAAAATACATCACGTTTATTTTCTGTCCTTGTAACAACACCTTACTAAGTCTTCCTTGTTTTCTACACCCAGATAGCATTATAAAAAATAGTTCAGAATGATCGCATGATGTGTTCTACAAGTGGTCGAATGCGTCAAATTGTGAGATTTTTCTGAGTTTGAAGTCGTAATGATCTCATAATGATATCAATTTAAGGGCAACCTCATAATTTGTCTCATCTTACCTCTTGTAGTACACGTTATGATTCAAAATTTAATTAATAAATGATATAGGTAGTTCGACTTTTTTATTGTAGTTTTATCTAGCTTGTTTTTTATTGAACTGATAACCTCTAGATTCTGTGATGCAATCTTCATGTGCAGATAATAAAATTAAAATACATAGATATACGCAATGATCTTGAGGGTTCTTCATATTATCATTTAAATATTAGAAACCATAAAAAACATTAACTAATCATTTTCATTATTTAAAAACTTAATGTATACTGTTGAAAGATTAAGCAAGTAACATATTATTGAGAAAAATGCTTTAATTTCTAACAAAATACTTACTTGTGTTGCATAAACCTGAGAAGCGATTTGCATACACATACACGCACGTAAAATTATGAATTTAGTAATCATCTTATTTGGTCCAACTATTGCCTGCAAAAATATAACAATTATTTATTGGCTACGTTAAAAAGATCCATTAAATCTTGTTTAAATATATGGAAACTCGTTTCTTAATGTCAAATTATAATTTAATAGCTGTCTCTGATTAGATAAGTCATTATCTCATATATATATATATGGTATTATTTATGGAATACAATAAATATTTTGAACTTTATTAAGGACTAATCCCCGTGGCATGCATAATGAATTCGCACTGTGAGCTTGAACTAACTTCAACCCAAAAGTTCTTGAACATCCCATTTTTTGGCTGATATTGGTATATCGATGTCACACAATTATTTTAAGACCAAAAAGAAAAAATCTGCAGAGAAAATTTTAAATAAACTAAATTTTTCGAATTTTTTTTGCTGGTTATCGTATACAGCTTTATTAAATGAACAGCTTCAAACTTCAGTTTGACTTTAAATATTCCTATTGACATAGAGGCATATGTTTCATGATAAAAAAGTCTGATAATTACTTTAAATCCCTTTTAAAAAATGCCAAAATAGTTGTTAAAATAGTCGTTTATCATCATTTTTTCCAAGATTTCACAAATGTGAGCTGTTTTGTAGTAAAATGATGCAAAACGAATGAGACCATTAAAAATCTGAATAAAATGTAAAGAAAATTGGTTCATCTTGCACAGTTTTGTATATGCGACCATTTTAAATTAATTTTTAGTAAATACAGTCATTCAATTTTTACTTTCCTCGTGGATACAATTTCTTCAACAATCTATTTTTTATGTTTTGTACTTGAAGTTTGAAATAGTATAATCTCAAGTCGACCTAATTTCAACAACTAATAGGGAGAAAATTAATTTGTCTCAAATAAGTAACCTATTTGCATGAACTTTAAAACAAAAAACACATTGTTTATTTAAATAATTAATTTTTCTAACGGGTATTTTTAAATCTATTCAAGATAAACTAATGATTTTTTTTCATTTTTTTTAAATGATCTTAAGTACTTTGGTTCGCTTTAGCATTAATTTACTGTAAAACAGCTCAGAATTGAGAAATGTTTGAAAAATTGATGATAAACGACTATTTTATCAACTATTTTGGAATTATTTATGGATTTAAAGTAATTACAAGACATTTTTATCATGACACATATACCTCGATGTCAAAAGGAAGATTTGAAGCCAAACTCAAGTTTGTAGGTGTTAATTTAATTAAACTGTATACGATAGCCAGCAAAAAAATTCCAAAAATTTATTTTTTTTCCTCGACAAATTTTTTTCTTTTTGGTCTTAAAATAATCATGTGACATCACTTAAACAATATCAGAAAATATTCGATATGCAAGAATTTTTTCGCTTTAAAACTTACAAAGCCAGAAAAATAAACAAATTATAGTAGATTATTACCTTATTCTTCGAACATACTAAAAAAAAAATGTTTAGCATAACAATGTCGTTTTGGTATTTTGAAAGCTGCTAGAATGTATTAAAAACAATGTTAAATATGCTTAAGAATAAAAGAACACCTTTTGATTGTGATAAAATTAAAAGGTTATAGGAATAGTCCATACGCAATAACAAGTTGGATTTAATTATAACATAAATGCAGCAATTAGAATTTATTATGTTAATGATAGGGTACAACCTTATTCCTGTCAAAATAAATATCCTTGTCTGTGCACTTCGACCTGTTGGTATCTTTACTATGACAGCATATTGCTTACGAATGAATAACAGTTATGAAAGTAGACAACGAATATTTAAAACTAAATTCATTTTTAAACTGAATTTGAAAAATAGGCTAGTAAACGAGACATTGATGTTATACAATAATTCTCGGATACGATATAACCATACAAAAATTTTCAGAGAATGTTCTGATGGAACGATGCGTAGACAGTAAAAAAACTCAAAAGGTCATATATTTTATATTTGTCAGTTTTTTATTCCTTAGTTAATTATATTTTGATTAATTATTTAATGACACTTTGAATAACTAAGTTCCAAGGGGATATTTATTGCAAATTATAGATATGATAAGTACAAATTCATTATACTTTATCAGCAATTACGTAAACATTAATTTAAATTTAATGTACCACGTTCAAATTAGTGTTCATGGTGACCAGATTGTATCAGATAAGTGAAATACAAAAGTTATTTAGAAAAACGTATGTAATGTTGCTCTGTGATTCTTTTCAGACTTTATAGCGAAAATTATTGGCCTCAAATAGAGGTTCTTAAGGAGTGTATAATTTTGAAGAAATTTATTATTGAAAAATATGCCATGTTGTGAACAAAAGACGGCAGATAGAATACAGTTTATAGCTTAGGAAATTATGGGAATCATTTTTTTTAGATTAAAAAATTTGTTTCGTTGAATCATTCTGCATATTCCATATTTCCGGTTTTAACATTTATTTATTATAAGAAGAAAATATTAACTAATTGATTTGTTTAAACGAAAGAAATATGTTTTTAATCTTATAACATTAGGATAATTTGTTTGATTTAAAAAAATTTTGTTTTAGCTTAAAAAACTTTTTTGTAAGAGTAGATGCTTAAAGATGTAATATGGATTTCTTATTCGGGGTACATGAGGTTTGGCGAGAAAGTTTTGGCGCGGATGTTTTGGCTCCGCCATTTTGGCGTCAGACTATTTTACCCTAGTTTTTGTCGCGAGAATCATTTCAAATAAAAATTCGGAGAGTAAAATGGACGAAGCGGAGAAATTGCAACGTCAGGAAACTAATCTAACCTAACCAGTCAGAACTGTGCCTACCCCTAGCAATGCCTAAAAGAATATGGCTACACGGGAAAGTTTTGTGTGGGTAAATTATTCCAAAGAATTTATATCCGGTATATTGTTTCCGTGAAAATAAGGTCCGGTCACCATAAATAACAAATATCACATCTGCTTTACTCATATGTTTTGAATTGTACGTACATTGAAATGTTTTGTAACATTCGTAAGAGGGCAGCTCAGTCTGATGCCTGCATATATTACGTGGGGGAGGTAGGCGCCAAAAATGACCTGAAAAAGTGTTACGTGGTTTATTTATGGACAACTCTCTAGCTACTTAAAAAAACAGTGGCGCTAAATCGTCTTGTTCAGTCTTATTCGGCATTCTGTATAGGTATAATAAAATCCCGATCTAATATAAACTCAACGGTTCAAAATCCAGACGTTAAAAATTCCTGCCCGATTTGTTAAGATCCTGAAATAGCTTCAAAAACTTTGCACTTCCTAATGACTGCAGCTGGAGAAAATTATTAGGCTCCCAGTTTAATTTTTCGAATGAAAACATTACAAACAAACACAACGAAAGCCATATATTGTCGTATCGCGAGATTATACCAAGTGATTGTATTCCAGCGATAAGTTAGTCTCCTCTTCCATTGCATAATTGCTTGCTCCGTCAAACGTACAACTGTTACTGAGTTTATGCTTTGGGTTCCACAGTCCTTCATTATCATATGCCAGATTAGTATGTTGCCATAGCCGGATATTGATTTACATTTTTTTCGTTTATACAGTGTGTTTCATAGGATGATTGTATATTTGTCCTGTATTGTGTCTTTAGCACGACATTTAGCTTTAGACTTATGACAAATTGTACCAGCACAAATGTGTAGTGGTGTTGGTTGCTATTAGTTTTATGCTATTTCTTTCTTCTTTAGGATAAACCTTTAGGAACCTTTAGGAACCTCTTCTCCGTAAATGCTAATCCCATATCATCCATTTTTATCAGAATTGTATCAAATTCGATTTGAAGTTCCCATGTTCCGTCAGGAATTCAGTACTATTACGTTTGATTCCAATTCTTCTCTTAAGGGGTTACACCACCCTGAAATTTAAAAAAAATCTCTTTTTTTCTACATAATTTTGATGCCTATGTTCTCACGGTCATTTTAAGATGTCGGGTTTAAAAATATCTCATCATTTGTGGATTTTACAGTCATTAGAAGTGAGCGCTGCAGGTAGTCCGAAAAACCGGCTTAAGCTGTCTGGCGCTTCCCAATAACCTTAGCTCTTTGAATCGTTCTGAGGGCTTTATTGTGATTTCCGAAGTTTCATAGAATATCTCCTCCAGGTGTATATCCCTTCTCAAAATATCCCCGAGTTTTAATACCTTAAAGTACTCTTTTATCTTCTTTTGCGTTTTTCTCAAAACTACATTTTTTGGAGCGGTGTACATGATTTCTCAAAAACTACTCGACCGATTCTCTTCAAAATTTGTACACAGCTTCTCTATAACATTCTCTATGGCATCACTTAGGATTTTTTCGAGATAATTTTTTTTGAAAAAGTTATGCATTTTTAAAACAGAACTTTCGTACCCAAAAAAAAATTTTTTTTTTCAAAGTGCTCCCATTTGCTCAAAATAAATTTTGAAACGGCTACGTCATGCTGTAGGTAATTTAATATAGTTTAAAAAAAATTTTTGTTCTTGGGTTTCAGATAAAAATTGTGCTGTCCAGCATGTACACCGCACGGCCGTGCGCTAAGATAAGTGGCTTGCGAGACTGCCTATATCTTCACCATTTTTTAATATTTTTTCTTCTTTAAAGAATATTTTTTGAGTGAAATATATGTACTTTGATATTATAAATATTAAAAAGTTCTATTTTTAATAGTTTTGTCAAAATTAATTCTTGAAATACCCTCCAATTTTCGGGCGTTCAGGGTGGTGTAACCCCTTAAGTCGTTCCTCCATTCTCTTCATTATCATGCGTAACTCTTCCTTTTGCGATAACTATCTATTGTATAAGAATCTTGCACATACAAATGTCCATGCTTCCTGATTTACTGTACCCCTAGTCAGTAACATCAGTCCGTTTCATTGTTTAAAGTGTTACTATACCTGAGGTATCTGGAATTTCGGGGGAACGGGATGGGAGTGATCTCTTCACAAGAGGTGTTCGTAATAAAATTATATCATTTTTTTAGTCCTTAGTTGTATACTTTTGCCAAATTTGTTTGTCAGAATTTTCGCTAATCTCGATTATTCGTCTAAATCTCCAGCATCATTTAATCACTTGTTGCACGTGTTACGTCTTCATTTATAGATGCATTAATGTTCGGACTAATAAGGTGGAATTAGCCCTATGCCGAATATTAAGGTGGAGTACGTAATTCGCCATGTTGCAGGAAAATTAATATCACACCCAAGATATTGAAATGTTCAAAAATAGTGATCCTATTTATGTAGGGTTGGACATCAGCTAGTTACATTCCTTTCTCAAGAGCTGCATATAATTTTGTTTTTTTTTTTTAATAAATGCGTTCAGGTACATTAATAACAGTTTCCGAACTGGCCCTTTCACAGTCATTGCCTCTTCCTATATATAAAGGTCCACTCAGAAGGGCGTATCTTTGAGGACTTTGGTTCTGGTTTTCCATCGGGAGATTCTTCCAACGTGGCGTCAGCATTTTCCTTACGCGGCGCGGGCGTTGGGAGTCTCTCCGAACATGGCGTTGGGCTTATTTCTCCTAATGTGGCGTAGGGATATTTTTTCCGTATCGAAAAAGTTTTGTTAAATAGATTTGGAATAGTAACGGTGTATTTTTAAGAATTTAGTTGAACGTTGCAAGAACTGCCTCGTTACTATGCAGTATCTAGCGTTTTTTATCTACCATATCCTCGAAATTTATGAATCCAAAACGGAGAACATAATTGCATGACGATTTATTTCTTAAAACGTTGTACCTAAATTTTTGATAATATGCAATGCATTATTGCAGGCATCCAAGTTTGGTCTTTATATATATTGCAAACGAATTGTATTTTATGCACATTATTTAAGAAATGAAATTACACATAAAACAAAAAATAAATGGAATTCGTGTATAATATATGTAATAACAAATTAGGATTACTATATTAATTGCATTTAATAAAAATCCACCATTTCATTTTATCTTGAGTATGGTTAGACGTTGATAAATAAATAGAAACTTATTGGACAAAAATGTTTAACAAATAATATAAAAATCGGACGAAAAGTATTCAAATAAAAATTATTTAAAAATGATAAACAATAAAAGAAATTACATAAAATTATAAAAATGACAAAATTGCAATCAATAAATTAACATATACAGGAAGCAAAGATATCAATAGTTTTTCATTAGTTACTATTAATTTCTAAATGTTATTAGATCTCTAAAGACGTTTAGATTTCAAATAAACAATCAAAACTTACCTTCAAAATTGTAACTTTTGAATATATCTTTTGATTAAAACCATATAAAGTTGATGTTATAACCAAACTATTGTTCTTGATGACGGTAAACTGCAAACTTGAATGAAATAAAGAAATAAATAACTCGGTAGTTCGGAAAACGCTGAAAATAAATTAAAACTGAAATAAAAACCGATATTCACATGTCTACAATTCGGATGATGAAGGCGAACTGAGAAGTAACTATAGGTATCTAAGGTCATGTAGTTCTTACAAATCTAAAAGTGGAAGGTAGAATTTGATAAAATCGAATTTTGAAATGTAATGAGATTTTTAAATTATCATAAGAAATAAAGATATGTCCTGCATTAATTATGAAGAGGAGCGGGAGCTTATCAAAGTTCTTATCAAACGCTATAATACCTACACTGCTACACTATATATATATATATATATATATATACTTTTTAAAATAAAAAAAAATAAAAATTTTTTTTAATGAGTGCGCAATTGCAAGCTTTGGTGGACACTTTTGGTTAGTATTCAAAATGATTACTTAATATGAAAACGAACCCAAACTGCGGGTAAATTTGTTTAATATACAATAATGAATAAGAAACAAACAATAAAATGGATTTTTTAATCAAAAAATAATTATTAAAACAAACAATATATTTTCTTGTACTATTAACTTTCGTGATTTTTCTTTCCATGGTTGTGGCAACTTCTTTAGACACTGATGTACTCTGCAAGGTAGTTTTACTTCATTTTTCTAGTGGCGTTTAACAGTCATTTTAACCCTTTTACGGAAAAATTGCAAATGTTTCCAATTCATTGATCCAGCGTTTCTGCAGTTCGTCAAAATGATAAAAAATTGTTTGAAAAGCCATATTCGGCTATTTTTTATGGTACTCCATTGATTGGTGAAGTTTAAAATTAAAAGAAAATTAATATGCCGATGATCGTGAAAATTTAAGTGAAAAGATGCACTTTTTCACGTTTTCTTTTGAATCGTTTTCTAGTATTTTGATCTTAAAATATCGTGAGGATTCATCTCTTTAGATCGTTTAATTAATATCAGAACTTGATAATAAATAAATATGCACTTTGAAAAAATTATTTGAACAAAGCATTTCAATATCTCGGCGAAACACTGGAAAATTTTGCAATAGTTTCCTAAATTAATCATCAGCCTTGAGTGACTATTGAACGATTCAAATCAATATAATATGCTGATAAATGGAAAATAGTAGGGGGGGAAATGTCAGAAATCGAAATAGCGAATCAAAATTGGCATGGTCTTCTTAACGAGTTTGTCCTCGCCTCTTCTTTTGTGTATTATTTTTGACGAAGATTGTTCAGTATTGTTTTTCTTTGTATTTTTTATTACCCGTATCTTATCTGAATCTGTTTACTTGCAATTACCAAATATGTCTGGTTTAAGAGCGAAATGAGGAAAAGATCAATGTAACATTACATGGAGAACATGGTGGGTAATTCAAAAATGATTTTTTTTTTCTTGGAAGACGAAATTGCTGAGGGGTTCATTGAAATAACGGGATGCGCTCGATTTTGTCCAAAACAATATTATCTATAGGTAAATTTAAAAAATTTTTCAAATTTCACGTTTCTTAAGTGATTTTTTTCTGATGTATGCATACAATTTTAACGCGCCTATTTCTGTCAGTTACGTACATTAAGTACTTAGATTGACATGCGAGATAAGATGAAAATATTAATTAGTTTTTATGTGCTATTAAAATAATCCAATTATTGAAGGTATTTACGATACAGACTATCATCACTTTATAACAGCTGCTGCTCACATATTATTAATAGCATACTTATCGGACTATATGCTTCAAATATTCATTTTGTGTTAAAATGAAATACTTTTAGTTAATTTGTTGATATATAAAGGGGCATGGAAGTAAATATATCATAAGTCCGTTTAAGCGGTTATATATCGATAATAGATACAGCATTATTCGATAAATTGCTACGCCTCGCTGAAAATTAAAGTTTCGTGGATTTACCCATATACAGTAGTGCTCCTCTTAAATTATACACTTGAGTCTGGCAATATGGCATCTGCTCCGCTTAAGTTATATTCCCCCTCACCACCATCACTCGCATTTCCGTGTACGTACTTACAGATGCACACCTGCAGACATTTAATTTCGAGTAATTGTAACATTTTAAATAATCAGTCGTTAACAGGAACTGAAAATTCCTATTGCAATCGGTACAATTACATCTTGCCTTCGATATAACTTTTGCAAAATGGCTCATAAGTTGATCGTAGATAATCATTGCTCTAGTATGCAGTGTGGCCTCAAGTTTGCCCAAATTCCAAATCTTGAAAATGTCATTTAGAGAAGCGACAGCTTCTTCCGGCAGCTCTCCCTTTACTATTTCATTGCCGATTTATTTTTTTGTTAACGACTTATTATTTAAAATGTTTAGAAAATTATTCAGTATCTAAAAGAAGTCGCAGAATTGGAACTTGCAAATATTTGTAGGTTACTTTGGTGTAAAACTTGGACATTTTTTATGAGAAATCGTTAATCTTTCGCAGCGCTCCGATGTAACGAATGGTAAACTAATTCCCATTTTTTGAACTGCACTTGCACATATTTGTAGGTTACGGCAAGTGTGGTGGGGAACGCGGGAGAAGAAGAATATAACTTAGAGGAACGAAAAAATATAACTTAGGAGGAGTATATAACATAAGACAAGATAACTTAAGAGGAGCACCACTGTATATCGCGCGCGGCGTCAGCACACATAGCCTTAGTGCATGTGTACTCAATAGTTATTTTCGTAAGATGGGCTCAAAGTGCGACTTTACGCCAGCAGGCAATTCTCATGCCCGAAGGATGGCGAAGCCGGCCCGAGGGTATAGAGTATTGCCGGAGGATGTAAAGTCTTACGCCCCACGTGCGAACATTATTTTTCGCCACATGTAGGCGAAAAGACGCTTCCATATTAGGAAAAGCATAAGACAACAGTTGGACAGCGGAAAGGCGGGAGCAAGTAGAGGGAATGGGGGGAGAGGGGGGGCGAAGCCCCCCCGATACTTGAATATACATGCTTAAAAGTGTATTTTGTTTAGAATAAAGTAGTCGAAAAATATTTATTAATTAGTGATTCTTGATTTTAATTGATGCTGTAGCGTGTAAATAAACTTGTAGTTTTGTAAGCTTTAATAAATAATTTTCAACTCGTGATTACTTCGACCCAGACTAAGTCTGGACGAAGTATTGAATTTGGTCACTTCGGGCATAAAAATTACCCTAAAGTTTTTCATCAAATGTCAACGTTTCAGACCCTAAGGAACCCAAATCAACAATAAAAAAATTTGTGTCTGTGATCTTGTACGTACGTACGTCCGAACGTCCGTACGTCCCGTTTTTTTGTCTCGTGATAACTAGCGAACGGATAAGCGTATTGACATAAATTTTTTTTTTAAAATACGCGTCTTGGCGTAACTTAGATCTGATTAGATTTTGGCGCAGATCCACCCGTTCATTACTAAAAAAAATTAGACCCCAATTAAGTTTCTTCGTAGTTTTTTGCATTTATTTTGAAAAATACCAATTTTATTAAAAAATGTTTCAAACAAAAAAGATAGAGGATGAAATTCTCTACAAAAAAGGTTGTATGCATTTTCTTCCCAAAGTCAACGATAATGCCATAAAAACTGGTTTAAAATGTTTATGACTATTGTCTGAATAAGTTTGGTCACCTCGGCAAAAAAATGACCCTATTGTTTTTCATCAAATTTCGGCGTTTCGACCCCCTAGCCCCCAGGGGTAGTCTTTGCCAGCCCCTCGGGCGCGGTGATCACCTACGGGCGCATAAGTTCTTTTACGCCCTTGATACGAAACTAACTATTTCGATATATCTAAAAGATGTCTTATAGATATCGAAAAGATATCCGTCAGAGATCTTTTCGAAACTTTTAAGATATCTTTGACGAATGATATGTATATATATATTGTAAATATATAAGATCATAATGATACATACAGTAATTAGTAAAACACAGTTAACATGTAATATGCATCGAATAGTCTATTGGAATACAAGTGCATGAAGTAAGTGTTTTGCAACTTTTATTTATTAATACTTCGGCTGTGCCCGTATTCCGTAAGTCGTTATTACGAATAACGTCGACGTTATGACAATTCCAACCAACCACGGTCCAGGATATTGTCGTTATCGATAGTAACGTTAACGTTATTGTTAATACCGACTTACAGAATACGGGCACTGTGCCCGTATTCTGTAACTCGTTATTACGAATAACGTCGACGTTATGACAATTCCAACCTACCACGGTCCAGGATATTGTCGTTATCGACAGTAACGTCGACGTTATTCGTAATACCGACTTACAGAATACGGGCACTGGCCTGTTTTTGGGGTCGAAGTTTTGAAAATGCTCATTTTCAATTTTCATACATATAAGACACAATATTGTTGTAACATATCTATCGAAGCCACTTGGACCTAAATATGATTGGACCCCCAAATATCAATATAATTTTATAATATAATTGAAAGCTGTTAGTAAACAAACGAGTATTAAGGAATAGCCGATTCTCCACAGTGCCCGTATTCTGTAACTCGTTATTACGAATAACGTCGACGTTATGACAATTCCAACCAACCACGGTCCAGGATATTGTCGTTATCGACAGTAACGTCGACGTTATTCGTAATACCGACTTACAGAATACCGGCACTGGGTCGAAGTTTCTGAGCGAGCGAAGCGAGCGAGGCACCACGCCAACACTAGTTTTAATTGAATTTTAAACGTTATTATTATGTTTATTGACAACAAAATTCTAGATTAAAATAGAAAAAAATGTTTAAACTAGAATAGAATTTAATCTATAATACTAAATTTGAACTAGAATACATATAATAAATAATTTCTTATTGTATTACAAATACATTGTATTTTTTTATATTAATAATTAATTAATTCAATTATTGAAATGAAGATTGAACGTAAATGTTTTCGATGTGTTGTTATTATTAACGGTTGCATTGTTGACATTTTCACGTTTGTTTGCTTGTATTGTTTTCTTTTTTTTTTTTTTGTTTTACGGGAATTTCATCCGGATTTCCTATTGATTCTCATATAAACATATGAGTTATTGTTTACAGTAATGGAGAGAGTCTTGATTGTCCAAGTGAGAAGCGTATATTTGTTTATTCATAACAAAAGGCACATTTCCCCGGATTTTTCACTTTACGCCCGCAAAAGTGCGCTTAAAAGCGTACTTTACGCCTACTGTGACGAAAATTATTTTTCGTTTCCGTACTTTTCTGAATGACATTTCCAAATATTGGCTACGTGCAATATTTTTTATTTTTTCATATCTTTAATTAAAGCCTAGTCGGATTAAAATCGGTTCAGTAGGTCCTGAGATATGAATTATCAATTTCATCGGTTCCCAAGATTTCACGATCGAAAATTCTTCTTCATCGGACGCTACAGCACCAATCATGTGATAGCACCTTCAACGTGCCCAGCCAAGTTTTTGATAAGTTAATTGGGGGGATGCTTGGAATAAGGGCCTATAAATATATTAGTGATATCAACCAGATAAATTAAAAAAACAGACATTAAAAACCCTGACATTTAAAAATACAGGCATTCAAAAATCATACATGTCGAAATACAGACTTTACAAAACCAGCAATTTCAAAATGTACATATTCTGAAAATGCATTAATGATTGACTTCTAAATATGCTTAATAAATAATCCGTAGGTCAAACTGATTTAACCTCCAGGTGACCTACAAAATTAACCCCTTGGTCAAACATTTCTGACCTTGAAATTACCTTCCAGTGAGACCTCAAGGTGGGCGTCCTGAAATCATTTTTTTATGTAGCGAACGCACCACCCGGAGGTGTCTGTATTTTGAAATGTATGGTTTTTCAATGTTGGGTTTTTGAAGTGTGTGATTTGTCGGGATAATCAACGAACTCAATTTGAGATTACGTTACTAAAATGAATTCATTAAAATGTTGAAAACTTTTTCAATTTCCGAGTATATTCCGCCTTCATAGCGCAGTATAAGAGTTGTTTCATAAAAAATGTTTTCAGTGTAGGCTGTATTCAAGTTTGTACTTGAAAGAAGTACTTCTGCATATAATTAATTTTACAACAAAATCGAGGGCGAGGGGGGCGCTTTCGGAACTTCGCCTCTTAATTGTTTAACTTCATTGTTTAAAGGGTGAAGTTCCGCAAGCGCCCCCCTCGCCCTCGTTTTTGTTGTAAAAATAATTATATTCTGAATATTTTTAATTCTATCTGATATATTAAAAACTGTCAGAATCGTATTAATACAATCAAGTAAAAATATCGTCGGCATATCTGAAATAAAATAATAATTAAAAAGGGGTGTGGATCGAAAAACCGACAAATAAAAAAGCCGACAGGTAAAAAAGCCGACAGTCAAAAAGCCGATAGTTCAAAAAATGACTGTCCTCCTGTCGATGTGTCTATTTTTGATGTGTCGGTTTTTCGACTGTCGGCTTTATGACTGTTGGTTTTTTGACCTGTCATATAGTGTACATAAACGCCGAGCCAGTCATTTCTAGATCATGTACAGCATATTACATAATATAAATATGGAATTTTGCAACGTATGTATAAAAATGTTATGGTATATTGTACTTTTCGCAAAATACTTGAAACTTTACAACTTATTTTGCGGTAATACTAATAGTGAAATCAATGTAATGATATATATATATATAGGTCTCCGTTCGTAATTAGCATGTCGAATAGTTTCAGTTCTGGATAATTTGATACGAATTGAGGGGATGTGGTCTACGTCGACTTAAGTGTTTTTTTCTAGAAATTAATAAAAATCAATGAGCATGTTATGATGGACTTGCTATGTGTTTTTTTAGGATATAGTGAAGAATTTTTTAAGGATATAACAATGACGATTTACCGTTAATATCAAAGTCATATAGGTGCTATGGAAAAAAATGCTAAAATATCTGTACACCCCAGATACTTGTCTAGAAATGCTTAAATCTTGTCGTGAAAAACCTTTCATAAGCTCAACAAAATTGAAGAGTCAAATTTTACATGTGACTAAATTGCACTTTTGGAAATTTTCAATTGAAAAGTATGTGTGCATCATATATTTAAATGATGATCCAATATTAAGTTGTTACAATTTTTTTGAATTGCAGAAGATTCTCTTGTACGAAACTCATTTCTCTACCTTCGTAGTGTGAATACAAAATGATGATATAAAACAAATTTACAGTATTTTACTTCATTCGGCATGAAAGATAAAAAGGTCAAAGACCTAGAAGCATTTATGAAGTTTGTTTCACTAGATGCATGAAGTGTTTTAAAAATAGTATTTAGAGCTTAATGAAGAATTTCACTAATTGATTAATGTATAGTGATTGTTTTTTTTTGTCTAATCACAATGAACTGCTTGCAATGGGATACAATATTATATTCATTTTTTTACTACCTATTCCTGTCAAGTTTAAGAGAGTATTTTAAAGGAGAAACGGGTTAAACTTCGCTTAATATTCTTAAAGAATATACTTCCATCAATTATATTATTCACGCAGAAAATCTTTTACTTAACTACTACTATTTGATTTTTAAAATATGATCATTCGATATACTAAGCCATTATTTCTAGAAAATCGGAGATAAAATAATTATACATTTTTTAAAATTACTAAATCATACATAAATAAATTATTATAAATTCATAAATTAATTTCGTCTTAATTGGTGTTGATCATCTTGATAAATTTTCATTTAGTTTAAATTTGTGTTCTAGTTGAAACGTCTAAGCATTATTGTTCCATTGGACATTGCACTTGATATTTCACTTTTTCTCATTTGTACTAATTAATAAGTAATTAATTTTTTCTCATTTGAATTTAATAGAGTTCACTCAATATTGTTTGATTTTCAGCAAATGAGACTAACAGTTATTTCTCAGTATTCACTATAATCTCTATTCGCCATGCTAGTGAATTTTGCTTTTTCGTATTGAGAAGTTTCGCCCTTGTAGAGGTTCCGATGGCAGATTATGACTAGTCTTCTTGGAGAATTGACAAAAATTAATAGAAAGCATGAAGCCTATTGTAACTAACAACGGTGGTTAGTACGTTCGAAGTTAGTACGTTCGCACACATACGCATTTGGGCCACATGCGAAGTACGCACATGAGCATACTCCCACTTGTCTATAAAGAGAGGGTCTCAAATTGGATGATTGTTTGGTTTGGCTAAAATTGATAATTAAAATACCCGAAAATTAGTTTAATAATAGCACTCCGTATTACGCGCTGTATCGTTTGGGCGCAGCGATCACATCACCGACCCTACGTACACGCTAGTAGGCAAATTGCGATTATTCAGGCGCAGTCGGACTTACGATTATATATATCATTAATTGTAATCGAGTATAGATTATACGACAGAGTTGTTATTTATGTAAAATAACTATAACAAAAAGGTTATAAATACAAAAAAAAGAATATATTTACCTACCTACCTCTCGAGTCATCAATTATTACTTAAAATTGTAAGTTACACTATGTTATGGCCTCGTTTTACAGAATTCATAAATACCATCAATTCAGAAATTGAATCCCATTCTAACATGAAACGTACTGCGACACATTTCATCTACGAATATTCTAGTAATTAAATAATAATAAATATATAACATTTGAAAGAAAATTTGCTATCTTTGCAACAAGGATAAATCATGATAGTAGGTATATCACTGCATGGTCTCATATCTTCAGGCTATTTTCGTGTTTCACAGTTTCAGTGGTTTATATCATGGCAATATCTAAAGTGGAAGTTTCGAAGGTCTCTTTCAAGCATCTACATAGAGGAATTTGATTTTAAACTAAATTCGATGCAGGCTGCAGGCCTCAGTGCGAGAGATCCAAGTGTTGTTTATAAAGCTTCTTCCAGTAATAACATATGACACAATCCTTTTAAAAATGAAGGTAAACACATTTGTCATAGCTTTAAACGATTTCGGTCAATAGTTTATAACGAATCTTGTATTACATTTAAAATGGAACTTTATTATCGCCGAGAAATTCAGTTTTAAAAGTGACAATCACTTTCAAAAGGAGTTACTTTTTATTCTTTATTGAAATTTAACATTTGTAATTTAAACTGGATGCATGCGAATATGTATTATTGTTAGAATCCGACCCACGTCACATGTATTCATTATTTCAATTAATAATGTTTTCATCAATATTAATTAGCAGAACTCCAAAGATTGCGAATGTTTATGGTAATATACTGAGGGAAATGTTTCGTTCTAGGGCCAGATTCATAAACATATGTAATGCTGGCGACAAATTTAGAACAGCATTACGATCTTATGTATTACAATAGTGATAATTTTTTCATTTAATGTGATGGGAATTTTATATACAATGTTCTGTAAACATTTGAGTATAATATAGTATTTTTTTTTATTAATCTATATAGAATTTTACAATATTGTCTGATTTAACGTATTGATAGATTGTTAGATTATTATTAAAATCCTAAATGTTTGTTTCATAATATTATATATACATATTTACTCATTAATGTACTTAAACTTAATAAATATAACAATTTAATAACAACGTTTTCTTAAAAATTATAAATATATATACTTAAATATACCCGCGATAAATGACTGAATAAACCAACTTCTTTCAGATGGCTGAATCTTGAGTTTTTATTACCTTCATTTTCGAAAGCCGTGTAATGATTTCTGTGGAAATCAAAAGGGTGTAGCTCCGTGAAATGTTATGATTCATACGTTTGTGATACAGCATATACTTTCATTCGTCTATAGGCCCCTGCATTCCTTACGTTTACGAAGAATTACGTAAACATTCAGCGCTTTTTAACCTGATAAAAATAAATAAGTATTTAAAACATATTCAAATAGATTTCATTAATAACTTGAAAGTACAATAAGATAAAGGTAACATTAAATACTACGTGCAGTCATTGAATATGCCCCAACTGCTACCTGTAGTAAGTAATAACTCTAGAATAGTATGTAATACTAGCTGACATGGCATTAGTTACCATTTGTAGTAGTAAAATATGCACCAACAAGGTCAAGTAGTATTTATCACTAACAAACTACAATGTTAACTAATACTAAAAAAATTAGCATTACATACTTAATTTTAATTGTATTGCGGTCTGAACATAATTGAGGGGTTGCGTGGAAAAACAGCCTAAGTCAAAAAAGTCGATTATGAAAAAACTAGAAAAATTTGCATCTAGAAGGACAAATGTATTAAGGATTTACGAAATATTTACAACAAGAGCTCAAAATATAGTTTGCGGTTTCAACTCGCATTGCAACATTGATAATATTAATATTTCTTATGATTCACGAAAATAACAACTTGGATGGGATAACCAATAAATTTGTTACCCTTACGAACTGTCTGAATGGACTGAGAACTATAAGAAATTTATTTGCCAGACTACTTCCAGTTGATTGAGTAGACTATTTAATTGGTTGGATTTATTATAGATCAAACCGCATCATAATATTACGGCGTACAAGTAAGAGTTATCTGATTTCGTCTACAATCAGGCCAACAAATAAATTATCTAGGGCAACCAACTGAGTTTATTACGCGGGCTATTTTTTTATTTTTTCTAACTAGTACAATTCATTACTTGGGTTCTACCAACCAATTTGTAGTTGGTTCCTCTAATCAACTTGTTTTTTTTTCGTGTAATATTAATAATAATTCGATTGTTTCGATTCTAACTAAACCTAGTTAGGCCGTTTTTCCATAAACGGCAGTTGTTTTACCCTTTAAAATAATCTTCGTTACTTCCTAATGAATACATAAAGTGCAACATAACGTGCTCTAGCAATTTAACTCATTTCCGGAAAAAGCAATTCAGTAGAGTTAGGCCGTTTTCCACGTAGGCCCTCAATCATTAATGCATATTATAGTCAGAGATTTTATAGTACTTACGTTGCGAAATATTTCAGTTGGTCGTAGTTACACGTTGACCACTTGTGTTTCTTACTTTGATTTATTGACTTCGACATTACTGTTATAGTGTCGCCCGGATAACCAAAACATGGGTCTCCAGATTTCGATGAATCGTGTGGAAGACTTAGTCTGGAAAAAAATTTCAGGTTTCAAACATGAACATTTAAATATTTATACATTGTTTAAATGAATTGCAAACATATGTCAAATTTCTCACAGGCCCACAAATTGATAATATCAACAAAAGAATAAAGGTATCATATTCCATTATGTTTATGAATATAATGTATTGAAATATTTATAACACTTACGCGTGCCCTAATTCGTGTGCAGCGGTCATAATACTCGAAAGAGCGCCTCTATCAGCGACAACAGCCACGTTGTACACCGGGTTACATATAGTCCCGATATATGCAATTCCTATATTGTGAAATAAGTAAAAAATTAATCATTGATTTCCTTGTAAGTAATTGACGATTAGAATTGCTATTCTTAATTTGAATCATTATTACTAAGTGAAAACATAAAATGATGATCTACAAACTTGTCATAAATAATTTTTAACCATTTTATAGAACAAAAATACAAATTAAATAATATATTGTAAAAATGCAAACGTGTAAATTCGAAATTGAGTGCAATAGAGAACTAATGGTAAAAATTTGAAGACAGATAGAACTTAGAAGAACTGACGATAACAAAAGAAAGCGGTTATAATTTTGAATAATTAACACCGAAAATGATAGAGGTGAGGTAGTGAGATTCGTAAATTCGTTATAAGGAAAAATACTGATCCACTTTTAGTCTACAATGGCTACCTTATATGTTGTTGTCCGACATTTTATCTAAAATGAATATTTTCAAAATCGGCAATGACATAAGTTCTAGTTTTTAGTAACTGATTAAATAATCTTTTTTTTTGTTTCAGATATAAAATTTGGTGGAGCACTACCGATGACCGATTCTTGCTTTTGTTTCGAACGGTTCTACAAAAAATGCAGCAACTATAATTTTGTATTCTTTCAATAAAAATATCTATTATACTTAAATTTCCTTACAAAAATTACAAAAGACTTATTTTGTTTGCTTCTAGGTATATAAACCCCCTTAAGAATGCGTAAGTATATTTCTTTCGCCGTTTTTCATAACGAATTTGAAATTCAAGTCTATTCCACTAAAAACACTTTACCTATTCAATCATCATTCAAATAAAGAGGTTCATATTTAAAAAAAATACGCCGATTTTATTCATTTTGTCATATTCTAAGTGACAAGCTTCGATTAATTTCCATCAATGTGTTTTTTTTTTTGTAAATAAATTACTTCACGTCGATGGTTTTAAATAAAGTTATTTTCGATGCGTGGAACGAATAGTAAAATATAACTTAAACAAGGTACTTATTTACGAGAAATAATGAATGGTGTATTTACCTCTTGTCTTCCCTGTTAGTAACCTGAAACAATAATAAATAACATATTTAATTACGTTTATGAATCAAAAACCTAACATAATATTTTTTTAAAAAATTTTCGATTTTTGTCAAGTATGAAGTTTGTCGCCCGAACGAAGCGATGGTGAAATAATATTCGATGAATATTTATATTTTGCCCATTTTCCATAATATATTTTTTTATGTGAGTAGAACTTGATTTTAAGAATCCGAAAATTTCGCTCTAGTGCGTAAAATTAAGTTTCGTAAAAAAAATCGTCTTTTAAAAGTAACATTTGAAATAAATTCTAAGAAGAACTAGCATCATAATCTGAAATTAATTTAAAATTAGTAAAAGCGCATTCAGCGAAGTTTAACAGCACTCATCCGTTTCATACATTATTACATATATTTATCGTTATTGGTACAAATGGTAATTTCAAACAAATGCTATTATACATAAGTACAATAATTAAAAAACAATGCTAGTATGGTTTGTACACGGAGGAAAATTTCCCAGAATTTTTGTATGGAAATGTCATGAAAAATTACCGTGCTGTCCCATAAACGCAGTGCATGTTGTTGGCAAAGTAAAATTTACATTTCTATACTGAATTTTTCCAACGTAACATGTAAAATTTCGGATCAAGAGCACAGTAAAAATTCCTGTGCCACAATACAGCAAAAATTCCTGTGCGACAGTACAGTAGAATTTCCTGGGTCATAGTATAGTAAAAATTTTTGGCTCACAGTTCATTCCAAAATGGAATCGTTTATTGGGTATAGATGAAATAAATTGCAAGCCTACAAGTAATATCAATAGTTCTTAAAATCGTAAAAGCTTTATCGACATTTACTTTCAGCTAACAAGATATATCAATGTTTGTTATATATTATTTGTATGCACGAAAAAAAATTTCTATTTTACTTTCAACTTGAAAAATTAATATTTATATTTTATTAAAATTCAAAGCAATAGGAAAAGGACTATTAATAACTGATTCACATATTCCTATCACCCTGTATAAAT